>PUFA01000031.1:7215060-7840081 GCA_003508835.1 Eonycteris spelaea | reverse complement strand
AAAAGACAATAGATGTAGTCCATATATTATGGTGCTAATATAGAGGAAACAATAAATAAAGCTACTATTATTTTTTTTACCCCCCTCAGTCCAGGAAGTTAGAAACAGTGAATTTTCTCAGTCCTCATTTTTTTTCTCTCTCAGAAGTCAGCTACCTTATAAACTACAAACTTACATTAGTTTCTTTGTCCTAATAGGTTTTAACACTGCTCCTTCTTTTCAGGTAAATTATGTTCCATCCCTTCCATAGACTTCACCTCCTCCTCCTCTTCTTCTATGCCTTCTTAAGCAACACCCCCTTGCCCCCCGCCCTCAAGGCTCAGGTCTTCTTGCTCAGTCTTTCTTGCTTTGAATTCCCTATCAGGATTTTCAGTCACTCTCATGGCTCACAAAAGGGTATCAAATATTCAAAATTTTAATCCCATAACTGCAGCTGCACAAAGCCATCCACATTTGAAGGTTTTCTTTTTATCTTATTATGTCCAAAGTATAATTTGCTATTTTATTTAAAATTGGTATCCCCTTCAAGCATCTCACTTTCTGTCAATAATTCGTCATTATTTACATGCATTTTGGGAGGGGGAATGACAAACTATGACCATAATACTAAAACTCTGATTAAAGAAAAAATCATATGTACAAGGGAATATTATTCAGCAATAAAAAAGAATAAAATCTTGCTTTTTGTGACAACATGGGTGGACTTGGAGGATATTATGCTAACTGAAATAAGTCATGTGGAAAATGACAAATACCATATGATTTCACTTATATGCAAAATCTAAAAAAATGAAACTAATGAATAAATAAAACAGAAACAAACTCACAGAAATAGAGAACAAGCTGATGGCTGCCAAAGAGGGTATGAATAAAAAAAGAGAAATCAATGCTACCCTGAACAAGCCCGATCCCATTTGATCTTGGAAGCTAAGGAGGGTTGGATCTGGTTAGTACTTGGATGGGAGACTACTTCGGAACAGCAGTTGCTGTAGGCATAAAAATTTTTTTAAAAAATAAAGGATTGTAAGCTGACAAGGTCCTTGCAATTTGTGAGGTCAACCAAGGGTTGCTTGCCTTAAAAAAAAAGAAAGAAAAGAAAAAAATCACCCATAATTCCACCGGCCAACCCCGGTAACTGATAATTTAGTTGGAGTTCTTTCTAGTCTTTGCCATTGCATATGTTCTTGTGCCATTGTAATCACAGTTTGCAATTCTAATTGTATCTTGCTTACAATTCTAATTATTCCATAATAATTTTCCATGTCCAAAAAGCTTTCATAATAGATTATTGTTTTACTGTTATTTCTGTTTCCAGTAACTCTCTCCTCCAGTTATTCTACACACCTGGCTAACCTTAATCTCTTTCATGGCACAGCTTTACGCGTCTTTCATGTGCTCAAAGAACCTTGGGTGATTCCTAGGAAGCCCGGCCTCCTTAGTCAAAGATCGAACACCCTCCTCAGGCAGGAGTCTATCCTTTCTAGCCTCTTCCCCTATTATAGAATCTTTCCTTAGGCCTAATCGTACTACTTATTATTCCACAGACAAAAATGATAATAGCCCCAACTGCCTTCCTTCAAGTCATTTTGCCTACCTCTATAATGCACACTTTCCCTTTGACTCTGTAGCCCAGTAGCTATTTCCTTTCCCTGAAAGGCTTCCCAAGCCCTACTTTCCTCTTTTGAACAATTTCTTCTTGTTACCTGAACCACTTGTTGGACAAGCTCTAGGGCCATATCTTCTACCTTTGTATGTCCTCATTGTTCAGCACAAATATCATGCTCGATAAATATTTATTAATGATGATTATGATGCCCACTGTCAGCACAGCTGTTCTGCTTCTACAATAATGAGGAGAGCAGTATGAGAGCATTAGAGAGATAATTCACTATAGTCCTCCTTAAATGCTGCCAAAAGTCCTAAGAGATTTGCATACATTCTATTCCAAAAGCAAAGACATAAATAAAGTTTAGAAGGAGGAAAGGAAGGAAGGAAGGAAGGAAGGAAGGAAGGAAGGAAGGAAGGAAGGAAGGAAGGAAGGAAGGAAGGAAGGAGATAGATAATCAAGGATTATTTTGCATTTTTACCCATTCTATTTCATGATGATATAGCAGAGATAAATGTGAAACATTCTAGATTGTAACACTTCTATTATAAAATGTCTTTAATTTCAATTCAGATAGCTTAAACAGTAGGTAGTAGAACAGTCCAAATTAGAATCCTAGGCTTTGTAAATCGTATCCTAGGCATATTTCAGTCTTATCATAAACAGCGTGATGGTTAAAAGCTTGGGCTCTCAAGTGGTGCTGCCTATCATACAATTTTAACTACTGACTACTACTTGCATGATCATGGAAAATTTACATAACTTTTCTTTGTCTTGGTTTCCCCAATCTGTGAATAAAGAACAATAGCAGTGACAGTCTAGAAAATGGTTAATAGGTCTCCTTGCCAAAGCCCTGATTTGTAGCATATGTCGATTTCCATGGTATAAATATTCTGACAATGGCTGATTTCAAGCTACCAACAGGCTTACAAAATTTATGACAATTTAATAATGGATGCTTACAGGGTATCTTCCTCACGATGTTGTTGTGGAGATTAAATAGTTAATACATCAAAGAACAGAAAACTGGCTCTGGCATATCATATGCTTAGTTTGATGAACATTAGCTATTTTTATTATACCATCTTAGTTTGCCTTCTATGGAAATGGAGGATAGAAATAGCAAGTACTATTGAAAAAAAAAAAACAGTTGCCTTGATTTTAGTTTATTTCAACCTCTTCCTAACCACATGTTTTCTGCTGACTCTGCCAAGCAGCCCCATTGACTTATTTGAATTTCTTTTCCATCTCCATAATTCATCTTTTTTGGGAGGAGCATTCTAAGAATCAAAGGACTGGCTAAAAGCCGTGTACCAGAAAAGAAAAGAAGTTATAAAAAGTAAGGATAATCCCAACTGAAAAATTTCCCTGAAAAATTATCTTAAGAAAGGTTTAAATACTTAAACAACTAGATATAAAAGTTTATTCAGATGTAATTACTTACTGCCCATTTATGGGGAAAATATAAATTCTATTTCATCTAGCTATTTTTCAAAATAATATTATTCCCTGGTGTTTTTCCTGGTACAAAATAAACAAGAACTTTTATTAAAAAAGAATCCCAAAATATATGACTCTGAAAAGTATGGTGCTCTGCTTTTTGACTTATATGGCATTTCTAAGACTTCCGCTTATAAAATATCTGCTTATGAATATTATGTTTCATCAGAACTAACATTTAGGCAATAAATATTTGCTACCCTATAGAAAACAGGCATTTTTTTCATTTTTAAACTGAAATTTGACTAGCCAACAGCTCTGTTCATCAGCTGGAACCACCCCCACCCCCAGTTGTCAGCATTTTTCTACAGAATGTCTTTTTTCTTGCTCTTTTGTCATCCTTCTCTTTTACAACTTCTGATTCATCATTTGCTTCTCCTACTCATAAAATGGTTTTTAATTTTACTTTTGCGAATTTTATTCCCTTCTCAGTCATTTTTTCTGTTGCCTCTTTCCTCCTCTTGCTATTCATTCGTTACTTCTCCCCAAATGCCACACCTAAAGTCATCTTCAACTGTTAGGAAGTCTTTAGATAATAAAGGGCCTCTTTTTGCTGTTGGAAGAATGCCAAAGACAGTGAATCATTGAGGCTACAATCCCATGCAAGCATCTGCTTGAATTCTCCCTGTTCTGAGAAAACGACAGTCTCTCCTAACCTTTTGGCCACCATTTTCCCTCTCTCTCCATCACTCTGAAAACACCCTTCTACTTTCTTTCTATATGAATTTGATTACTCTATGTACTTAAAATAGGAGAAACTATTTGCAATATCTGTCTTTTGGGGAATGGCTTATTTTGCTTAGCATAGTGTCCTTAAGCTTCATCTGCATTGTAACCTTGAACAGGACTTCCTTCCTTTTCAAAGCTGAATAATATTCATTGTATGTACATATTATATTTTGTGTATCCATTCATCCATTGGTGGACATATTTGGTTGCTTCCACTTTTTGGCTATTGCAAATAATTCTACTATGAACATGGATATGCACATATTTTTCTAGTCCCTGCTTTCAATTCTTTTGGAAATATATACATAAGTAAAATTGCTGGATCATATGGTAATTCTATTTTAAATTTTTTTAGGCAGCTAATATACTGTTTTCTATAACAATATGTTTTCCTTCTATATTCTCTCCAACAGTGCACAAGGTTGAAATTTCTCCACATCATTGCCAGTACTTATTTTCTGGAGTTTTTTATTTTTTATTACTAATCTTCATTAAAAGCAAATATGTTATTAAACAAAAAGCTAAGAATATCAAATTCCTGTCACACAGAACCTCGATTCCATGTTCATAATTTTCAAAATCTCTTGAATTCTGGTTGTTACTGTAACTCTCATATTTGTGCTTTGTTTCCAGGATGAGACCAGAGACTGCAGAATCTACTTAAGTTCTGTGACATGTTTGTTAAAAGGTTTTTTCTCCACTTTTTCCAAAATGAAAGCCATCTTACAGAACCTTCTATGTTTGGTGAATCTCTTTCTCTAACTAGAGGTTAGGAGGCCACTTCTCGCTGAACTAGTTATTTACATCTAATAGATGTTCAATAATATTTGGAATTGTAAAATTTTAAAACTCAAAAGAACCTTGTAGAAAGAAAAAATAGGGGCACGTACTTATGACCTTGGATTTGGCAATGGTTTCTTACATATGACACCAAAAGCACAGACAATTAAAAAAAGAAATAGGTAAAATGAACTTCATCAAATTTAAAAACTTTTTACTTTAAAAGACACTATCGAGAAAGTAAAAAGACAGCCCACAGTATAGGTGAAACTATTTGTAAAGTGTATATCTAATAGGGTCTGGAATTCAGAATATATAAGAACTCTTAGAACTCAACAATAAAAAGATGACCCAATCAAAAAACAGACCAAAAAAGTGAGTAGACATTTCTCAAGAAGATATATAAATGAAAGAAGTTCAATGCCATTAGCCATTAGGGAAATGTAAATCAAAGTCACAATGAAATATCACTTCATATTGACTAGGATGGCTACAATAAACAACAACAACAACAACAGAAAATAACAAGTATTGGTAAGAATGTCAAGAAATAATTGGAACACTCATACATTGCTGGTAGGAATGTAAATGGTGCAGCCTCTGTGGAAAATTGTCTGGTGATCCTTAATCAGCTAAACATATAGTTATTATATGACCCAGCAATTCCATTCCTAGGTATATACCCCAAATAATTAAAAGCAGGTATTTAAACAAAAATTTGTTCCTGAAAATTCATAGCAGTACTATTCATAATAGTCAAAAGATGAAAGAAACTCAAATGTCTATGAACAGTTGATTGGATAAACAAAATGTGATATATTTATACAATGGAATATTATCCAACCATAAAAATAGAGTACTTATCCATGTATCCCATAGATGAACCTTGAAAACATTATGCTAAGTAAAAGAAGCTGAACACAAAGGCCACATATTGTATCATCTATTTATGTGAAATGTCCAGCATAGAGACAGAAAGTGGATTAATGGTTGCCAGGGGCTGGGGAAAGGAGCATAGGAAGTCATTGCTTTGTTGGTGTGGGGTTTCCCTTTGGAGTGATGAAAATATTCTGAAATTTGATAATGATGATGATTGGAAAACATTGTGCAATTAATAAATACCACTGGATTATATACTTTAAGATCATTAAAATGGTGAATTCTATGTTGTCAATTTTACTTCAATTAAAGAAAATTATCAATGAATACTTTCTTTGTTCACTGTCTGTGGGGTTAGACATAGTGGATGTAGGGTTTATTAAGATGTTGCTTCTCTCTAGACTCTGAGGTCCTAAAGGAACTGATAAATAAATAATAAAGAATGAAGGTATGTGCTCTAACATATACCTGAGCTTCTAGGGGACCAATACCACCTGTGATGATAGTAGTAATGATAGTAGGGCTTTTCAACAAAAGGATTGAAAAGGAAGACTGGTTGACTAATTCATTAAAATTTTTTTGAGTGCCCTTCTGCGTGATACTGTGCTAGGTTAGGAATTCAATGGAAGACAACAACAGATGCTTTTGGGGCAGAGACAGACATTAATTACAATCACCTGCAAGTGAGGTAGGTGCTATGAAGAAAAGGAACACTTCTTTGAGAGTGCAGAATAAAGAAAGTTAACCTAGATCAGAGATCAAGGAAAGATTCCTTCTGAATATCTTGAACTGAGTTCTGTAGAATGGATAGGAAAGGTAAGCAGTCTGAAAAGAGGCACTAGCACACATAAAACCTATGACAGGATGAAACATGACATTCAAGGTCATGAAAAAAAGGTTGTGGTTGGAACATGAATAGATCATTATGGCAGAATCCATGGAGACATACAGATTCAGGAGCCAGGGGAAGGTATTGGAGAAATCTACAGGAATCCAATCACCATTACAGTTGTTGAAAAGTCTGTACTTTATCTTGGTGGGCATGGGAAACTGTGAAGCATTTAAATTGGAAATATGACTACCAGATTCATGTTTTACAAAGATCATTACAGGGGTGCTAGATAATGGATTTAAGGGGAATAAAGGTAAGATACTCTTGAGTATAAACAAGGAAACTGATTAGGGAGGCTGTTATTATTGCTCAACATGAGAGCTAATGAGTACCTGACTACACAGTGTCATGAGGTTGGGGAAATGGGATGGATGTAAGACTATTTCTGAGACAAGATCATTTGATAATCATAGTAGTCATGATTTGTTGAGCCTGTAGCACATATATAACTCCAACATCTTCTTCATATCGTCTCATGGATCCTTGTCAGTTCAGGAAAGTGGCACAAAACAAATGAAAAGATGCCACTGGAACAGTCTGATAGTATTTGTTCTTTCAGAACTTCCCACAATTTTGATGTGACATGGTCACCATGTTAACTACAGGTTATTGAAGGAGAGGGGTCACGTCTTGCTTCAGATGTCACATTCCAACCCTGCTGTCATGCCTGCTTCAAAGAAGGGGCTTAATAAATACTTAAAGAAATGTGTACGTGAATTAAAAAGGTGTACCTCTCAGTGCATCTGCCACACCAGTGTAGAAAATACAAACATTAGAAGAGAACACAAACACATAAAATAATTATGGAACTCTGAAGCCCTCCTTGTGATCTTACTGATATCTCAACTATCTTTTGAGACAAAATGTTGCCCTTATCTTGCTTGTGCTGCATAAGAACCTGCTCTCCTTATTATCAAGGTATATCGGTCTTGATTGGTATTCCACTGTCAAACCTGTTGTACGTGCATGGTGGAGTAGACTATTATATAATTTTCATGAGTCTGAATACAACTATCTCAGACTCAAGACACCTATGAAGGGATTATCATACCACCATCCAAGTAATATGGATGCAAAAATTTCCTCGAAATTGTTCAAATTGTGTCAGTTCCATCTCAAGTGTTCTGCAACAAAACGAAGAAGTTCCTTTTTTCTCCTCCCAATGAACCTGACTTGTCTGAAATGAATTCACCAGACCATTTCTCTGTAAGGACATAAGCAGATCCCATTGGAAAATCTGTTTTTGAGAACCTTTCTCAGAAAACTTTAGTCTCAGAAAAACTTTAGTTAAGACATAATTCCCCAAAAGCAAGGCTTTGAACATATTGGGGATAGGGAAAAGCAATTAAATTAGTAATTCAGATCTTAGGACTTACAGTACCAATGTTTAAGCTTAATAAAGGCTTTAACAAAGAACAGTTAGACAAAGTCTCAGAAAGAAATCAGAGAAAAAGCTTGATGCGTGAATACTAAACAGCCTCTGTGTGTGTGTGTGTGTGTGTGTGTGTGTGTGTGTGTTTGAGAGAGAGAGAGAGAGAGAGAGAGAGAGACAGAGAGAGAGAGAGACAGAGAGAGAGAGAGAGAGAGAGAGAGAGAATTTATGTGTTTATTAGCAGGTTTGGTCTTCTAATCATGACATAAAAATATGGAAGAAAGGTCATTGCAATTTCTTTTAGAATTAATTGAGCAATCTAGAGATAAATGCTAACTTTTTTTTTTATGGCAAAATCTAGTATAGCTATAGGATTGTCATTTTCTTCACCGACCTAGTCTACTTTGAAACTCCTTGTCCTTCCTGTTCCTGATTTAGTAAATGAAAATGGGAAAAGACAGTGGGAAAAAGTGCCAAGAG
Organism: Eonycteris spelaea; assembly: GCA_003508835.1. Lineage (NCBI taxonomy): Eukaryota > Metazoa > Chordata > Mammalia > Chiroptera > Pteropodidae > Eonycteris > Eonycteris spelaea. Next base: position 7,831,843 of record PUFA01000031.1, on the reverse strand, counting down.
AAGTGTAAGAAGGAAAACAAGGTTCAGGGAACACAGGGGGTTGCATGGAATATTGTGGTGCTAGAATTCTCCATCTGGCTCTCTATATTTATACTCCACTCTTCTGTGCCCTGTTCTGTGTCCTGAAGAAGGCTGATATTTGTTCCTAAACTGCATTGGTAAACCCCTTTGTCTTCTGTTTTCCAGTTATCTTCCTTCTACCAGTGGGAACTCTGACCCATCAGCAGGAGCTCTGGGATTGGGGTGACAGTGAGGTCCGGGTGCTCATTCTCTTATTGAACTTCCAAGTGGCTGCATGCCTCCACCTCAGGCCACAGTTCTTTTCTGGGAGGTGGCTCATCTATGGCTCCTCTTCTAGAATGTGCTCCTTTACCCCACCCTCTCAGATCCACAGGTATTAATGGTTCACCACTATTGCCAGCCTTAGGATGCTTCACCATACTCTGTGGATTGTTTCCCTGAATGCTCCTCACACCTTCATTAACATGCCTTAAGTTCCATTTGAATGTACCATCAGCTTCTTGCTGGGAACCCTGACTGATAATACAATTGTCCTCTAACATAAATGCAGCACAAAGCTCTGACAAGATGATCTTGGAAAATCCCAAGGAGATAGGGTAGCAATTTTTACTGACCTTTTTCTTTGGCCTCAGTAATGAAAAAGTGAATGGACGTTTAAAATGTAATCTGTAGTTAATTATTTATGGGATAATGTTCCCTTTCTTAGCACTCACTCTCCTCTGGTAAGCCCAGCTCCCCAATTAACTATAAACAAAATTATGAAACTATTTTATGAATTAAGTTTTGAGCATCTTAAGTTTGAAGTGCCTGAGGGAGAGCATGGTAGTAATACCATCTAACTGTTCAAAGTTAAAATTGTTTGCCACTAGAGATACTGAGTTCCACTCTGTAGGAAGTGTTTAAGCAGAAGCTGGAAAAGAAATGGGTTGGTTGTTGAACTTGCTGATTTTAAGGTCTTTTTCAATGTGTACTTTTATGATTCTTAGTTTTTATGGTCTATCACCATAATATTATGAGAATGTTGACAACTTAGATATTTTAATATAATAACATACAGACAATATACATAATCCTAGCTGTCAATGAAAAGCTGTGTCTTATGAAAGTCACCGAACATCTCTATATCTCAGTTTTCTCATATCTTTCTCATAGAGAAATGTAGGAATTCAGTGAAATAGTGCCTAGGACAAATTGAGGTTCCCAATAAACATTAGTTATCTTTGATTTGTCATCATCATTAAACTGTTCTTCCTGTCACACCAACTTACAGTGTAAAGGTAAATAAGAAGGCATTTAAGAATTCTTTTTTTAAGCTCACAGCTAACATCCAACTCAACAGTGAGAAGCAGAAAGATCAGGAAGAAGACAAGAATACTCACTCTCACTACTGTTATTCTATATGGCATTGCAACTCCTAACCAGAGCAAAAGGCAAGAAAAAGAAAGAAACAGAACTCAAATTGGGAAAAAAAGAAATAAAACTTGTCACTATTTGCAGATGACATATTATATATGGAAAACCCTAAGAACTCCACCAGAAACTGTTAGAACTAATAAATGAATTTGGTATAGCTGCAGAATACAAAATCAACATACAAAAAATCTGTTGTGTTTCTATACAGTGACAGTGAACTATCAGAAAGAGAAATTTAGAAAGCAATTCCATTTACAATTGCATCAAAAAGAATAAAATTCTTAGAAATAAATTTAACCAAGGAATGAAAGAACTATATACTGAAAACTTAAGACACTGATGAAAGAAATTGAAGAAGACACAAATAAATGGAAAGATATTTCATGCTCATGGATTGGAAGAATTAATATTTTTAAAATGTCTACACCACTCAAAGCTATCTACATGTTCAATGCAATCTCTATCAATATTTTGGTAGCATCTTTTACAAAAATAAAATATTCTAAAATTTGCATGGAACCACAAATAGCCACCAAAACAATCTTGAAAAAAAAGAACAAAGCTGGAGGCATCATGTACCTTGATTTCAAACTATGCTGTAGAGCTATACTAATCAAAACAGTATGGTATGGGCAGAAACACAGACACAGATCACTAGAACAGAATAGAGGGTACAGAAACAAATTTGTGCCTATATGGTCAAGCGATTTATAATAGAGGAGCCAATAACATACAATGGGGAAAGGATTGTCTCTTCGATAAATGGTGCTAGGCAAATTTGACAGCCATATACAAAAGTATGAAACTACTATCTTACACTATACACAAAAAAATTAACTGAAAATGAATTAAAGACTTGAATGTAAGACCTGAAATCATAAACTTTCTAGGAAAAAAAATGCAGGCAGTAAGTTTCTTGATATAGGTCTTGACAATGATTTTTTTGGCTTTGACCCCAAAAGTGAAGGCAACAAAATAAAAAATAAACAAGTAGGACTACATTAGACTGAAAAGCTTCTATACAGCAAAGGAAATCATCGACAAAATGAAAAGGCAACCAATTGAATAGAAGAATATACTTGCAAATCACATATCTGATAAGGGGTTATATACATATATAAAGTATGTAAAGAAATCATTCAACTCAATAGTAAAAAAAATGATTCGAAAATGAGCAGAGGACTTGAATAGATATTTTCCCAAAGTAGACATACAGATGCCAACAACCACAAGAAAAGATGCTCAACATCACTAATCATTAGGGAAATGCATATCAAAACCACAATGAAATATCACCTCACACCTATTAGAATGGCTATTATCAATAAATCAACAGACAACAAGTGCTGGCAAGGATGTGGAGAAAACGGAACACTCGTACATTGCTGGTGGGAATATAAATTGGTGCAGCCACTACGGAAAACAGCATGGAGGGGCCTCAAAAAATGAAAAATAGAACCACCATGTGATCCAGCACTTCCACTTCTAGGTATTTATTAAAAGAAAAAAAGTACTAATTGGAAAAGATATATGTGCACCCATGTTCATTGCAGTATTATTTACAACAGCAAAGATATAGAAACAACTTAAGCATCCATTGATGAATAAAGGATTAAGAAGATGAAATATACATCAGTGTGTGTGTGTGTGTGTGTGTGTGTGTGTGTGTGTGTGTAAATGGAATATTACTTAACTATACAAAAGAATGAAATCTTGCCACTTGGGACAATATGGATAGGCCTCCTCGAGGGTGTTATGTTAAGTGAAATAAGTCAGGCAAAGACAAATACCCTATGATTTCACCTATACATGGACTCTAAAACAAACAATCCATGATCATAGATTCAGAGAACCTTTGGTGGTTGCCAGAGTTGGGGAGAGGGGGTAAAATATGTTAAAGAGGTCAAAAGACACAAACTTCCAGTTATAAAATAAATAAGTTATGGAGATGTAGTATACAGCATGGTGACTGTAGTTAATCATACTGTATTTTATATTGGAAAGTTGCTAAGAGAGTAAATTTTAAAAGTTCTTGTCGCAAGAAAAAAATCATTTTGTATGGTTATAGATGATAACTGGATTTATTGTGGGTGATCTTTTGAAGTATACAAACATCGAATCATTATGTTATACATCTTAACCTATGTTATATGTTATTTACACCTCAATAAAAAAAAGAATTTTCTTTTTTCATTCAAACTACAATCAAAGTAGTGATCAACACATCTACTTAGCATCTCACAACTTTGAGGGCACAGTGTTACATGCTATGGAGAATACAGCCTATAAAAAAGTCTTCCCTGAAATAACTGATATTTTTCAATACTAGTGAACAAACTCTATTCATTTGGTGCTTTTCATCTTATAGCCATTTTGCCTGGAGCCTCACAACGATGTTATTAGGTAGGCATTGTTATCTCCCTTTATAAAGGAAGGTTTTTATAAAGGGCAGAAAATCATAATCCTAGAGGAAGTGGTCTTTCTATGAACTCATTCGGACATTTTTTTCAATGGAGGAAACAAGATTGAAATACCAAAAAAGAAAATTTGAAAATTAAAATATTAAATGACTCAGCAGCATAGATGCTCTACATGAGTTAAAACAAATAATCTTAAGTATAATTAGGAATTTCTAAAGGAAGAAAACTGTGGTCTGGAGGAGTAGGACAATTAGAGACATGTAGCCTAGGAGTTTAGAGCATAGGCTCAGAAAATGTAGTCAAATCCTGGCTCTTACACATCTAAATGGTGCTGGTGGCACTTTGTGTCACCTTTCTATACTTCGGTTTCCTCATCTATAACATGAACATAATAATAGAACCTACTCATGGGATTTTTGTAAGGTTTAATTGAGATAATTTAGTTAAAGTCCTTGGCATAACTCCTACTTCACAGAAAGTGTCTAATAAATATAGCTATTATTATTATAAGACAAAGCAATGGAGTCCCAGTAGAGATCTAATTTGCCTAGAACCGCAGAGCTTGTTAGTGACAAAGCAGAGGCTGGAGCCCAGATCCTGTCCATTGTCCTTTTGTTATAAATGAACCATAGCTGAATTAGGTTTTGAAACATGGGTGATATGCATTTCCACTAAAAGGGAGAAAAAGAGCCAGATATTCTGCTATCTGCAATGTACTTTTCCAGGAAGCAGACACTTCACGACTATCTATGTAGAAAACATAAATAAATGAAATTCCTTTAGAATATGAAGACTACCTCACAACTGAACCCTGTGTAACACAGTTTGTGATTCGAGGGGCCCTAGCCCCTTAGATCAAAGGCACAGGCTATAACATGTTTGTCTCTTGCTGTGGCTGATGCCATAGTGAGGCCCCAGTGTAGACGGTTCTAGCAGGACAGAAATGGATGTGCAGATGAAAGAACTAAAGTAAAGCCTGCAATCATCTTCGGGACTAGCTTGTGCCTTGCTTTATAAATACTCTTTAGCTATTTTGAGTCACCAGGGACTTATCACTCCCCGCCTCAATTCAGAAAGCATTCTTCTAGTCACATGTTATAACCAGGAGAGCAGTAGCCCTACAACCAGTGACCATAACATGCTTGGGTAATAAGGACAGACTCTATCACAATGCGTAAAAGCTGAATGGATTTGGGTAATTGAGACTTAAATAATAATGAAACTTTAAACAAGATTAAGCTTAACATGGTTCTTCAGGCTTTGCCCTGTTTAGATCTCTTCTGCTAGAAGTATTTGTCGTTCTTTGCCTTTTAAAGTCATTTCACATCAACCCCAGTCAATTCCAGTGAACACAAGTTGACCCAAAATCTTTATCAGGCTCTTGTGACACCATTTCTCCTGACTTTTCTTAGAATAACAGTAGAGCCTCCCTGGGTTTAGAAAGTGCTTTCTGGTTAATGAGGACTGCACAGTTTATCCCTAATTATGGTAGTCCCTTTTATAGCATCATGTTTCCAGAAGAGATTGGAAAGTTTGCATCCTTAAATGCCAAGCCAGCAAAACAGTGGAACGTATTTTAAAATCTGAGTTTGTATAATATTCTATTTAATTCTTTAAGCCTAGTGGAGAGACTTCTACAGATTCTCAGACAGTAACATAGGAGGGCATTCCAGTCCAATGTGTCTGAGCTAGGACTGAACAGAGAAAGCTGCAGTGTTGACAACTTGTGCATTAGAGAGCCTGCTAGATGCCTTTCTCAGGTCTACAAGCTTGAGAAATCTATTCACCCTTCTCCTTTCTTAAAGAATTAGGTGACATTTCCCTGCTTCTCTGCTAGGCATGAAGAATTTAAAACTAACCAGTTTAGAGTCTTGCTCAGATAACATAACTGGATTTTAGCCAATTTGTATGGTGTTGATATGGCTGTTTCAAAGCATATTATCCAGCAATATTACCTTGTGGATTTTTTAGTCTTTTTTGGGGAGATTGTGCATATTTAACTTGTATCACTTTAGTTGGCTTCTCTCTGTTTTGATTTCACTCTAGTTACTTAACTCCACCCTAAAAACCACAAGGAGTTTGTTAACCACTTTTTCTTTGAGAAAATGTAATGGATAGTACCTGTTGTATCATCAGCGATGTTACAAAAGACAGAAGGTAATGATGGCTTCTCTTACCTGGAGTCACTTTTGACACTAATTCAGTTAAGACTTCCTTCTATGAAGAAGCCAGCAGGACAGGAGAGAATCTGACTTGATTTCAGCATTGCCGTGCATGCCACCTTGGAGTCTCAACTTCCACATCTGTAAAATAGGGTAATAGAGCCAATCCTTAGGTCTCTTGGAGAATTATGAGATAACATATACTGAGCACTAAGCTTGGTGCCCGAAGCAGTGTTTGCCACGTTAGTGGCCTTTCCCTCTCCCCACAAGACCCTGCTTAGGAGAGAACATTTGCAGTAGAAACTTCAAAAATTGTTAACCAATCCTTCTCTGGTAAGGAATTGGAGAAAATTAGAGAAATTTCTAAATATAAAACGTCTTTCATGTAATTAACCTTAGACCTTTTAAATAAGAAACAGCAAGTCCATCTTACATATATAATCAAGCAGGAGATTAGCACTTGCCTACTTACCACCAGGGGACAATATCAGGCTATAATTACTGTGCAGATACTCCTTATGAAATACTGGGCTAGGTGATATCAAACCCCAAAAGGTATGTGATGGTTTCTTCCAAGAGCATCCAAAATGGGGGCACAGTATAGAGGAAAGAATATTGGTTTTTTGACTCCAAGTCTTATTACCTATCAGCTAATTAAACATCTATGCATATTTTTTAAAACTTATAAAACAGGCAAGGGCATTTCTGAGTTATTGACATATATATATATATATATTTGGTAACAACAAAAACCCCCATTACTTTTAGATCCGATATAAGACCATGGATTTTATGTATGAGAGAACAGCATTTATGGGCCCTCGTAATGTATAGAACACAATACCGAATGCCGTGCCTTTTCCATGGGACTTGCTTCATGGCAAGGCAGGGCCAGACTGGACCTGAGAGCAGGGCTGCTTGGCCTTCTCACTGTTTTGGGCAAGCTGGCTTTCCATTTAAGTTTTAAAAACATTCCACAGGTAATTCTGAGTTACTTTCTGCTAATATTTGAACTAACAACAAAAAAAGGCAAGCATTTTAAGGTAAAGCTCCCTAAAAATTCTTTCCTTAAGTGATACCTCTCAATACTACTCTGTCTCAAATTGTACCCTATCGCACCCTGTCATTCCTGGTCCTCACTCCTGCTCATTTTATCCATAGCACTTATTACCATCTTGGATACTGAAGAATTTTTTCTTATTTCATTATCATATGTATTTACCGCTCAGACAGAAGTTCACTGAAGTCAGGGACTTTTGTCTGCTTTGCCCACTGGTGAATCCCTGCAAGTAGAATTGTGTCCACACAAAGCAAGTGCTCAGCAAGCATTGGTTGAAGCAATAAATAGTGAGAATTTATAGTAGATAAATTCTTAGCAATATTTTCTTGAAGGATTTTAGAGAAGAGCCTTTGTGGTTTCATACTTGTAGAGGGCATCTCTGGATTTCTGGAAACTACATCTAATGTCTCATATTTAACTCCGTTTCTCCCAAATAAATTTCTGTTTCCTACTAAAGATGACAGCCAACATAATGCATTGCCCAAGATTTAATGAATGTTTACTGAAGAGTGAATATGAACAGGGCACCTTTTTTTTTTTTTTTTTCCCTGCATCTGTCTAAAAGTCAGGCACTCAAGGAGTCATCTAGAGGGCTCCCTGGAGAATTACCTACCTGAGAGCTTCTGGAGTATATGAAGTGACTTCTGAGTCCCTAAGGGATCTCTTTCTCCTTATCTCCTGGTGACTAAAGAGCCATCAGAACAGAATTGGGGAAGATGGCTAATCTTTCTTGGTCAAGGAGAAGGCCTTTGATGGACCTTAATCTGTCTCCCACAAACCTCTTGGACAGCATCTCCTGAGGCAGAGAAGTGTGGTAGGAAATGCCAGTCCCTAACTCGAAGTTCCCCCGGGATGTGCCAGTTGAGTGTCAATCAAGCCCTAGTGGAGAATGTGCTTCTCTCCTTCCCTATAGACCATGCAACTTGGAATGTCTTAAAGGTAGGGGCCTTCAGTTAACCGCAGGCTCATTTGAGAGCTACTGAGATGACCACATTTTACTGTCTTAACCCTTTAAGGTGACATTGACAATGTCTAACAAAGTAGAGTGTCATGGTAACCTGAACTCAGAAGTGGTTTAGTGAGAGCTGAATCCTGCTTTTAGTCTTCATGCATTTTAAGATTTAGCCCAATTTCCAGACCATCCCCTCCCCAAGCTTGAAAATGGCTTTATTTCATTCTTTACGGCGGGAGGTAAGTGGCTTTCTATGTGAAAGCAATGGTGCCAAAGACATTTATGAACATTAAAAAATGTCTGAACATGGCTTCAAGCCACTCAGTCTATGTCTCATCCTGTGCCGTGCCTTGTGGAGCGTATGCAAGTTCAGAGCTCTCTTTTGAAATCAGTGGCAGTTATGAGCTTGGAGCAACTCTGTGGGGCACTGAGCAATATAATAAATGAACCCCTTTGAAGACCAACCATTGTAGTTGGTCTCTTTTTGTGGTATCTGACACGGATATCTAAGAGATGTTCTGTGGTGGTGGGAGTGACCCACCAACACATGTCCTCTGGTTTCAACTCTGGGCCTGAAAGAGGGAAAAGGGACAGGGAAAGTAAGTCCTTATTTCCTTAAAGAACTGGCCTAAACCCTTTTGCTATCCTTTTGATATCAACACCTGGGATAAAGCATCCTACACCCACATACCTTAAGTTTAAATAAAACAAAAGCTCCCTTTCATCTGCATGTATTTACTGGCCTATGCAACAACAAAAACAGTAACAGGTAACAAACAAAAAAAGCTATTATCTTCTCAGAGATAAAGCAGACTTACTTGTGTACCATGATTTTGACAGATTATTTGTTTAGCTGAAAGTAAAGAATAAGACCTGGGATATTTTTTGTTTCTCTGATGACATTACAAGCTGAGTTGATATTCTGATATCCGATAAAATTTTTTAATATTCTTAAAAGGTCATTAAACTTTTGTTTTGACTTTTGACTATTTCTAAATGTTTAGTATATGTTATTTTAAATAATTAAGTTCAATAAGAAAAATACTTTAGGTTGCCTTTAAACACATTTAAGAAGACTGATTTATTTGGCTCACTTTTTCAAGTACAAGTTGGAATGGTTATTTGAATGCCACCTTTTGCATTAGATGAAGATTCAACTAATTTTTGCGGGGTGCCTCCTTTATTTCTCACAGCCACTGCGCTATCAGTATTGTTAACTCTATTTAGCATATGAACGAACAAAGGCCAGAAAGTTTGGCCAGAAAGTTCGAATAGCAAGGGAACTAGTAAGTGGCAGGGCTGACACCCAAACCAAAGGCTTTGACTCCCAAACCCAGTCCTTGTTCTACCACAACTATAGCTACTTCTCCAGTTACAATAATTCATCCCTCTCTGCAAATAAAGTTGTATGTTTTTAAAAACATAATGAGAAGTATTAAAGCAAATATTGAGTTAGGGTGAAGTCCCTGTAGGGGCTGATCAAGAATGGTTGTAAGAAAAATAAATAACAGGTGAAATGGACTCCAAGGAAACTTACATTTCTGGATACAAAGTGGAATAAGAAAGTTCCAAGTCCTTTTTACCATCTTTGAAACTTTTCCTAAAATAGGGACAAAAATACACAGGATAATTTTTATAAATATTGATTGCTATAAGGCCTCCTTTAGTTTTTTTTCTTATATTCTGCCTCATTCCAAAATGATGCCAGGTAGATATCAGATAACAAATAAATGAAGCATGGGTAAAGAACAAAAGGAAAATATAAGTGGAAACCATATAAGGTAAATCAATACTTGCAAATGCATGCCGCAGTAAGAATAAAAGTAAAACAGAAATACCACCCCCCCCCAAAAGCAGTTGTAAGATCATAATAACAATAGTGAATATTTATTGAGAACTTATGACTTGTCAGACACAGTGCTAAATACCTTCACACGGTTTGTCTCATGTCATTCTCAATACAGCCTTATGAAATAGATACAATTACTTTTATTATTTTACAGATGAGGAAATTGAGGCATGGAGAAGAGGCTTAAGGTCAACCAGATAATGGGTGATGGAGGCTGGATTTGAACACCAGCATTCTAATTTCAAAATCATGCTTCGGGCTATCCTTAGCTTTATGTCGGGTAAACATATAAACATATTGTCAGTACTCATGAAAACCAAATGTTTCCTGGCATTTGAGTCTAAGGGAAATGACTCTTTGTGCCCTCATGAGTGGAACATGAATGGTTCAGAGGCTAGAGCCTTTCTCAGCCTCCCCCACAAGGCTAACGATGCTGACAGACTTCTGACTTTATCTTGCCGGGTCCCTCCCTGTAATGATGCCACATTGCAATTCAGTCAAAGTGAGGAAAAGTAAAAGACGCCAAAACAATATGGTTCAAGTATTCAGTTTGGATGGTTTACCTTGATCTTGAAATATAATCTAAACTATCTGGAGAGACGGATGGACTTCATGTCCTTCAAGCAATCCTCCATGGAGCCTCCTTAGTTGTAAACATTCCTTGAGCACTGCTCTGCTGGAGGAAAAAGAAAAATCACAACCGTGTAGAATGGAGACCATAAATCTGGAGTGAAACTAATCTCAGTTGTGCCTTCGATGTTATTCTGTAGTCCTATTGCCAGCCCTTCTCCCATTTCCCTCAGCTGCTATGCAAACCTTTACTACTCTTCAAAGTGTTCAACCTTCTCTTTTGGGAATGATCTTGTCTCCAAGTTAAGAATTAGCAGCTATCCAGAGTGGCTCCTCTTATTTTCCCACCCATGAGCCCATGAGCCCACCTGCATCTGCACTCATTCGTTCCTTACCCTCTTTCTAGCAAAAGACAGTTTTCCTGTCAAAGGCAACTCCATCCACCGGTGCATGGACATTATTCCACCATGCCTCCTTAGGAAATTCGCTTTATAAATAATGTCCTTTTCTTAACTTCAATGCTTCATTGGTTATTCTCTTCGACACAGACATATGTTCATCCCTCTTATTTTTATTAAAAAAACAAAAACAAAAACAAAAAACCACCAACCAACCAACAAAAAACAGAACACATTTAATGGTCTTTTTTTTTTTCTCTTTGCATCCTTGTGTTTCTTTCTTTGTAGCTATTCTTTCACAAATTGCAACCTAGATTTACTTTCTCTGACTCCGCACCACCCATTCACTTTCTGATTATTCTAACCTGGTTCTACTCATATCACTGTGCTAGGCTGTCCTGCTTCCTTTACTAACTCAGTGGAAATATACATTTTTAATTCTCATCTTACATGACTTGTCCTGCTAACTATTCTTCCATTCTTGGAGTTCTGGCTTTGCCTTCTATGACATTCTCTCTCTCCTGATTTATCTCTTCACTGGTTGCGTATTTTCTGGTGCTTTGATTAGTTTTTTTATTTTTCTGCTCTTTCCTTAAATGTCAATATCTTCTTTTCTCACTTTATTCACTTTTGGGGGGATCTTGTACCTGTCAATGCTTTACATCTAAATTTATGCACTGAGCTCTAGTCTCATATCTCCAACTGTTTTCTAAATAGTTCCACCCAGATATTCTAGTGGCACTGCAAACTCAATATGTCCAAAATTAAACACTCTCATCTCTGCTCTTGTGCCCATCCGTAGCTACTGCTCTCTCTCTCCTATATTCTTTATATTAGTAAATGTTTAGACACCTTGCCCAGTTTTCCAAGGCAATGGTCTGGAAGTCTTTGATTCTTTTCTCACATTCTAAACAAAACATCCAATATACTCTTTTCTTTGCATATCTCTCATACCTAATGGGGCCATGATTCCACTTGATTAGGCCCATCAATTCACTTAACTACTGCAATATAATCATTTGCCCAGCCTCCAGTTCCTATTTCTAATCCCTTTTCATAGTGGCCCCAGAGTTCAAATACAAAATTTTGATTGTGTCACTCTCTTGCTCACAGTTGATCCTTGACATCTCATGACTCACAGCATACAAAATTTAAAATCTTTTGTCTGCCTGGAAAATACCTATCCAAGTTTCTTTTTCCTCTGGGAAGTTTTTCAGGACAGATTTAAATGTGTTATCCTAATCTGCCATTCAATTTTGTAGATCATTCGATTCAGAAAATCTCACTGCATTTGCTTCTTTGCAAGTCTGATTCTCCACTTGTTTAAATGCCTTGCAAGCAAGACCTTGCTTTCTCAACTATGTGTCTATGGCACATAGTATTCGAGTAAGGCACTCAAAAAACATTTAGTGAATGAAGAAAATGTATATAATTTCAAAAGTATATAATTGCAATGAGTGGGAAAAATTTCCCTTAGGGAATCTTAAAGCATTCCTTGCCAAAATTAAAATTAGGAATGTCCACTTAATTACACATGTAACTCTTGAGGCAGACGGGGAATGTATCCTGACCGCAACTTATGCTGTAATAAGAATGTGTTTTCTAAGCCACTACTGACACAGGTATACATTTTTAAGAACTCTAGGTCATGGTTATGATTGTGCTTGATGTTCTTGACCAATAAAAGTCCAACTATTCCAATGAATTCACTGAAGTAGGTGTTGGGCAAGGGATTAGGTGAGGTCTGTGCTTTTATCCTGCTGAGATACACTCCTCCAAGGAGGTGGGTTTCAATATTTCTGACAACATGACCCTCAGCTCCCATAGATCCTTTGGACATCCATCCGAGATTCATCATATGCCAAGGCCAAGGATACACAGGCCCCTTTAAACTATTAACAGCCACCTCCGCCTGGTCTCAGTGTGTAGGGACGGGAAACACTTTGTGGCATTTTGTTTTCTAATGTGATTTGTCACGCTTTTCTATGAATATTCTCTTTAATTTCTCTCACTCCAACAAGATACTTATATTCGATTACTTCCTCGTAATAACTCTCTCTTCTTCTCAGAAAATATCACATCTTGAGCAGTAAAAACTGTTAAGATTTACTAGAAAAGTGGAACCAAGAGATGATTTTCAGTTGCCTGTTGTTTTCAACCAACACCTTGAAGGCAGATGACTGGTTACTGACAGCCATTTACTAGCTGGGTAACCAAGGTAAATCTCTTATCCTTCCTCTCATTTTTTATATCCTGTTTGACTCTGAGGTTTGTATTACAGGGAAAGAGAACCTTTCACCTAGTATGGCTATTTAGGGTCTTTTCTCCTAGTCCTTATGGAGGTATGACCCTCATAATTGTTTGTTACTTTAGTCAATATACAATTAACACACAATTAGAGGTTTATTGTCTATCTTTACCTTTGCTACATTCTTTTAAATTGACTTATTGGTGGATAAAGGTAGACCTAGAGCATTATTTATCCATTTGAACTTTGACCAGGCTAGAACCTCATTTAAATTTGTATTTTCATGGTCTGACTATATTTTAATCATTAAAATAATTTCCCTTCTTTTTTAACCCTTGAAAGAAAATAAAATTTATTTATTTTGAATCAAGAAAGAATCAGAAAGAGAGAGAGAATATAAACCATGGAATAAAAGAAGGCAAGTAGCAGGGGAAGCGTTAAAAAGCGGATTGTCAATGGTTCAAAGTGAGAACTGTGCATTATGGCAACCGGTGCTCATTGGTCAAGACTAAAAACAATTAAGAATTTTTTAAAAGATGCTCACACTTCTGGCTAATTAGTGCTATAGCACTATAATTGGCAACGCTAAATAAGGTATGCCCTTCTTTGTCTGCTTCACAAGGTTGTTATGGAATTAAATGTGGTAACATATATGAAAGCAATTTGCCAATTTAAAGTTCTTCATAAATGTGTAGTATAACTGGAGCAGCCATTTCTTAGAGACTACCAACTTTTGGGTCACTAATTTCCATTGTGGCTACCGGGCTTTCAACCAATGAGTATCAGGGAGCACTGACCTTCATTAGTACTGCAGAATTTGCTCCCATAAGAATACCGAATATATCACCTGCAAAGTATTTTATTTGCTTTAGAGGCCAACCTCTTTTTCTTACTTTAAAAAATGCAAAAGACTTTCTGTTTTTGAAACAATAAGTGGCACTGACATCTCTCAAGATTGAAAGCACTATTGTCTCATTTTAAGCACCCCTTTATTATTAGGTGAGGATGTTGTTGGCAGGAATGAATAATTAGGTAACTTTGTGGGCACATTCTATTCAGGTCCCAAGGGGAACTTACAATTGTAACATCTCCTTGGATTATTTCACAAACATATGGCAAATGAAGCACCTGAGCCAGATGTACAAGCATATTATACTAGGTCTGTTTTAACTTAAAACTGTGAAATACATCAGATGGTAAAGTTATTTTGGTCATGAACATCCATCACAGAAATAGTATAGAAGCATCTTTTCTTTATTGTCCATTTTATTTGAACTGGAAATAAGAACAAAATAGCTCGGAAATCATCACTTGCAGTATAAGAATCCAGGTAAAGTTCAAAACCTAATGAAGTGTATGGTCTGGATTTACAAAGGCCTCAGACATCTCTACACAGTTTATTAATGCCTGTTATCAATATACATTGCTGGCAGGTCTGGAATCTCAACAATGATACTATATTTTCAGTTCTCTTTTCTTCATCTTGTGTTTTTACTTCTCTGGAGATGCATATGGGTAATTTAATATAGAATTTTTTAATAATGAGAGTATATTCTCTACTGTTTCAGTAGGGAGTATTTGTGGATTTTTTTTAAAGCTTGTTTTATTGTTACAACATTGGTGGTTTATTTTACTAAAGAGTCATCATCTGGTATTGGCTTCTTGGAATCAGTAATCTCAGAACAAAAGCCCATCCCATTTGCTGGTGGGAACATCATATTTGAGAATGAATGTAATAATTTTTAATCTGAGTTACTTATGTTTCAAAATTAGAAGATTTAGATGCCATTGAACTCCCAAGTGTACAGCGTTGTGCTTGGTCCGATAAGAAAATAAAGAATACACAGGCATGGGCAACTATATTTTCCCTTCGACACGTATGTGCAAATTCCATTAGCATTAACGAGTGCTCTGCCTGTGCACCGAAGAGGATGTGGACAAAGTCACAGTGGAATCTATTACGTTCTCCAGTTTAAAAAAAAAAAAAAAGACTCACATTACATTCCTAAGCTTTTCCTGAGCAAGAGAAATACACAGTGCTGAGAGCATGTAAGCAGTATGGTGGCAGTGGCACCAAGGAAAAGGTACTTAGATTTTACAGCCGGTATGGCCCAAAGCAGAGATTTGGGGGTTGGATTACTAGGATTGGCAAATGTTGAAGTTGACAATAGAGGTCCACAGAGTCTTGGATAGTCTGCCTTTGTGTTGCATCAAAATAAAGAAACAAAATATTTATGAATTTAATTCTGCCTCACAATTTTTTCCGCCTTCGAAATGGCAATTCTCTGTGTGATGATATGTATAGATGTGCAGTTCAGATGTGTTCCCAGCCAATGTGATAGTCTTTTCTTGAGGTCACCACTGGATTCTAGCTCACTCTGTCGTCACTGGGGTGTTTTAATGTGCTCTTTCCAAAATAAGTGAGTAGGAGGCCAGGACGGAAGTGTGGGGGTAAGGGGTAGGATCTCCCCTCTCTTCTTTTCTTCTAATTTCTTCTCATTTGGAAAGCCTTGGAACATAGACTTAATTTTCAGGCTAAGATGTCAGGTTTATGCCAGTCCAGAGATGTTGACAAATTCCAATTTGGGACCACGGTGGCCCTGCATGTCTTCATATTCTCGCAGGGATGTAGCTATATTTATAATACACACTTCTAATATTGCAGAACTGCTAAGGTCAGGGCACTCTGAGCCTCATGGAATCAGGCAAACAACCGCACAAAACTGTGCATCACTCAGAGGCTCCCTTTGTAAAGCTGCTAACCCAACATCCTCTCTGCTGCACCAACTGGGACACTAGCGTGCAGCAGGTCCTCAAATGACATCTTTTCATTCAGTGTTGTTTTGTTGTAACATTGATGCGTTGCCGTAGGAACTTAACTCTTTATATCAATTAGCCTATGGAGAAATTGGTTTTGTTATACGTTGTGTCACTTAAGGTCACAGAACCTATTGACGACATTCAGGACTTACTGTATTAATGGCCCTCTACATAGCAAGCCCGACACTCTGATTAGCCTGAGAAATGGACTTTGAGTGTTGGGAGAAACCACAGCAAGCGAAACAAAATGACTGCCAGTGAAGGCAGACAACAAAAGAGACATACCAATTCTGAGCCCTTACCTTCGTTTCCGCCCCGAAGATTTAAACTTCTAATGGTAAAAGCAATAACGTTCTGACCTTAAAGGGCGGAGGCTCTGTTGTCACTGGTTGTGTGAAGGATCATTCCTCAGCAGCACTCGTACCATTGGCCCTCACAGCCGGCCGCTGCGGTGGCAACTGCAGAAACTGGAGTTCAGTCATGTTGGCATGAGATTCTGGAAAGGGGAGGGTGGGGAGAGAGGGAGTCTATTGGCCTAAAAAGCTGAAACATCTGCTGGAGTTATTAACAGCTTTTTGGCTGAGTTCAGCAGTAGGGCACCTTGTGGTTGATAGATTCTTCTCTCAGCAATTCAAAACAATGCAGTTAAAGCAAATTTCTCATTTTCAGAGCACAGCTTAATGAGGCATACAGTATTGTAAAAATAGTCACACTTAAAATGGTCAATAGCGGTGACTGCAATCAGTGGTTACCCTCGGTACTCCACTGTGTTAACTTTGCCAGGGTGATTGCATAACACAGATTTTTCAAAAGGCCATGTAGCTCCCGGTTAACTCCCTTTGTAGGAATTTACATTATGTATGCAGATTATCCTACAATGTAAATATTAGAAAACTTGATCAAACCACTTAGAGGCCTTGGGGCTCTCCCTTCCCAAAAGTGTGCATTAAACCATTCTAGACTCAGAAGTCCAATTCCAGGAAAGGCTTTCGAGAGGCCAAGTTTTGAAGATGATGTGAAACTGAGCAAGCGGCGACAGCCTGGGCTGGAAGGAGCCCCAAACTGGGAGTCAGGGCAGAGGGTTCGGGCTCTAATCCTTACACTAATTGCCTGGAGTCCTTCGGGGCAGGGGAGGGGCGTCACTTAATCTTTCTGCCTCAGTTTCTCCCTGTATAACATGATCAGGCCTATTAAAGGGTATGTCTCCAAATATTTCTATGCAGCTCTCCCATCCTGGGAACTGTGGAGTTCAAATCCAATTTTAATGTATTCCTCTTATGAAATCCACGAGTTGTAAATACGTCGAGACTGTTCACCAGTGCTTTTTTGCATTAGCACATGACAGTATGCGTGGTATTTGGGTAGGGGCGTCAGACAGACAAACTGTAAAGTTAAATAGCTCTGTCAGTCACTCCGAGTAAACGCACCATATGCTGTAACAGACGTGGGCAAGTACAACCAGCCCCAGCTGGATTTCCTAGCCTGTTAGTTTATCTGGCCAGATGACTGTCCAGCCTAAGGAACGGTCACACACATATTTATGCCCTACTGATCCAGCATGCTAACTTTGGCAGGAGAAAGAGAGTGACGGGGGAGAGAAAAGGCTTACCAGTGGTGAGCCGACATCTGTGACGGGCTGCAGTGCACCCATTCCTCTTTCATCACTTGCCCCTGTGTCCAGCACATGATGGAAGAGGAGAGAGAAGTTAGCCAAGTCATGGTTTCCCCAGGCAAACTGATGGTCTGACCCTTTACTGCAGAGGGAAATCAAAGGAGGACAAGACTCTCCTTCCTGCATTCTGATCCAGAATCTCCAGGGATAGAGACAGCATTTTTATCTATTCAAAATTATCCTGGTTGGTTCTAAGATGCACTTACACCCTGACAGGGAAGGGCCCCATCAATGCAGAAGTGGTGCTTCTAGCCTCTATCACCAAACGATTTCTATCACTGATGCGGAGGGCACTGGATCCAAGTCAAATTGTTTCGTTTGGTCCTTACCTCAGTAAAAGCCTCAGGTTTCATGCAAACCCCTACTGGGAGAACTGTACAAGTAAAGGGAGTAAAAACTAACTGAAGGCTTTCTGCACTTGCCAAAAGGGTTCAGATGATGTGGTCCTTGATTCTTGAATGAACCTAAGGGAAACCTTCACAACATTCAGAGCCCGTTTGTCCTGCAGATGAAGGAGGAAATTTTCCTCCAATTCTTCAGGTGATACTGGTCTTGCCTTTAAGATGGAACAGCATATCTGTAAAAACAAACCTCATACTTCTGAAGAGAAATGGGGGATGCTTCTGATGGCAACTGGGGCTTTACTGCCATTGAAAACCCAGATGATTTCAGGTCTTGTCCCCCAGGGACACCCCTCAATATGCTGTTCTGAGGTTTGCTGTTGCCACAGGAGGCTTGCCTACTGTTGAACAATTAATACCTGGAATCCTGTCAAACCAGCTCCAAGCAGCTTGCTGAGAGAGCCTTAGTCTTGGGGGCTAGAAATCCCAGGGCAGACCACCAGCCTCTCACAGGGGCATCTTACATGGACCTGGCGCTCTGCGGCACAAACGCGGCTCTGTGTTCTTGTGTTATGTGGATGCTGACACCTTGTTCAACAAGAAGGGGCCACCAGTGGGTCTGATGTGGGGGAGTACTGGTCCAGAAATCCTGCGTAAACAGAGCCATCTCATACCAGCTCCCATGGAAGTAATTCCTGAATTCTTCTGCAGAGGACAGGTGAGAGGGGAAAGGAAGATCTAGCCTTTGCTGAAAGGACAGCGGACCAAAGTTTCAAGGTAAATGGGATGTCCAGTTCCTGAATCCAGTGCTGCTGAACTTGAGGTTGCAGACTTTCTAAAGGTTGGCAGATTTCATATTACTTGTTCAGCAGTTCTGCATTGAAGCTTGGGGACTCAGGCTGCAACTGGAGACTGCCTGCAGTGCCCGAAACATGGGATGCTGAATGGGTAGCCACAGCCATGGGGTAGCCTTAGGATGGCCTTACAAGGCTCTTAAAGAGAGCACTGAATAAGGTTTATGGGAAATAAATATCAATTTATTACTCCCTTCCCCTAGATACCAACAAATCTATGTCAAAGACAAGTGTAGACATGCCCTCGCATCTCGTGTCTCCTAGAGCATGGATGTTGATTTGCTGAAAATACGTGTGTGTGTGTGTGTGTGTGTGTGTGTGTGTGTGTGTGAAACACAATATCACCTGTCAAGTCAGGGCATGCACAAGACCTAAAATCAAATCTTTTTTGTATTACTGAATAAAAAGTAATAGTATCTTACTTGAACTTTGCCATAGTTGACAACTGCCATGATAAAACACAATTCTAATTCAGACTCAAAAGTCATGTGTAGTGTTTAATAAAATTAGGAAGTAGAAATTAGGGAACCCATGTCTGTCTTACTTTGCCCAATAAGCTCATAGTTTATTTTGAGTAAGTTGCCTAACCTGTATATAATAATCTCCCTTTTACCAAAGTAAAGTAAGATTAACCATTGTTATCACTTACTGTTAAAATACAAGGCATCATACTTTGTCACAGTGAGTATGAAAATTTTGAGATTTAATAGTAAGTGAATTACAACAATGGATAGAACTGTTCTTCTATAACCTTTTTTTATTATTATTATTCAGCTACCATATATTCTTCTATAATCTGAAATAAATCTTGTAACGATTTGTTACTTAGATGAAGAATGTTTCTTAGGACCACTACCTAAACAAAAGGAAATAACACAATCTTGGTATTTCAGAGCAAAGTAACTCTATCCTTACAGCATTCCAAGAGACAATAGGGGTCATCTGGTCTAATCTCATTGTTAAATGGGGAGTCAGTCTCAGAGAGGTTGAGCTACTTGTTCAGGGCTACACAATGAGGTTTCTTTGCAACATATTCCATTTCTCAGTACAGTTTTAATGATAAAACCAAGGTATGTCATCAAAGATAAGATAATCTAATATAAGACTCTAATCATGATATCTGTTTGTCTCTTTCTTTCACATACTCTCCCAATACCTTTCTTTTGGAGAAGAGTGCCTACTGTCTACTCCAAAAGGAGTAGGGAATTTTGTTCCTAAAATCCTTCAGTAGAAAGTCTGCATTGATATCCAACACTAACTCTTATCAATTAATCAATGAATTAATAAATGTTTTGATGTATCAAAATACACACGAATATAAGAATGTATAAGAATATAGTGCCAGCTGTAAGAAGAGGTTCTCAGAAAGGGAAACCAATACTGCTGAGTATTGTTTATGTTCCAGATACTCTGCTAAAAGACTTTTAAAGTAAGTGATTTAATTATCTCAATCCTATAAGGTAGGTGCTTTTTTTAAAGATAAAGACACTGGGACCCAGAGAGTAAAAAAACATTGCCTACCGTCACATCATTACTATGTGGTGGAGAGAGGCTTTAATCTCAGGCTACCCTAACTTGATCATTTACCTAAATGTACAACACAAATGCAGAAGGTACATGTTCAGAAGAATACATATAATAAGTGAGGGGCATTATAGATAGCAACTGTCATGAGAGTTCAGAGGAGAGATCACAATGATGAATTCTGTTAGATTAGAGTGGCCAGGTACCTTGTTTCAGTGAGAAAGTGGGATGCACCAAGTCATGGGGAATGAGTAGGTCGTGATAGGCAGATATGATAGAAAAAATATTTTTCTTTGGGGAAGTAGCTCCTAGCAGAGAACGCACAGTCAAGAAGTATGATTAGATCTTCTTGGCCGAAAAAGAATATTCCCTTTGGGAAGTTGTGAAACAAGTCCAGAAAGGATGCTTGGGCTTGGACCCTAAAAACTCCAATATCGGGGCAGAGGGTTAGAATTTAATACTTTGGGGAACAGGGGTTGAAAAAGTTACTTGGAGATAGATTACAGAACCAGAGAAAGGAGATGAATGAGTATCTCAGATTTTTCTATGATTGCCTTGGCATAAGGTGGTGATGATGACAGTAATGGTACAATGAAAATAAACTTACAGAAACTTACAGGATAAAATAAGCACTGTTCCAAGGAGATGAGGTGATTGATTGTAAATCAATCTAGGTGTTATTCCTATAGAACGACCTGGATGGAACAATGGATGTCCAAATTGTTTTTGCTTAGATTCATTTGTTGAACATTCAATTGTAGAATGCCTACTCTATTCTTAGTGCTATACTGTACTGTCTCGTGGAGATATGGAAGTGAACCGGGCAACCACATTCTGCACTGCTAGGGAAGTTACATTCCAGTGGATGATCTGAAGACTTAGGTTGCTAGGAATGTGGGGACCTCATGAGGGAGAACTGGTTTTGTTAAGAAGATAATGAGTTGGAGGTGAGATCAGGGTAGCCCAGGTTAAAATGTAGATTAGGTAGATAGGTGATGATAAAGAACAATATCTCAGTACGGAGACCGGAGTTGAAAAGAGAAATTAGAAAGCCCTGTCGAAGTAACAAGGTATGGAGTCACTTCCAAATTATGAACTGCTGCCTTCACAGTTCCCATGTACATGCCTCCTCAACTTGCTTTTATCATTAGATTTATCCCCATCCCCTGAACCCACTTTTCTTTAGTGCACTTTTTTGTATCACTAAATTTTTGTGTATCAAGGATTCATATGATTTGAATAAGTCTATTCTTTTGCAGCATAGGAAGATATCCAACGCTGTCTGATTGCTTCAAGAGAGTTGTGGAATATTTTCTTTCCATGAAATTCTTTAGGGCAGTGCTTCTCAAAATTTAATGTACATACGGATCACCTGAGATGGGTCCTGCAAGTCTGCATTTCTAAGCTCCCAGGTGCTGCTGCTACTGGTGGTCCTCAGATCTAACTTTGAAGCTTTGCCATCATGTTATTAAATCTCACATTGCCCTCTGCTATTGATGGTATTAAAAACAATTGTTTTTCTCTTGTAGGCATAAGCATATTAAGATGAGGATGATAAAAACATAGGAACTGAAACTCTGTGGGAGAAAAGACATGTCTAAAATTTGTTACATAACCAAGAGTATGGGATCAATGACCAAAAATAAGGGCAGACATGGGAAGGGACTTCCAGATTGGGTGATCCAAAAAAATTTCATAGAAATGTCTTTGAGAATGTCAGAATTATAATAGTCAAAGAAGTAGAGAAAAGAAATCACTTAGAAAATGACATTGATGCCATATTATTTTGATTATTGTAGATTTGTAACATATTTTGAGATCTTAATGTAAAGCCCTCCTTATTATTCTGATCTCTCAAAATTTTTGTTTGCTTGATTTCATATGATCTTAATTAAATTTCAAGTAAAAATATATTGAGATTGATTGGATTTTAATAAATTTAAGCATTATTTGAAGACACATTGACGTTTCTTTAATGTTAAGTCTTCCTATTGCTGTTTTCCCATTTATTATAGTCATTATGCTCCTTGGTATAAGTTTATTGGATATACTTTTTCTTTCAGGCATGGTATAAGTTTATTGGATATACTTTTTATTTCAGGCATATTTCTTTTTCAGCTATTATATTTATTTTTAGTTATGCTTATTAATAGTTTTTCAGTGACTACTTCTGCATGCCTAGTATTACTGTTGCTTGGGGGAAATACGTTATTCTTCAACTTGTACCACAAATCATATAACTACTACAGTTTATTTCTTCATTACATTTTCTAATCAGTTATTGGTGATACATAGGCAAAACTCCAAAAGTTTGTATACTTGCCATGCCCATTCATTTTACATAGAAAAACTTTATTAGTTTTGAAGCACTTTTTTGAGTTTTACACATAAATAATAGTTTCATCTCAAGATGATAATAATCATTTTCTCATTTGTACTTCATTTATTTTTCTTACCTCACTGCCTTGAACAGAATTTTTAAAACTACTTAATAATAATAATATTTAACGTGAATACCTTAGTATTCTGTAGTTTTACATCCAGATTAACATTATTAAATCATTACTTTTATTTATCTTTATTAAAATAAATTTTATTTGTATTTGATTTTGGTAAAAATAATAATTCTAGAATACCATTAACCCTTCATGACTCAACTTTTTGTGTTGAGTTCTGGTTTTGCTTCCTGTCTTGAAAATTTTAAGATAAAGATATGGGTGACATTTTTATTTTTGCCCCCATATTTCTGAGAATTTTATACACGTATAAAAAATTTAGGTACAAAATTATTGGGTCACAACCTTTTCTTATATAGAATCTTGAAACAGTTACTCCATTGATTCTGCCCTTTACAACAGTTGATGCTGGGGAGTATGTCCTTTGTAGGATAATAATTTCCCCTCTGACTGAATGGCAGAGAGATTCACTGACAGCTCTCCCTGGTCTCGAATAAAAAATATCTAGAAAGGGACATATTAGCTCAGCTGTGGTTAAGTCCTCAGGTTTTGGGCATTTATGTGGAGCTGGCAGTGATGATACATTGTATTATCCAGGCAGCTCTTGCTTTTCCCATGCTTGGATGGAGGTATGTTTATAGAAACAGATGGGGAGCTAAAAATCTACCTGATAAAGAGAAAAGGCGAATATGAGCTATTCCCTGAGATCTGATGATTTGCCAGCCAAGGAATGGTAGATAGGAACAATTCATGCAATGAAACAGCATGAATGTACAGCACAGAGCTAGAAAAGTAGACAGTTTCACATAGGTAAACCATAGAATGCATAAATAGAATGGATGGAACTGAGGCTGACAGGTAGAGGAACACCTTAAAAACATGGGTGTTATTCTGGAGGCGATAACCATCTGCATCAATGAGGAATTATCCAAAGTGAAAAAGTGAAAAACATAATCAGACCTGTGCTTCAGACTTATGACGCTGGTGGTCAGCATGGAACTTGATGGGGGGCACTTGGGAGGCCAGATGAGAGATGAAGATCTGGAGTTGGGTAGTGGAAATGGATCAGAGGCAGAGAAAGTCATTCAGAGAGAGATGTGAAAGGTGGAGGAAGAAGCATGAGTTGAGGCCAAATGTCACAGAAAGATTGGATGGGTCAAGGAGTGAAAACACACTGTAGGATCTGCAAGTTAAGAAGTTAATTTAAAAAGATAAAGAAAAAAAGAAGTAATTATTAGTAACCTGTGTGAGGAGTCCCAGTTCGGTTGGGAGTAAAAGACAAGTATCAACAATTTTGAGAGAAATTAGAAAGGAGGCCTTGTGATCTTCTTCCCGAAGCTGGAGGCACAGAGAAAAGAGAGGAATGTAGTAGTTGATGTAGACACTAGGAATTTTGTTTGCGTGATTTTTAAGGATGGAACAGAGGAAGTTAAATCTCAAAGTTAAGTTTGGCTTACCTGAATCTCCAAGTTATTTTTGGTTTCAGTTCTTTCACTGAACCATAGGATCTGCCTACATTTCCGTGAATTTATTTTTCTTCCTTTAATTCTAAATATTTACATTTTCTCTAGGAAATTATTCAACTGTACTTCAATATTTTCCAATTTAATGATCCTACTTACAGGGAAAACTGGAATTTCACTTAAGTTAGCAACCTAGAATTGGAAAGCATCTTAGATCACTGTTTAAGTTACTCCCCCAGTTGTAATCCTCTTTTAGAATTCTTAACATATTTCTAGTGATAGTAAATTGCTACTGCAGAAGAGAGTAGTCATTCCGGTTGGACGTACCATACCTAATAGCATGTCTGTATTAGTCAACCTGGAATATGTTTAGCCACAAGTAACAGATGACTCCAAAATTGGTTAAATATTGATGAAAACATATTATTACATTTTGTAAGAAGTGCAAAAGTACATGAGATTAAGAGTTTGTAAAGTCAGTGTTTCTATATAATGTCAAAGACCCAGGATTTTTCTGTCTTATCACTCTGTTATCCTCAGTGTATGGTTTAGCTCCCTTCATTGTCACAAGATAACTGTCATTATTCTAGGTATCACATGCAATCATCAGATGTTCAGCAGAAGGAAATAAGCCATATCATGTTTGATTCTTTTTCATTAGTGAAAAGATCTTTTCCAAAAGCACTCAGGAGACTTTCACCTTAGTATCACATAGTGGCAATGAGCATGAATAATGAGTTACACCACCTGGGTTTGTAGTCTAGTTCTACTTACCTAATTCCTTAGACAAGTATTTTCAGTCACTCTAGCTCTCAATTTCCTCAGCTTTAAACTTAGTCAAGTAACCTACCTTATAGGGTTGCTGTTATGATATCATCAATATGTAAAAAATACTTGAAAAGTGCCTGGCATATAGTACATGCTCATCACCATGCATTTAACAATTTAATTGAGTTACATGACCATCCTTTAATCAGTCACTGACAAAAGGAATGAGGTCCTATGATTGGCTTTGAAAACTCAATATTTATTCTTGAAATGAGAGTTAAACATGTGGATTTATATATGGACAGATGAATAAAACTCATGTTCTGTTAACAGGAAGGGAGAAGGGATGAAGCGCTCTTGGGAAGGCAACCAATAGTGCTGACCACATAATGCACAACTCGCTATTTGCTTTCATTCTATTCATTATCAGTTTGCAGACAGTGGTAATACTGAGAGAAGAAACTGGAGGCAGAGACGATATTATGCTTACTATACATTAGTGACATATTGATAATATATTCAAAACAGAATCATGCTTGAGTCCTACTAAGTGAAACCTGAACATATATTTAAAATACCTAACAATTATTTAAATATCATCTCAAATATAAGTTTAAAAGAGCTTATATGTCTATGTCAGTTTGCAAAACTTTTTCTGCTTACCTTTTCTCATTTAATTCTCACAACAACCAAGTGATGGATGACGGACGGGAATTAGTATCATGTTGCAGATGATTAAATTGAGGCTCATAGAAAACCAGTAGGAACTTTGGATGCAGAAGTAAGAAGTAGCAGGGTTCAAACTCAAATTCAGATCACACATTTCCTTGTAAGAAGTCTTTCTTCTCTATCACAGTGCCTTCCTTATAAAATAAAGATATTTCGAAATGTTTTCTTCAGCCATTATTAGCAGTGGCTCAGTCCAATTTTACAGCTAATAATTAAGTATATTGTGCCAAGTATGTGCCAGAATATGTGAGCAGATAGCTGACCATGGCACTCTCAGCACCATTCATTCCCAGAGAAGTGAACACACACATTTACATGTCACTACTCTACAGAAGGTTCATCTTATTATTATGAATATTCTTTCTCAAGTGCCCAGTGTTAATTGCTAACTTCTAATTTTTTTAAACCAAATTTGGCACTAGGGTATTTGAAAATGTGATTGCAGAAAATATGATGTATGAGAAACTTTTGCAAAGAGAATTGATCACTTAAAAAAAACAGTTTTATCCCTGAAAGGAAAAATTTGGATATATCTCCACTAAAAACCATGTAAAAAAGTGCCAATAACTTACATGTCTTCTATTTAAAAAATCTTTGTAATCAGTGGAATGGGGTAGTTAGTGACTTTTAAAAAACTTTAATTACCATTTCAGTAGAAAGTATTTGGCATGTTTTATAAGAATGCTATAATCATTGTTATTTACACCATGATATGCTTGATGTTTCTGCCAGAGACTCCAGCTGGGGTCTCTGCCCTCTGGACATCTGGTTAAGTGTTTCTGCACCCAATTTCCATGGCTTGTTGTGTTCCAGAGGTCTCCTTGTGATTTCTAGGTGTTTCTGGGACTACTCTTTTATGATTTTCTTTGCTTCTATACTCTAAGGTTTTGGTATGATACTGAGGGTCTGCTCTAAATAAATCAGGTATGAGGCCCCAGTTGCTTCACTGGTTTCTAAAACAAAACTAGACCACAAAGAAAAACATTTGTTCTAAATATTTCATGAGTTAAATAACCCTACTAAGGATTTGGAGGGTCACAAGGGAGGGCTGCATGAGAATCATGTATACTCCTGCTTCCTTTTAATTCCTGTCTGGAACAAATGGAATATTATTTCTCTTTTCTCAAGTATACCAGATCTCCTCACCCCAAGATCCCATGTTCTCCCTTTCTACTCCCAGGCACTTGTTAGAATATTTTTTCTTACTATTCTCTTTCTAGGAGGACATCTGGTATCAACTGTTGGTAACAAACAGTATTTTCCCATTTCTTCACATTTGTAATTCACCTTGTTTAGTGTCTGAGTCATATAAATATAAATAAAATCATTTATTAAAAGTTTACTTGTTCTGATTTTCTACCCATTTTTCCCCAGGTGCAATCATAAGTTAGACCAGAGGTTGGCAAGCCATGGCCCAAGGGCCAAATTGGCCATACCTTTAATCACCATTTTTTTCCCCCTAAGGCTCACTCACTCTAACAGTGGAGTTGAGTAGTTCTGATAGAATCCTGGTCCACTAAGCCGAAAATATTTATCACTTAGCTCTTTATAGAGAAAGTTTGCCCTGATTTAGGCAATTCTCTTAAAAATACTTGTACCTAGGCCTTTACTATTCACAATGTTTTTATACACTTATTAACTAGATCCTTTAGCACCTCTGAAATCCTATTCTCATTTTACAAATGAAAAAATTGGAAAGTAACTAGTCCAAGATCACAGAGGTAATATGTGACATTGTTCATCTATCTGTACACCACAGAGGATGCCCTTTGGAGAGGAGGGGGGAATTAATTTGCCATCGAAAAAGACCCCCTTATCTTTCTGCTCTGAGCTTAAGCAAGGACCATTTTTGTCCGCCTTATTCCATTCACTTTTAAATTCTTGCCAACTTAGTTCCCCTCCCCTAATCTGTCAGGGGGTAGTAGAGTCTAAAATGGAGATGAAACAACCACAGATTAGTTCTCCTTAATCCTGCACTCATCTGGAGTAAAATTAGAAGGCATAGAAATTCCCCAGAGTCCAAAGCTAGACATGGATGCCTATGCACCTCAGAACCCAGCCACTGCTTTGGCTTGGTTTTACTCCTGGTTGAGACTGTTGGCTTGGCCTTCTCATTCTGAATTCAGTGCTCTTTCCACTATATTAAACAGGCTGTTGAATAATGGGGCACAAATGAATGATGATTATAATCTCATTAGGAAATACAAAAGAAGAGATGAATTTTGCGTTGGTTTTCAAAAGTAGCCATTATCAATTCCTTCCCCTTTTGTAGGTGCATGTTTCTCCTCACATCAGTGGGTGGTACAGTATAGTTCCTATCTTCTTAAATCTGGGTGCTCTCAAGAACAGGTTTGAGGTGGAAGTATCGCCCTGGGACTTCTCTTAGTAGGTGATAAGGCAGTCTCTGCCTGGGGCTCCTGGGACACTCACCTTGAGATACTCCATCTCAGAACCTAGAGCCATTCTCTGAGAAATGAAAGCCACATAGAGAGGCCATAGGCAGGTACTCTAGACAAAGACCCAGCTCATCTCTCAGCCAACAGCCAGCATCAACATCCAGACATGTGAGACCAGTGGAGTCTTGAGATGACTACGTGGGAAATCTCAAGCAGGAAGCACCCAGACAACCCCCCAAATTGTGGAAGTCAATACATTGTTATTTCGAACCACCACATTTTGGCATAGTTCTATGCAGCTATAGATAACTGAATGAAAGTTTAGGAATAAAAAGATAACTTAGGTATAGATAACAAAAATGAACATATTTTATGAAACCTATCAAATCAACCAACCAAGGACCTGTCGTCTAACTACAATTAAAAAAAGAATTTCCTAAAGTTAGTGTGACAAACAAAGTTTCAGCTTTCTTTTGCCTTCTTTTACTCCTTTTGGGGAGGGAGTGGGTAGGAATACAGGTAAGAGGTGAAATGTATGTAGGTGGAAAGAAATTCTTTTAGCATAATAATGCCTCAGGTTATGTTCATTGTTAGCAAGAGAAAGTTTTCTCTCGTAGATACTTCAGGTATAAGAATCTTATCTTACTCCTGGAGAAAATTAAAGTGATACAGAACAGAAATTTAAAAATATTTTCCTAGGATAGAACCAGGAATGAGTCTCTCCAAAGTTTTGACCTAGAGAAGTATGGCCCTGATTGGTGGAAAGACAAGGAGTAGAAAAGAGAAGAAGCATGTTGGAGAGACTCTAGGAACTCAAGGGTTTCCTCCAAGGCTGACCTTGTTCGACCTGAAAGACAGTCTTATAAGAAGGAGGAAGAAATATTTTGTTCTGTCTGCTGTTATTCATGTGTACTCCCAACTGGCTAATAAAACAAGATTCTCTATGCACCTCCTAGTGAATTGTATCTGTGCTTTAAGATCTCATTAATGTTAGATTTCGATGAGCTTGTTTTCCTCACAGAAAAAAGAGTGTCTACCTTATGGAATGAGAACTGAGTGAAAATGTCTCCCTTCAGCTTTAGAAAAAACAAGGAAGTCCCAATACTGTGTTTCTTGAATTCTGAAAGGAGTGTGTGTGCGTGTGCATGTGCATGTGCGTGTGCGTGTGTGTGTGTGTTCAGGAACCAGGTCAATTCTCTGGAACTATAAGTTTTAGTGTTTTCTTCTTCAACATCTCCCACCCTCACCCCAGGATTGTTGCTTTTACTTTCTCTTTCTCCCTGCCTCTTAGTGCTGGATATTCCTTTTACCCACCCAAATCTGCTCTGCACGCATTTCTACCTGGCTTGGCACAGGAAAGCTGAATTATAAGAACTTCATCAATTGACTCCCTTATTTTCCAGCACTAGTTGATTTCAGCCAATGAGGAGCCCTGAAAAAAGACTGAGGGAGGGATAAAGTGAAATCAGGATATTTATTCCCTGATTTCTCTCTGTAGTGTCACCTTGGGCCAGTGGGGTCCCTCGTCTAAAGGTCCGAGCTCTTCTTGTGGCAGCCTTCTCTGCATGGCTCTTTCACTTTGGGTTCCAGTAACTGTTCCTTCTCTTCCTCTCTTGGACCTAGGACTGGTAACAGCTGTGTTTTTATTAGCCCAGGGTGCTACACTAACCCTTGTGGCTTCCCCTGAACTCTGTAAATAGTCTCTTTATTAAATTCTCCTGGAATGATCCTAATTTGAGCATGCCATCTATTTCCGCTGGGAACCTGATGGATGCACTATTCTACACTATTGGTCATTTATATCTTAATATAAATTTAGTCCAGGGCTTTTCTCTCCCTTGGCTATTTGTAATTTTAAGTCCAACCATGGCACTAAAAGAGCTTTAGTCCTCAGGAATTTCACAGATAAGCAATCAAGTGAAGTTTGCATTGGTAAGGAAGGAAAGGGAAAAAACATTTAAATCTGTCTCTCATGAATCACAGCCAAAGGGAGTCTTCTAGTTATTCTAACACTAATTTTATATAATACCCCTCCTCTCAGCTCCATTAAGGCACTCATTCAGCCACTAATGGCTAGGTGAGCATGGTGAGCTGACTCTCTTCTTCCTGGTGAATTGGGATGGAAGATGACTACATAGAGATGCAGGGGCTAGAGAAGGGCTGGTGGTGGGATGGGTGGGGGACACATCACACAAACTTTTTCTAATCTATGATTGTGCTAAGACCAGCCATGACTATGTACATAGCTTCTTAAAGGGGGAAAATATAGGTTTCAAATGTCATTTCCATCTTCTTTGTTGTGATTTTGTTAGTTTTAAAACCACCGTCTTCTCAAAAATTTGGGGTGATGTTGGTGATGCTATTAAAAGTCTCCTGAATAATTTCTAAGTTTTTAAATTGAATACCTCCTCAGTAACTAGGGAAGAGAGGTATTTGATCATATTGGTTACTGTCCTTCTAAGGCTCCCAGAGACCCTCTATGGCTTAGGATGTAACATCCAAACCTTATCCTGGAATTCAAAATCCATAATTTGGATCAAGGCTTCCATTTCAGCCTTTTTCCTATTCCTAGATCCTCTTTTATTTCTTCACTCATTATTTATCCATGCAGATTAATCTTTAGCCAAATCAATAAATTTCTTCATTTCCAAGCATGCTATACAAGTGTCCACCTTGTACGCGGCCCACCTCAGGGCCTTTGCTCAGCATTTTTGCCAGGTGAAAATCCCTTCCTTTATACACCCAGCCCTCCTACTAGACAGTGAGCTCTTGGAAGAAAGCATGCTTGATTTCTCATTTTCTGCATCTCTCCCACCTTGCATATTTTAAGTATCCTCAAAAGAATTTGTGAAGTAAATGAAAATAGCTGATTAAATGGCAACTTTTCAGGAACTGTTTCTAATTTTCTTTGCTTGGGGAAAATGGGCAAAGTTAGGGCTTGGAAATGAGAGAACTAGACAGTAAGGCCTCTGTATTGCAGACAATCCTAACTCTTCCTTCTCAAAGCAACATCCATTTGCCTATCTATCATCAATCCATCTCAATCTCTCCATTAGACCACATCATGTACAACTATAAGGACAGGGACTAAGTCTAGATTAAAAAGAAATCTTTAGCATTGCCATTTGCTCATGGTAAGTGCTCAAGAAATGCACACTCCACTGAGGACTGAAAATGTATTAAGTTTTTCACGGTGCTGTGGTGTGTGCAGGGAGGGGACATTTCCTTTTATGGTTTCTCTATATTTACCTTGGTAAAGAAGTAAGAAAATTAGATCTAGAAGAAAGTCAAGAATTAAAAAAATAAAGTTGAAAGTTTAAGCTTTTTTTTTTTTTTCTTGGAAAAAATATACTATTCTGGTGTTCGATGTACCAAAGAGTTTCCTTCAGCAAGGAGTTAAGGTTAGACGTGGCCCAGTGCCTAGTGAAGTCCTGGGGAGGGCCAAAGGCAGGTCATGGATGAAGCAGTGTGGAAAATGTTACTTCCAAGTTTTAGCTATTTTCCAAAGATGGGCCCCAGCTCTAACATTTACCCTGTGCCTTATAATGGCATTTGGGGAATCATTAAAAGCTTTTGGTGTCACCATTTTAATTAAGAGTGAAAGTTCTACATGGGCCAGGCACACTGAGGCTCTGTCAGTAGTGGTCACTGGGGAGAAATGGAATGTTAAATAAATGCTGGCTCTGGACTACTACCACCGAGTCCTCGAACCCCTTATTTCAAGTACGTTTTGAAAGAATACTTCATCTAACAAGGAAAGCAATGTTAGTCCACTAAAATGGAATGTTAGACGTTCTCTCTAAATCTATAGTTATACATATATCTATAACATTCATGTCCACTGAAATACTGGAATATATAGCCAAATAATGAAAGAGTTTATATTTTTCAGTAAAGATCACAAAGTGTTGTGACATTGGATATGGCAAAATCTAGACTTAAATCTCAAAATGTGACTTATGACAGCATTTGCCACATTTAGACTTAATTTTTGGATACCTTGCTTATATGAAATTCGTGAATTGGCAATCAGCGAGGTAGCTAATCCAAAATGATGGCACAACATATTGTTTTATTGACAAACTACTTTGAAAGTATACTTTCTTTAGGTTACTTTATTTCTTCCTACCTTTTATAATAAACAAAGCAATCCTTTTCAAATCCTCACTTATTATAAGACACAATTGCTGAATGAATGTATTCTGTAACCTAACTACATTCTTTTTGGTTTGGAGGGGATCCAGAGATATTTAAGTACAGTGCAGTCTTACTATAATAAAATACTGTATGCGAAACATTTTCCAATAACGGCTTACATTAGGATGTTATGTAGTTAGCTATTACTACTCTACCCAGGGTACACTATATCAGAGAAAACACTAAACTTTAACTATTTCCTCCTTGGGGAATCTGAAAAATCACTTTGTATAGATTAAAGTGTTATATAGTCTGTGCTCTGTAAAAGTGGCAGATTTTAGTACAATTGCCCTTTGTAGATAGCTATGTCCATGAAAACAGGAATCCACAAATACAAACATATGATGGTTCTATAGATATCTAGAGAATACTTCAGCACGCTAAAAAAAAATTATTTATGTATAGCTTTGCATGGCCCAGTACCATGTTCAGGAAATACCTCCAGAGCTGCAGACACTATTGTGTTAATGTCTTTGATTACTTTCATATGGTGCTCTTGGAATTGTTAAAACACAGCTGCCACACATCAGAAGGTACTAGAAACAATCTGTTGGACAATACAGCAAAATGGCAGTAAATGAATTTCAGAAATACCCTATGCTAGTTACTAGGGGACAATTTACATTAAAAAGGAAAAACAGCAAAATTTTTAAAAGTGCCAAACTCATCAGGAAAAGTCATTGGATATTCACTTTGTTGTATTCCCAATGAATATATAGATTCCCCAATATTGATTAATACAGGTTTTTTTCTCTTTGAGATAATTTTGTTTGTTAAGACAGTTTTGAAGAACTAATTATTATCTAAAGGTAGAAAAATCACCTTGTTACAGCAAATCTCAAGAGGTGTGTTGGTTTCTATCTCTAGCTTCTAAGTGCTGTGCCATCTCATCTAACACAGGCAGTTACCTGTTCTATTCTTAAAACATCCTAAGAAGATGATTCAGCAGAGTGTCTTAGAAGCTCATTTGGTGTCAATCTAGCCACCTAAAAGGACTAGAAAGCATTAAACATAATCCCTGTGGGTACGCAAAGTTCCTAAAATACAAGAGAGAGACTTGAATTTTGTCTGAAACAGAGTTTCCAGTTACAAATATTTTTAAAAAGGCATAATTTTGAGGGTGAGAGTTTCCATAAAGTATACAGATGGTTTTAGTGTTGATAATGGAGTAAATGGTTAGCTTAAAAATTGCTGATAGATCACAAATTCTCATTAGTGATGCGCTGTTTTAATAGCACTTGTTACAAAAAGCAAATTCAGAAGAGTAGAGACATCTGATGCTCTAGCAAAATGAATGTTAAAAGTATTGATATGTGAAAAATGTTAGTGTACAAAGATGTTAGAGACATGAATTTGAAAATGATCTGTCAACACATATAAACAAGTCAAGATTACATACTAAATTTGATGCAGAATGTTTCCTGGTCCTCATTTACGTGAAAAATGAATAAGGTTAAGGGTCTAGAGACACTGTTTTTTATGTTGACCTATCATAAGTAATTTACCCAACTTCAGGGAAATTGACAATGAATGTTTCAAATTAATTCAAAAATTTCTAGAGGAGTACTTACTATGTGCCAGGTACTAACTAATATGCTAGAGAATGCAGCTAGGAATAAGAGACAAATTTCCTGGATTTTGGTACTTCTATTTTGTTGGAGAGAGGCAAAAACAAAAAACAAAAAACAAAACACACACACACACAAAACTCAAGAAAGAAAAAAATAAAAAAATATAATTTCAGCTAATAATAAGTGTCATTAAAAACATAAAACTACATAATATAAGAGAGTGACTGTGGGTGGAGAGACGGGCTAAACATCTGTATAGTCAGAGAAAGGCTCTCCGAGGAAGAGGAATTTAATCTGAGATCTGAATGAGAAGGAGTCGACTTTGCAAACCTTTGAAGGAGAACATTCCAGAGAGGGGAACAGCCAAAGCAAAGACCCTCAGGTAAGCATGAGCTCAGCATGTTCAGGGACAAAAACGGCCAGTGGAGTGAGGCCTGATCATAATGGGTAAGGAATGATGAACTTTTATTTAAGCAGCCTGCATATTTTTAGATTTAACTTGAGCTCAAAAAGGTAAACATTTTTAAGAAATGAAAAAATATTTCTGATTATGGATTTAATCCTAGTTTTTACCTGTTCTCCTAAATTGTCAGAGAATACATGTGTTTTGTCAGAAGTAAGACTCTTTAATTGCTTAGATGTTGCTGGCTCATGCTGTGGCTTGTGAATGCTGGATGTTAGGCCTCCACAAAATTCTCATCTTCCCACCAGTCATCTCTGAGGTCCCAAGTGGCAGGTCGTATATGCTCACAAATAAATCCATCTCTTACTATGTGGCTATATCCTTCTCTTTTATTGGCAGCTGCTTCATGGGTACTGCCCTATTTGCTGGCCCCACTGAAGCCCCAGGCCTGGGGTCAACTCTGCTGGGTATGGCTCTTGTCACAGCCTTGGAACAGCACCAACTCCTTCGGAAGCCACCAAAGACCTGTACCTCCATAACCACCTCAGGTGCTCAAACTACAAGGGATTTCTATAAACCGGGGAGAATGCCCCCTTTGTGACACTGCCCTATATATGGGATCAGAAATGTGGCTACTTGTGACCACTGTCTTACAGCTTAGTGACAGTCCTTGCAGGTCCTATTGACAATGCCACTTTCAGATCCATGTTACACAAGTATATGGGGTTCCAGCCAGGGGAAAAAGTACATAAGAATCACCACTCTGCCTCAGAACTATTCCTTTCCTCTATCAAGTAAGCATGCTCTGTGTCCAGCTCTCTGTTCCCCTACGTTGATCTCTGTCTTTAGAGTCATGCGAATATAAGTTTGACAAGCCTATTCTTTCTAATTTCCCCATGTGCCCAGACAAGTCTGATCCCCGCAGTGGACATAACTTTCTCTCATTTGCGACCCTCTGTATATCTATGTCATCTCTTTCAAAGTCTCCATCTCCTTCTGGGTTCACCTGTCAGGATCACTGGTTCAGTAAAGCCCAGTAATGCATGAGGCTGCCCCTTGTTTAGGGGCCCTGGGACAGCTTAAGGCAGCAGGACACCAGTAGGTTTCCTAGTCTCTCCCATGAGGCAATGACCTCCATCAATTTCAGGATCTCTTCCAAGTCTGCAATGATTTTTTTCAGGCATAAGTGTGACACTTTCTGGTTCTAAAAAGTTCTTTCCTGGGCCTTTTGTATTCTTTATAACTGGCAGCTATTTGGAGCTGCAAAGTACTGCTGTGCACATACTGTCTGGCCAGATGGAAGGGCTAATTCCCTAGGCTATTGCTCCAGCCACACATTTTTTGTTTTAGTTTCAAGCAACACCTCTGGCTCATACCTCCAAAAGCATATCCATTCCCGGTTCATTTCTGGTTCTTACCATGGGGTGCATTCAATGAACTCCCACTCTCATACCCCGTTATGTTTTGATGGACTATTCCAGAGAGTTCTGCACTTTGCGCAATGCACAGATGCACACAGGGACTGGGAATCTGACACCTGCTTAACAAGCTAAGTTCCCAGTAAGGCGCTATCAGTCTGAGAAAGGTGTATCTCCTTGCAACGTGGCCACCTAGAAAGGCTGTGTTTTTTTTTTTTTTTTTGTAATTTGTGCTGCCCTGACAGGTGTTGGTATAAAAGTTTCTAATGTTAACCTCTAAGCCTCTTTTGGGTTAAAGAGACTTAACCATCCTAAGTACATTCTCTGGGAGCCAGCCTAGGTTTTCCATGGTCTCTGTCCTCACAACAGTCTCATCAATTCATGGAGAGAACACAAATTATCATCACATCTCTTAAAGGAGCTTCAAGGAGCCATGGTGGCTCCTACTTTAAGTACCCAAGGTGGTACCCAAAATCTCCGATGAAAGAGTTCATTACACTGCCACTTCAATCCAGAAAGTGCACTCTCTTGCAGCATCACAACTAGAATGGTAAGCATTTTCACATGCCTCCAGAAACTCCACTGAAGTTAGCAAAATGGCTTTCTTTTTCTTTCAGGAGGTAATCCAATGACGAGTAGAGCCCTTGAGCACTGATATGCACCTCCATGACATCAATCAACTCGCAGTTTGGTGGCTGGCTGAGAATGTGCTCTTGGCTTTGTGCTAGTAGTATCGACACCAGGAATCTCTTAACAGGACAGAAGAAGCAACTCTTTTTTATAAGTTTTTGTCACCATCCACTATTGCAAAACTCTAAGCTTCTGCAAGTCCTTCCCCTTTCCTTGATTTTTTCAGACTCCTTAGGTAGCATATCCAAATAATTCAGAAATAAATCAAGTTAGTTCCCATGCATTACCCTTGTTTTTGTTCTTCTGATAAGGCTCCCTGGGTTCTGTGCTTGGTGTGTGAACCATGTCTGTTGTTTACCTCTACCTATTTCATTAGATATTGACACATCTGTCCATCCCAGTCACCTTACCGGGGGGAATGTAGCCTTGCACGGACCCAGCTGCTGCCCTGGCAGGTTATCACTCTTGCTCGTCTCAGGACTCAGACATAGGGATGGGGGACTAGGCCAGGAGCTAATCCAAGTGACAGATGCTCTGATGTATTCATAATCACCCCTTCCTGGCACTGTTCCTGACTGAGCTTGTGCTTGGTTCTCTTTTTCATTCGAACGAGATCTGCCTGGGAAGCTCCTTAGCTCATCATACAAATTGACTCATGGCAAACCCACCTTGCCTGCTTGCCAGACTCACAAAGCTCCCTCCTCTTTCAGCCCGAACATATATTTTCCAAGTCTGATTAGGTCATATATATTTTTTTCTATTTGCTATTACTCTGTCCAGTTGTCTTACAAGAGAATTTGAAACATTCGACCACTTTGGCAATCTCTTCAGTGACAAAATACATTGCACTAATGAAAGATCTGACCAGTTATTCTTTTCCACATCCTATTAATGCAGTAATATTTCAAAGGTTATAATTAGGATTAATTTGTTTGGTGGTTAATGAGGTCATCATGCATTAAAAATGTGGACTAAAAAGTTAGTGTACTTCTTCATTTGTATTCAGGAGTATGTGTAGTGGATGAGGCAGTAAAACATTGAATTTAAACATAAGTCATAATTGTTTGAAGAAGCTGAAACTCCATCATTAGGTGCATGTACCATTATTCTCAGGTGGGCATTTTGTACAAGAGCATATATATGGGTTTATATTTATAAGCTTCAGAGACCTTTAACTACCCTCTCCAAAAAATAGTACATTCTGAGATTTTTCAGGAAGGACTGCTAAATTTAGGTGATATATAAAAGTTTTGATGCTGTGCTATCAGTAAACAAATTGAATAAATTGATAGATAGATAACTCAGAACTAGAGTAATGGTTCTCAACCATTAATAATTACTTTTTAATCCAACCCCAAAGCTGTTGCAAATTTGAGCAAGTTTAAAAGTTGGTAAATGTTTAATAGTAGGCTGTCAGGAAGGGGATGGGATGTCAGAGAAGGGATGATTTGTAGTATACGTCTATTTCCGTGGTGTAAATACTTCCATTGCCTGGAATTCAAGCTGCCAACACAATGTCACTGGATATGGAGTTGGGAGAAGATGCACAGGAGCACAACATTTTATAGTATTTAAACAGTACAAATACAATAGATGTCGGTAATCTCAAAAGCGGAGGTAAGAGTAAAATGTAGTAAACAAGTAAAGAAGTGATGGTATCGAGTATTTATTAGCTTTGTTTTTTAATATAGTTTGCTTAACTATGAGTTGATTTAACTTAATTTTAATAATGGCTATATTTAATAAGTGGCTCACAGAATTCCTGAACATTTAACAACCAACACTTGTGAGCTAGTTAGTACGAGCTGATTCCAGCATACCACCACACATACCCATCACTCAGGACATTAAGATCCCAGTTTGGAAAGTAGAAGGGCACAGACAATGAATATCTCATACCACTACCACTGACAAATACAGGTACTCTATTATTTGTGGATTATGTGGTCTTTTGTTATATAATAATCTTGATTAGATCCTTTAAAAAATCTCTCAGTAAGCTAGATTTTATTTATTTATTTTTCAAAAGAGAAACAAGTTACAAGGTTGATTTAGTGTCTGCTTGAAAAGGTTTCTAAGTCAATATATTAATTCATGAAAAAAAGTCTTTAACCCAAAAGAGGCTTAGAGGTTGACATTATAAACTTCTTATACAGAAAACAAACAAAAGTGAAAAAGAAGGTAAAGAACTAACCTCAGTAAGGAAAGTTGCCTGCCCAGCATGTCTGGATCAGCAGCTCTGCCACATCCTGGCTGGACTGGGAACAGTCCCCTCTTCCAGGTGGCCTGTCTCTGGTTTGCCAGCAAACAAGATGGGCTTGGCATGAGGGACTCTGCCCAAACAGATGTGCAAATGCTTGGCTGAGGCAATCACATCCCTTCCCTCAGGAATTTAAACTGCAGGAAAGAAAAAAAAATTGTCTAGTTAGTTATGGGAGTTGAAGCTAAAACAAGGTCATGAGGTAGCACCTGGGCCAGGTAAGTTATAAGTAGAAATCCTGAGTAAGCAGAGGACAAGAGTGATGTGCCAAACAAAGAAGCAGACTTTCTCTAAGAGGGGAAAATGAATAGATGCTCCCCAGGCAGCCTAAATCCTTGTCAGCTGGCCAGTTCCAGACCATGTGTAATCCTTTTAACAAAATAAGGAAAAAATTAAGAAAGAGTGAGAGAATATGTTACATAAGCGCTCATTGTTTCATAGGTAGATTGTAATTGTACATGAAGAAACATTAAATTTAAACCAACATTAAGTTTTTGTTGAAATTTGTTGTGTAGATTCTTATAAACACTGAACAGAGAGAGGAACAGGCAAATGTTTTCAATAGAAAATTTATAAATTCATATATTAATTCTTAACTGTTATAGCCTTGTATTATGAAATAATTCAGAGGAGACATTTTACTGGCAGCTAAGTGTTCATGGTTCGGATGTATAGCCTTTTGAGAATTTAACCTGAAATAAAAGTTAGAGAATCTTTAATTATCCTTCTAATATTGGTTATCAAAGGCAGCTGTGTGATAAAATTGCAAGCCAAATTTTCTTACTTCTTCCATGGCCCTGCTAGTATTCTGTGCAATCATTGTTGGTTTTCTGGTGCTACACCAGAAAAGAGAACTTCAAAAAAGTAACATTTCTACAAAGTTTTGTAACATGCAAAGTATTTTTGTTTATTACTTCCCATTGGAGCCTCTTAACTCTAGGAGACAGGCAGGCATCATAATCCCCATTTTTCAAATGAGAATACTGAGGCTCAGAGAGAAGGTGCCCTACCTTTTATTACACAGTTAGAGAATATTGGAGCTGAGACTTCAACACGAGTTATCGATAAAAATGACGGCTAAGATTTACTGAGCCATATGCCAGGTACTGTTACGGGCATATATTATCCCCATTTTATGGATGACAAAACTAGGAACTCTCCTAATTCAAGTTACTATCAAAAGAAGAGGTAAAGTTTTAAAATGTCGATTTTTAAATTTAAAGGTTTTTTGGTTTTGTTTGGTTTTGGTTTGGTTGGGGGAGCTTTGAGTGAGTTAGTAGCTGAGTGTGGAGGCAGGAGTTAGAGTGTAAAGAAAGCTAGTCATATAGGGCCTGTGGGCAGAAAATCAAGGTGAATTAGTTTGAGCAGGAACAGGAAGTCACAGAGATATAATACTGAGCAGGGTCAGGCCAGTTAGGAATGACTTGAGAATGGGAAATTGCCATATCTCCAGACTGAGAAAATAACTCAGAGAAAATAGAATTGCTAAAGAGGTATGGGGTGAAATCCAGGGAAGAGAGATTCAGCATCCTGGATTTCAGGATGCCAGATGGATGGTGCCTTTGCTCAAAAATGAAGAGAATATATCTTGGTTTTCCAGAATGCATAGGCTCTCCCCTAGGGCCATTAAGAAGATCAAGAGAATCAGATTTTTTTATCAAATAGGGAACAATGAGGAAGAGCCAGTTACCAGATTAGACTGAGATATATTTGTCTGTATGTGTGTGTGTTGTGGGGGGAGGGGTGTAGTAATGAATATTTGACTTTGCTATAAAATTATCCATCTGCTTATGGCTTGCATCTTCACAATTTTCATAAATTACAAATATTTTAGCAGCCCCTAAATGTTGCAGAAAAATTCCCTTGCATAGTGGCAGCAGTGAATTTTGCTAGTAACCAGTGTCTTCTGTTTGGGGATACCTGAACTGGTTTCATCATTCACTAAATAGAAAACATAACAAGATTACTTTCTAAAGCACTTGGGTCAACCAAGCATTTGTTGTAATTAAAGACATCCTGGGGCTTCACAATTGTAGAGTTTGGAATCACTCTATAATGTTCCCCAAACCCACCCATATCTTTTCACCTGCCTTCATGACCTGGCTATGATATTTTAGATGACAAGACCAGCATAATCCTTTGCCTGAATTACTAGAGTGGTTATTTCACACAGTTATTCAGCATTCCTGCCATACCCTCTTCTCATTGTCTCTGGTGGGTCTCTTCCTTTCACAGAGCTTCAGTTACATGAAGGATACCTATGTCTCCACGTCCATGTCAGACCCCTCACCTGATCTGACTTCACATCTGCCAACTAACCGTACTCACTTCCATATTCCATATTCCATTCCAAATTTGGCAATCGACACTTGACATGCTTAAAATAGGACCATCATCTTCCTACTCTCCTCACCCAAAGCAACTGCTCAAATGCCTGAGATTTGTCTCCTGCCTTTCTGTTTACATAAGCCCAAAGTCTTGGGTATCAGCTTCCAGTCTTCTCTCTCTCTCATTGGTATAATAACTTAGTAGAACTGTACTTTATATATCCAGGCCTGCCCTCTTCAAACTAATGCACTCTCTCAATGGCAATGAGAATGAACTTTCTAAAATGCAGATCTGATCCTGTCATTTCTCCAGTGTAAGAACCTCTTAATTGCTTTCTATGCTCTCAGGATAAAATGGCAACTCCTTAGAGTGATTCAAGAGGTCCTTGCCCATGTAGTGCTTACCACTTCCTCCCTGCCAGTCTAACTTCCTGTCACCACCATACCTTCAATTCCTTCTGTGTGTACAGCTTCTGAGCCTTTGCTCCTGTAGTTCTCTTTGCCGACACTATCTTATCTCTTTGACTTCTTTAACTCATATTATCTTTTAAGTCTCAGCTTGCATGTTGCCTCATCCAGGAAGATTTCCTTTATTCTAGAGACTGGGTCAGGCATTGTCTTCTATGAGCCTATGCTTACATTCAGTACTATAACAATCTGCTGAGATTGAATCTTTTTCTTACTTCACTGTGCTGTAAACAATTTAAGGGCAGGTACCTATTGATTCCCAATTGAAAATAGTGCTTAGTACAATATCTGACATAGGGTTGATATTCACATTGTTTATACTATGGATACTGTATCCAAAATATCTACCTATCGATTAAATAATAATGACATCAATATAAATTCAGTGAGTAAATGAAGGCTTATTTTAAGTTTCTCAAATGCATTATACTAATATGAAGGCAGTTGAGAATTGTTGCATATCTTCTTGTAATCTTTTGTCCCAGAGGTATTTTAATGGAAATTTGAGTCATTTTTTTTTTTCAAATTCACTTCCATTTACTTTACAAAATGACTTCGGCACCTGTCTTATTCTCTCTTTCCATACCATTTTTAGGGGCTTTAAGATTTCTCTTAATAACTAACTTCATTCCCACTGGGCCTCAACTATATCAGCTGCTCATACCAGAGACAACACAACTACAAAAAACTTGTACACTTGAGACCTGAAATTTTGACCTTCCTCTTGGAAACTCCACCACCCTTTCTTTCATTTTCTCACCACCAGAGTTAGCATGTCAAAATGCCTTCTGGCTCCTTGAAGCTTTCCAGCTGGGGGGATCCAGATCACCTGTTTTATCACTTTGCCTCTCTAGTACAGAGCACTTGGCCAACCGTTTCAATGATGTGTTTGCAATTATATCCAAATCCCTCATTCTCTTTACATTCAACCATTCATCAGTGATGAATGACTTCCAAGAGGGCTTTCTCTTCTCACATTCTTAGACTGTTGAAAGCTGCCGAAGAAAATAATGAAAAAGTGCTGATTAGGTCAGTTACAATTTAGTTCAGGCTAATCAGCTGAACCCTAGCAGAATCAAGTATAATAAAACATTTCCTCTTTTCCTCTTGTTTTTTATACCCTATCAAGCTCCACACAGAGGTTCCAAACTTTCTCCCCTCCTCAATTCCCCAGTGGAGGATTTTCTTTAGTTAGAGAACTTCTTCCTTGGAGCCATTGGCCTCATTGGGTGAGATTTCTGTTTCCCTCTTTCTGTTCTAAAGTCCTACTATTGGAAGAAGAAAGCCCTTGGGAAGAGAGATTCCAGGGAACAGGTGGAGGCTGAAACTGACAAAGAGTAAGAATACTCCTTTCCTGAAAATGAGATTAGAGAGCAGAGATGATCAAGGCAAATATGAGATATGTGGAGAGAATTCGATATAGAAAAAAGTCGAGCTCGGAGACTAGATATCAAATGCTCTTACTTTCTTCAAAGAGATTTTTTAATAGATCAAAGGAGTGGGCATTAGAAGACTTGCCACTTCATTTCTTTTTGCCTCAGTTTCCCCCTTACCCCCCTCCCCCAAGTTGAATTACTTGGCCTCAAAGATGTCCTCCAGTACTACCGTTCGAAGATAGAGCAAACTTTGAGTATCACAAGGGTCTCGGTAGTGGTGTGGGTGTGGGTGGCACATAAGATGTGGAGAACATGTAAGGGCATTTCGTAGTTGATACAATGACAAGTATTTCCTTGGCATTTCATGAATGAGGACTGCAATGTGCGGGGCTGACTTCCATGAGAAAGTATTGTTCCACCCCCAAAAATGTTGATGGTACCCCCCTGTACTGCACTGCTACAATCACATTATAGAAGTCCCAAAGACTGGCATCATTTATTCTATTTTTGAGATCCCTTGGCAGTGACTTTTCAGGACC
Organism: Eonycteris spelaea; assembly: GCA_003508835.1. NCBI lineage: Eukaryota > Metazoa > Chordata > Mammalia > Chiroptera > Pteropodidae > Eonycteris > Eonycteris spelaea. Next base: position 7,788,538 of record PUFA01000031.1, on the reverse strand, counting down.
AGCTGAGTTTATAGTAGGTGCTCAATAAAGGCTTGTGGAAAAAAAAATCTGTGTTCCTAAAAGTTGTATGTACGTGATTTTTTGTAACTCTACAATAATTTCCCATTGACATACATTTTAATTGCAGAGGCACTTTATCTTCACTTCTGATTGACTTTTAATTGGCAGTGACTCCTAACACTGAGAGAGCTGTTATTAAAATGAACCCTGCAGGGAATCCATTTGTAAAGCGATAAATCCTTTTATAGTGTGAATAATCACTCTTTAATTGATCTGGTTTGTAAATTTGAATTTTCATAGGCTGCATTTTTTTCCCCCCTTAAATGTGAGCACAACTATGGTCTCCTCATTAATCTTAAAGTTCAAGAAGGGTCTAACATGTATGACAGCTTTTCTATTTTACAGTCCTTTTCATTAACTTCCAGGCTTTCCCTTCTATTAATTCCTTTTATAAAACATCTTGAACAATTCTTTTAAATAACAATCTAAATTATTTGTTGCTTGTAAAACTACTATTCTGTTTGCTTAGCTTTAAAATACAACAAACTGTCTCTAGGGATCTTTGGCCCGCTTACAGATTTTAAAATTGCATTTATTCCTAGAGGGTTTCCTTTGATATAGAAAGGCTACATTCTACATTTTGCCATTTATGAAACCGAGTCACAGAATAGCCAACAACATTACTTCATCAGTGTCTGTGGCTGAGACAACAACAGAATTCAGATCACCTCAACTCTCATTAAAGAGCTGCTTCCTGGCTGAAGAGTATTTTCTCAATTCTGTAGAACTATTCAGGATGGCTTCCTGTGACCGACGTGATACTGTTCCAAGAAATGGTCACTTGAGTGCGTCACCCCAAAGAGTGTTACAGGTGTCTGTACAGCTGATTTGAGCAAATTCTGTCCTTAGCCTATGTGCTAGGAATGAACTCTGTTACATTAGGTTCTCCATTGGTAACCCCAGGCTTGATAATATTCCATCTTGCTGCTTTGGGCATTATCACAGTTCATGCAGAAAGTACTGGATTAGCCTCATCACAGATGGTGATGGGGGATGTGAATGCGCACAGAATGTTATCACGAATAATGACAGAGGAAACATTTAGCCTGTGTTCACTTCATGGTGCCCATAGCGTAGGTCATAACGAAAAGACCCTCAAACGCTCTGAAGATAATAGTACCAGAGGGTCTTGCATAGCATTAATTAATATTTAGCGTAACTACAGCAGAGTTTTTAATGTAAGGTTGCTATGGTATACTTTTTTTTTTTTTCCATTTCAGCTTTTTTTCTGCCCTGTCAGATTGACGTGGGCATTATTCTCTATAGTTTCCTTCTATTATTCTGTCCTTGGACTTATTAATCCATCATTTTATTTGGCCCTGAATTTCAAATGTTAGATATAAGCTGTGATATTTGTCTTGTCTAGCAAAATAAACAGGATGTGAAGATTCACTCAGAGTGCATCTTTCTTATGTTCTTTTATGTCTCCAAGAGAAGCCTAGGAGACATGCCTCCTTCTGACTTCCTTCCCCTCTGACTAGTCCCCTCCCTATAGATAACATAGCATGGTCCTGAAAATTGGTTATTTCCCTATCCAGAAGGGTGGGAAAAGAAAGGGAACATAGGGTTTATCAGAAAAACATAAGTGATGCTGCATCAGCACAGAAACCTCTCCACCCAAAGAGAGTTGGTTACAAGCTAGAAAGAGACAATAACATTAGAAGCAATATTTCTGTCATGAGGCCTTCTTAGAACTGTGAAACTAACCTGCCTGTATTTTTTTTCTACAGCCCATAAAAGGGCTCACAGCCAGAAAAATACAAATCCCATAGGCTGCTATTATGCTGATGACAGTGAAGAAAGGAGAAAATTGTTTCGTTGCTGAATTGCAGATATAATTATGACATTTTATATATTTTGCAGCCTGTACCAAAGACTTGTGTTAATATCTACTATACCCTATGGCGTAAGAGAAGTTAGCACCTTAATGCAGGGCACTCAGGCTCTGATTTTGCTAAGATTGAATTCCTCTGGCTATTTACTAATATGAGTTTTGTGGTTAAAGGAAAATCCAGAAGCAGGTGATAATGGCTGCATCTTTTGTAGGACCAGCTGATTCATACGAATCATTTGTACCAGTGCAGGGAGAGAAGCTAATTGCACTTGGACAATGTGTCTCTCACTGCCAAGATCTGCAGCCGATGTCTCACTGCTTACTTCAGCCAAAGACGGATACAATGAGGCGTTAAGAAAAATTTAAATACACAGCCATAGTTCACAGGAGAAATGTTTGGGCGTCAATTTGTGGAGCTTGCAAATCAATGCAGTGATGACGAAGAAGCTGAAATATATGTTAGTCAGGTCACCTGGCTATCAAGTATTTGTGTGTTGAAAAAAAGTAAAAATCAAAAACAAAAATATCTATCAGTGCTTTCAAATGTAGCTCAGGCCAGAAGGCTGGGTCGACAATTCAGGCCATATCCTATATTAAGGATTAAGTATTCCTGGTGAACAGTGAGTGAGCCAATAAATAAACAAACAACATTTTGGGAGATGCAGAATAGACAGGGAAATAAAATGTATAGTAATGAAATATTCATAACCTTGCATTTTATGGACCTCTAACACTAGTTCCATGATTTACACTATTTCTGTATGCAGTAGTATGGGATCTGCCGAACGATAATAAAGATGGCATTAGAATGCTACTGCCTCAGTGTCATGGAGAAGGGAGGATTAATCAGTATTGTGCAATAGCTGTAAACTTGAGTAAATAGAACGCATATAGGTAGTTGCTTCCCTGCACACTTTATGCTTGGCCCATGGAAATGGAGAAGAGAAATACAGTAATTACAGAAATGATGAGCGTCAGCACCCGGCTTCATAGAAATACCCATATTATTCTAAGCTTATGGCTCTCAAAAAACCTTGACCCACCTGACCCCTCAACTTGAAATGCTGTATTGTGAACCTGGCAATCTCCTTACATAGGAAAGAGTGGCTCAGGGTCAATCTAGCTTTTGCCCTTACTACTGTCATTGAGCTCTGATCCAGAGGAACATGGGGCTACATATTAAAACCTGGAATGAACAGATCCACAGTTATATCATCTAGCTTTAAAGAATATCTCAAATATTTCTGCTACATACCCGTCCCTCCATTTGAGAGCCAACCTCAAACTCTTAGGTTTATCTTGTCCCAGATTTCACAGGCACAATGGGCTGTCAGCATGGTCAGAGCTTCTGCTACTGAGTCTTCCTCAGCAGAGCTGTTTCTCTCGCATTTTTACTGAGGGATCAAATAACACACTCCCTGGGTACTGAGAGTGTCCTTTGCTGAGATGAAACTCTAGCAATGCCTGCAGTGCTTCATGAAAAACTCAAAGTTATCTGCATTTCTCTTGTGTCTTTCAGACTTGCTAGTACACTATCAGTCACTGGGACCCTGTTCTCCACCTCTTTTCTATTTTAAATGAATGAAATTAATTAGCCATCAACAAGTCTCTAAAGTATGAGCCCAGTACTCAGAATACATCCAGTACACTTATGGGACAAATTTGAATATGTTTTATTAAAATTTTAGCATTTATCTTTTGATATTTACCTTGTCATGGGTAAATCACCATATCCTCCATTTTCCTTAATGAGACAACACAGTAAGCCAAATATCCTTCAGTTACATATTAGGATTTTGATGACAATAACTGAGTATACTTTTATTTCTTATTAGACTCATGGGATACACTTATTGTTTTGGGCCTAAAGCTACAATTACAAAATTTTTTTATTTTGTAAATAAATTATTCATTCCAAAGAGGGAGAGAGTTAGAAGTTATACCCATATTGGTGACAAATAGGTATAATCAATAAACTATAAATCTTGGGGGATAAATTCTTACCCTTTGTTTAATCCTCTATTTTCATTGCTCAGAACTAGGAGTGTAGAGATGAGCAAAGAATAACAACAGTAGGTTCTCAGTAAATGCTGAAGAAATGCATCAATGAATTCCATGGTCCTGGTGAGTTTTCTTGGTCCTATATGCAGTGAGGCTGCCTGTCATGTCGTTACAGTGAAATCAATTCAAAATGGGATAGATTGTTGTCAAGAGTGACTTAGTAGAAATATTGAACTTAATTAAAACTTTTATTGGATCTCCTAGAAATACAGTTTCTTTGAGAAGATTCCTTTTTAAAAAATTTAAATCATCCTTGTGTCTTCCTCTTTTAAAGGCTAAAAGTTTCTTTTACTTGGACTCTTCAAGGACATTCTCTTCTATCACCTACTGAGGACTGCAGGTCGAACTGGGCAAGCCTTTACACGATCCCAGTGGTATTTTTCAGAATTCTCCTATCTTGTTTCCTATACACACACAATTATGTCTCATATATATACATAATATTATATATATATGTGTGTGTGTGTGTGTGTGTGTGTGTGTGTGTGTGTGTGTGTATAATATCCATGTAATACAAAAGAATAAGCAAAGTAATAAACTGAAGTTCTCTGAAGTGTTGTTTGGTTCAGAGCCTCTTAAAAGAAGCTTAGAATATTTTGGTCCAGATGATTCCAAAGTGTTTTATAGATACTGACAATGTTCAAAGATTAAAAGTGATGAAGGGTAAATAAATCACTGGAAGTGATGACAGAAACCATCATCTACCTTGGGAAACAAATGAAATGAGTCATCTCATTACTTGTGGAAAGCAACCATTAGTGAATCATGAGTATCAACCGAAACATGGACTCTTCATTTGGCTGCAGAAATGGTAGTGAACCACCATATGAGACAAATGCTCCCAGCCACACAACCCTGCTAACTTGTTCATTCAGGGCCTTTCCACTCCCTGCAAATATTCCCTAAAATAGTCCTCGAAAGGGATGTATTTTATTCCAGAGAGGTAACAACAGTAGATCCCAAAATGAAGTTTTAAAGATAATAAGTTGCAAACTCTACCTTTTCCTTTTCTTTCCCCTCCTGCTGGCATTCTTATAAATGTCTCACTCTATGACATTCTGGTCTAAGTTGGATAAAACATACCTTCCCAGGGTTCTCTATTTGCTAATAGAAAAAGAGCTGAATTGTTGCCACTGAACTTGCTGTGAAGTGCTTTGACTTCAGGTGAGCTCACAATCAGCTTATCACTGCAGCACTGTGATTTGGGTCATAATTAAAAGATTTTACAACAGAAAATGACTGTGCTGTTTGTACATTCCTTTCATGTCCTTGAGGAAGAATGACATCAATCACTTATTTGCCTTTTATATGATTTTTTTAAAGGTAGCTTGGTGAAATAGAAAAGAAACCAAAGCTGTAAAAGACAGACCTAGTTTCAAACCCTGGCTCTAGTAATTGGGCAACTTAACATTGGTGAGCCTGTTTCTTCAACTGTACAATGGACCATAACACCAGCCTTGCAGGATTCCTGTGGACTAGATTAAATAACGTATTTATGTATCAGATATTTTGTAGGCATTTATTCAATGTTGTTTATCATTATTATACTCCTCTGTGAAGCGGTATGATTCTGCCAGGCTTTAAACTGCTTGGTATGAAGTCATGAGAATTAATGAGGTCAGTGAGCTCATTTTCTTTTTAATCATGAAATGCTGAAAGAACTTCCTATCTATGAAGCATTTTCTTTTTTCCATGAAAATTTCTCCTCCCCACGACCCATTCTAGCCCTCTTTGAGGGAGGCCAGATTTTGTTTCTGTCATAGACAATATTGCCATATTTAGGGTCCCCAAAATACTGATTGACTTGGACAGAGAAGGCAATAAAGTGTTCTCATGGACTTAGAAAAAGAAAGAGAATTCATCCACATTCACCATTCAGTTCTGCTCTGCAGTGGCACATCATTCAGTTGGAGGATTAATCCAAAGATATAATCCTCTATACTGTGCAACTCTAAGAAGGAGAAAATGGTCTCCATCCTTCTGCTCACATCAGGAGGCACCTCAAGGAAATTCCCTGGGGTTTCCCTACTTACCGGCCTCCCTAGGGATGCCAGAGGAGATGTGCTTTCCATTTCCTTCCTTCTCACCCTAAATGTTACCTTTAGTACAACCAGAAAACCAGGAAAACCAACCAGGGGATCGAGACCTAATTATAGATTTTATAAGATTCATACATGGTCTTTAAAAGGATGGTAAAGAAAAGTGATTGCTACTACAAATTACGGTGGGCATGATACAGACTGTGCTCTTCCAAAGGCCTTTGTAAAGAGAATGTAGAGACGTGATGGTGCAGCAGGCTCCTGTAGAGGAAGAGAATAATCACTCTTGGTGGAAATGGGAAATCAGGCTTTATTCTACTGAGATTTCACAGTCTACTTCCTTTTAGGCATAGGATCAATATAAACAAATTTTGAACATTGTGAGAGCTTTGGGTGGTTTGTCCATTCATTTAACACACATTTAACCAAGGGCTACTACAGAAGAGTTGCCAAGAAACTGGTCTCTGGAGCCCCTTGCCTGGTCTGAGTTTTGCCCCCACCACTTACTAACTGGGTAACCTGGGAAAAGCTGTTTTATCTTTTAAAGTTGTTTTACAGTTTCCTCATTTGTAGAGTAAGGAAAACTACAGAACCCATTTCATAGGTTTTTCCTGAGGACTGAATGTGTTATTACAGGCAAAGCATTTCTATAAATGTTCTGACACATAGTACGCACTCAATACATTTAGCTAAAAAACAATAACAAAAACCACCAAACCGATCTGTAGGCACCTCTATGTACTAGATACACGTAGTTAGGTGGTGGGCATTAAAATGGGAGGTTGCTGATCTTAAAATCCTCCTTCTAGTAGGAAGAAAGATATGTAAACAAACAATTATAATGAAGTATGGTCTACATTTACAAAGTACTGTGTACGTGCTTTTGATGGGATAGGAATTTGGGATCAACTTTCTAGAGAGGGTAATAACTGTGCTGGGTTTCGAAAGAGCAGTTGATGTTTCTAGGTGGCAAATGGGGCAGGGGACAAGAGTGGTTCCATGAAGAAGAAAATGAGGGAAGCCTGGGTGGATGGAGTGACACTGTATTCTACAATGGCAGCTTCTCTGTCATGGCTTGAATAGAGGCAGTATGGCCAGGGCAGTGATGAAAGATGAAGTTGGAAAATTTAGCTTGGGGATAGGTGGAAAAGCCTGCATATGTTATGCTAGAGGTCATCAGTGACGAGCTTCCCTAAGACGCTTCCAAGCTAAGGGGATGTCATGATCAAATAATTGAGCACTCATTTCTTATTGTATTCATGTTTCACTTAAGCACTCAGAGAGAAATCATTATAACTAAGAAGTATAACTAACACAAACATGGTGAGTTTGCAATCAATTTCCCCTTGTACTATCTATAAGTACTCTGTTACCTTGAGCCTATTGCTTAAAGTGTCCTCATTTTCATCAGGGTTGCTGGAAAGTTTGAATGAGATAATATATGGTAGCATTTTGTGAAAGGTAAAGGAATAGAGAAACTTGCCATATTAATTTATAAGTCCGCTTCCAATCCTTTTGGAACAAGAAAGGCAAAAATTAAATTGAGCATTGCGGCCATTCCTACCAGCCCATCAACAGAGGGCTGCATCCTTCAGAGGGCTAGTGGGGCCAATGCTTAATATCCTCTAATAAGAAAGGAAATGGCACCAGGACAGGGAAAAAGCTGAAAGACTATACAAATTAATGGTCTTGCCTTCTGGGAATGTGAGATTTTCTCTAACTTCTATTTCTTCATCTTAATTTAGAGACGACACCTACTGTGAAGGTCTATTTCTAGGAATGGAGGTGATCTACATACTAGAGAGTGTCAGACAACGGTTAAGAGGGTAGTCTTTAGAGTCAGGTGTGTAGTTTTGACTCCTAGCTTATTTGTTGAATGTCCTTGGGCAATTAACCAAATCTAAGTTTCACCTTGCTCATTTCTAAAATGGAGAAAATAATACTAATACTTAGTCCATCATTGATTGTTATCAAGATTAAATATGATGACATATAAAGTGCTTAGAATAGTGCCTGGTTCATAATGAGCATCTAGTAAATTTGTCGTTGTATTTACACATTTAAAAACTGAAATTTGAATTGTCCTTTAATTATGTACCCTTAATCCCCAGCTAGTAAAAGGCATGCTTGGCTTTTGAACTTAAATATATGCACTCCGAGGTCTTTCATTTTTTCACTTGTATCATGCTGCCTCTTTCGATATATCATAGACCCCAACACAAAAGCACAGCACTGGTATAAAAATGAGAAATTGAAAGCGAGTAGAGATGATATTTCTAGACTGTCTGTCAAGTTTCAAAAAAAATGTGTAAAAGTAAACAAGCAGTACCAAGACCTGAAGGTGAGTTGCATATTTAAGATTCTTCCTTTTTAATAATCTGTTATTAGTGGTGGATAAGAAAACACTAATTTTAAAAAACTGTATATGACTTTTTTTACCCTGACATTTTTTTTTTTTACCTCTAATGCAATGTACATAGTATAAATAAGTAATGTAATCAAGTTTATCTTTGAAGAAAAAGTTAATAATCTTACTGGAGAGTTAGAAATAAATGGCACCCTTATTGCATTTATTAAAAATCACACAAATCAAACCACCCCAGCCTGAAACTACATATCATTTGAATATTTTAAAGCCCTTTGTGACCCTTCTTACCCTCCCAGTTGCCTCTGGACCCACAGGCAGTGCAAGATACAGAGAATCTGCATGGGATGGGTTCACGAGCAAGTAGGGAACTCCACACCCTCTTTGCAGCTTACAAAGGTGCCAGGATCTGTGGACTTGCAGTGAGAGAGCTGGAGAACCCAGGTGGCTGGGCTCAGCATCCACAGGCCCAGTACAAATTGTACTGCTCAGGTCATTGGTGACAAATGGTTGACAAACTGACCAATACATCTGAATGATAAAAGGAAACTCACTGGGTTTGTGAGACTACAAAGTGAGTGAATTGTGTGTAGGAGAGGGGAGAAGAAACAGTCAGACACTGAGCGAACAGAGAGACATTATAGAAAAGAGTAGAGTGGAAAAGGAGGCAATGTGGTTGCCTCTGGGGCCTCTGCTGGGTCTCGCTACAGAGAGAGTTTCTGTAGGTCACAGTTAGGTACCTGTAAAATGTTGCACAGGGACTCTGATGACACATCATGGTCTTTATTCCCTAGATAGGGTCCTGTCCCATCTTGTGCCTCCTTTTCCATGCTAGGAATCTAGAATTACTATATTAGAGGAACCTAGAGCATCCCCTTTAGCTCTGAGCCCTATGCTCAAGCACTTGGTCATGGGCTAAATTCTTTCCACAGGCTCTGAATTCTTTCTCCTCCTGCCTTCTTTTCTTCACCCATTATCCTTCCTCCCTCCAGTACTTTCAAAGTCTATTCTTTTCAGCCTTTAAAAACATGTGAGTCTCTCAAAAACAGAACGAGCAAAATCAAAACACCTTTCTTCAAGTCTACCTATACACATGCTCACCCCACCTTCGGGAAGTCTTCTGAGATACCCATTCCCTGTCCCCTTAAGATCCCTCTCGACTTTAGCTGAGCTAAGGGCTCTTTCTGTACGCTGCGCATCCTGCTATAGCATTCCCATGTGGCGTCATCATGGGAGGTCTTCTCTCCTCTCTCCTCTCCCCTCATAGCAGTCCATAAATCACTTCAGGAACAGAGATTTATATTTTAGCTCTGTAATTCTGTGCCTGTGAGTGTGTCTGAAGCTTAGAATACACTCAATGTGCTAAGAGTTTTGTTGCACACTGTTGCATTAGTCAGGATTCTACAGAGAATGTGATTACGATGACTGAGAAGTCCTGAGATTTAAATCAGTAGCTGGAGACTCAGGAGAACTGATAGTATAGTTTCAGTCCAAGACCATGGGCTTGACAACCAGGAGAGCCAATGGTGTAAGTTCCAATCTGAGCCTGAGTCCAAAGGCAGAAGAGGACCAGTGTTCCAGCTTGAAGACAGTTAGGCAGAGAGCTAGAGAGAATTCTTTTACTCAGACTTGTTTCATTCAGTCATTCAAAAGATTGGATGAGGTCCACCCACATTGAAGAGGGCATTTTGCTTTACTCAGTCTATGGATTTAAATATCTTATGTTACACAGATATACCCAGAATAATGTTTAACCAAATATCGGGCACCCTGTGGTCCAGTAAAGTAGAAACATAAAATTAACCAAAATACATATCCATCATAGTTTTCAATTCCCATTGAAGGTTCTCTCTACTTCAGAAAAACATTAGATTCACATCTCTTAGAGGTCCCTCCCTTCTTCAATTTCCTCCAATGCTTATTATCTGTACTCTATGACATAAGACTGATTATAGCTCTCTTCTATTTTTCTGAGTTTCAATTAAAACCATGTGATATACTTTTAGCACATTCATCATAGTTCTTGATTTGTAGCTAGACTAGAAAAGACATTCCAAAATATTTATTAATTGTATTTTACATTAAAATATCATACATACGATGAATGAATTATCACACATTAAAGATACTGTATTGGATTGCTAGTTAACATCTAAAATTCATTCTCCTCCTTTAATAAAAAATAGAACTCCTACAATTTTGGGGTATGGCAGTGTGTTCCAGCCTCATACTAGGAACTGTGATGGGTACAGTAAAAGGGTTGTGGTAATTAGTCCAAGGAGCTCAATATTTTAGTAAAGAATTCTGCTTGCTCATAGAACCAGAACAACAGAAAAAAGCCATAGTTGGGTCTTCAATTTTATAGTATAGACAATAAGCATTGGAGGAAATTGGATGAGGGAGGGACCTCTATATGCTATGGTGCTGTTTTCCCAGCTTCCTTTGCAGCTAGGGATAATCATGTGATTACATTCTGTCCATTGACATGCAAGCAGAATGTTGTATGGAGTTTCTAGGAATGCCTCTTACAAGGAGGTCACTCAATGTTTAAGCTGCACACTGAATGGATTTTCCTTTCCCTTTTCCTCTTCTGATTGCCAGGATCCCAAACAAGATGTCGGCACACTAGCAGCCAGCCTGAGGATGGAAGCTAGGTGCTAAGAATGGTAAAGCAGAAAGATAGATGGCTGAAGTCCTGATGCTGCCCCACTAGCTTTTGTCTGCTCATTTCTGGATCTCTCTTATTCGAAATAACAAAACATAGTGTTTTTAAACTTTTATTTTGGTTTTCTATTATATGCAGTAGAATGTAATCTTAGCTGTAACAGATATAAATTAACACTTGCAAAAGAATTGAAGAGAAGTACTGCCTGAAATAAAAGCAAATATTCTTTCAGTTTTCTTAAAAAGGAATTTTTATTAATATCCAAGGCATAAGTGAACTATTACCATCAAATATATTTGGTATTACTAATATAAAATATATTCTGTTTATTCATTTTTTCCCTCATTACAATGAATCTCTAGTGATGTGGGGCTTCAGCTTGTCTTCCCATGTAAGGATAATTTTCCTGTAAATTAGAGCAAAAGGGAAAAAGCCTTGAAAATCATCTCTCTCACTTAACTTGCCCATTGTCCTCTCTCTGCAGGAAACCTACAGGGTGCAGAAGAAAATGGCTGGTGGAAATGCAGCAGGAAGAATAACATGGTTTTGAAATGAGGTGAGTATAAGTAAAATTAGTGTAACAGCAGACTTTACTTTTTTCCCTGCTTCACAAATTTAAAATTGGGGAAATCATTGACAGCAGTCTCTTAAATGAGTGCAAGACAAGGACATATCTTTCTGATGATCACATTAAATGAGATGGACTGAGAAGGGAACTTGCATGATAAATAAAAATTCCCACCTCTTTTATGTCTATCACAGCACATTGGGCCACCATAAGGGATCATTTTCTAATCCTAGGATATGGTAATTTTAGCTTAAAGACTTCCTTTAGGTTTTCAATAATCATTTCAAAATAATGTCTTGTGTTACTCAAGTTCTGCAATTGTCCCTCAACAAGGGCCAGAATTAAGTCACCAAATTGAATCTTTTGTGATGAGACAAATTCTAAAGCACAAATTGGTAGGATTTAGAAAACAAATAATCCTATTTTATAAACAAAATAAAAAATAAAATGGTGGACCTTATCATGAGCAGTCAGACTGGAGATACAGCAGTATGTTAGCAACATGAAGAAATGACTGCAACAAAATCTGGAAGATCCACTTTCAAATTCCTCTCTCACAGCCTGGCTAATCAGTGTTGGTCATTGTTTTGAAGCTCAGGATGGACAGGGGGTTGGGAGCTTTGCTATCTCTCCACAGGAACCTCGCCTCAGGCTGCTCGGGCTTTTTTAGAGCATAGGGGCTGGGTTCCAAGAGCTGGTGTTCCAAGGCAGCTGGGCAGAAGTGCATGGTGTTTTGATGTTCTAGCCTCAGAAGTCATGCAGTTTCACTTCTACTGTACTCTATATTTAAGACAGTCACAAAGTTTCACACAGACTCAAGGGGGAACACATTCTCACCATTCCACGGGAGGAATGTCAAGGTCACAGTGAAAGAAAAGCATGCAGGATGGGAGATCTTGTAGTCACCATCTTGGGAGAATACTGACTGCCATAGTAGGACAAGCAAGTTCACAGTAGGACAAGCAAGTTCACAGTAGGACAAGCAAGTTCATAGTAGGACAAGCAAGTTCAGTCACCTAATTAGCTGAAGAGCTATTCTAACATGTATTAATTCTTACAACACCTGAGAAGACCAAGGGAGCCGAAATGCAACCTGTATCCCCCATTAGCATCATGAGATAGGTGTCCAGGAGTTACTGGGGTCATGAAACTTTATGAAATTCAGAGTCAAGCACGAATTTCCAGGCACTGTCATTTTCAGTGAACAACCACAGTCATTTTGCTTTTACTAAGAATGAGGTGGTTTGGGAGGAAACTGCTCTCTTGTGTACCCTGTCCACTGAGAGGAAGGGCAATCCTACACCCGGGTTTCCATGGCAGCGGGCTTCCATCTCAGTGCCTTCCATCATGGCTATTCTCGGCCCTTGGAAGGCAGGGAATGCATGCGGGGAGGTGGCCTTTGGACAGTCATCATCTCTCCACATTGCCAGGGTGACATACTTTATTATTAGAGCAACTAACAGTAATCCAAGTTTTCCTGGCCTGTGGGTACAACTGGGGCCACATTAACAGCAATAAATCACATTTCATTAACTAATACCTTCTTCCAATGTCAAATCTCAGTGAGTGTTCCAAAGATATGTGGGGTTTTTACCTGTGTTTGCCTGTTTACCTATCAGTTGTCCTTTTACCTTTTGCTCCAGGTCCTCATGGTTAATGTCTCCTGCCTATGAATCTATTCAAAGGTAGGCATCACCTCACTGTTACTGCTGCCAGGAAGGGACCTTACATCTGCACTATGGGGCAAGGTGGAGCTGGGGACTTAGCAGTCCTCATGGAACTAAGACATGCTGTGTTTGGAGCAGAGACAGAGAGGCGGTTTCCTGCCCCATCCCACCCCTCTCCAGGCCCCAGCTCTGGGCCTCACTTATCTGGGTACCTCAGTAGCATTGCTTGAGCTCTTTCATCTCACAGAACACCTTGTGATAACAGTCTCCTTAACCTCTGCAAACAACCTCTCTCGCCGCAGGGCTCAGATGAGAATCCAGGGAAACCAAATTCTTAAAAATAGATACCAGTAGGCTACCCTGCTCCAACAAGTCATTGGACATTTCCAGACATGCTTGATTCCCAGCCGAGACACAAATTAGGCTCAAACTCGAATCTCTGCTATGTTACTCAATGTGCATAACACACCTCAGTCGTTTCTCCTGAATCGACTATGTAAGGGAAGTAGGACAGATATTATTATGGTTTCCATTTTTTATATGAAGAAATTCATTCTTAGTGGGATTTAGCAAGGAGGCTGAAGCGAAATAATGATTAAGATTCAGACTGGGCATATGAATGGACATCTTTGAATGGCAAATCCGAAACCCTTCTCGGAGTCACTTCATGGTGACAGGTCACTAAGCTTGGCCTCTGGACGCTGTAGGAAGTTAAATGCATTTTACTCTCTGTGCTCATAGCACATTGGTCTGTTGTTGCATTTGTCACATTTTATGGCACCACTTTAAATGTCATACTTCTCCACTAAACGCCTCTTGTGCCAGCTGGGTGCCTGGCATGGAGAAGGCACTTGATGAACATTTATTGGTGGAATGAATATGAATTGCTTAATGTTTCTCAAGTGGAGGTGGTACCTCCCTACCCCCACCCTAGAGAGCATTTGGAAGTGTGAAACATTTTTGTTTGTCACAATACTGGGGAGTGATGCTCCTACCCCTTAGTGACCAGGGCCGTGGGTGAACATGGCATGCCTTCAGTCTGATACATGGTCCTGCACAAAGAAATGTTCTGCCCCAAATGCCAATCGTTCCTCCTTTGAGAACAACTGCAAGAAAGTCTAAATGCCAGAGAAGTCCTAATAAGGCTTCTCAAGGCTTCAGGTTTAGCCTAAGAACACCTGAGTTACCTGGGACCTTGCTATTTGAGCTTTGGAGTCAAAAATGGGGGCTATGCTATACCCCAGGGTTTCCTAACCCTCGGGCTGTGGACTGCTACTGTTAGAAACTGGGCCACATACCTGGGGTGAGCAGTGGGCCAGTGAGTGAAGCTTCATCTGTATTTGCAGCTGTTCCCAGTGTCGGCATCACTGCCTCTATTTTAGCTCATCGGGCATTAGACTATCATAGGAGCACGGGTCCCTGGTGCCAAAAAGGTTGGGGACCGCTGCCACACACCCATATCATGTTATGATTTAATGAGATAACATATATGAAGTGCCTGTTTTTCAGGACACCAAAAATAATTAAAAAAAAAACTTTTTAAAGCACTTTTCCAAAAATTTTATAGAGTGCTTGGCCTGTAGCAGGCAAACAAGTGATTTGAGCTCCTTCCCAGCTGTCTTCAGGCAATGAGAACACTTACCTGTCCACGTATCAGTCTGCCCTATGGTATGACTCAACAGAAAGGGATTTACAAGCAGGCCTTAGGTCCCAGAATCTGCCTTTGTGAAATGAAAAAAAAAAAAAAAAGTTCCATAGTAGGTACATCACTGAATTGTTATGAGGGTTCAATGAAATCCATACGTAAAATTTCAAAAGATTATTGCTGGACGCTTAGTGGTTTCTCGATAAGCAGTTGGCTTGATGCAGCACAACAGAGAGCCAAGGCGTGCGGTGAGCTTGCTTAGATGTTAAGGCAGCTTCAGTCAAAGCACATTCTTTCTCCTTCGCAAAATCGAGGGAGAGTTCTTTAGTAAGTCTTCCCTAATCCTCTATTTCCTGCATGTTAAACGGATTTCCGGCAGACGACATACTTCTTGAATTTGCTTTCCATTCCCACCACTGCAGGGTAAGAGATACTTCGGGCAAAACTACATATGATTCACCTGCTTTATTGAGTCCCTTTGTGCCCTTTCAATTCCCACTAGTGAATATATTTACTTTCCATCTGCTTCTTATTAGAAAAAATATGTCATAGCAACATTAAAAAAATGTTGATAAAAATAGAAAAACCATAACCCTACCATATCGCAACTCTTAAAAATTACCTTCCAAGGCCTTTCTGTAAGAATGTTTGTATAGAGTTTCTATCATAATACCCATACTGTTTTGATTTCTACTATATCTAATTCATATTATGTATTTTCTACGTTTATGTGTAGGCTGCATAATTATAATGTTTGATGACAGCAAATTCTTCCACTGCTTTAATATGCCATCCCATCTTGTCGGATACTCAGATTGTTCTTACTAGGCAGTGCTGCAATAAATACCTTCTTACAAACAGTTTCTTAGTAGTGCTAAAATATTTTATAGAAGTAATTCCTAGCACTTTAAATACAGAGTCAAAACGGTGTGAACATTATGATTCTTATTCTGTATTTTCTTACTACCTTTCAAAAAGTTTGTAGGAATTTACCATACCTTTAGAGGTATATAGAAATCTTATTTCACTGCAGCCTCGGACTGGATCGTTTTGTGAAAATTTAGCAGGTTCAAAATGATACAAATGAAACTTAATTTGCATTTATCTGATTATTATCAAGTGTGATTATTTTCCATGTTTTATTTCCTCTTTATATTTTTTGTTATGTGAATATTCACATAGTCATCAATCTTCTCCCCAAGCACAGTCAACTACAGTAGAATAAAAAGGACACTAGATTGGTTGTGGGACCTCTAACTCCATGATCTAACTTCTTTCTGCCCTATATACCCCTTTCTCTGAAGGGGATTATCTAATCTCCAATTCTTTCCAGCTCTAAATTTAAATAACTCTAAGTACTCTACGTGAAACAGACCAAACTCAACTATATAAAGTATCATTAAGTATTATATATATAATTAGCATTAGTAAATATCTGGAATTTAACACTGGGGTGTTTGGGATTCTCAATAGATTCCACAGATTCACATGATTTCAGAGAAGAATGTGGAGGTAAATAGGGAAATTCTTCATTCCTGTGTTTAATGACTTAACAGATAGTTAGAGAGGACCTGGAATATACTGGACTCTGTCATAGATGCTCAGCATGTAAAGATGAAGACAATGTTGTTCTCAGGACACTATGGTCAAGTGGCACAGACAGGTCAGCAAGCAGAGTCATCACAGTGGAGAGTGAGGAGGGGTGTGGCTGGCAGCATCGTGAGTGCCCATTCAGGAAGACTTCACAGAGGAGGAGGCATTTGAACCCAAACTTCAAAGACGAGCAGGATTTTGCCAAGAAGAGGATGGAGGAGCAGGGGTAGTAAGAAAACTCTAGGAATTAGAGGGAGTAGCGTGTAAAAGGCATGAAACTCAGCAACGATGACTTAGTAATAATGAGAAGTTAAGCTTCTAGAATATACAGTGCATTGGGCAGAAACAGAGCTGGAAAGATAAATGAGGGTTCGATTTTATGCCAAGCAAAGGAGTCTGTTTTTCATCTTCTGGGAAGCATGGATACAGAAAGGGACCCAGTGGCGGGTTAGAAGTAAGGGAGTGATATGACCAGAGTTGCCCTTTTTAATTTTCTTCCTTTAAGATTCCTGAGTACCTTTAGTGTCTACTCATCTCAAAGCTAAGGCTGTCGTGTGAACTTGGGTATTCTTTGTTTTGAGGCCTTAACTGGTTTGCATTTCACTCACTGTGAGCTCTCGCCCTGTATTTGCCCATGTCCATCAGGTGTCTGCAAAGTTGGGAAACTTCTGGATAAATAGGATAAACTTATGTTCAAACAGTACATTAGTTATATTTTCAAATCGTATGCACAATGCTTTCCTTCAAACTCCAGACATCAGGTGAAGCACCTTGTCATTTAAAACAATGGGGTTCGATTGTGTATTTGAAAAAAAGTATAATAAATACAGAGTCCCACGTTGGTTAATAAATAATTTGGTCTCATTATCTGGGACATCACAAGTCTTGTGGCAAAGGGGAAGAAAACGAAGTAGAAACATGGGATGGCTCTCATGGTTTCTGCTCAGACACAACACACATTTCTTCTGCTCATCTTTCATTGATCGAAGCAAGTCACACACTTGCTGAGTCCTGAGTTCAATATGCTTTCCTCCTAAGGGAACGCACTGAAAGTCACATGGACAAGCAACCTGTATACAGATAGACTGTATGCTTATGCAATACATACACCAGTTTCTATACCTAGATATTCATCTCGATTATTAAAAGAGGTCTTAGTTTTTGAGTGATGAAATCAGGGTCAGTCATTTTCTATTTGTGCTTGGCTACATTCCCTCAACTTGCCAGCTTTGCTTTGTATTTGAGAATGCTGATTCTTGCAAAACATGTTTCTCAGACTTCCTTGATTTTGTTTAGGTTTGTTCAATGGTAGGATCTAGTTGGAAATTGGAGGATGTGAGGAGGGGGAAAAGTGAAGTATTTTTTTTCTCTCTCTCTGCTTCTATCAGCCATGCCAGTGTCCTTCCATAGCTCCGGCAACCACCTATCTTTTGGTCACAGCTGCCTATGAGCATCCTCCACTCATAGGCTCCTTTCTTTGTCCATCCATCCTCGGGGATGAAAGTGGCTTCTTACAGTTCCCAATTCCTCATTGACTCACTGTTTGCTCCTTTAGTGTTTTAAACACCTTTGTAAATAGTTCCCCATATTAAATTACTGCTATTGGAATGACCTGGTATGTGTTCTATTTGCCTGTTTGGACCTTCTGTTCTGTCCTACAAATTAGTGACCCTTCTCCAACTCATCCAGTAGGTAGAAGCTTAAGTAATGTTTGCACCAAGAATACATTTAGCAGGGTTGGCTATGGATACTCTAGAAAATGGGGTTAAGCTCCTTTAATTCTCATATCCCAAGACTAGGCCCCTAGTTTTTGGTTCGAGGCCCAACATCTATAACAATGTGGCATAAATACATACTTTAAATATTTAAAAAATAAATATCTAAAAATATTTACAAGTTATCATCCCCTTTCAAAACATAGCAGGACAGAACAAGGGTGGAAAATTCATCTAAAAGCAAATAAGCAAGTGATTGGCCCAGGTTCCACCTCTCAAAAAATAAGATAAACTTTTCTGCATGTGTGATTAAGATGTATATCTACATGTAGATGTTTGCACTTACCTTACCATGTGGGTATATATACATGCACACACATGGCATTTATAACTTCTTATATGTAGATATAGATGCCTATCTACATATGTACTATGTACTACTACGCCTATCTACATATGTACTATGTATATACATACTATTTTTAAAGGACTATGGCTATTAGTAGTCATTCAAGAGATTATTTAAAGACATTTAGAATGTAATAATCAAAGCTAAAGTTTGATTCATTTAAAAGCGCCTGTGTTTTGTAATGAATGTCTACTAATGTCTTTGATGGAATAGTGGAAACAGATTTTGAATTTTGAAGGAAGTAGATAGAGATACTGAAGAAAAAAAAGATTTGATGGCATCCAGACAGAATTTTTTGCCAATAAGTAGTGAGTGAATGGGCAAGTGACAGCCTTGGAGACAGTGGAGTCACATGATGCTTCCCCTGAATTAACGAGGGAATTTGGCTTCAAGGTCTATGAGGGAGAGAAGCAGGAAGGGCTGGTTTCTAGGGAACAGTGTGCTCCTTCTGCCTCAGTCTGCTACTGGTCTAAAACACAGCAGGCACGGCTGCTACTAGGGAGGCAGTGGCAGTGGGAGTATTGCTGAATGTTTTCTAATGATCCAAAGGGACCCTGAGGAGCTTCTCTCCTGGGACTGTTAGCACTGGGCAGGCCAGGGTCACACATGGGAGTTGGGCAGTCGTTAGGATTTTTTAAATTCAAAATGCCGGCAGGTTTCTCTGAGGGACATTTGCTAAGGAGGAATGTAGTGGCATAGGGTCCCTGATGTGCCTTCGTGTGGACTTCAGAGATAGACTGACTTGAACTCAAATCCCGGCTCAACCACTTACTAGTAATGTCAGCTTGGGCATGTTACACAATTTTTTTTGAACTATAATTTCTGCCTTCATAAAAATAGGCAGGAGAGAGGGAGAGGGGGAGAGGGGGAGAGGGAGAGAAAGAGGGAGAGAGAGAGGGAGAGAGGGAGAGCATGCGAATGAGCTCCTGTTTCATAAAAAGCACTCAATGATGCATTATTTTTTATTATTGATAATAATAACAGTTTTTCATACACAATATTTGTAAAATGCTTGCAATCACTTTATAATATAATTATATCCTCCTGTTTTTCTACAATGCTACGCGGACTCTTGAATCCAATTTTCTTATTATACTGACTAAGGAACTAAAGCCCAAAGAAGGTACATAACTTGCCCAGTTCACTTCTCACTTGCTCAGCTAGGGAGAAGTAAACACAGACCATACCTCATTTCATAGCTCTTCTACTTAACCAGGAAGATCAATAAGCATTTCAACGGGGTGGACACGCTCTCCCTGCCCATCCCCTAACAGTGACTTTCACAACAATGCTGGCATAATGCATCAAGAAAGGGTCACATTAGCAACAAGTCTTTTGCCTTTCCCTCATTTAAATTGAGTCTAACTCCCTGCCTCTTTCCATCGCTTGTTCTCATGCTAGAGGCTGAATTCTTTCCCTCCAAATCTTATTCTCTACTCACTCTCCTTTAAATGCTCTGACATTCTGTGCCCATTTTATTTTTGAATTCACTCAACAAATATTTACTGAACAGTTTTGAAGTGTCAGATATAAAGAATAAATGCTTGAGATAACTCCAGGGGCTTGCAATCTATGGAGGACATGAATTTGTAAACAGAAATGGCAGTACCTTTGCTGAAAATGGGAACAAGAGACCTTAGGACCCCACGAGCCTCCCACCAGCAGGAGGCAGTACAGCATGTTGGTTGACAGCATGGGCTCTGGAGTCAGATGGCCAGGATTTGAACCTCAGTTGCCTCCATCCATGTCTGCTTTTGGGGGAACAATACAGACTCAAAGAGAGAATTTTATTTTCCTCCTCTGTAAAGTAGGAATAATAATAGTACCTGACTCAGAAGGAGTGTAGGGCTTACCTGCCAACTTCTAACGATTGAATATTTAAAAATATTTATAAATTATCATCTCCCTTAAAATATAGAGCTGATCAGAATATGTGTAGAGGATCCATCTTGAGAGCACATAGTAAGTTATTCATCAAAGCTATTTCTTATTTCCTAAGAGGAGCATTAAACAAAGATTATTATTATTGAATAGTTGGGGTTTAGGTTATTTATGTAAAAGGATCGGGATCTCTCCTCTTTTTGCAGCCGAAGCAAAAATCTCATAGTTCTGTTCCAAACCCAAATGAGTAACATGATCAAGAGAGAATGAAGAACTGCCCCTGGGGTGATTGATGATTGACTTTATTTAGAGGGTGGCTTGCCAGAGCTGATGGGCGAAGCCTGTGCAAATCCTGCATCCTACAACCTGTGTGGTCCAGCTGTGAGCTGAACAAAGAGAGCATATGTGATGTGAGAGCATTGAATAGAGCCTGAGATTGCATGTTTCTGTGTGTGGGAAAATGGTTTACTCAGTGAATACTCGATTTCTTTCTAGCATCTTTTGCTACTAAGGATCATAGGGCTGAAACTGGGAGGGTATTTCTCTACCTTGCTGGCTCTGTCTCCTGGGCAAGATGAGATTATCATTTTCTATTCAGCTCCCCACTAATAGAGAAGTTCCCCAGGCAAAAGCAAAAACACACTGACAAAAAAAAATTATGATAGTCAGAACAAAACACAAATGTCCTCTGCCCTGTTCTAGTTTTTAGAAAAATAAACTTCATAGAAAAAGGGGACTTGTATTAATTCATCAACAGGCTGGCACACTTGTGGGTTTCAGCTAAAGGAAATCTGTATGCTATGTTAATCTGTGTGAGTGTTATGGTGTGTGTGTGTGTGTGTGTGTGTGTGTGTGTGCGTATGTTGGTGGGGTGGGGGACTGGTTTAGAAAGGATTGCTGTAGCTCAGACAGGGTGGAAACTCATTTTTGTTTGAAATCAAATGCATTGATATCTGGGTAAAATGAAAAACTTTATTTAGCATTTTCTGAAGAAGCCACCCAAGGTCTCCTTTCTCAGTATCTAGGACCACAAATGCCACTGAAGTCACACAGACTGTGTACATGCACACACATATGTAATTTTTAATATCCTACACATGACCAGAATGGATTTGCTCCATTCAGTGGGAAGCCACAGCATTTATTACATCTCTTTCTCAAATAAACCTCAAAGCAAGCATTTCATCTTTCCTCATGTAATCATCATAAGGTAGAAAATGAAATTTTCCAAACCTAAAAGCATGTTGCTAAGAGCTCCAGGGCACTGCATGTCACTTCTTACTTTGATGTGTTCATGGAGGGGGGGGGCAGCAATGACAAAAAAATAAGAAAGGAAAGAGAAAGAGAGAAAGAAGGATGCGCTGCATCTTCCTTGAGGTTTTCAGAAAGCATATATATTTTTTAACTCTTTATGTAGTGACAAGATGGAGCTGATTAAAAGAAGACAAGGAAAGTATCCGTGCCAGACCACTTCAGAAATGAAGCATTCCAGAAAGGCATGTAAGAACTCCTGTCAGAAACAGGAATGATTTCACGGCCCCTCTTGCATATTAATGATCTACAAGTAACCTCAGTTTAGTGGTGCAGATGCAACATTTCAGGAGCTGTGCCAAAACTCAGCGATAAATGCCAGCTCCAGGGGAAATACATTTCACGATAGAATTAGGAGATCAGCCATCTGAGACGTCCACACAAATCGCCCCCACCCTCCAAAATGAAAAGGGGTTTCTGGGAAGCAGGACACTGCTGGCATTGTGAATGCGTGGTGTAAGGTGTTATTTATCTGAATCTGGTTCCTGAACATTAGCTCAATTTTCAACTCTTCTGACACTGCATATTCCCTTAAGCAACAAATCCGCCCGCCTAAAGGTCAAGTGCAGGTGAATTGATTAATTTTGCTGCCAATTTTATGGTGTGATTTTTAAAAACTGTTTAAACATATAATCCTCCTTGCTTTAAAAACAAAACATCTTTTTTTTTTTTTTTTTTTTTTGCCTCTTCTCCTCCCTGCTGCAACTGCCTGTCAGGTGTCTATCTTTCCCAACTTCTTGCAACCTGTGGTTGCATTTTCAGACAGAAGACAAGCTCTCAGCCATTCCCTTTTCTTTCAGTGCTCCTCCAGAATTTGTTCGATTCTCACCCCCTTGCTTGCTCATTCCCCTTTGCCCCATGCGCATCGTACAACCGTCACTATCGTCTGTGCTCACCATCTGTTTCTCAAATTCCTATGATACAGAAATCACATGACAGTTTGAGGTGCAGCCATTTCAATATTGCAAGGTTTCGCTTGGCAGGGTTTGGGAATGATGGCTATGTGGTTCTGCCTGATGAAACTGACCAGCTAACATGGTGCGATAGTTAGCTAGCTCTCTAGAAGGACCTTCAAAAACAGCTGCTGACTATATAATATGTTTTTGTGAGATTGAAAATGGAAGATAAAGTTGAGCCTTCATTTTTAGCTGAGCACCAGTTTAGATTGCAGCCAAGAAGAGAAAACATGGACAGAGCGGTGATCTGTGCTGTCGTGTAAGAAAATAGCACATACCAGATTTGATGTAATTGTTCTCTCAGTCAATGCTGGCCACAATAATGCTACATACTAAAATACTCTGAAATTCAACAGCTTAATGCAACAATTATTCATTCTTGCTCACAGGCCCAGGTCAGCTGGGGGTTGGCTGACCCAGGCTGGGCCTCCTCCCTGGGCTTGCCTCCAAGCTGCAAACTAGGTCCCAGTCTGGGCCACATGTTTGTCTTCCTCTTAGATCAGTGGATTACCTGGTTTATGTTCCTATGGTAATGGCAGAAGTACAGGAGGATAGATCCAACTGTGTTTGTGTCACATATGATAACATTTGATTTAGCAAAGCAAGTCATGTGACCAAGCTCAAACTCAAGAGCAGAGAAGGGTAAGTCACATACTTAAGCCCAGGAGTCAGAAAGTATACTCCTCCCACGAAGATGTAGAGAGGTGAAAATAATTAAATAATAACATAAAATCAACCAACTTGCTATTTTGGACATATGGATGCCTTCCCAAGTACCGACTCCTTCTTTTAGTAATGACTTTAACTTTCATTCTGGTACCTAATTCTTTAGCAATTATACCTTTCGGAGAAATAGATGCTCCACCAGGTTCTAGAGATTAGATATGGAGAGCGTAATCCTATCCCCTGGCCATCATTATTGGTTTAAGAATAAATGTATGATCCAATCTGGACCAATAAGAATGGAGGAGAAAATTTTTAGAAAATCCTGGAAAATAGCTTTCTTCATATGCTTAGAGAACTACTAGAAGATATACTCTAGGTAGTGTGGTGTATAGCTGTGCTTTTTGCAACTGCTGAGGTGTGAGGATGAAGCTGACACGCAGAGGAAGACACATGTGAGAGAACTATATGAAAAATCAATTTATCTCTTGACCAATCCTGACCTGAAACCTATTCAATTTCAGGAATTTTTAGTTAGGTCAGCTAATAAATAACATCATTTACTGAGTTTTGAAATTACTTGCAATGAACACTATTATAGTGGATTTGCTCTCTCTGTGACTTTGGGACATTGGAGTGTGTGTGTGTGTGTGTGTGTGTGTGTGTGTGTGTGTGTGTGTGTGGTATGAGATTTAATCCTTTTGGGCTTCAGATTCCTAATTCACAAAATGGGAATAAATGTTGTTCTTTTACAATCATGTAATAATATACGTCAAGGCCTTAGCACACAGCAGGTAGAGCTGAGGAACAGGTTGTTCCCAGATGTGGGAACAAGAGGGGACTAAAGTCAATTCACCAAGCTCTGTGCAGAACTGCCTCCATCAAGAGAGGATGTCTTTTTCTAATTTCCTCCAAAACCATGGGCTAACAGAGGTCCTGATAGAAGACATTTTACCAAATATTAGTTCCTTCATTTCCCTTCTATGATTGTTACTTCTTTTTAGTTAAAAGACAAAAACAATTGACTTTTCTGTTGTTCATGAATAGGAATCTTATGGAATATTAATTTTTATTGTTTCTTGCTTGAAAAGCGGTCAATTTCTCCCTAATTTATAGTCACTTCTTTTCCTTGTTGCATTCCTGAAGCTCATTTCCTTTCCCTCTCTATTTTCTCTCTTTTCATGCTTGTCCTCTAGTCTTCTCCTTTTGCCCACTCTCTTTTCTTTCTTCTTCAGCCTTTGCTCATTTTTGTCTTACTCTCTCACTCTAGGAAAGGACTTCTGAGAATTTAGTTGTTTCAACTTCAGGGTTTCTTCATGTAAGAGCTGATATGAATTCTCTAAGAACAGAGTTTCTAGAATAAGACACATCTGAATGCAAATCCTATTTTTATGACTTTGGACATACTAAGCTCTCTGGGCTTCTCTTTCTCCCTCTGTGAAACTAGTCTAACTTGCTTACCTTCTGGACTTCTGGGAGGACTAAAGGAGGTAATGTGTGTCAAGTGTCTGAGACCATATAATAAACCAATAAAATGTAGCTTCTTCTCCCTTCCAGATTCATTAAATGAGGTTATGGCTGAAAATGTCTGTATTTAAGATACATCACTCACCTCTGATTTAAATAGAATAGCTACTGACACCATTATCTTTCTGTCTTAGCCTTCTTCCCTATAAACAAGTCTTTACCTAATTGTTTAAGTAGTTGAAGCATCCTTGTCCAAACATAGACAGAGAATATAAGGCTAAACTCTTTAGTTCATGGCTGCTGAGAGAATTCTGGGAATGCTTCTTGCATGCCCTTAGGCAGATGGTCAGCCCACATATATTTCAACAACACAAATTAATGTAAAACACATTCATGTATATATTAATTAATGCTAATGTATTCACAAGAGCTTCAGATAATGGGCAGTCCATTTTGACACCTCCTAATTCATTTACTCTACAGAGGCTGAATCTTGCTTAATTTTAAGCTCAAATAAATAGATCTACTGTGATTTGAGGGACTCACCTTCTTCCACACTCCCTATGGCCACCTGCTGGCCATCTAAGAATTCTTCCAACTGGTAAAAAAGCCTCCCATATTGTAATCATACCAGAGGAGAAAAGGTATCTGTGTAAATATTAGGCTAAAGTAATACTTGAGCATGAATGAATTTCTGTTTCAGAGAAATTAGATAAGAAAGATGTATGAGAGTAAAGTCGTAGTCCTTGAAAAGGATGCTAAAAATGAAGTTGCTTGGGATGGGAGGAGAACTCATCTGAAACAGGCAAGCATGAAGAAGTTAGAAGATCGCCCAGAGTCAAATTTTCTATCTTGAAATAGAAGCTGTGTTCTCAGAAATTTTTCAGGGAGTAGCATGACACAAATTAGGTTGAATTTTAAGGTTGTTTTTATTCCTGCTGTCTTCTTAAACTGAATTGCCTTCAATGGAGGAGCATTTTTTTCCCAGGAAATTTTTTAATGGTGGAACTTGAATACATAATTTCAAGACTAATAAGGTCTCTGCCTTCAAGAGTTTATATAATCAAATTTGGATAACTATGGAATGAGATAAGACAATTGTCAAATACAAATAAATCTAACATGCTGGCCTCCATAGGCCCGCTCCTAAAATACATATTCTGTCATCCTCTTTTCTGCTGAATGTACAGATCTTTTGTGTTTTCAGAACTTTACTGGGTGGTAAACAGTTAAACAGAAAGCCCATCCACCATGAACCTGGAGAGATTGGCACTCTGCTTTCTTCTTCCCAATTGTTGTTTATCTCTTAAAACTCAAAGATTTTCACTTAGAAAAAGAAGACAGCATAACCCATGCATGAAAGACAAATCATTAATACAAGAGATGAAGAAGAATATAGACCAGATCTGGAAAGGACATCAAGAGAATGAGTCAATGAGAAAAGCAAAATGAGCCCTTATATTTTCCTGTGGAGGGCAGTTATTAAAGTCCTTAAGAAGCATCATCACAATCATCCTGGGAGGGCCTCATGGAGTCCAGGTTTATATTCACATGGGTTTCTGCTTCTCTAAAACAAGGAGCTTGAAGGAAATGGCTATTGTGGTAGCACCTTCAAGATGGTCCCCACTGTTCCCTACCTCTGATATTTGTGACCTCAGGTAACTCTTCCTCATGACTATGGGCTGGATCTGATGACTCGAATGACTAGAATACAGCTGAAGTGATGGGGTGTCACTGATGAGATTAGGTTATTAAAAGATTGTGGTTTCTGTATTGCAGGCTCTCTTCCTCTTGGACACTCTCACTCTGGGGGAAGAAAGTTGCCCTTTTGGGGAAGAACTAATGGTCAATAGCCAAGTGAGAGAGCTCGGAAGCAGATCTTCCTCAGTCTAGCCTGGAGATGACTGCAGCCCTGGCTGTCACCATGACTGCATCTCAGTGTGACCTTGAGCCAGAAGCACTCAACTGAGCCCCTCTGGGATCCCTGACCCACAGGAACTGTGAGATAATAAACATTTGTGGTTTTTAGCAGCTGAGTTTTGGGGTGCTTTGTTATGCAGCAATAAATAACTAATAGCCTTTCTGTCATTATAAATGGTGCCTTTTTTTTGCTTGTAGAAGTAAAATATGCTTATTATTAAAAAAGAAAAACAAAAAAACACTCCAAAAAGGTTACCAATATTCTACATATAGTAGACAGAGTAAGCCATTTAAAATGTGAATCATATCAATGAATCTCCTGTTCAAAACCATTTAAGGCATCCTATTACATTTATAATATAATTCAAAGTTCCTACAATGTCCTCTAAGGCTGATGTGACCCCCTTGCTGTTCTCCTGTCCACATCATGTCTGCTCTTCCCCTTATTCACTGAGTTCCAGCAAGGCTGGCCTCTTACTGCTGATTAAATCTGCCTTGTATGCTGTTTGGTTTTGTTTACAAGAGAAATTGCATATATTTAAGGTACACATGTGATATTTTGATATATTACATGTTGTAAAATGCTTACCACAATCAAACTAATTAACTTATCCATCATCTCTCATAGTTACCCTTTTTGTGTCTGTGTATGATGAGAAAACTTGAGATCTACTCTATGAGCAGATTTCATGTATATAATATATTATTAGTAACCATAGTCACCATGCTGTGTATTAGGTCTCCAGAGTTTATTTATCTTCTAACTTAAAGTCTGTATCCTTTTATTAATATCTCTCCTTATCCCTCTCCCCCAGCCTTTGGTAACTATTATTTTACTCTTCTACTATAAGTTTGGTTTTGTTTTTAGATTCCACACACATACAAATTATACAATATTTTTTTCTGTGTCTGGCTTATTTCACTTAGCACAATATCCCATAGGTTCACTTATGTTGTCATGAATAGCTGATGTGGAGTTAACATAAATTTCTTTACATAAAGAATTTATATGACTCAACAGCAAAAAAAAAAAAAAAAAAAAAAAAAAAAAGAAAGAAAGAAAAAAGGGTAACTGGATTTAATGGGTAAAGGACTTGAATAGACATTTTTCTGAAGAAGACATACAAATGAGCAACAGATACATGAACAAGTGCTCAACATCACTAATTATTAGGGAAATGAAATCAAAACCACAATGAGATATCACCTCATACCTGTTAGGATGACTTATCAAAAAGACAAGAGGTAACAAGTATTATCAAGGATATATCTAAAAAGGGAATCCTTGTGCATTGTTGGTGGGAATGCAAATTGGTGTAACCACTGTGGAAAACAGTATGGAATTTCCTCAAAACATTAGAAATAGGACCATATGCTTCAGCAATTCCACTTCTGGGTATTTATCTGAAGGAAACAAAATCCCTATCTTGAAGAGATATCTGGACTCCCACGTTCATCGCAGCATTATTCACAATAGCTAAGATACGGAAACAACCTACATGCTCATCGAAAAATGAAGAGATGAACAAAATGTGGAATATATAAAAAATGGAATATTATTCAACCTTTAAAAGGAAGGAAATCCTGCCATTTGCAATAATGCGTCCAGCATACTCTGGCCTTAGGGTCATGTACTTGTTTTCTTTGCTGAAATGCTTTCCCCCTCATAGTCTCCTGGGATGCTCCCTCACCACATTCATCTCTCAAAAGTGGTCTTCTCAGGGCTCTGGTCAAATGTTACTCGATAAAGCAGAGGCATGTTCTTAGAAAATCCCATCCAAAACAGTCCCCTTCATCTTTTATGCCCATGCGTCATTCCTCTTCATAGCATTTACATCATGTTATTTCCTGTTACTTTTTGTCTGATTATTTGTCTCTCTCTCACTAGAAAGTCGTTTCTATAAATGCAAGGATTTTTGTTTGTTTGTTTAATGCTCTACCTCCAATTCGATAAATAATTGTGAATGAATGCTATGACTATTCATTGTATTCCCTTTTATTCTGTATTCACTTTCTCTTTCTCTTTTCCTACTTCTACATAGTTTTCAGATTTAAAAATTTTTAGTTTTATAAGCAGAAAATAAAACAATATAAAAAGATGAAACTACACAGTTTTCAGATTTTTGAATTCTTAAAACACAACTTCTATGTAATATTTTACTATAAGGATGGGTAATCTGAATACGATGGGGCATAAAAACAGAAACATTAAAGCTTTCTGTGTTTCAGTTTCCACATCTTGAATATGGAGATGTCTCAAAGAGCATAGAATGAAATAAGGCAAAAAATTCACTTTGCACAAGGTATGTAATGAGGAATCAACAAATGTCAAAAAAAACCCAGGGACCTCATTTCAGAAGTTTCAGTGAGTATTGTAAATGATGAAGATATTTATTATAAGTTTCCTTGAAAAAATGAGCTTACAAAAAGAAATACATAATAATATTCTTTGCCCATTCTTCTTCTAATAATTTCTTTCCCCCTTTTTTGGTCCTGTGTTGCCCTCACTGGTATATTTTTCCATCTTTTTTTTTTTTTTAATGTAAATCAAGGTATTTTCTCCACTCCTATAAATAGAGCACTTCAACCCTTCATAACGCAGTAATTCATCCTGATGAAGGAAAAAAAAATTTGAGGATGGGGAGGGAAGAAAGGAAGGACAAGGAAAAGATTTGACCAGAATTTTTCTGGGATAGAGGTAGGGTTACTAGAGTAAGAGACAGAAAAAGGCAGTGAAACCTCATATATTAATTTTTTCTATAGTAGATTCACTGTCATGTATTTAATTCTTAGACACTTAGATAGTTCCAGAACTTTTGCTCTTCTAAATATTGCTGTGCTAAATGTGTTCATGTCTCACAATTCTGATTATTTCCCTAGGATGGTATATTAGTTGGGGTTCAGAAAGGAAACAGAAGGCACATGTAAATGTGGTTAACTAAGGACTATTTAGAAAAGTGTGGACAGCACTAAGGGAGACCTGTACTAGCTGGTGAACAGTCATCATACCTAGGTCTAAAAGGGCAAAGAGAGGGAGCAGTGGTTAGAACTGAGAGAGGAAAATGAAGCGGAAGCTGTAGAGGTGGCTAGAGCTGTAGAGGAGAGCCTCCCAATAAAAGCTATCTCATGCAGTAGAGGGATTCCGCCACTTCTAAAATGTAGTCTTGCAAGGTGGGGTTGGGGTGGGCTATATATTCCCACTTTTCACTCCTACTCATTCTCAGATTGCTTGCTGGTACTCTCTATTGGCTGAATCTAAGCAGAAGTCAGAATGGGAGCACATAAGGCAAGAATAAAAGGGTGGAGAATGGGTCTGGAGGACTTACTGGAGAATATCCATCAGAGAAGGACTTCTAGAAGTAAGATCTCGAGGTCAAAGGGTATGATTTGGTTTAAAATGCTTAAATATATTGCCTTAGATCTTATTGTTATTTTATTATTTTTAAAGACAGTCTTACCAACACATACTTCTCTGTGTTCACCAAAATCTATTTCTTCCTCCCTCTGGAACACAAAACTGGTTTTCCCAGTCTCCCTTGCAGTTAGGCAGTAGCCATATGACTGAGTTCTGGCCAATGGGATGTGTGTCTAGACCACAAAAACTTTCTGCAGACACTCCTCCATGTTTCTTTTCCTTTGTCTAGGTTGAAAAATTAAAAAAAGAAAACTATAGTGACCTCAGTCATCGTGTATTGAATATGACAGAGCCACAAGATGGCAGATGCCTTGATCTTGCTGTTTAGAGGACGGCTACCCAAGACACATGCACTTGGCTGTGATGTTAGCGAGCACTAAATTTGTATGTTGTTATGCCACTGTAGCAGAAACTTCTAGTACCATAAGTCACATTCTTATATTTCCTCAGCCCACCTGTGATTTCAGCTGCTGCTGAGGTGAAAAGTTCTACAGTTCTACAGTAACTTGGGCAGATTTTGTGATGACAATATCCCACCTTAAATATAAACTATCTTTCTACGTTTTGTCCCCAGGGTCTTTTCAGCAATCTGTTTGGCCTGAACACAAGCAAATGCATCACAGATAAGCAAGAGTATTAACATTCCAAGGAGCAACCCTCAACCAGTAGGGGATGGGAGCAGGTGAGTAAATACTCCAGTCTGTGTTCTTTAGGAAGACAATTCTAAGGAGCATTCTGTAGACTTCTCCAGAATCCAAGCAGAATTGAGCCCACAGCAGTAGCCTTCTTTCCAGTCTCACTCCACTTATCCCTTCATTCTAGCCTCCTGCGGTCATTTTTCAAATAAACCACTATCACTCATGTCCTTGATGGCTTCTGCTTTTGGAGGAACCCAAACTTGGATAGCCGTTGATGTTTCAGAATTTATCTATTGCATCTCCCAGAATTACCCTAAGAAATAAAGTGATATCTTTAAGTGGATGCTGAGTAATAACAACATCTAAAATATGGGACATAATGTAGAGGTCAAGGAGGGGTAGTAAGGAAACCGATACTGGAGAATGAAAAAATAAGAGAAACATAAAGTGACAAAACACTTGGTAAAACTGTTTTCTGTGGTGACCTGAAAGACAGACTATGTGTTATTAAGACTGTAGCTTGAGGAGAACTTGTTGCCAGAAATTAGAGTAATGGAATGTGTTGGCTTTTATTTTCTACTTCAAGCAAATTGTTGCAAAACAGATAATTAGGGATGAATGAACAAAATGTGGTATGTACATACAATGGAATACTACTCAGCTTCAGAAAGGAAGGAAATTCTAACACGTGCTACAACATGGATACCCCTTGAAGACATTACACTTTGTGAAATAAGCCAGACACAAAGGCAAATACTGCTTGGTTCCATGTAGATGAGATACCTAGAGAAGTCAAATTTACAGAGACAGAAAGTAAATTATGGTTGCCAATGACTGAGAGGAGGGAGAATGAGGAGTCACTGTTTAATGGGTACAGAGTTTCAGTTAAGATAGATTAAAAGAACTGTGTGGACGGATGGTGATGATGGTTTTACAACAATGTAATGTACTTAATCCCCCTGAATGATACATTTAAATGGTCAGTTTTATGTTATGAATATTTTACTACAATAACAGAAAGGGAGAGAAACTCAGGAAGGGGCGTGGCTCCAGAGTCCAGTGGTTAGCACGTCTGCTTTACATGCAGAAGGTCCTGGGTTCATGCCCCACGTGGAGCCACAGATCACACCCTGGGTGTGCCAGGCCCCTGGGTATGCCAGGCACCCTGAGTGCCCCGGGGGCACCAGGCCCCGAGAATGTGTGGGAAGAGATGCCCTGCCTTCAGAAATCCAGTTAAGGGGAAATGGCAACATCCATAGGTCAAGGGTGGCAGTGTGGTTGGGGGCGGGGAATTAAAAGAGGGGGTTAAAAAAAAAAAAGAAACTCAGGATGGAATTGATCAGTTTACAAGTAGAATAAAAGGGGTTAGAGAGCCCAGAAATGTGGAGAGCACCAAAGGTTGGAAACGCTGTTTGCCTTTAGGCCCCAATAGTAAGAACTGAGCATGGAAAAGGATTTGTGCAACAGAGAACCAATAAAATGTAGCCTTGTGGCAAATATTAATCAAAGGCCTGGCCTTCTCATCCCAATCGTAATTCTAGATAGCTTCAAGAGAGTCATCACTGAGGTGAGAGAGGCATGGGTGGTGAGGAAGCAAAGAAATAAATCAGGTCTGAAAATAACATTTAGGAAAGAACTTTGGGTGTGGTTACTGGTACATGGAACTAAATGAAAGGAAATATGTCAGAAGCAGAGTATGTCTTTTCGGCATGGTGACTGCCAACAAAACCACAAGCCTGGACTGAAAATCCTAACTATTTGAGTCTCAAAACTACTGGAAGGCCTCGAAATTTGTACCAGCTTGAAGTGTTCTGTGGAAACTGTATTGCCCCTAGGGATGATTTTCTCAAGTGACTTTGAAAATAAACAATAAGGAGTTTCTCAGAAGGCAGAACCAGTGACAAGGAACAATGGATGAAAGAGTTGCTCCCAGAGAGCAGAATCAGGGTCTAACCAAGAACCAGCCCTCTCTGTAGGGCAGGTTGCCTCAGAAACACCAGCCCTTTGGGATTGCATTATTGACAGATATCAGAGTCTGTGGTATGTCCCATTCCTTCACTGTCTGCATGGGGATATTTATTGCTATAATCCTTTCCCTTCCTACCAATGAGTGGGTCTGTTGGGAAGAGATGCAGAGAAGATGATTTGTTTTTTAATCCAAAGGCTTCTGGACCGATGGCATGAACTATGCATTTTCTGGAGATATAGGGCTTTGAGATGTGTGTGTGGTGTCTGGCTGGAACTTTTCAGTTTCCCTCAAAGTTGTCTCTGGGAAAGGAAAGGTATGTCTATGTGTGGGAATGAGAGTAAATGGTTATTTAGTGACCAGAAGAACAGATTGTGGCTAAGACTTTGATGTGTTTACTAGCAGTCTTTTTCTTCTCACTGGGCACACAACTAAACTACTTCCCAGCTTCCCTTGCAACTAAGTGTGACCAAGATCTGGCCAATGGGGATGTAGGCAAAAGTGTGTATGGGAATTCCAGGCATGACCCATACAATCCTCTCAGGTGGACATCTTCCTCTCCTTCTGGAATGCTGGAATGGTCAGGGAACATTGGTGAGTTACTTGTGGAAGATGACAGAACCACAAAATGGAGAGGGTCTGAGCCTCTGAGTCACATTTAAAGGAAATGTACCCATGAACAACCTCAGTGGAGTGTGATAAAAGCAAGAAATAGCTTTTGTTGTGACAAGCCACTAATTTAGGAGATAGAGTTACCTCTGTCTTATTTAATAATATATTATTAAAGGTAATACATGCTGATTATTGATGATTCTGTGAATTCAGAACATAAAAGAAAGAAAAACAACCCCCTATTTTTTTCCATTCCAGATTTCATCACTTTTAATATTTTAGCAGTTTTACTGAATGCCATTTTTCTTGCATTTCTTTTTGGATAAAAACATTCATCGGTATCAGGTGGAAATATTTTGAAGTAAGTTTTGATGACGGAAATATTTCCCAATTCAAATTTCAGATCAGATCATTCAACATGTGTTTTAAAAAATAAACTCTATAGTTGCTTAAATAATTAGCAATAAAGTTGACGTTAAGATATTTTTCTTATCTTACTATATTCACAAATTATACAAAGTAAAGAATTCTCTCTATTTTCACCATTTCATCCTTAGTGTGTAACACACGTCTGGCAAATAGAGGCACTTAATAACTATCTGTTGAATAAACTGGAACATGAATGAATACATGTAATTCTGCTTTAGCCTATCAGAAAAAATGTTGTTAATTAATTATCCTAGCAGTGCCTAAACCATGTAAATAGTTAGCCATTTTGGAAGGGCTGCATTGGTTATTTTAAGCATATATCAAATATGCTAAGATAAGCCCTCTGAAGGGGGGAAGGAAGAATATTCTAATGAAACTATTTCTTCTTCTTGGGAAAAAAGTAGAAACATAAATAAAGAACAGCTGAATAAAGGGCCACACTCTTGACCCAGGCCATAGTGTCTACCAGACAATAAATGGATTTTTGAGCTTATAGTTTAAATGGGAAATAATGACCTTCAAGTCTTTTTATAACTTGAATTCTCCATTCTAGAATTCCTAATATGACTTCATTTCTCCATTAAGTAGACTGCATACTAGAGTAATTTTTTTTTTCCTAAGGAGAAACTTGTAATCTAACAACTTAAAGATAATTTTGAGGGAAAAATCCTAAGTCATGACTTTTTCATGCACCCATGAACTCCTGCACATAATGTTTCAGAAAATTTTGAAGTCAGCTTGATATTTTCCTCCTTTGATGATTTCCATTCCTAATTTTCCTTATACTTAAGGTGTTTTTTTTCTTTATACTTGAAAATCAAAAATTTTGCCAGGGTTTGCCTAAGTGTGGGTTTGCCAGTTCTCATAAAATGTGAGGTGGTGAGTTCTTTTAGTTGGCACATTTCTCTTTTTCCATTCAGGTAAGTTCCTTCAATATCTTAATCAGATTACTTGTGTATGGATACCTCACTCCAGTGGCCTTCTAAAGCCAGAGATCATGTATTAACGATATTTAA
Source organism: Eonycteris spelaea (assembly GCA_003508835.1). Classification (NCBI taxonomy): domain Eukaryota; kingdom Metazoa; phylum Chordata; class Mammalia; order Chiroptera; family Pteropodidae; genus Eonycteris; species Eonycteris spelaea. The sequence continues at coordinate 7,753,643 of PUFA01000031.1, read as the reverse complement.
ATCTTCAACCCTTGACACACAGTAGACATGTAACAATGAATTACTGAAGTAATGAAGATTAGAACTGTCTGGAAAAATCTTTAGTAAAGTAAGTACCCATTCTTTGATAGAATGATGTTTTACAGCATTTGACTTCCACATGATCTCTTATATATACGTGGACCATAATTATTGTGTTATTTCTTTAACCCGTGAAACTTTGGCCAGGTGATTTGCTTCAGGCTATGAGACATTAGCAGGTATGATGCCAGCATAAACCTGAAGACCACTTGTACACTAGGGCTTGCTCTCTTTAAATGCCCAGAGAATGCTGATACTGCCATGTGAAGGAGGAGAGTTACCCTATTAAAGGATGCAATGCCACATGTAGCAATGATGAGCTACTTCAGCTTAGGTACCTCTCCAGACCAACTTGTCCCAACTGCCAGACATCTGAGTGAGACCATCTTCGACCATTAGAGTTCAAACAAACTCAACCAGGTGAGCAGTACTTCCATTGACCCACAAAACTGCAAGAGAAATTTAAATATTGTTTCAGGCCACCGAGTTTTGGGCTCACTTGTTATACAGCCAGAGCTAATTGATACAGGAATCCACCAAATTGTCCTAATTCAAAGGATGACATTAACTGACTTACATTTTTAAAAGATAACTCTGACTGCTCTGTGGATATTCTTGGGAGGTGGGGCCAAGAGTGGAAACAGAGCACTTAGGAGGCTATTTCCATAATCCAGTTGAGAGATTTAGTGGGTCTGTTCCAGGGTGATGGCAGATCTCTCTCTCTCTCTCTCAAGAGAGAATTAAATACAGTTGGAACATTGTTTGAGGAAAAACTGGTTTTGAAGAATTTCTTTTTTTTTTCCCAGAGAAAAACAGTTAAAAACTCTGAAACGAGAAGTGGATTTATAACAGACTTCTCAAGAGAAGTAAAAAGGATTCTAGAAGACAACCAGAGCAGTGCCTTCCAATTTTAAGTGAAAATGATTTTGAACCTAGAATTCTGAACCTAAACACACTGTCAATCAAATGTGATGACAAATGCAAACACTTTCTAACATGCAAACACTCAGTATGTTACCTTTCTGGCTTACTTTACGAGGAATCAGTTGAGAAATTAAATCTTTTTAACCAAAAAAGTAGATGTAAATATAAAAAATGGTGCAACTAATTCAAAAGTCTGTTCCAGATATTGCCTGGTGACAGCCCCACGCTGGTCTTCTGTACTCCCCTCTGTATTGCAGGGACTGGGAACCTGAGAACTGCCTTTTGAGGCTTCACTGACAACTGGGTTCTGGATTGTTTCATCCAATAGGAGGATTTTGAATACAATTAAAAGACAATGGGGAGGTAGAAGACCTGATTCTGGAGATGACTTCAGTAGTTTTAATACAAGTGCACCAGCCACACTAGAAGAACTTCCAACAGTTTCCATGGAGTATGCATTCCTGGAGCAACAAAGGATTGGAGGCTATAGGCTTCTTGGTGGCAGAGGGAAGTGTGGACTCAGGAGTTCCTGCAAAGGTGGTGGTGACTTACTGCAGTTACTATGCCTGGGTAATACTACCCTCTTCCTTTTGTTCTTTCTGTCCTTCTAACACTTTAGTAATGAATTACTTCACGAAGTAATTCATTCCTTCCTGCTTTAATTAGCTGGAGTGGTTTCTGTATTATTATTATTATTTTTTGGCCTGAACACTGAATGAAATAGAGTCTAATGAAATGAAATCATAAGTTGAAAGACGTTTCAATAGGCCCTAAAAGCAATTGATCTGTTTTATATAGGAAGTCAATAAACCCTAAGAATATCCTTAAGAAGAATGGAATGATTTCTAAGCATTAGAAAGAAAAGTCTAAGGAATATGATTAAAAAAAAAAAAACATGTATTTCTTCTTTGAAAAAGAAAATATGACTACTAACTCCAGGAAAAACAAAAGTCTCATGAGAAAGTCATAGTGAAAATATGAAGCAGAGTAAAATGTATCATGATTTTGAGACTTTGATGCAGTATAAGAGATTCCATTTGACCTAGATTCTAGAATCATTCTTTTTTATGTGGTACAGTTGCCATCTCCTTAAACTAAAATAGAAATTAAATGTAATCCTAGAAATACTAGGCACTATGTGAACTAATAATAAACATTGTTCATTTCATCTTTAAAAATCAATCCATTAGGAACATGAAAGAGCTACATATAATTATGGTTATAGAATATAATGCAAATAAATGTAAGGATCTGAGGACAGAAACTGGGGTTTGGAAGGACAGAGATATGGGCGGAGACATCTTCATCTTTATGTAGAGATCAAGAAAAACCATAAAACATTTGATGAAATAAGACATAAGGTGTCTTAGTATATCATTTAATGCTACAAAGTACTACTAGAATTAATAATAGTAACAATACTATGAAATTTTGAAATAGAAAAAAGGTAGTTAAAGTAAGCTAAATCCTTATTGTTTTAAATGAAAAGTCAATAAATAATTTTTAAAATTAAGACATCAAGGAATCCAGTTATTAGCATATTACTTAGAGTTAAATATTTAGATAAATGATCTTCCAGGTAGCAGAATTGGTGTTGGGCAGGGATTACTTTCTTTTCTTTTTCTTCCTTTCATTCTTTTTTTAAAAATCAAATCTTTTCTATACTATTTTAATGATCACATACTATTTTGAAAAAATATGTTTTTAAAAAGGACACTGAATCAGGGAAGAAGGGAAGCCTGATAACATTCCTGTTTATATATCTCATAACTAAATTGTCTTTGTCTATAGAATAAAGAGTTAAGTTAGATAATTTACAGTGCCCAGATGTAAAATACTGAAAATCTTTTCAGAATAATATGCATCCCTCCTAGAAAGAGACTTTTGAAAGTGCCTTTACATTCCTATACCTTTTTCCTATCTGAGGATCACACTTAGAGATGGACATTCAAAATACTGAGTTCTAATCATGGCAAGAACACCATTAATGCAACAGATACCTATGAAAGACCTCTGAGAGTATTAGGTTCCAGAGTTGTTATTTGTTAAATTTAAAAAATATATAAGTAAACATCACAATGATTCATACCATGTAATTAGAGATAGGAAAAACTCAAGTATGTATTTTAAAAAGAACAAGTCTACATATTGACAAGGCCATATTAAAACAAAACAAAGTATCCTAGTGGAGTTTTCTTTCCTGAAGTTTGGGGTGACAGAGGAAACATTTCCCCCCCAAAATGCCTGTGTAGGAAGCATATAAAAATACTACAAAGGGCTAATGTCTACAACCCAATTACTTATGATATTTCAGATTTGTTAAACATAAAATTTCCCCACAAAATTAAAATCTGCACTGTATGTTTTTTTTCATGCCCTCTTAGCAATTATTCTGGTAGAGGCCTGCCAAGTTATATGGAGTCATTCAGCTCATTGGCAAGGCAGCTTTGTCCATTCATTGAACCCTGCAGGCAAGGAACCTATTCCCTTTTCCTCCATCTGCCACATTCACTTAGAATCTGGTGGGTAGTAATCATCCCTTCCAAAATGAAAGCCACCCCCTTCAATCTGTAGGTCGTCATTATGTCACATTCCATAATATTATGCTCTTGCCATCACAGGTCTTCATTTGATACAAAATGGAAGAGCAGCAAAATCTATTAAAGGGTTCCCATCAACTTAGGTGCAGTCAGCTTGGGCTAGAAGCCATCCACTGACCAGATGGTCCATTGAATGCTTGCTTGAGTTATCCCAGAAAACTCCAAACTCCAATAATCTTAATAGTTTTTGATGTAAACTATGCTAGGTGATTGTACGTATTATCTGATCCTTATAAGAATAAGAAGCTTTGTTTCTGCAAGGGATTTTTGTCATAGCATTGTTTTCTTTTCATGCTGAGGAATTATTTCTTCCCGTGCTGGGAAAATTGCTTTTTCTTTAAGCACATGGTATCCTCTTTATATATATGTGCACGTAAGTTTGTGTATCTATACATGTGGTATTCTGCAAATTCAGGGCAGTATTTGTCTCAGTCAAGTTCCTTGTACCTCAGGGTTGTGTATGTCTCATGCAAGGCCTTCTTTTCAATAACTGCTTTTATTTTCTAAGTGCTGAGAAGAAAATGAATTCCTAACACATGGTTCTGCTAAAAGATTAGCTGATTCCTGGACTCGGCTTAATTTTTCATTTGCTATATAGATCAGGACACGTTAATGTGTGGTAGGTGTTTCTCTGCCGGCAAAGCTTCTTAGATGTTGTGTGTGCTGTTTGAGGTTGGCATGTTTCTTATAACAAGATTGCTCCAGAAAATGTTGCTATTAACTTTGCAGGTGAACCCTGCAGGGGCAACTTAGGCAGCAGGTACTTAACTCCACAGGTTCTGTCAGTGAGGCATCTCTGCTTGACATCTTGTTGAGGCTTCTTGGTACATTCCAACTTCCCACATTGACCATACATTTCAATTTCTTCCTTCTTCACAGCACCTCTGCAATTGCTTCAGGTTCTTACCCAGCTGCCATCAGCATCAATAGATCTGTGATATTTAATTGAAGTCTCCAGATCCTCAGAGGGTGACCAGCAAAAATAGCAACATCTCAGAATGACAACCCTGCAGACATCTTCAGCTAGAGGTGAGACTCCTTTAATTTAAGGCAAATATTAGGTGGCAAAGTTTGCAGTTTTCAAATGATACAAATTAGTCATCTACTTTCCTACCCACAAATTTTGTAATGAGAGTGCAAACCTACCCTGGCATGAAGGAATGGCTGGGGTATTAATTAGGGAGGCCTGGTCCAATTAGATGCTCAGTGCCTTAGGACTCATGTTGCAAAAAGGGCCGCACACAAGTGCTCTCTCTAGGCAGCATTTTCCTCCTTTTTCCTGTTATCACAGAAGGTTAACCCTGGAAAGGACTTTAGATCTCCTAATTCAGTGTTTTGCTTAGACAAAGAAGGGGAGTAGGAAAAGGGAAAGGACAGTAGTCATGCCCTACTGGAGCCAGTCCAAACTCAAACTCAAACATCGTAAGTCCCAGAGTACAGTCCTATCTCTATACCACCTTGCCTCTTTTATTGTTCTTTCCCATCCCTCAGTGCCTGGAGCAATAAATGACCAATTTTATGTTTATTAAAAATTATTGGGGTAACATTGATCAAAAATATCCAATAAGTTTCAATACAATTCAACAATATGTCATATATATATATATGACATATTGTTGAATATATATATATTGCATTTTGTGTTCACCATCCATAGTTAGATTTCCTTCTGTCACCAAATATTTGACCCCTTTTACCGCTATCTGCCTCCCCTCATCCCTTTTCCCTCTGGTAGCCACTAATCCACTGTCCACGAAATGACCTGTTTTCAAATGTTGACAAGTCCTTCTCTACTTTTGAAAATTAATGGTGGACTAGGTAGCTTCAGCAAAAGAATCTCAAGCTGCTACCTTTTGTACTTTAATAGAACTCTCCTGATTTAGTCACTTCGAATTGATATGCAAAAATGGCATCTGCCATACATAGTGATGGAAAGACACTAGACTTTGGGTGGTGAGCACACAATGCAATATATAGATGGTGCATTACAGAAATATACACTCGAAACGTATGTAATGTTATTAACCAATGTCACTCCAATAAATTTAATTTAAAAAGTGACATCTGCCTTCAGGGGGTTCTTGATGGACATCCTTCTTTTTTGTGGGTATTTGACAAATCGATGGTGTAAGTGAAGACAAGAGAATGAAATAGATGTTCATTCAAGCTCTAGTCTAATTATAGCATTTGCAAAGGAGTCATTCTGACATGAGAACATATATTAAGTAAAGACTGGATTGTTAGCATCCTGTAAGACTTGAGCAGGAAATGTAAGAACTCCAGGATCCATCTCCGTGAACTTGGTTCACTTCAGTCTATATCTGTTGAAGACAGACTTAAAAGACAGCTAGCAGAGTTTAGCAGCACCATATGAAGATGCCTCACATGGTGATATTATTATGTTGCATTTTCCAGGCTTCAGTCTCACAGGTCTAAAAATTGGTTTTTCATCCACTGAAAGTGGGTACGTTTTCAGGAGCATACTTGCTCTGACCAAGCCAGGAGATATTGATGTGTAAAATCAGAAAAGTAGAATTCTTATTCATTAACTTATATTTGAAAATATTTGTGTTGTGGACTATAATATTTATGTTAGCACATTTCCCCCTGGTTTGAAAGTCTCCATGAGTAGCCATATTATTAAGAAGTTGGCTGCTGAGGATCAAATCAGAGAAAGGGAAGGTAGGTGATTTAACATAAATAGCATAGGGCGAATAAGCTTGATGTTGCCATCTTTATACAGGACTATTCCAGTGAAATCCTAATGCTGAAGGTTCACTGGCTAAGGCTCTTCTCTGGTTAACTCGGGCATGCAATTCAACACTTGTCATAGTATTCTTTTAGTCCATGATTCCATTTCAGATCATCTGTTGTCCTGATTGACATGTCTAAGGATTTGTTTTTATCTTTATTCTCTTAAGAGTTTAGTCTTATTTGCTTGGGACTATTCCCTTTTTAAGGTGCCTTTGCATGTATTGACTCTAATCCATTCGTGTAGACTTTGTACTCTATCTCTAATAAATGTCATCGCTTCCAAATTCTGAGTCATAATTCATTGCCAACTCTACTCCCGATGCGGGTACCAACAACAGTGTCCACATGTAGAAATTTGTTCTTTGCGATATGGTGAATGGTTGCAGTTTAGTAAACCATTGTTTCATTAGAAACGATATCCCCAAGCAGTAATACAAACATTAATGTCTACATTATCAGAGATATTAATGATTTCCATCACTTTTGCTGCACAATTTAGTAATATAAAGTTTTCTCCAGCACTTTGGGGACTGAGTTAAGAGACAACAGAATGCAGCATTATTGAGGCCACTCAATGGGAATTTCATTAGAAAAACGTACAGCTATGGCCTATGTAGAGAGAGGGAAAGGATACTTTTTCTCCCACTAACAAAGCCAAGCACTCCAGATACAGTCCTTTAGTGATTAGATCTTTTTTTTTTTAATCAAGTGCCATTTCTTGGTCATCTTTCTCAGCAGATTATTTTCCAAGAATACACTCTCTAGAATAGTGCGAGCTTGCTTGTGAGGTGAAGAGTGTTTGTAATAGAAAATACAAAGGATAGAACAGGGAGTCAGATCTCATACACAGTATCTAACCATTATCAACCATTAGAATTTTCTCCAAATACTTGAGAAGCACTTAATGGAAACAGCTGTGTCACAGGGTTCTCATTTAGGAATGTCAGTACTGCTTCATGACAGGAAAGAGTAATGAAAGTGATATGTGACTTTTGGTTGTGGGAGATGCTTTTGGCTAAGTGGGAGGCAAATTGAGGTAAAACTAAATCTAGTGAATTGAAAGCTAAGTTGGGAATAAGACAATCAAAGTAATAGAGCTGGGAACTGGGAGAAGTCTGTATTTACCATTTTCAGCCTCAGTTGCTATATAAAAATGTGTGTACGTGTTATCCTTTACCCAAGGCTAGTCCCAGCCAGGTACAAAACTACAGACAAATTGCTTTTCTTTCTTGAGCCTCAGTCTACCTATCTACAAGGAGTTGAGATGTTTGACTTTATATTTAGTGATTTGAATATTCAGATATTTTCTCCTCCATAAGTAGAGTTCCAAGTAAAAGGTATGAAATGCAATCTTCATACCTTTTACACCCACTTCAGTGGGAAATACAGTCCACCTCTGTTTTAATCGGTAATAATTTTGGCTGCAAGTAACAGAAACTCTGACTAAGAGTGACGTAAATAATCAAATGTTTATTCTTGTATAATGTGAATTCTAGGGGTGGACAGATGCTGGCTCAATTATGTCAGGCCTGCTGCCTTTAGAGTTTTCTTATCTTTTTGCTTTTCGTCATAAGTTGGCCACCACAGCTATAATAGCAAATCCTCTTTCAAGGCTGAAGTAGAGGGAAAGTTGTAGGTCAGGGAGAGGGAGTAGATGGTGGCAGCTGCAGCTGCCCCTTCTTTCGAAGAACAAAAGCTTTCTACCAACCCTCCCAATAGATTCATGCTTAGGTCTGATTGGTCCAAACTATGTCACATGACAAATCCCAGGCTCAAGGGGGCTGAGGAAGTGAGTACAGTAAAACTTGGCTATCATATGATTAGTGAGGTCCAAAATGTAATTGCATAAAATGCAGGACTGTATTCCTTTCGGGTTAAGAAAAACAATATATTTTTTTAGTCTATACGTGCTATTACACAACAGTAGTGAAGCATTTATGAGATTTAGCTGACCACCCCCTGAATTGAGAAAATCTCAGTCACTTCCTACTCACATCTCTTGTCCTGAAGAACTTCAACCTATGGATGGAAGCTGAGAAGAGCATGGGAGCCAATTCTCAGTTGTGACTGTGTTTTATTGTGGGGTGTGTCATGATATCGCAAGATTTTACTTTATAGAGTTTAGCTCTACTGCGAAGGCAAGCTATGGGAGAAAGGACGCGATATTAGGTTATCTTAATACTTAATATATGTTGAATAAGTGGAAGAGTGAAAGTGCAGAAGATTATACTCTATTTTTAATATAAAATATTGATATATCCAAATATGTAATAAGATGAAAAAACATATTTGATATAATGCTTTTCATAATTACTCTGTGATTTGGGAATTTGTTGGGGTAATGGTGTTGTAAAGTTTGTAATTGAGGTTCTAAGTGCTATGCCTGAGTAAAAGTTTATGATCAGTAAGTTGTTATTTAAGGAGCCTGGTTAACTGGATGGATTTTGTTTGCCTGAGCAATGAAATAGTAGGCATAATCAAACTTTGAGGCAGAGATAAATTGTTCTACAAAATAGGGCTGGCCTGATATGACAAAAGGGGAAATAGGTTAAAATATATATATATATATATTATATATTTAAGTTACTTTAAAAAAAAATGCCCCCATGAGACATTTTATGTAAGAAAAATCCCTGGACCAGAAGTTCTGCCCTCGCATTACAGACTATCCATGGCCGTTAATTAACAGCTTTAGCTAAGATTCATCTTGTCTCTGGTCTTTAGTTTTTCTCATTTGTAGAATGGGGGCATATAATTTTAAAGATCCTCAAATACATTATTTGAAGTACATATTGACATTTGTGAAAAAGACCAAGGGAATGATTGATGAGCATAAAATACACTGGATATCATTTTTAAAGTTGGAATTATATTCCATTTTGAATTTTAGAGTATTTTGGGTATCTCTGTTAAAAAAAAATTATTTTGTTGCAAAGAAAATAAAGATCTGGAGTCTCCAATTCAAGTGACTTTCCATTTTAGAAGGATACTATATAGTTCCTTGCATACTTTCTGAGCAAGGAGAAGAAATCTCTTTCATTTCTATTATAATTCTTAAGTGAGAAAAATGTCAGCATTTTTAGGATTGTCATAGATTCCTGATATGCCATAGAAGAGGGAAGTAACTTAGCACTTGCTATCTCTTCCAAATAATGCTTCTCACATTAAAAAGAGGTCTCAGAAAATATAAGTAAACGCTACTATTTAAAATTCACATACTGCATTTAATAATTTTTTAGATTTTCTAGAAGAGCATACTTCCAAATCCTACAAAGAACCATTCTCATGTTTTTATAGTGACATTTCTGTTTTGACTTAATAACTATTACTCAGGTTGACTTCTCACTATTTCTTGATCTGAATGTTTTTGGTCCTTGTAATTCCAAAAAGTAGAATGAATCCATAAAAAGAAAGATTTAAGATGATTAAAGATGTTACAAGATTCAATGCTGACCTATAAGGTAATTTTAAAAGTTTCACAAATATTTTTTCAAACAATATCATCTCTTGAACAGAGACTTTATCTGTTCTGTTCACTGCTAGACTGGGAACCCAACAAATGCTTATGAGTGCATGATTAAATGAACAAATGGCAGCTTTGATTGAGAAATACTAATTTAGATTTAGAATGTAATATATATACATAAAATATATAATAAATATATTGCTTATATATTACATATTATATTTATTATATATTTGTATGTATATATTATTAATTTACATATTTATGCATTATATTAGTTATATTATTTATATATTATATATTGTATATATAATTTATATAATATATACGTGTATATTTAACAAAACTATTCTAGTATTTTTGTTAAAAAATCACTCACAGTTCCTAATGTGTGCATGTCACACATTACTACACAACACATTTCTACCGTCCTGTTTCTTATACTCTCTCTTGGCCTCATCTGTTTCAGGTTCCAGATGCTTCTGAGGTGACCGTTTTAAAGGATCACTCTGATTGCTGTCAGAAATGGGTGACCATTTCTGTAGGTTCCAAAAAACTGTACACAGGTGCCACCTGACAGCCTTTTGGCTCTCGTCCCAAGGCTTCTCCGTTGATGATCAGGCATGGACCCTGGAGTACTGTGCTTGGCACTGAGGCATGTACAGCTGGAATTGTGGAGGACTTATACCCCACGGGGTGAGTTTCGATCAATTAGAGATGGAAGTGGTGGATATATTTGCCCTTCTCTCCCCCATAAGATGAATGATGACAAGATGGAGTTTATTCAGCTCTTAGGGGATGGTGCAGGGAGATTGGGCAATCAGTCGCACAGGTGGCCAGCTTAATAGTGGTTACTGTGGGGTCTCTCACTTTCCTGCACCACCTGCCTGTCCTTTAGCTTCCTCAGAGTACACTTCCTAGTAAGTTATCTGCACAAGCCTTTGCCTCAGCCTCTGCTTTCTGGAACACCCAACTAAGGCAATTCCTAATGTTTGATTTAGGAGGCAGGTTCTGTACCCAGTTTTTCTTTTTTATTTCCACTTGTCCACAACCCACACCCACTCTATTCTTCACCGAAGGAATCAAGTGTTCTAGAAATAATAAAATCAACCTGTGGCAGAGTAATATTCTGAGATATTGCTTTGTGTTCTTCTCTCCCCCTATTCTCAATCCAAACTTGCACACAGGACTTTCTACCAAGAGAGAAGATACTTGTAGGACTTCTCCTTTCCATCACTTGTTTTCAAAGTCAAAGCATTTTGAAGAGATAGGCAGCTAGAGGAGTCATTCTTGTAGGATAATTGGAAGGAAGGAGAGTAAACTTTGCTGAGATACTAAAAAGAGAGCTCAGACTGAGTCAAAAGTAATAGTGAGAGTTACATGAGAGGAACCCAGGACTCGTGCACTCTTTGTGGCCAAACAGGTTTTAAGGCTGTATAATGTATTTTGGGAGGCTGGTTCCCAGATGCTGGGGTGCCAGCCCTGGGCAAAGACTCTGAGGCATCATGTATGTGGGTAGCTGAGGCTTCAAGGGAATGTAGAGTGAGGACATGGGCATCCTGGTGGCACCTAGATTAGACCCCCACTGGGAAGAGTTTTCCTGACATCTTGGCCTTTGTAAGACTTTTAGACCTTCATCCAATTCTAAGGTAAATTCCAATAATGAATGGACTAAATTCCTTGCCATGATGTGTGGATTTAAGAAAGTAAAGAAATGGATATTCATCCCATGCACATCCTGTTTTTGCAGACTGGAATTCAAACCTGCAACAAGCTTTTTAATTTTATTTTTGAAATAATTGAGTGTTTTGTTTTGTTTTTCCATGGACTAGCTGCCTTAAATTTATACAAGGGCTTGGTCAACCTTTCTCTTCTAGCTTTACCTAATAACGTGGGGCTACTTCAGGAGGTGTTACCCAGCTCATCACCACATCCTCAAAAAAACTACTTGAGCTGTTGAACTGTTGGCATCCTGATTGCAAGGATTAAAGGGCAGCTTCAGAATCTAAAAGTATGAAAAGAATTAGCCAAAGCCAGGGACAGCCCAGCGAGGCAATAAGCATTGTCGAAGTTAATGTGTTACTGCCACTGACTGCTGCAGGTGAGTCTTCGGGGGCTACCCATTGAAGGTCGTTTTGGGCAGAAGAACTGACATTTGGATGATTTTGTTTGTAATGAATTATTTTACAGAGAATGGCTTTATGCCACCACTTGCTGTTATTTTGATGAACAAAAGCCTGGGCCGACGAAGGGCAATATGTATGGTGTAGTGTGTGCGTGTGTGCACGCATTCTGGCTCATCATAAACAAAAGTCAGTTATTTCTCAGGGAACATGAGGTATCCTAAGTGCACTGTGGAAATAGGCCTCTATTTCTAAACATAGTGGTCCCATGAAGAAACAATGGAACTAGATTTTCCAGTTTTTCTGGCTCTTGTTGTTTGTCAGAGAACCTAAGAAATTACAGTGCTGTAGCTTGTGTTAAGATTATGAATGATGAAGGCAATTGCCAAATCAACTTGGATACCTGCCCCATCTCTTTGGCAAGGGTGACTCTTTTTTTGAGAAAATTCTTATTACTCTTGGAACCTACGTTAGTATGGAAAGTCACAGTTGACTAGCAAGTCTGGAGGGGAGGAAGCTGAGGATATTGATTAATTCTTAATATGCACGCATCTATATTGTGCCAGGCACAATGTAAGGATTTTTGCATACATTATTGTATTTAATCCTCATTACAACTCAGAAAGAGGGGTATAGTCTACCTCTTTGGGAAGATAAACTATGACTCCCAGGCTACACAGCGAATAGGTTAGTATTGTATCGGTCAGCTATTTCTGTATAACCAGCAGCTGCGAAATCACTGTGGTAGGCAACAATAGACACCTCTCTTACTTGTCTGTGAGGTGGCTAGAGTGGCTTTGTCCCATGTGTCTCATTCTAAATCTCAGACTAGAGGCGCATGCTACCCGAAGTATTTCTTCTTATGCCAATGGCAGCAGTATAAGCAAGCTAATCCAGTCATACAAGCACATTTCAAGCCTCTGCTTACATTAAAACCACTAAAACTCATTGGAAAAAGCAAGTCACATGGCAAAGTCCAAGAGAGTGGGGAAGAACATACCTCTCATCAAAGGGCTATGATGAGGGCATTGATATATGATACTAATACAGGGCAGAGAGGAATTAGGATCAATAATTCAATTACCATATTGAATATCAGAGACCATTTTCCAATACAGGTGTGTCTCATTTTCAAGTCCAAGTTTTTTCAGTCATTCAGTCATGCGGAATATGGTGAAGGATGAATTTCTATTCAATGCAATTTCATGGTACAGAATGCGAGTAACGTGGAAGGCTGTGTGAAGTATCAAAAAGCCATGTGTGTGATGCTCCAGGGCTCAGACTTTAAAACTGTCTTCTCCTCCTCTCCTCTATACACTCATTCTTTTGGTGATCTTATATAGTCCCATGGCTTTAAGCATCATTTGTGTGCTGATGGCTCTCATCATTTATAGCTCTAGTCTGGACTTTCTCCCTGCACATCACATATACTCAGCATCTCCATTCGGATGTTCAGTAGGCATCTCTAAACTTAACATGGCCAAAACTGAATTCTAATCATCTTGCCCCAAACTTGCTTCCCTCACTGAGATTCTGTTCCTCATCTCAGTAAGTGGAAACACTATTCTTCCTGTCGCTCAAACTAAAATCCTTGATCCCTCTCTTCCTTTCATGACCTATATCCTATCTACCAGCAAATTCTATCAGCTCTACCTTAAAAATATTTCCAGAATCTGACCACTTCTCAACTTCTCCACTGCTATCGTCTTTGCCCAAGTTCCTGATTTGGTACCTGGTATATATTAAATCTCTTAACTGGCTTCCTGTGTCTGCCCTTTCCCCATAAACTTATTTCTGATGGCAATCAGAGTGATCCTTTAAAATGTAAGTCAGATTTTGTTACTCTTCTATTCAAATTTACCATGGCCTCACTGATCAGGGAGAGTATAAGACAAAAACATTATAATGACTTATAATCTGCCCCTTCCCCCTGTTTCTCTATGGCCTCATTGCTCACTAGGCTCTCCCTTTCCATTCTTTTTGAGGAACATTGGCTTCCTGGTTAGTTTCCAACATCCAGGCTTGCTTCTACCCCAGGGTCTTTGCACGTGTTATTCTTTCTGCCTGGAAAGCTATTCCCCCAATATGTAACTGGCTTTGCTCAAATATCAACTTCTTTGTAAGCCCTGCCCTGACTACTCTATTTACTATTTCAACACCCACCCTTTCCCAAATCCTGATAGTTGTTATCTTTCATGTTCGCTTTACCTTTTATTCACAGCATTTATAAATGTCTGCTTCATTTTTACTTTTCTAATTGTCTTCTAGGATGAAAGCTCAATGAAGACAGGGCCTTTTTTTTTTTGTCTGTTTTATGCACTGCTAAATTCTCCATACTTAGAATAATGCCTGTCACATTGTAGGTTCTCTGCAAATACTCACTGAGTAGATAAGTGAATGTGAGAGTGGCGATATTGGTGCTAATTGCACCTATAGTTGAGCATGGAGGTTGTTATTAAGGAACACTTCTTGAGTTTAGTGAATTGAGGCATATATGCCCTATGCTGTAGGTTAAAAGGAAATGTAGTAGATGCTGTAGTGTATTGTTCAAATTCTCTTCCAAAATGAAGACACACATCTTCTCAGCTGCTGGGGGGTTAGATGCTGAGGACTCCAGCTGAGATCTAGGAATTGCCCTTATCAAAGAGAGATGAATTGCCCAAGGTAGATCCAGGGGTATGAAGACCTGGCCCTTGTGCCTCTAGTAGGGAATACCTGAGCATTATCTTAGCTTCAGAGCTACTTATGGGATCCACATTATAGTTCCACTAATTCCTCTGTTGAGTCCTTTTTGGTTACTTCCTAATGAACGTTTTGCATGAAAATCTCTATCTGAAAGTATGTTTCCAGGGAACCTAACTCAAGACAGGGAATGGTTCCCTTACGTTTTAAATTATCCATTCCAGTAACATTTGCGAAATATTTACTATGTTCCTAGCACTGAGATAGACTCTATGGGATACAATGGTATCTATGGTAGACCCAGCCCAGGTCTGTGCGGGGCTTATTGTCTTGCAGGTGAATAACTTGGGAAAAGGCAATTATGGTTCAATGTGATAAGGATATGATGGGGTAAGGTCAGGATGCAGAGGTTACCCATTACTGTAAATGACTATGTAGGACTGAAGCAGAGAATATGCATGCAATGACGAATGGTATGATATGTGGCTGGAGAGGTAGGTAGGAGTCTAAAAAAAAATGAACTTGTAAGTCATATTAAGACATTTGGGCATAATCAGAGAATAAGGAGAATCTCAAATGTGATGAGACATTTTAAATAAGACATTATCAGATTGGTTTTTAGAAAATATCTTGGTGATAGTCATTGTAGAGACTAAATCAGCTAGATCTTCTGATAACATAAAATTATTGAAGGTTCTAGGTTATTTTCACAAGGCTATAAGTCAATTTTTTTTCCTTTCTACAAACAGTCCTAGCTTTCTCCTTTAGTGACTTTTTTCCTTCAAGTATGGACTTACGTACATTTTGATCTGATTTCATTTTCCTTTAAGATGACTTCACTGGAAAAACAAGTTGGAGCATGTAAATAGAAAAGGATCATGAGAACTGTATGTGTATCTTGGGGATGAGGTAGGAATAAGCAGTAAGTATACTGTGTAATTCGTGTCAGTTGATCCTCCAGAACATTTTGGATCTTAATTCACATCTATGGACCAGTCACTTCAAACATTTTATTGTTGTCTTTGTGGGTGTTCTATCATCTCTACTCAATTCTAGGTTCATTAAGAGCAGGGCTTGTGTCTTATACATCTCTCACTTCACGATGCACTGTGCAAAATCAAGACTGTACTAGAGGTTCAGTTGATATAGTGAGTGAGTGTATCTAATGGGTGGCAATGGGAGGGAGATACTTTGACAGGAGAATGGTATGGGGAGCAAAACCAGGCAATAAGCAATAGTCATGGATGGTTTGCTCTCTGTTCACAATTCACCCAGAAAGTCTGTGATGGGGACAAAATATTAGAGAGTGCATATTATTTATAGCTTTTCTCCTTCTGCCTTGTGTCATGAGTGGGAAGTTTTAGACAGCTGGGGATGAAAGGAGAAGAAATAATTGGGAGGGGGCAAACAGCAACAGTAATAAATGGGACTTTGGGGATAAAGATAGGCGAAGAAGATCTTTAGGATCTTTCTGTGTCACAAAATACAATATGTTTCTTTGGTACAATTGAGTGGTTTCAGTAAATATTTAAATTACTTCATAATGCTTATTTGCATGTTAGATTTAATTTTTTTATAGGAGACTATGCTGAGATGGGCATTAAGAAGGCCCAGTTTAAATTATGTGTTATACCAGGAGGCAGAGGGTTCTGTGTGCTTCTTAGAAAGGCCTCTTTAAAAAGAACAGAGAATGAAACACAGCCCTTATTTCTTGAGATTGTCTGCCATATGCACAAACTTTCTGTGGGTAAAATTGATCACAAAGGATGGCACCAAACCTTGTCTCTCAAATCCTTTGGGAGACATGTTTGGTCTGATCTCCAAAACTTCCAGTAAACCAAAATTGGATTCTCCTGGAACATTTCTCTCTTCCCAGTAGGGAACCCTTCACCTCCTCCTACTGCTCCCATCTTTCTGTAGATTTCAGCTCCATGCTAGGTTCTCAGAGATGCCACTGTCAGAATATGAGTTGCTTCTGCCCAGTATGTTGGAGCGATGAGTCAAGCTGGCTGCTTCTTGCCTCAGATCTTTTAGCTTAATTATCACGATAACATTTCTGCCTTGTCCCTAGATTCTTCTTATGCCCTGTCCTGTGCTTTTATCTTCTATCTTGCTCTCAGGGTCTGAGACCCCACCTTAGTAATTTGTCAGGGGACCATCCTTGTTTTTGCCTGTCCCATGTCTAAATTTGGAGTTTCTCCTTGACCTAGATTAGTGCTTTGATCATTTTGGTACCACCTGACCAATATCTCTAATGCAAATCTCTACTTCTAAAGACAGCCTTCTCCTGGAGTGTCTGTCACTGAAGTATAGCACACAAGAGCTTTGGAGAAAATGAGTTTCACACTCAAATTCAGGATCTACTATTCACTAGTTCTGTGATCTTAGACAAGATTCTTAATGCCTATAGCAATAGTTCCTTTATCAGAAATAGGGAATATCAATACCACTTTGAAGAGTTATTTTAAAAAAGTGAATGCCTTGCAAAAGGACTCAAGGAAACAATAATGAATATGCTGTTGCTGCTGCTGTTGCTGATCATACTTTTCTGTCTGCTCCTTTGAACATGGTTTGGCTTCCAATACTACTGATAATTATCTGGAATATCTTTTCTGGGTCTTGGCCTATCCCAGGCCATCCTATCCGATCGTGGTCCTCCAGATCATGCCAAAAATACATTATGACAGCTGAAAATTTAAGTTCATGGAATCCCTGAGTATGTATAGGTAGGTACTGGGCATCATGTTATAAAGAGGAAGAAGGTGGACAACTCCATCACCACCTTATTTGACACACTTTTGTCCCTCTGGTCTGTATTTGCATTAGGTTCTTATGAGAGTGGTGCCTCCATACTACTTTTACAACCTGTCGGATATTTACTGCACATCAATCACACCAGGCACCAAGGGGGTTACCAAGGTTAATAAGAAAAGAACTAACACCTACTCAGAATCTGCTATGCAACAGCCATTGTCTCATTTACATCCTTTATTTAATTTAACTCTCAGAAAACCCTGTGAGACAGATTTTATCCCCATTTTATAGATGAGTAATCACGAGTTTCATGAGAAACAGATATGAGACTTTAGTAGCTATATGTTAGTCGAGACATCTAACCAGAAATGTACAATAGTAACTGAGTTTTGTCCTGTTAATTATTTGGATCAGTTCTTATTTTGTCAACACATATTTGCAGAAGAAAATACCTGAGTGGCATGCAGAAGCCATGCCCAGAGAGGTTACATAAGTGTTTCACTGACCCAGCAACAGAGTAGGAAGATTAAAACCTAGGTCTCCTGTTTTCAGATCAGCGATTCTGAAAAGAGATGGAGAGAAAGAGTCTACAGTATTAAAACATCAAATTAAAGTAAAATGCTTTTTCCAGCATTCCAGAATGACTTTTGGAAGTCTATCCCTGGATCTTCTTTGCTTATATTTCTATTTTTATTCATGACAAAGAACTCTCACACCTATCATGTTGTGTAAAGGGCCAGACAGAATAAGGGAAATCCATTTGGTTTGTTTGAGTATAGGTTGTTGCTCTTAGCCATTCACAGTCTTGTGAGGTTTGGGGGCTTTCTCTCAGTGCTGCTTTGTTTTAAAAGCTTTGCTAGCAAGCCTCTCTCATCCAGGAGTTTCTGTTTTCAGATCTCACCATTAAAATGACTTGCCTCTGGGGAGGTAGGGGTCCCTGAGGCAAATGAGGAGTACA
Source organism: Eonycteris spelaea (assembly GCA_003508835.1). NCBI lineage: Eukaryota > Metazoa > Chordata > Mammalia > Chiroptera > Pteropodidae > Eonycteris > Eonycteris spelaea. The sequence continues at coordinate 7,735,322 of PUFA01000031.1, read as the reverse complement.
GAAGGAAGCAGGAATCTGTTTGCCTGCTGGGGCTTGCTGCAGGCCAGCTCACTCAGCTGACCACGATCCTATCTGCTTTGCTATGAATTGGCCAGTGCTGAAGATCAACAGAAACTCTGTAGCAAACTGCAAAGTCAGCTAAGTTCACCCTCAACTCCCTGACTTCTTCTTACCAAAACAGGGAATAATTCTGACAAATTGCCAAAAAGAATTCTTTCTCAACCAGAGGGCTCACTTTCCTAGGTATTACAATCTTTTAAGACTTTAATTCTTGCTTGTGAAAAAAGAGAGTTTATTGGAGGTGCATTAGGTACTTAGTCATTAGCTGGGGGAATAACCCTTGTGGCTGAGAAGTCTCAGAAAGGAAGTTCTGGAAATTGTTAGGCCTGGAAAGAAGACTGCCTTCCTGTTTTTTGAGTATTTTAGAGTGTTAGCTCTTTCTCACAGTTTCCCTTCTGTTATGGCTGCGTTGTGGTCCCCTTCAAAATTCATATGCTGATGTCCTAACCCAAGGAACCTTAGAATATAGCAGTATTTGGAGATGAGGTCTTTAAAAAGTTGAATGAGTTAAAATTAGGTCTCCAGAATAAGCCCTAAGTCAATTTTGTGTCCTTACAAGAAGAGGAAATTGGGACACAGAAACATGTACACATAGAAGAAAAGACCATGTGAAGTCAAAGAGAGAAGGTGGCCATAGGAAAGCCAAGGAGAGAGGCCTCCAAAGAAACCAAACCAACCGATACTTTGATCTTGAACTCTGAGCCCTTGAACTATGAGCAAATAGTCTGTTGTTTAAGCCACTCAGTCTATGGTAGTTTGCTAAGGCCACCCTAGCAAACTAATGTACCTTCCCTTCTGCTGCCAGAGTCTCCGAAGCCAAAATATTGGCTCCATCTCCCTTGTTGGTTTTTCTCATCCCTTCCAGAAAATTTCAATAGTCTAAACTTTTTGCAGTTTTTGTCCTTCTAGCATGCAAGACATCAGATGAAGGACCCCAAAGCAGGCATTATCTGAAAGGCCTCTTGGTGGTGGTAATAATACAGTGGTCTCGGAATTGGTATATTATCTTAGGGGAGATATACTGGATATGTGTGTTTCTAAGATAATATGTGGGACCCTGATATTTTAAAGTGTCAACATCCCTACGTGGTTGTGTGAGAGAGGACATGGATTACCATGGAATGATGCATAGTATGGAAAAACAGACCACCTTGATGCTAATTACAGAATAACAAAGCAAGAAGAGAGGAAAACCCAAAACTTGGGTTGGCTGTGTATAAGAAATACTAATTACAGTCATTTACGTGAAACTGCTTACCATCGATAGCTAATTATCGTGCAGCGCAATAACAATTCTGTATATCATTAAATATGTATCAAATTAGTTTTATTTGATTACAATAATAAATTCCAGAAACATAGAATAGAAGGCATTGAAAGGTCCTGAGAGATCAACATCTAGATCTAGCTCCTCATTTCACAGATGAGGACACTGAGGCTGGTATGCAGTAGCTATTTATAGCAATGCTGGGACTGAAACATATGTTTCTGACTTTTCAACTGTGCTTCCTATGAGAAATCTGCCTGAGGCTAGAGCCAAAAATCAAGAAAGACTGTGTTCTTCCTGACTGTTCTATTTAAGTGGTACCTGGCCCAGGCATTAACACATTACCCTGCTGTATTTCCTTCCCATCACCCATCAGAGGTTGAACTTACTTTGTTTATTTGTTTGTCTTATTTCCACTGCTGTAGTCCTAGCATAGAATAGGTGCTCAAAGATATTTCTCAAATGAAACTGATGAGTGAATGATTCATTGAGAGACTCTGGGAGAAGAATCACTTTAGAAACGTGGAGTCAGGACACGACTGGACCTGGAGGCTGGTGCTGAGGTTTCCCAACAGCAGCTTCTCTGTCTCTCCGCTATTCATGCTTGATCGTAAGAATCATCTGAGACACCTGTTAAATATACAGATTCCCACGCCCCCCCTGGAAAGTCAGATTTGGTGGGACTTGATAGGGTTCCAGGAACTTGTAATTTTTTTTAACAAGCACTCCAGGAATTTGTTATGCTCAGTATATTTAGAAAGCACTGATTAATATATTTGTCTCATCTTGAGAGCATGGCTATCAACTCACAGCCTTAAAGAAGTGGAGAAAACTTTAATTCTAAGTAGTACTATAGAGAAAATGCCATGTTTAGAGACTATTGGATTGTTTAAAGAATCTATTGGTGGTAATATGACAGGTAGCATCTGAGAAAAAAGAGCACTATACATTCTCTTAGCAAATTATGCCATGTGAGGTCCAGTGCTAGGTGCTGGGGGCAGGGGTGCATCAATGGAATGAGAGACACAAAATTCCTGCACTCAGGGAGTTTACCATCTAATGAAGTGACAGAGGAGAGACTAGGCAATTCTTTCCAGTCTTTTCCAAGTATAATTTACATAGAGTAAAATTTACCTTTTAAATGTATAGTTCTGGGATTTTTGAAAAACACAGTTTCATTCCCCTAAAAATTTCCCTTGCATCCCTTTGTCAAGTTCCAGGGTGACCAACTGTCCCTTTTTGCCTGGGACTGAGGCATTTCCTGAGATGGAGACTCTCTGGTTAAAACTGGGACCATCCAAGTGAACTGGGAGTGTTGGTCAACCTCTCCCTCTACCTCCAGCTATCTTTCACTAGTGTCTCTCTAGCATCTTAACGTGCAAGTATACCGTAAAGGAGCATGGGGGTAGGTGAGGGGAGATTGGAAAGGACACAGCTGTTGGCAGTGGTTTGCACTGAAGGATCCCGAAATACTGCACACTCTTAGTGCATGACTCATTTTAGCCTGGATGTATAACCCTGAAATAGTGCATGGACATCAGAAAGAAGTCAGTCGGCACCTTGTTGGAGCACAGCAGGTGAAAGAGGAGGAAAAGAAAATTTAGATCCAAGGCATCAGAGAAATGCCTACTCTCATTAAAAAGTGCCTAGGTTAAGCACATCAGATCTAGGTTTTATAAAATGTCCAGGGAAAGCACCACTCACCATCAACTGTATAAATCTAATTTCATCTCCTTGAGAAGGCAGGAGCCAGAGTCACTTCCAGTTAATGAAAAACTTAAGGTGGGCAAAGTAAAATAGTCTCACCTCGACTCAGGAGGATATCTTTAAGCAGTGACAGCAAATCCAAACTCTTTCCCCCTTTCTTTGCCTTTTCCAAGAATAGACTGCAAAACCCAGCCACATTTCAAAAGAATACGCATCTAACAGCTCTCTCTGCAATCTCTCAAGCTCCTGACATTTTCTCCAGGTCAGAGACACTACATGCAAATACCTGTCTATCTATTCATGTCCTGCCATTCAGGCAGTGAGGCAAAAAATCTGGACTCAAACCTTGCCTTGGGATAATTGCTTAGCAAACAGGATGCACATAATCCATTTTCATTATTAATACTCCAGTTAGGAGTTAGGCTCTGTGTTTGGTTTCTTATAACGAGAGGTGCCTTACAATGGAGGTGCTGAAATCTGCCATTCAGCTCACAGTACTGCGAGGAGGCAAAGAAACCCCTCCTGTGGCCAATTTAGATTCCAGACATTTCTATTCCCCATAAAACAGTGGGCTAGATGGGCCCTCTATTGAAGAATGGGACGTGCTGATTTTCTTGCCTGGGTGATTCTGGAAAAATGTTTTGCCTGCTCATTTGCTTATTGTATATTAGGCGTTCTTAATCGAGGTCTGATAGCTCCTTCGAAGGTGTCTGCCCCATGTGATTGCACACCCAGGGAGCAGAAGTGCTGGCATGAAGTAGAACAGAGTTTGAAAGGGATTGTCAAGCAGGGCTAATTCAGATGTAACCAGCACAGCCCTCGTGGCTGGCTCAACCACACAGCAGAAACAGGTTAGTTCTGACAGGTTATTTATTTTAATTCTTGAACTAGGGGGGTTTCCTGACGAGAGTTAAAGAACTTCTTGGTGAAATCTGTTCTCATTCTTGTGCAACTTTCATTCCATCTCAGTGGAAGATGGTTTGCTATTAAAAGAAAAGATAATCCATTATCACTATGAGTCTTGAACTGCCATGGGGAAGCCTGAAGCTGACTGTGAGGAAAAGCTGATAACTTGCATTTAAAGAAAAAAAAAATCAATTGCCAGTTGGTATCTTGCCATCAGTCAGAAATATACCATAAATCTGTCCATGGGCAGAGGGACTAGGTCCCTTGGAAGATTTGCAATGGGATTTGAAGGCTTCCTATTGACCTCCAGGTGATTAGTTTGAGCCCAGTTTGGATCTGCTGTGACTGAGTTGGTTATTTTTGTCAAGCTCTTTGGTGACAGGTGTCCATGTTACAAGAAACAAATTGGCACTAATGTGGCACTCCTGTTGGCATCTTGGCAGGAGAGAACAACAATAGCTTGATTTGGGAAACTGCACATTAACAGGAAAAGGACACCTGTGCTGGACATACCTAGTCTGTCTTGTTGTTTATTTGTTGTTCATTTGTTTCAGGAATATGAGACATGGTAATAAGTGTGGCAATTTTACCAGCATTCTCACTCCTGTCTACCCCACCCCCCACTCTCTCTCTCTCTCTCTCTCTCTCTCTCTCTCTCTCTCACACACACACACACACACACACACACACACACACACACACACAACAGTATACTAATGATAGGTCTGTCACTCTGTTTATCCAAGATCATCAATGAGAGATGTTGTCTAGTGACCCCACTATGATCAAGACATAACTTGTCAGTGGGCAGGGTTATTTTATTTATTTTTTACTTTTCACCTGTACCTGGTATCTGGTCTGGCACATAGTAGATGCTGAATAAATATTTGTTAAATAAATATATATTTCTTGAATGGCCGAATGACTGATCCTTCTCTCTCGGACATTTAGAGTTGGACAGGACCTTAGCAATCATCTGAAGAAACAGATACTATTTTTCAAATAAGAACACTAGGGCTTGGCGAGGTGAGTGACTGAGCTGACAGCAGAATCTCTGCCTTCTGAGTCCTGGTGTGCTGCTATCTCAGCACTCCTTTGGAGGAAGAATGATTTCAGAACACAAACCATTGCTGCTAATGAACAGCACAACAGACCATGAATAGAGAAGCCTGATTTCCATTTTGGGATTCTGTCCTGATTATGTGGCCTCAAGGAAGTCACTTAGCATTATTGGGTTTCTGCTGTTTACAGTCTATTTGGGGAGATAGACAAGTAAGCAGGCAATTACAATAAAGAATGCCACATCTGAATACCAGAGGAACGACTTGGAACACATGGGCAAAAATACTAGCACCATTTGGGGGGTAAATTATTTTTCATCTCTAAATAATCAGTACATCAAATTAGAACATGTAAAGCTCGTGAGAGGTGGCCCTTGTTTTAATAAGTCTTAAGGGCCCATGTGGTGATTTCAGAAGTGACTTGCCCAGCAGACTCTAATGACCCGCCAGGGGTGGGGTAGAGGTCAAGTTGTTCTGTACCAGAGGAGGTAGAGTGATTTGTGTTCTGTAATTAAGAGGAGGTAAGATGGAGGAGGCCAGACTTAGGTGAATGCAAATTAGAGGAATTCTTTTCTTGCTTACAGTATCTTCCCTAATGGTGGCATCTACATGGAATGACTGAAACTTGGGTTCTCACTGTGAACCTGAAGCAACTCCTTACCAACTTGTGCCTTTGCAATAATGTTTTAGAGATAGAAGTCTAAAAATAAAGGAAGATGTAGGATGGCTTCTTGGCTGTAGATACATTAAAATATTCAGATACCGATAGTAAGGAAACACAGAAATAGGCGAAGCCCTTCAGCAATTCCCTCCAGAAACTATCTCATTCAGACTTGTGCTACAGCAAGTAGCCAACTGATGAAGTTGAATACACTTATCTTTTCTAATGCAGATGCTCAAAAACTACCATTAAATGGACAGAATGAAAAAAAGATGTGATCTAATCAGAAAAAAAAATGTATAATAATGATCTCATAGTCTTCTTGAGAATTTTCAAGGAAAGGCTCAAGTTTGGGCAACCGGGAGCCAAAGAAAAGACAGATATGCTTAAAGATGAAAACTTCTGCTGTGGCGGTAACTCTAGTCCTGAATTGGCAGGTATCTACCTTTCGATTTAAGAGTGTTAGAAAGGCCAGAAAAGATTCTGCTAGACTTGGTCCAAATCACACATGCTAAAGAAGGAGATGGGACCTTAGCAACTCACTCCAGCTTAGGAAATGATCTCACCATGAGAAAGACCTTCTTATTACTGTGTATGTACTAATTCTTATTGCAGATTGTGGCTATTGAGTAGTGTGGCATTATAGAACAGTTCTGAAATGGAAGGCCCACTTTGAGATGCTCAGCTAAAAGGGGGATACTTCCCTATGTGTAAACTCTGGTCTAGTAATAATAGCAGCAACGATAACAATATCCAATATTTATATAGTTCTTGACTATATAACTCTATATTAACTCGGTCCTCACAATCCTATACATAGGAATCTATTATCATCTCTTCTCTATAGATGAAGAAACTGAGGCATAGAGCAACTGAACTACTCATCCAAGGTTACACAACATGTCAAGAGCCAGGATTCAGACTGAGGGGGTCTAGCTCTGGAGATTATACTGCTAATGACTATACCATTACAAACTTATAAACAGGTGTAGGAAAAATATGCATAAGTTATTCTCAGACAAGAAAAAGCAGCCATGGAAGGAAGCCGTTATCATCCTTTTGATCCTTGGCCATAAAGATGATGAGAACCTTGTAGACTATTCCTGTGGGGGTTTTGGGCCAGCAGGTTTAGGACATGTTTTACCCCCCCCATGGGGGATAGATGCTGGTGTTTAGAGGAAAGCAGGTTTTTGGCAAGGCTCTGTAAAAATGTGCCATCCCTGAAGACAGTGCGCAGTTACAGGAAATTAGCAACCTGTATTTTGAGACCTGGTCTGGTGCAGACTATGTCTGGTATGCTGACAGCTTCCTGCTTCTCCCTTCTCTCCACTGAGCCTGTTTCTGGTGTCAAGGGAGCTTGCTCCATCCAAATAAGTACAACCTGCCTGCCCAGGAGATTTAATTTCTCAAAGCAGCCATTGATATATGCCCCAGCCTCCTTACACTCTGATGGGTGAGTTTGGGTGTATGGTTCACAGTTTTCTAGAGTGAGTCCTGTAAGATTAAGCTCAAGGTGTTCTCAGCAGTAACTCACTCATTAACACACCTTTTATCAGTTTTTCTTACTTCCATGTCTTACCACCCAACCCCTCACATATACTGTCTGGGGTCAGTTCTCAAATGAACTAACTATGCCCAATTCCATGTTCCAGGCTCTGCTTGTGGGGAAGCCAAATTAGGACAACTTTGGAAAGAGGACACTTGTACCCCTGGGCTGACTGTGGTGGTAGCAGGAAGGTTCAAGGTAAAAGACTTCCCAGGAACAGGGAAAGTCAGAGGAGAGTCTCCTCTGCACTCGAGGGCTCCCATGTAGGGGCTGGGAATTCTAGAAATCAGAATGTATTCCTTCACTAAAGGGAGTGTTTGCTTTCCTTTATCCCACACTTTTTTTTTTTTTATTAAAGGAATCCATCCAAAGCTGAGAGATTCCACAGACTATGCTTTAATCAAGTGAGTAACCAAAAAGATTAGCTTTCTGAAATAAATGATTGTCTTGGTACAGTGAGCCCAGAAAACAGACTGATGAGACGGATATACACAGGTTAGAAAATATCCTCAAAGCCCCAGTTCCTTGCAGTTTGAAAACACAATGAAACTTCTTTATGCAACCATCTGCAGTCAGCAAGAACTCTAGGCCCAGCCCTGAGAAGCGGAGGTGACAGGATGTCATGGTCTGCTCCTTGCCTTGTGTAGTTTCATTAGCGGGTGACCTTATGCGTGGCTTTCCTGTGTGCAGGTCTCTGCAGCAGGGACCTATAGCCTTGTTAATGCCTGACTTTCATGAATAAAAGGAGGCCCATTTGAATGTGATAGGGTAGAGAAGAAGCTGGTGGTGACCCAATGGGTTTCCAGAGGAATAATTTTCTCAGTATTCTGTGGGAGCCCTAGTCAAGCAAAATGTGACATTCATATAAGATACTCAGGCTGTGGCTCAGGTACTCAGTCACCAAGTTTTAGTTCCCGGGACACGGGAGCTTTCTGTGTTGTTGAGCTACAGTTGATTATTTCATTCAGTTCTATGAATCACACTTTGATAGGGCTTTGACAAACTGGAGAATGTTCAAAAACCTAGAAACCATGACATATGCAGTATAAAGTATAAATTTTGGGGTGTTTTCCTCTGTCAGTGACAATTGCATCCTTTTTCTCCATTTAAGCTTAGAAGCAATTGAGAAATACAGAGGGTTCCAACTATCATCTTTATTTTTGGCAAAACTACATTAATGGATATGGTTTGGACTAGCACCATCTAGATTTTGGGAGTTATGCTTGCATAGATTGAACTAATGGAATAGATACTGACATGGCCCATGTCAAGGGGCATCTGTGGACTGTCTCATACCTATTGAACACAAAGAGAAGGGACAGAGAAGATCCTTCAGCCATGCCTCTAGTAGGCAGCACAGGGCTTTGATCCAGGTCTTCTTACTATTTCATCTCTCTAGAGGCCTACCAAAGAGATGGTCAACCAGAGGCTCAGCCTCACATGTCCAGGACTTGTATCAATCTCCCCATGTGCTCCTCTTTGAGAGGGAAATAGAAGGGACAAGTGAAACAGTCCTTTTCAATACTCTGGAGGGTGAAAATTCCTACTTGATGGACCAGCAAAAAATCATGGCAGAGGGAGAGAAAAGGGTTTTGACGATAGAATATGTTCATCTTGGGGAAGAGAAGACTTAGAAGACATGATATTTGTCTTTAGATATTTGGCAGTCTGTCATAGATAAGTGGGAAGAGTGAGTCCAATCACTTAAGTACAAAAGCAAACAAAAAAGAAAATGTTTTGTTAGTTCTCATTATTAGGTTAATTCTGTCCTCCCCCAGAAAGGCTCCCTTAGTCATAAAAGTTTTTTAAGCAAAATTGGGGTTATTTGTAGAGATATTTAGTTACTTATTTGGGATCTGGAAAAATTTTCCTATGATCTTTCTAAACTCTGGGATTCTTTGATTCCATGAAGGGTAATGTAGGTCAATACAAATCTGTCTGTTGAGTAGAATGAATCAAGATTGTTCTAAGCACAGATAATTCTTGAACATATATAATGATTAAAACACAGAAAAAGAATAACAAGAGAATAACCTAGATAATACAAAATGCTTTCTTCTAACTTCTTACCAAACTTTCCTTAATACATATCTTAGTCAATAAAACAATAGAAACTTCAAATCCTAACCATGTTTTTCTCTTAGTACAAATGCTTTCAGGAAAGAAAAGGAAGACAACTAAGAATTCTGGGTGATTTGCATTCTGAGAATCAGTCCAAATTAAATGTAAACAGTTAAACCATTCCTATTTCTCTTGTCCTCCTTCTCCATAAAAATACCTAAATGATCCACTATATTTTTAAACACATCTGCTTTCCTAGGATAAAGAGCCTTAGGAATAAATGGGCTATTGTTAGGAATAAATTGGGAGACACCAGGAAAGGCCTCTGATTGAGAGTAGCTGACCTTCTCCACTACCTACAAATTCTTTGAAGAGAATTTATCCCTATCAAAATGAAAATATCACTGGAATAAAAAAAAAATGTATTAGAGCCCTAAAAGGGCTGTTGCAGGGCTTACTATAAATGACCCAAGGAATCAATGATATCTATAGTATTACTGTTTTAAAATTAAGGACTGATAATGAATTAGACCATAAGAGCTGAAATCCAGAAGCATTTGCTTAGGGAAAAACATAAGTTTTTCTGTTACATCTATGTTTGTATTCTCTTTAGGGTATACAGTTTCTTTATCTTCTAGTATGTCTAAGCAATACCTATCACTTATACATTCCTTTCATTTCTTCATTTTTCCCACATTGTACAGGTTTTTATCTATGAGCTCATTGAATGAGGGACTAAGTCTTATGTTTCTATACTTCTAAGAAGCTGAGTAGCCAGACAGAAAGATCGTGAACTTTCAAGTTGGACCAAACTTGCTTTGAATCCTTCTTAACCATTTTGAAAGCTCAATTTCCTCTTCTGCAGCGTTTCTGGCAAACTATTTTATCTAGATGTCTGACCCAGTGTTTAGCACAGTGTCAAGAGTCCACTAGATTCTCCATAAGGAGTTTGTCGAATGGTTGTCAACTTGCTTGACAATACACAGGATTGGTCTGAGGTATTGGGAGAAGGACAAGGAAAAGAAAGGAAAAAGCAGTTGTGTGTTAAAGGGCAAGCTGTCCTCTGGATGTGTCTTGTTTGCTGACTTACTTAATGTAGCCTTACGTTTATAGTGTGTTGGACATTTTGTGTTTTATTTCCCACACTGAGATATTTGGGTTAATCAACTACGATGTGTTTAAAAGTGGGAAGGAACATTTGATATCCTTCTCTAACAAGCTTCTATTTTGAAGGGTTACGGCTCCAAATGTTTTTCCTATTTTTATAATAAATAATTGCCTGGTATCAGTACCTAAGTGTGACATTTACCCCGGAAAACACTTCTGTCTGTCCATACTTGGCTTAAATTCTAAACTTTTTGATAGCAAACAACTTTCTTTGCCCCATGTCTAGCTCAATCAGTGTCTTTTACTTGAAGTAACTGTAAAAACAACTCCAATTGGCTTAAACAATGAAGGAAATTTATTGTCTCATATGATGAGTTCTGTGGGATAGCAAGGGGATGTGGTGGCAGTGGTCTGCCCTGGGGAAATGGTATTTTTATCACTAGTATTGTTGAGAATTGTCAAGGTATGGTGATAATGGAAAGCAGACTTACTTGTAGGCAGTGTGATTATTGTTCTAATATTCTCCAAAGACAATGTACCCCCATTCGCCTGCTCCTTTGGTAGGCTGCTCCTACTGCCTCTCTTTGGGCACACTATTTGGAAAAGGATCTGTTTACCACCCTCACTACTTGCTAACCAGGAAAGTAATTTATAGAGGAGTGGTAGGAGCACAGGAAAGGTTTTTTACATTTATTTTATCTGTTTGATAATGTATCTAGTACTTTTATTTATTTTTTAGTGTTATTTAAAACTGATTTACCTGAGAGACTTTTGTGGGCTCAGAGGACATTCCCATCAATGGGGACATTCTCCCAATTTTCTTTTTCATCTCTTTTATGAATGGTCAGTCATGAATCTTTTCTCTGCCCCCAGGAGACTAAGGTTCAGCTCCAGGTTGTTGCTTTTGGGGTCCTTCTGTCCCTAAAGGTGGCTCTATTATGATGTGGCATTGCTGTTTTTCTGCATGGGCCATGACTAGTACTAGGGAATCACATATCTTTACTTTGACAAACTCTGCATGTGCAGGTCAATCTCAAAGTGTCAGCTCTCTCCTAGCTGGTAGCTCTTCGCATGCCCTCCAGAGGCAATAGGCAAAACTGGCACCATGGTTTCTCCCGCATGCCAGAAGGGTAGAGGAAGCCCAGCCTCTCCGGGTGTAAGGTGAAGCAGTTGCTACCCTCCCTGTTTCCTCTGGAAGAAAGGGAACTGTGGCATGGTGACAAGTCTCTCTAAAAAATATTGTCTCCAAATACACCTTCTCCTTCCTGTTTTTAGCCCAAGGGTTATAGAGCTGATTTTTACAAGGTCTTTTGGAAGTGCTACATGAGGGTCGTGGGTTCACCATCAATGCATATATGCTCTTTGTCCTGTCACAAGTAAAGTAGTGGTTGTCTTATCTTAACAACCAGTTACATAGACATGACAACATCCAACAGAAGAACAAGATACTCCTCCTGTGTGTCTAAGAATCTGTTTCCAGTTATTCTAGAAGGCCTCTTCTCACATCCCACTACTCATTACTGGGTCCTAGGTACTCTCCCAAATAGCTGGCCAAGAGAATGGCGAAAACAAAAGTGGCTCAGACCAGTTAATGTTTATTCTAGAGTCAGGGATATGGTCACCTCCCAGAGCACCTGGTTATGGCAGAGAAAGGTGGCACATGATCAAATTGAGGGGACAGGTATCCAATGGCATCTGTTAATTGGCATGCCATATCTGTCAAGGATAATGACTTTGGAAAGTTCAGAGTCAAGGATGCTGCCAGTAAATTTAATTTACTTTAAAAATCACTAGGCTTTTGAGGTGAATGACAGGGTAAGAGAAAGTATGGATGGGGCTGTGTAGATGGCTCCAATCGGAATGCATATGGACTCATGGCAAAGGGATCATTGGGGCTGTCAGCATGCTTATGGTTTCTGGCCTGTGAACAGATAGCTGGTAAAGATCCCTCTGTGGGCGTTTCCTCTTTGGGAAATTCTCCCTGTGGTAAAACTTGGTCAAGTCGAAAGACCTCACTTTGAACTGCTGGAATGTACTTTTCCCTTGCTTCTCTGATGACAACCCAAGGCTTCCCAGACAAGCTGACTAGACTCATGCTCCATTTCATCTGTGGAGAGAATTCAGTCAAATGCAGACTGATACCCAGCATACTCTGGGGCCCTTGTGCCAAGCCCTTTTTCTGTCCTGACCTGTGAGATCCTGCAGTCTGCTTCTCACTGTCAATCAGGCCAAATTGTGTCAAATTATGCAGTGCTACACTCAGCCACAAGAACCAGGTTGAGACCTACAAATTCATTTTCACATGCAACTTAAGCCAAGACTTTTTCTCGAGTGTGCAGTGGTGTTGAAAAGAAATGGGATGCTAAGGGCCAAACATGTGGAATAGGAGATTAAAACTTTGCCCCTTTCCTCAAATCCTGTAGTGTCAGCCCATTGTGCCACCCACCTAACCCTGATTTCCTTTTCTCCCGGGATAACAGTTTCTAAAGTACTCCAACCTCCATACTTGGGATTTAAAAAATAAAGTTTTATTGGTGGGTTTCTATTTGTTTTGTTTTGAACAGCACGTTACATTTTTCCCCCAGGGCTTAATTTAAGATCTAGGTTATCAGTAATTCTAGACTGATAGCTCTCTGCAGAATTAATTATAACTTTTTTTTTAAGCTCCATTTTGGAGGGCAAGAGATGCAGTCTGGACAAATAATGAGGGGATTAAGAAACACATTCAACATAGTATACATAAGTATGCATGTATAACAATGTACTTTTATGATTATAAATAGAATATACATAGGATATCAAATATTTTATGTCTGTAGCTATGTGCTATATCTAACTCAGGAGAGAAAATAGTAGGAAGGTAATACTCAGGTGCCGAAAGTTTTCACAGCTGCATTCCTTGAGCCTATTTGCTCTAGGCGCCGATGACTTTACTTTTTTTTGGAAAAAAAAAAAAGAGTGGGAGGAAAATAAAAAGAAGATCTGATAACTGAAGCAGCTCACTGCTCATTAATTTATTCCTGGAACTTAAAGTTTTTAAAGTTGAGATCTTTACCTTGGTTGTTCCCCTGACAAATTCTAGGTTTGGGTCTTTCTTGGAGAGCAGGGCAGATACCGTTCCATCTTGTGGCATCCCAAAGTGGATTCTTTTGAGGAAATTAAGTGAGAACCTGATCATCATGAATTCCTAGTCTTGTTTTCTGCATGGCCAGAGGCTCCTCTTCCTACACAGTTCTCAGATTCTTGGAGTTTTCAGAGTTGCACTAAATTATATGTAGTTTGTACATTTCTGCAGCCAATATTAAGAAGAGCTAATATATGTAATGCTTCTTATGCATTCCTACCCTGTTCTTAGGGTAGAAGTTAATTCACCAGATACAATCATTATCTCCATTTTACAGATGTGAAAACAGAGGCATAGAAGGTTAAGTAACTTACTCAAGGTCCTACCACTGGTAAGAAGTGGACCCAGAATTTGGCAGTGTGCTTTGGGGTCTGAGCTCATAACCTGCCATGCCCTCTACACTCTGCCATGCTGTGCTTGTTTTGAATTTAGAGGCAATAAGGAGTAAGGTGCTTATATGAATGAGAAGTCATAGAACTAGAAAGAAGCAGCATTTGGGAGTCCAGATCACTTTCATTCTTCTCTATATCATATAGGTGTGTCAGTTGCAACTGGATGCGGGAGTCTAATCTTGGTATTTTGATACACAGACATCACACATCTAATAGAAGAACAGGAGATGCTTTTCTATGCTTCTAGAAGCCCCTTCCCAGTCACCCAGAGGTATGTGGTGAGTCATACATAGAGTAGGTATTCTCAAATGGCATCACTAGACTTGAACTGCTCGGTCTTCAGTGATGGTTCTTGTTATTAAGGACTGATAATATGCAAAATATGTCTCTTTAGTAACCATTGTTGGTGGGGGACATGTAGGGAGCAGGTGGAGGAGGGAGAATGGTGAAACAGAGAATTAATATAAGGAATATTAAAAGAGAATAAGATTGGATTTCACCCCTCAGAGTCAGAAGGACCCTTCTAAACTTACCCCTTATTCTGCTCCCAAACTAAACCTTCTTGTCATTCAGCCAAACACATCCCCACATCCCCAAATGCATAAGCCCTGCTTCTGAGTTACTGCCCCCTCAAACTGGAGCCTTCTTTCCCATCCTCTCTTTCTCAGAGAATCTTACACAATCTTTATGACCCACTTAGATTTTCACCTCGTCTGCATAGTCTTGTCTTAACACTTTCATTTCGAGGACTGTTCAAAAATGGTTGGGACTTGGCAGAACAGGGTTGACGTTCACTTCTGGGGATGTGTGATAGGCATAAAAACCTATCTGTGGTCCAGGTGGCAATATCTGGGTCAGACTCTGGGCCAAGTAACTGTGGCTTGCGAGAAGGCTCTGAGAGCTGTTCTGGAGCTGAGCCTGAGTTCTGGGAAAGTCAAGCAATGCTTACATTAGAGCCAGAGGGTCAAACAGCCAGGTGTGGTCAAGGAGAGCAGGCAACAGAAGCATTCTTCTTAAGCCTAATTCTGCCCATGTGATAGGTTTCACACAGGTGGACATTGCTCTTTCCTCCAAATTCCACCAGTGTACTAACTCTATCATTCACATGGTATTTGATCATTTATATCTTGGTGACATTAGTGACTATTTTCCATGTGTTGTCTCTCCAAGCTCCATGAGAACAAAAGATACACACATACACACAAAAACATACATACATGTGTGTGTGTGGAGATAGATTATACACACACACACACATAATCTTTATTATTTAAGATTATGTATATAATCTTTAGTGCAGGGATTATGCTGTGTATATCTGGTAGCCATGCTAGAAATAGCTATTGCATGAATGAATCACAGCAATTCTGTCTGTTATGGTTAAATTGTTCCCTCAAAAACAAAAAAAAATGGATACGTTAGAGTCTTAACTTTCAGTGCCACAGAAGGTGATCTTATTAGGAGATAGGGTCTTTAGAAGTAATCAAGATAAAATGAAGTCATTAGGGCGGGCCCTAATCCATATGATTGATGTCTTTGTAAAAAGGGGAAATTTGGACACTGAGACAGGCGTACATAGAGAGAAGATGGCGAGGAGAGACAGAGGGAGAAGATAGTCATCTATAAGCCAAGGGGAGAGGCCTGGAATGGACGCTTCCTTCATAGCCCTCCGAAGGAACCATCTCTGCTGATACCTTGATCTTGGACTTCTGGCCTCCAGAACTGTGAGATAATAAAATTCTCTTGTATGAGCCACTTAGTCTGTGGGACTTCGTTATAGAAGCCCCAACAAATATACTGTCTATTATTTATTGAGTACTTGTTCTGTGTGAGGCGCTGTTCTAATCGCTTTACAAGTATAAACTCCTTTAGTCTAACAAATTCTCCGTCAGATAGGTATAGTACAACGTTATCCCAGAAGAGGAAACTAAGACCCAAATAAGTTAAGTAAATTGCCCAAGATGCCTCAGATAGTAAGTGGCAGAGGTAGAATTTGAACTGAGGTAGTCTGACTCCAGAATACTCTTATCCAGTGTCTTAAACCACCACAGTAAGTACCCTTTATCTGAAAGACTGCAAACTGGTGGGCTTCCGGCCATAGTTACTTCGCATGTTGTTCTGTTTGACCTGGAGGTAGAATATGTTTTCCAAAGATGCATAAAACCACATACTCGCAACCTACATACTCTTACATGCTGTGACCTTGCCACTCTTCTCAAGACACAGAGTCCATTTCTCCGCTTCCATGAGACTAGGTGGGCTTTGCGACTGCTTTGACAAATAGAATAGGATGAAAGTGATGCTGTGAAAGGACCAAGTATGGTTCTTAACTGGCCTGGAAGTTTCTCTTTTGCCTCTTGGAAGCTGGTTGCCATGTAAATGCATAACTTCTTGAGACTACCATACTGTGAGAAGGCCAAGCACATGGAGAGGCCCAGGAGGACTAGAATACCATTCTCCCCACCACTCCTTCCCTCTTCCCCTCCCCCCCCCGCCCCGAGAGAGAGACGGAAAGAATGAACCAAGGAGCATAGATACAGAGGTGCTAGATATGTGGGAAAGAGCCCATCATTTTGGAAGTGGATCCGCCAGCCCCAGTTGCCTCTGCTGATGCCAAAAGTGAATCACTCAGCCTTTTGCTGATCGCTTGAACCCTTCTCAAATTCCTAAACCATGAGTCATGAGCAGAATAAAATGGTGGTCGTAAGCCACTAGTGTTGGGGTTGGATATTGCTCAGCATAGATGACTGATACAAATCCTGACAATGTTTTAAAATAATTTAAATTTGTTGCCAGCGTTTCACATTGAAACAGGCCTCACACACAGCTACCTCTCCCACACAAGGATTTTCAGCTTTTCCTGAAGAATTAGAAGTGAGCTCTTCCTACTTAGTTGCTTGTGACAGAGCAGTGCTCCCTTTAGATGGGGCACATGCACTCTGTAGAGCTCCCCAGAGCCCCTACTAGACCCTCTTTCCTCTTTCATGCTACCTGCCTGTCCCACTTGAAATTTGCAGTGTAGCTTCAGTTGTTTCATTAAAGCCTCCCACCCAGTTCCCAACTAGTTCAGCAACATTCCTTGGCTCCTTCAGATAGTCACACAGCAGCACCAGGCACTGGAGCCTGTGAGCCACTGGCCCTCTTTTTCCTCGCTCTAGTCTCTTCCACTACCATCTCCACATTTAGAAGGGTGGGAGCGGGTAGCCAGGCCCGCTTGTTTCTGAAGCTTTTCTTGTTTGCTTGTTCGCTATCGCAGGAGGGATGCTTCTCCAAAATTGAAACTTCATACTGTGCCATTCCTTCATCTCATTTCCAGGCCCCCTGCGGTGTGACCGTGTGACACATAGTCATTCTGTGAGAATTGAGAAGGATATTGGCAGTTTGGGAGCTGTTGTTCCTGCTTATGTATGCAAAGAACATAATTGCTAAGTGCATCATCTGCTATAATTTACACATCCACATATAGCACTGAGCAGGGCATTCTCTTCTTCCACGGGCACCCAGGGTTGAAGTTGTGTACACACACTAGCCTAGAGAGAAGCTGGCTCATTTCCAAGGCTCCAGGCGGCCCAGTGGAGGAATGGAACAGCGAGGTTTCTAAGACCTCCAAAATGAGGCTGGCAGAGTTTCTCCTTAGATAATTTAGAATTTTTGCAGGGAATGCAAGGGATAATCTGTAGCATCTCACCTCTTTTGTCACTCTTTGCATATGAGTTTCAGGCTGCTCATAAGAGTTAGCTATAATGATAGATCTAGGATTCTCAGCTATGTGCAAGCAATGGTATTTAAAAAAAGGCTGATCCCTACCCTCATCTTGGAGCAGAGCAGGTAGGTAGACATCTCTTGATGCACTTTCAGTGGCAGATTTGTTCAGATGTGTCAATTCTGACAAAGTCGTAAAGGTGCACTCCTCTTTGACTTGGTTCCGATCTTTGGTTTGCACATATTTCTAAGGCATATAGAAAGTTTCACTGGTGGATTATAAAGTGATAAGGAGCCTTTTGCCAGGACAGTCAGCTGAGGCACCAGCATTCAGCCTAATCCATTTTAACTGCATGCCCGAGAAGCCTCAGGTTGTACCCCAGGAGTTTGGTTTTCTCCAGAAAATACAGATATGTTCAGCAATGCACCCAAAGTTGCGAAAGGTACAGAGAAATAGTATAAAGTATCAGTTATGCTCTCCACAAAGTTATATTTTAAGCTTACATTTTAGGAGACAAAATAATACATCTGAAACAATTATTTTGAAGGTCTAGAAAAAGTAAATGTCAGGAAATGCCAATCTAGTCATTACAATAGTCAGACTCTGGTATCGGACTTTCTTGACTTAAATCCTGGCTCTGTGACTCAGCAATGTGACCTGGGACAGTTTATAGAACCACTCTGCCTCAGTTTCCTTATTTGTAAAATGGGTATAAAAGTGTCTCTGTCGATGTCACTATGGAAGCTAAAGGACTTAATACGTGTGAAGGGCTAAGAACACTACTTAGCACTTGGTAAGGACTCAAAGAATGATACCACTTAGCATTTCATCTATAATTCTGCATCGCAAGAATGTTCTTTCTAGTCCTTGCAATTTCCTGTGTAGGTTCCTCATTAGATGTCAGAACAGCACCCTTAGTCACCAAGCCTCTGAGAGCTAGTGACGTTCATTTCCTAGTTGCAAGGGCAGTGGAGTAGAACTGGACTTTACGTCCAACAGAGCTGCACTATCACCTGTCAGCTGTCTCACCTTGTTCCACAGGCTTAACCTTTCCATACCTTGATTTCTTCATCTGAACTGGGGACAACAGTTCCTACCTCCAAGGATTGTTGTGAGTGGAACCAAATTCCCCAAAAGGATGTTTCGAAGTCCTAACTCCCAGTACCTGTGAATGTGACCTTATTAAAAATGTACAGGATCTACGTGGATATAATCAAGTTAAGATGAGGTCATTAGGGT
The DNA here is from genome assembly GCA_003508835.1 of Eonycteris spelaea. Taxonomy (NCBI): domain Eukaryota; kingdom Metazoa; phylum Chordata; class Mammalia; order Chiroptera; family Pteropodidae; genus Eonycteris; species Eonycteris spelaea. The sequence continues at coordinate 7,716,488 of PUFA01000031.1, read as the reverse complement.
GGGTCCTAATCTAGTAGGACCGCTGGCCTATATATCCGAGGACATTTGGATATATAGACATACACAGAGAGAGGGAGATGAGAACACCACATGAAGACAAAGACACACAGAGGGAAGACAGCTATAGGAAGTTGGAGGCAGAGACTGGTATTATGCTGCTATAAGTCAAGGAACACCTGGGCCACCAGAAGCTGGAAGAGGCAAGGAAGGATCCTCCCTTAGAGCCTTCAGAGTGAGCACATCCCTGCCAACACCTTGATTTTGGATTTTAGCCTCCATTAAAGTAAGAGAAGAAATTTCTTTTGTTTTTAAGCTTCTCAGTTTGTGGTACTTCATTACACAACCCTAGGATACTAATACAGAGTATGTATACAATAGACTCATAACAGTGTGTGGCATGGGGTGGGTGCTCAAAAGTTGTCATTCTGAAGGCTACAGAACAGTGAATACTCTGCCATGTATTTGCTGTTGAGGAGATAGCTTCATAGGCCAAAGGAGCAAAGGAGCAGGCTAAGTCCTTCAGTATGCATGTGGGATCATTTAGATGCAAGGTTTCAAAGGGAAGCTCTTCTATTTACTCAGAGCCACTGGTGAGGGAAAGTGGAGCCCATGCAGGCCTTCAACCACTAGAGGGCATTTGAAGGACATCAGATCAATAGGAGCTGACCTTCTGTGGTCAGCCAAAGGCTAAACACACTGTATGGCCCAGCCCGCGAAACTAGGAAATAAACGACCAAAACAATAAATGTACTTATTGGTTTCTTTTGGCTAGTACCTAGTCAAGTGTTTGAGCAGGTAGAGCGTAAACATCTCAGCATGTATCCTGTCTGATTTGGGAGTTGTAGTTATTTTCCCATCTGTGTAGGAACAGCCAGGACAAAGAACTATAATAGAAAAAATAATTTTAAAGCAACCAAAGAGAACAATAAATGACAGATGTAAGCCCAGTGATATGCTCAATTAATAAAAACAAGCAAGGCTATTAAAATAGGAAGCCCCAAGACTGGACACTTACCACATATACTTTGGAAAGGTTCAAAGTAGAGTCTTAAACTAGAATCCCATTTAACAGAGATCCCTGTAATTCAAAATCTGGCAGGTGACTAGAGACTGAATGGAAAAGGCTAACCCCACAGAGGTGAGGTCAGGATTAGAGACTTAATTCTGACTCTTTCTCAGTGATTGACATTATGGCCGACCCTGGACAATTCACAACCTGTCTGGGTCATTATTTCCCAGTGTATAAAACAAGGATAATACCAGTCATCAGATCAATTTTCTGGAGTTCATTCTGGTCCCTTAATGAAAGGCACATTATAAACACAAATTGTAATTATACCTGAGAGTGCTTTTTCCTCTGAGGGAACCAGAGGGCTTTTCTATCTTTGAAACTTCAATTATGAAAGTTAGAATCTTATGCATTTGGCAGTGGTGGATAAAAATTTATTCATAATATGAATCATATAAAAGCAGGTTAATGATGCTCAGAATCTTAAAGTGGGGCATTACTGATGTGAACAAATTACCTGGAACCTGGAGACTTTGAGTCTAGTCATTATTCTACTAATTAACCCTGGGGCCTGGGCAAGTCATTTCACCTCCCTGTGCCTTAGCCATAAAAAGATGTGGTTTGATTAGCAAGACTTTTCCAAACTTCAATTATTCTCTTCATGATTTTTGCCATATCCAAGAACCATCTGTGTTATTATGAACCTGTTAATATTTCTGTGATTGTTTTATTATTTCTTTAAATATATTAATGTTTTAAACTTAAGTGAATATTGCCCACTGCAGTCTTGATGTAAACAATAATATTGATGACATTTCTGGTTTAGAGTGCTATATATATATAACCTTTCCCATATATATATAGATATCTATATCTATATCTATATCTATATATCTATATATATATGTACATGTGTGTATGAATATATTTTTGATTACTCATTAAAGAAAAATATAATTATTAAAACAATATTATTAGAAAATATATTAAAAATAAATATAAATATTAGAAACTAAATTAGGAAAAATACTCTGAGCATATCATCTAAAAGTAATCTCACATACCATATGTACCAATTTGGAAAAAAGATTGGCCTATATTATGTTGAAGAATTCTTCCAAAGCTATGAGCCTATGAAAGAAATTAAAGTATAAAACAAATACAGGAGCAGCTGATGGTTTTGATAAAATTTGGATCTACAGCATAGCAGAGTAGCTATAAATTTTTTATACTAATAGTGTTTTCTCTACCAGATAGATGTATTAACACCTGATACTGTTAAGGCAGAAAGATTGGCAAAAGCAGCAAGTAGATATTGATGGGAGAATGTTGAGAGAAATGTCCTTTTAAAATTATTAACTAAAAAGACAGATCCTCAAGGGAGGAGAGAAACTCATCCCAGAAAAGTCAAGATTTGTATTGACTATAGCCCAGAAAGTTGCAGAATATAAAGGTGAACTTCGAAAGTTTTTATGTTCAAATATTTCATTATGCCTCTCTCTTTAGTAGGTGAGTATGTACCAGCAGCTCTAAGTTGTTGATTCATTCAACTAGTAATGTTCTTTGACTGCTGACAATGCTCCAGGCCCTGTTCTGGACACTGGTGATACATCCAAGAATGAAGTATATGAGATCTGTGCTAAAGAATCACCACTGTGTATTCAGAGCTGTAAGATCTATACCAAGTCTATTTACTTTTCTGAGGCTTCTTTCCCTCATCTTTAGGTGGGGCTAACAATATTTCCCAGGAAAGTTTAAATTGACAGAAGATACACAGAACGACCTGGCATGGCACAAATAGCAAATGCTACATAAATGTTAGTTGAATTGGAATCTGAGAATCCTAGCACCAGAAAGAAATTTATAGATAATCTAGGCTGTTCTTTCCCAGAAATAGAGCTGGAAGCTGCAAGAAATTTAAGCTGAGGGACACAATATGGAAGCTTGGCCTGCTGCCCTGTTACTCCAGTGTGAAATTTTTATTGTTTGGCTATGCAATTTAATTTTAAATAAGGTGATTCTACACTCAGACAGAGCTATAATCAAATGTCACAGTATATAGTCATCCAAACATATCCCTACACCAATCTATACTTGTTTATGATAATCATTCATGCTGGTTAATCAATTCCACCGATTTTTAGCTTTAGGGCAAAAAAATTCTGTTATCTGCCATCAGGGTTTTTCAGGTTACTGATTTGTTTACCAACTTTGTTATATTTCTTAATACATGGCCTGGCCAGGATTATATTTAAAAAATTATATTTCCACTTTCTTATCACAATTAGGAACATAGCCAGTCTACAGTCATGCTACTCTGAACAAGCCTGATCCCATCTCATCTCGGAAGCTAAGCAGGGTCAGGCCTGGTTAGTACTTGTGCGGGAGACCACCTAGCAAGACCAGGTGCTATAGGCGTAAAAAATAAAAAATAAAAAATAAAAGATTGTAAGCTGATAAGGTCCTTGCAATCTGTGAGGTCAACCAAGGGTTGCCCTGCCTAAAATAATAATAAAAAAAATAATAATAGACAAACAAACAATTAGGAACATAGCCAACTCGATATAAGCCCTGGGCAGGAAGTATTCCTGTCTTGGCTCTGTGTGTGGAAGTCCCTGCTGTGTCCCCACTCTAGTCACACTGCTTACCCTGGAGCAGAGTCCAGAGGAAAAGAGGAAATGTCTGCTATAGCCTGGTGAGCATCTCTTTTTGAATCATACTCCTTGTACCTGGGACCTTAGAATTGCCTGCCCAGATTATTCTAGCACTTGATGGTCTTTTGTTAGGCCTTCTCTCCCGGGTCTCTCTTCCTTAGAGTAGATAATGCTACTAGTATGCACAAGCTAGGCATGACTTTTGTGACCAAGGAGATGAGTGGGTAGAGGGAGTGCTAGTGGACAGAGCTTGAAAGTAGAGGTTAGGTTGCCCACATGCGCATGCGAAATGCCCTTCACATGCAGGGCAGAATGGGGTATGGGAAAATTAAAAGGAAAATGGTGTTATGTTATGGAGTTTTATTTCTGCTTCTTCCCCCAAAGCCCTGAAAATGTTTTGTTGGACCTGATTTTGTCCCTGAGGGATGTCTGCTTTGTTTCTTCTCCCTTTCTCCTGGTGGCTTCCTTTTGTCTTTTCACTACTCTCTGGCATGTCTGCTGAAGGCTGGTCAGAGGCAGAGCATAGAAGTTAAACTTCGATTAGATCATTCTCCTAGTTGATGAGTAAAGAATAAATTTTGAACAGCCTTGATAAAATGTTTCCTAGAATCACAATATCTTAAAATCTGAAGAGATCTCAAGGGTCATTTTTTAAGTCCATGTGGGTAAGAAAAATGAAAGCAGAAAACATAGAAACAGCTAAATAAACATACGATTAATCTAAAATCTCATCTTTGCCTATTTTTGCAAATGTATTAGGCTTCAGAGTATGTAATCATTAGCTAGTGGTACTGAAAGGTGATTTGTTCTTAGACCAAAGGACTTGTAGCTAAGTGTCTTTTGGAGTTGTATTTGCAGTCACGATCTAGCAAAGGGCTTTGTGACTATTTTGTACTCTGCAGACTATACTGATACAAATATTATAATGCTTGGTCAATTTCATATGACTCTAAAGCACTTCCCATATTCTATTTATTTTGTGAGTTTAACTAATAATATTTTTAAGTACTCACAACAATTTCTTTCTCCCTAAAAATTGTACCTGTCCTGTGATCTTATTTCTTCTGAGTCCTGCTATTTCTTAAGGCTATATGGATACTCATCTAGGATATAATGTCAATGGCTAATGGAAATGTAATGGTTCCTATCTCAGGCAGCATTATAAGACCAACCTTCAGTACCTGAACTAAAGAGTTAATATTTTTAAATTTTTAGACAGAAAGGCAGACCTGGAAAGGGAAATAATCATGTAACCCTACAGTTTTCAGAATTGTTTTGGCCACAGAATCAGCTCAAAGAAAAATGTTTTGGGTGGCAAATAAAATCAACCTTTCAACACCCAGCAGGAAATAAACAATGCTAGAGGAGACAGAGACCCAACTGCACGGTGATGGGTCACTTAGCCATGCAGAAGAAAGCAGCGCTGAATGGAGAGTGGAGTCTGTGAAGTCCTGGAAATGCAGAAAATGTGATGAGACAGAGAAACTGAGAGAAGAGCTTCTGCAAGGGAGATCAACAGCAATACTAACAGCTACAGTCATGGTGGATGCATCACAGAAATTATACTCGGTGACAAGGATAGTGCATAGTGCACAGGCTCTCCATGGAAGGAGAAGAGAAGAGCGGTGATAAAGGGATGAGGAAAGAATTGTGTGGTGCTGAAGGAAGAATGAGGTATTGCCATCTCAGTACTGGAGCCCTTCAAAACTCTGCTCTGTGTAGAAGGAAGAACATCTGCATCTCAGTATGGAGACCTGGAATAGAATTTTTAAACTTTTCTCTGTGTGATATACACCAAGGGATAATCTTTCCAGGCAAGACTTACTCTGATGGGCATGCCAGGGATGAAGTAAGATTGCTGGGGACTTGCTACTTCCCTCTCACCTTCTCAAAAAGCATGTTATAATGAACGGAAGTAATGTTCAGGACCACATGACAGGAAAGACCCCCTCTTCCTTGGGGACAGCACTTACCAAAGCTAGGAGCAAAGGCAGCATTTGGTAATGCAACTCAAGGCTAGAAAAATCTCAGAGACTCCTTTAAGCATTAACACAGAGAAGGCCCAGCTTGGGCATGTGAAATTTCTGCTCTACACAAAGAGTCAATTTCACTGTCTACCCAGCCCTTACTGCCCTCTCTGTCTGTCTGTCTGTCTCCCTCTCTCTCTCTCTCTCTCTCTCTCTCCTCTCTCTCTTCTTTCTCTCTCTCTGTCTCTCCATACACACTCTTGAATGTGAATATGTACAAGAACATGACTGATGATTCATGATGGTTGAAGGGGACAGAGGAAGAACGTAAAAGCCTCAGTGACTTAAAGAGATCTGGTCAGAATGGAAGAGAGATATAACCAAAAGTGAGGGATTTTTTCTACAGTAATCATGAGAGAGGCAGCCATGTGGGGAAGCCCAAAATGCTTGGGGTACAGTATCTATGCCTATTGAGTAGGTGGGTGAGTACAAACCCCATTGCACTGTAGACTTTCTATAAATTATAAGATATGACTCAAAGTTGAAGGCAAGAATTTTTATAAAATTCCTCTGAATTGTCAGGGGTGTGTTGGACTTGCTAACAGTAAAGTTGCTTGCTAATGTACTTTGCCTCCCCTCCATTATGATGGGCATAGTACTGAATAACACAGGGATGATCTTAAATCTACATTACTTTTCCATTTGAAAAGTAAATCATAAACCTACTATACATATTTTTTTTGGTAATTACATTTTTTGTGATCCACCCCAAAACTTGTGAGGACCCTCCTGTGAGTCATGCTACTGAGATAAGTAGGACCAATATAATTTTCCCTGAATAGCCTTAAAGCTGAGAAAAGGTAATGATCAGAAGTTGATGTGTGTGTGTGTGGGGGGGTAGTGGTGGGGGGTTATTCTGTGTCATGGGTTCTATGAACCAAAGCTTTTCAAAAGGGCCAAGTATTATTACCTTTTAAAGGTTGGTTGGTCCTGGCATTTTAAACTAAAACAGGGCAGTAGAAAGCTAGGTAAACTTTTAGTCAACAGTTTGAACGGAATCTTATTTGAGTGGACATGAAGGTGTTGTGATACCAGAACCACAACCAAAGAATCACGTGGGGAGGTGTTTATGGAAATTATAAGTAGACATTATATCTAGAAAAACACGATGTATGAGCTAAGCATCCCTGTGAGCTGAAGCATGGGTGATTAGATGACTGCATCCCTAGGAAATGGATATCCTGAAAAGTGACTTAAAAAAATACCTACTTTAGAATAGTTTTAGATTTATAAAAATAGTACAGAAATTCTTATATACCCTCACATCTAGTTTCCTCTGTTATCAACATCTCATATTAGGAAGTACATTTGTCACTGAACCAATATCAATACATTATTATTACTTAAAGTCTATACTTTATTCATATTTGCTTAATTTTAATATAATGTAATTTTTCTGTTTCAGAGTCCCATGCATGATACCACATTACATTTAGTCATCATGTCCCCTTAGGCTTCTTTTGGCTGTGACTTTCTTTCTTTTTTTTTTTTTTTATGATCTTCCTTGATAGTTTTGATGAGTAACTGGTTGGGTACTTTGTAGAATGTTCCACAATCGGAATTTGTCTAATGTTTTTCTCATGATTAGAGTGGGATTGTGGGGCAATGTGTTTTTGGCAGAAAGACCATGGAGGCCAGTTTTGTCACATCATATCCACAGTACTTCCTATCAATATGACTTATCACTGTTGATGTTGATCCTGATCACCTGGCCAAGGTAGTGTCTGGTTTCTCCACTGTGAAGTTCACTATGCACAAACACACTTGAAGAGAGTTACATTCCATTTCTTTTAGGATGAACTTTCTATGTAATTTATGTGGGATTCTTCTGTATAGGAAAATTGTATCTTCTCCCTATTTATTTATTTGTTTATTTATTCAATCATTTACTTACATCAGTATGGACACATGGATATTTATTTTATACTTGGGTTATAATCTAAAACTTTTTGCTCAAATTACTCCAACTTTGCCCACTGAAAGCTCTTTTAAGTGGCTCCTGTATCTCTATGACATTCCCCAATCATTGTGGTGGTGGTTTTTGTTTTGATAACTTATTTTCTGGCATTACAAGATGCTTCGGGCTCATCCTGTATATTTACTGCCCCAATCCTAGGCTTAGCCATTTCTCCACAGAATGCTGGTTCCTTCTACAGAAGAATGGTATTAGAAACCGAGATATGCGTATTAGCCAGTGTGACTTTTTTTAAAGTCTGAGCTCTCCACTCTGTAGCATACCTATCAAGGTGACCTGGCATATAAGGGATGCTGCAGTTATAGCTAAGGATTTGAATTGTCCTGACAGGTCAAAGAATTCATATAAAAATCTAGAAGATAATGATATTCCAGATACTGTGAATTCTACTGGGGAGTGGGGTGCTCCAGCTTTTGAGTCACTCATGTCTTTTGCATAAATCCAGCTCCATTGCATTGCCTTGAAGCTGCTTCATCTGTATAAGCTTTGGTGACATTTATGAAAAGGATTCAACTACCAAAATATTTGTTGACATCGAAGAATTTATCGGGAAGTAGACTGTAGAGCTATGGCTAGTGTTTGTCCCCCAATGAGTTTCACGTCTGTCTTCAGCAGAAGCAGTGAAAGCTATCACGGTTAAGTGCACGGGCTCTAGAGCCATGTCGCCTTATTTCAAAGTCCAGCTTCTCTGCTTACTACCTTCCTACCTCCAAGGACCTGTCTGTGCTTCAGGTTCCTTGTCTGTACAATGAGGACAATAGTAGCACCTACTTCAGACCTGTGGTTTTGAGGATTAAATGGAAACTATATATATATATATATATATATATATATATTGACCCAATAGTGAGGATTTGTTATTGTAGTAAAACCTCAACATTTACCTCTGTATGCATCTACAGCTTCATCAGTAGCGCTTCATAATAATGACCCTGAGTAAATGAGAGATGGATATAAGTTTCATCTAATTTTTAAGATGGCATAGAAGGGTATAGCATATCCAGAACAATTTTAAAATTCAAAATCCCTCAAATGCTGGTATGAAGCCAGTGCTTTTTATAGTTAACAACGAGTCATTGGGAAAAATAGAGCAATTCAGAAGAACTTTCCCTAGGGATGTGGATGGTCATGTCCTCATTGTACACTAGGTTTAAAAGGAAAATTTTACACATGAGATTGTCAAAGTTTACTATGGCCATATTAACATCTTAGGGTCACAGAGAGAAAGTCAAGGAGGACAATAATAGTGTTCGACTAGGAGTGGAGGGAAGGAGAGAAGAAAACCTGTATTTTCCTCCTAGTGTGTAAGGTTTTGAAATTTTTGCATTTGTTGTGTGTATATCCACATGAGTGTGAGAATGTGTGTATTATTCTGCTATGTATGCCACAACAAAATTCCACAGACTGGGTTGGCTTAAACAACAGAAACTAATTTTCTCACATTTTGGAGGCTGGACATTCAAGAACAAGGTGCTGTTAGGGTTGGTTTCTGGTGTTCTTTCTTCCTGGCTTCTGGATGGCCACTTGCTATGTCATCACATGCCTTTTCTCTGTGCATTAAGAGAGATCTCTGGCCCTCTTCCTCTTATAAGCACATTGGTCCTTTCAAATTAGGGTCCCACTTTTATTTAACTTTAGTCACCACTTTTAAGGTCCTTTTTCTAAATATAGTTGAGGGGGTTAGGGCTTTAACATATGAATTTAGGAGGTACACAATTCAGTCCATACCTGTGTGTGTGTATGTGTGTGGTTTTAGGTTTTATTGCTCTTGGCATTTGGACAGAATTTTCTTGTCAATTGTTATAATATTCATTTTCTTAAAAGAAAAATTGATTCTGGATTAGCCTTTCAATATTAGCTCTTCTGATAGGGATGAGAAGAAAACAGCATAAGAAAAGGAGATAAAATTCTAAAAGAATAAGCTGGAAAAAAAGAAATATCTTAAATCAGACTCTCTGTGACTTAAGGCCTCGTGATGAGAAAACGATATGCTGCTCTCTGGAGTGACCGAAGTCAAACCCTGAGTATTCTTTATGTAATCCCACTGGAAATATGTTTGCACAGAGTTTAATCATAGATGTATTCAAACAAGAAACGAATGACTTGCCAGTGCTGTATTGGACAAGGAATAAATAAAAATCAGAAAATTGGCCTCAAAAGAATTAATTCCACTTCATGCTATGGGTTCATTTTTATTAGGATTATATAAACATTTGATCTGGGGAGGATGGATCAAATACATTTAGCAGAATCTCAGAATATTTAGAGACCCTGCAAGAGTGACGTTAGAATTGTTTTCAGGAGAGTTTAAGCATATTTAAACATTTCAAGGTATTTTTCTTATCTTTATTTTTAATGCTATGTTATAAAAAGATAAGCTTTTAATCAGAATGTTATATACAGCCTATCTACCCCCAAGAGGCACTACAGCCAGGTTGAGGTCATGGTCACTTAAATTGCATTTGATATATTTATAATTATTTTTAAAATTACTTATTAAACAAACATGTTGAACATTTACTATGTTTAAGGAATACCACTAGACACCGTGAATATAAGCAGTTTTGTAAGACTTTGTCTTTTAGTCCAATGTATTATAATATATTTGGGATGATAGCAAAAGTACACAATGATAATAATAGTAAAAATAATAAATAACTAATACTTAACTAGTACTTCTCATGTACCAGACTTCTACCATACATTATTTCACTTAACCTAATCCTCAGACAACTATAAAAGTGGGTACTCTCATTCAAAAGATGTAGAAACAATACTCATAGAGATTCTATGATACTCCAAAGTTACACTGCAAGAAGCAGAGAAACTAGTACTTAAGCCTCTTCTGCCTAATGCAAAAGCCTGATATTTCATCCACTAGGCTCTGATGAAAATTGCCTGATGTCTAGCGTAAACTGAAAATGTTTTGGATTTTAGGGGAAAATGTGATCCGGTGGCAAAGTAGAGAAAAGCTTTGGGCTAGAAATATAGAAATGCTAAACATATTATCAGCAGGCAGAAGTGGGTGCAGGGAAAGGGCATCCAGTGAGAGGCTCAGGAAGCTAATCCACTGGTGAGGCTGGAGCGAAGTATGGAAAAAGCCAGGCACCTACAAGCCCAGGACTGACTTGGCAGTGCAGCTTCCTCTGCAGGAGATGATCACAACCTAGGGTAAGCATGAAAAGGACAGAGCAAACTCAACAAACAGAGTGATCTGTACTGAGGGAACAGTAAAAATAGTAAAGGCTGAGAAAGACCTTAAGATTATATTTCCCAAGAGAGATAAAGGAGTAGTAAAGGGGGAGAAAAATGGGTGCAGGAAAAGAGATCAACCATGAATGAAGGCAGGACATGACAAGGCAGGATCAGGAGATGAAGTATTAGTGGATCATGGACTCATCCTGATAGGGTGAACTGGGGTCAGATTATGGGGCGGCAGGAGTTAAGCTAAAAAGTTTGAAAATATTACATAGGTGTTATTGAATTAAAGCTTTGGAGTGGGTGTGTATATGAAAAAAGAGAACCCTTTAGAATTAGTCAATATCTAATATGCAAAATAGATTAAAGATGGGGAAAATTTTAAGATTAGCTGGCAATTCTCAATCGTAGCTACATATTAGAATCATCTGGGGAGTTTTTTTTTTTTTAAATGGCAAATGTTGGGGCCCCACTCCAGTCCAATTTTATCAGAATCCCTGAGGTTGACACTGGACTTAAGTATTTTTTTAAAGCTCCCTCAGGTGATTCTAATGTGCAACCAGGGTTGAGAATCACTGGGTTAGATTATTGCAATCATGCAGCATATAATAAGTTTTGAGCTAGAATGATACTAGGGATATGGTTGAATGCAAAAGACACTGCAGAGGTAGAGGAAGACGTAATAGCTGTAATATTTGGGGATAAATTATTATATATGGAGAGGAGAGAGGGGGAAACAAAGACGTTAAATGAATAGTTCTGGTGAATTTGAAAGAGACTGGATTTAGGAAAACAAATCACCTAGGGCCGGTGAAGTTTTTCATCTTAATGTATGTTAAGGTTCAGTCTAGAGTGGAAAGTTTCAGGAAGTCAGATCTTCAGGACCAAATGGAAAGAGACAGCATGAGAAGAGATGAGATCTCAGAGAGAGACAGAATGAAAAAAAGAAGGTGGGACCTTGTAAGATGCTCACATGGAGAGGAGCAGAGAAAAGAAGGGAACAATGGAAAAATAAACACACAAAATGCAGATTCCAAGAGAGAGACTCTCAACCAGACTTGTGTCGGGAAGGAAGGAATTTCAGAAATGGATGGCCAGAATGCGAAATACTGCAGAGTGGGGATGACCTACCTAGCCCCTTGTCCTCAATATGCAAGAACAACAACATTGCTGTGGCTGCTGCATCTGTTTGTGTCTTCCTCTTGGGCTCTTGAGCACATAATTTTGCTCGCTGTGAATGCAATCTGGTCTCTTTGCTTGATGAGAAAAGAAAAGCACTTTAAGTATGTGTTTCCATGGAGGAGCTTATTAAATAGGCTGAAGGTTTCTGGGATAGGTTGGAAGAAATAATACAGAAAGAAAGCCAAGAAAGAAAAGTTTTTTTTTTTTTTTTAAGAGGCAGAAGGGAATTAAAATTGGTATCAACAAGTTGGCAAGTGAAAAGCAGTGACACAGAGAAGAAACAGGAAAGAAAGAGAGCATTTCTAGAGACAAACAAAAGATTGAAACCATGATTTTAAGCCTCCTGAAACAGTTATGTCTTGGTTTCATAAGAAGTGATAAAGAAGATTCAGCTTCTGGCAGGTTTAAGGAATTCTGAAGCAAATATCATCCAAATGTAAGAGGCAGATTGCAGAATCTACAGACCAATAAGATGGTCATCAAGCTCTAATAACATCAGAGACTGGCCCTTTAGTCACCTTCATACTTTTGAAAAAAAATCAATAAATAAAAGGAAAAGAAAAGCAAATGTCAGGTGAGGTAGCATGAGTTCTGTAGGGATACGTTGAAAAAGTAAACTTTATTTCCTGATTAATAAGTAACTTGGCCTGTTGATTAAATCACATAAAAAATGTATACCTGACAATGTCTGTCATGGTGTTCTCGTGACCAACACAGGGAAATGTTAGATGATAAGACAGCTTATGGATAAATTATAAAGATCATTGGGCCAGAAATAAAGCACCCAGGCTCTGGTTCCAACGCTGTCACTTAGTAACTTTTATCCTAAGAGAGCTGTCATACTCTCTGACCTTCAGATTCTTCTTCTCTAAAATTGATTCAATAATAGCTGCCTTTGTTGCACACAGGGATAAGTGAGCATCAAGCAAGTCAATACATGGGAGCAGGCTTTGCAATCTGAAAAGACTAATATCTTTAAGAAACTTTTATTGATGCCAGTGATGGGTTAGAATACCAAAATTGACCTCAGTTTAATCCCTGGAACCTATTGATATGTTACGTGACACAGCAAGGGGGAATTAAGGTTGCAAATGAAATTATGATTGCCTATCGACTGACTTCAAAGAAGATTATCCAGGATAATTCAGGACCCCATGTAATCACAAGGTTCTTTAAATGGAGAAGGAGAAGGAAGAAGAGTCAGAACAAGAGAGATGGCTTGTTCTGATCATGACTTGACCAGCCGGCCATTGCCGGCTTTAAAGCAAAAACCCAAGAATGCAGGAGCCACAAGCCCAGGAATGCAGGGAGATTCCAGAAGACAGATTCGTTCATAGAGCCTCCAGAAAAAATGCAGCCCTGCCAACACCTTGATTTTAGCCACAGTGAGACTCATTGTGGACTTCTGGTCTCATGAATTATATTAATTTGTTTGTATTAAGCTACTAAATTTGTGGTAGTTTGTTAGCTGCCAGAGGGAAACTAATACCATACCATTGTACAAGCCTTTCTCTACGAAGCTCCAGAATTCTGTGCTCTTGTCTTGTTCCTAACCTACACAAAGTCCTATTAACAATTTATGTGAAATCAGAGAAAGTATGTTTCCAAAATTTAGATGTAACATAAAACTAGAAAAAATAGCACATGTTGCTTAAACTCCTGATAATTCTAAAAATAAAAATTGTTGTGAATCAAATCACAATAAAATTTCAAAAGGAAATATAAATTTTTCCTTTCAGGTTCAAAATATAAATTACACAAGTACAGAATGAATAGAACAAAAGTTGTTCATGCAAAAAATATGAATTTTAATTTTTATAAAATTATAACAATTATAAAGTCATAATGAATCAATAAAGACTGATGAAAAGCTAATGCAATTCAAGGCTTCATTGATAGAATCTGGGTAAAGAAACAATAAACAGTTTGTTGGACTCTCAGGTGAGTCTGTATATGGAGTACTGTTTATCTTTGGAAGTACCACATAATTGACTAATTGCATATTGTCAAAGTAGAGAGACCAATACTGTAAACTGTTAATACCAATGCCAGGACTTGACCAGTGATGTAAGAATAATCTGTTTAAAATAAGAGATTTATAACCCCAACCAAGACTTAATAAATTAGAATCTCTGAAGAGGAGACCAATAATATGTATTTTGTGTTCTTAGCAAGTGCCCAAGGTGATTCTGATGAGCAGGTCATGTCTGAGGTATGGGACTCAGGCTAGATAAAGTAGTGAAGTTACTGAGATGAAAGGTAAGTAGGTATAGATTATAGAATCTCAGATTTAGGGAAAGCACATAATTGTCTTCAAATATTTGAAGGGTTATCAAATGACAAATGACTACCCTCTGGTGTTACAAAGAATGAATAAAAGGATCCAAATAACAAAATGTTATTTCTATAAATAGATCCAAGCTGATATGTGAGACCTCCAAGCCTCCCACCTTCAAACGTTTCTGGGAGTCTCCATGGGGTGTTACATGTGTCTGAGAACTAGCTGTTGTTTTTCTAAGCTTTTGTAACATATCTATCATCTTCTGTCTCTGGATGACTATTGCTAATATCACCAAAGGTACCATTGTAGCCTCATCAACCAAAGCACAACCCACTGGGAAGTCTTTACCATAGAGTTATGTCTTCTTTAGCAACTTCCTGATTTCCAATGAGTGTGGTTTCTCTTACAGCTCAGACTGCTGGGTCCACTTGAGATGAAATGTAATTTAACAATTACTCCAATTAGGAGGGGTTCACAGTCAATTTACGCCACTCTGTGACACAGACTTGTGATCTCAATATTTTATAGATATCTATCTTTCCTTCTCTCCCTCTCTTCTTTCCTTCTTTCCTTCCTTCCTTCCTTCCTTCCTTCCTTCCTTCCTTCCTTCCTTCCTTCCCTTCCTTCCTTTTCTTTTTCCTTCCCTCCTTCCTTCCTCCTTCCCTCCCTCCCTCTCTCCCTCCATTCTTTACTTTTGTCCTTCCTTTAACTTACTCTGCAGCCTGTCTCTCCAGTAACTAAAGAAATAACCAAAATTTAACTCCAGCGAGCTTAAGAGAGAAAATAAAAAACTTATTGTACAGATGCAGAGGTAATTCAAGAGAAGCTATTCATGTCTTATAAGGGATTACAACCTGAACTGCAGGAGTATCAGGAGCCAAGGCAGAAACTCTCTGGAGCCACAGAGCTTTCTCCTCATAATTTGTTTCATGCATCTTTGAAACCAGCTTTCATTGCTTCCCTGTGTACAGTGTAGAGAATGGCTGTCCCAATTGACATTAATTTTCTGAGTATTCACAGAGATTCACCAGAGTCTGTGGGTGTTACTTAAGGTTAAATTTCTCAGGAAAGAGAATCTAATTGGCCAATTTGAGGTCAGGTGTCCACACCTGGTCCAATCAGTGGTGGCCCATTGCCTTTTAGCAGATATGAAAGTAGAATTTCTAAGTAGTATGAGCAGCGTTTCTGTGATGAACATTTCTAGGAGAAGGAGACATGGAATAGGCAGGCATCATAAGTATTGTTCCTCCACTAGTCTTGGACCAAATTTTCATACCTCTACTTTCTTCCCTTTGGATGAGTTTTTTTCTGAAAGAACCTCATGTGAGTAGATTTTTGTTGGGCTCTCATTCTCAACCTAAGATCTCTTTTACAAACAATTGTGGGGAGATGAGCTTCTTATCCTAGGAAGCGTTAAAAGAAAAAAGAATAACCCACAACAAAATTGTAGAAAAGATGCATCGTTGGCACAATAGCTTAGACAATTATCATGTTTTTAAACTCATCAGTAACCTGTTTACATAAAATATAAATTGATGTACCAGCCACATTCTAATTGAAATTGTCTAAAAGCTTGAGAAGCTACAAAATAAACCTACTCTCAGAATTTGATATGTAGTTTTTAAAATGTTCCTTCTATGATCACAAATTCATTTACTTTGCTAAGAGAAGGAGGAACACACTGAATTAGTAGTTGTAAATTAAGAATTTATCAGTCGAAAAGGGTTTCTTGTGCTCTTTTTACAAATGTCATGGGAATTTTAAGAATGATTTTCCAGGTCATCGAACTAATTGCCTTTAGTATTTCTTAAAGAACAAGAGTGGTAAGAAAAACTAGCGAAGATAGTACAGTTGAGAGACTAGTGACCTTGAATACAGAGCAGATGCCCACAATGTATTTGGGGCAGTTGATGCTGTGTTTGCTAAGTAGGCACCATTGAGCTTTCAGGCCCATTTGTCAACTTCTTTTCTGCTTTTGTAAACTCCCATTTTAATTGTGTTTAATGCTGAAGACAGTAGTCTTGAGTCTTGCTTTTCCAGATTTTTTAATGAACAAAGTGTGTCTTTCTTGCTATGCAAGTCATTATGGCAAAACGTAGTACTTCCTCACAAAACTTACTCCCTTTTTCCTCTAATGGAAAAAATTATCTAATAACTAAATAAATAGACAAGGAAGTATTATAATATACTAGAAAGAGCATGGGTATTCCAAATAGACAGACATAAGTTTAGATACTAACTTGATCCCTTGCTCTTTTGGCCATGTTAACCTCAAAGGAGTATTGGAAAAATTAAATGATAAATATGTAAGCATAACATATGTTCAATAAATGTTATTTCTCTTCTTCTTCCATTGCCTTAAAATTTGAGGAGAGGATTGAATGGGACCATGTATGTCAATAGTGCTTATAAATTTTTGAAGTCGTGGAAGCCATTGAGATTTTTTATAAAAACTATGGAATTTCTCCTGGGGGAAAGGGGAACCACATAGATTTAAAACATGAATGAATGAATTAAGGCTCAACTTAAAGAAATTCTTGGACCTCCTGAGCATAACAATGGATCAGCTGAATAGAACCTCTGTTACAAAACAAGTAATCAATAATGTTAATCATCTCCCTGCTTATTTCTTTTTTCTGAATTAAATATTTAGTCAGGGCTGACCTTGACATATAGGATCAATGTGATATGAAAGACTTCAACGAAGAGAGTTTGTCCCTTCCAGACCTAAGAACTTGAGTTTAAGGTGTAGATCACTGTTCTAAGACTAAAGTTTGGTAACTCAGATTTGCACCTAGTCTTGAGATCAGATAGATTGCAGACAGGGAGACCCTGCGGACCTGAATGGAGAAGGAAAACAAGTGGGGAAAGGGTTGGAGAACAAGGGGGTGGGGGTTACTGGGTTTTTCTTCAGCTACTTTACAATTTTAATCAAGTATTTGCCTTAGCAGGTGCATAGTCTACAATTCTTATTTAAATATTTGTTACATTTTTAAAAATCAAAGTAAACATATGCCTGATTTAAAAAAATGAAATAACATAGCTGTCAACAAAAATAAAACTCACACTCGTCTACCAATCCACCTCTACCTAGTCGAAATCACTTTTCCAAGAGAAAAACCTCACTGGCTTTAATTCTATTATTTCCCACTATAGACATTTTATGATTTATTCTTATGGTAAGTGAGGATTTAACTTATATCATCTATTTAGTGGGGAGAGAGAGAAAGAGAGTAGAAGGGAGAGAGAGAAACAGAAGAAAGAGTATGGGAGAGAGAAAAGACAGAGAGAGAATAAATATATCTAAGGTAGTAGTCACTTCAGTTGGAGATTTACGTGTCTCTTGTTAGGTCTGAAAATTTTTATCTATTATTTCTATGTAAATGTGCTCCCTTTCATTTTCTTAGTTCTCTTCATTCGAGAAACACTTTTAATTATATTCTGCAACTCCTCTTTAATTCTCTTTCTATATCCCCTTCTATAATATGTTCTGGGAGAGTATCATGCCTCTATCTTCCACTCCTTTGAATCTCAGTTTTTGTTTTTGTTTTTGTTTGTTTGTTTTTTGTAATTACATTTTTTTTTGGAATTTCTGAGAGCTATTTCTCAAATCTCAGGAAACTAGAGGGTTTTTAAAATTTATTTATTATTATTATTTTTTTAGGTGAGATAACCCTTGGTTGACCTCACAGATTGCAAGGACCTTGTTCAGCTTACAATCCATTATTATTATTATTATTATTATTATTATTATTATTATTATTATTATTTACATCTACAGCACCTGGTCTTCCTAGGTGGTCTCCCATACAAGTAATAACAAGGCCCGACCCTGCTTAGCTTCTGAGATCAGATGGGATCGGGCTTGTTGAGGGTGGCATGGCCATAGACTTAGAGGGTTTTTTAAAAAAATTTTGTTGTTGTTGTTGTTGTTCCCTGCATTACCTGTTATCACTCTGTATTCATTTTGTTTAATTTGGTCTTTTCATTCATGTAGAACATTTTGATGAAATATCTGGGAAATCCTTGGTTGTTAGGTTTATACTGTGATTGAAGGAACACTGACAGCAAGCTCTATGGATGCAGGAGTGGGACTTGTAGACTGATAGCACTGCTACAGCATGAAGAGCCGGGAGACAGCCAGTAATCTGGGAGAGGTGTGAGGGGGCCCAAAATCCTCCCCCCAAATTCTTTGTTTGGAATTCCAGTAACTATATTGCCTTTCCTAATTCTTCACTAGATGGTTTATAGTCTGTTCAATTTATTCAGAAAGGAGACTTCTAGAGCTTTGTTGTTGTTGTTGTTGTCGTTGTTGTTGTTGTTATTTAGAGCCAAATAGTTGGATGCTGCCTCTACCTATGGGGAGGAAGAGGCCATGTATTGAATTCAGATCCTTATCTAAACCCGCTGTTTTCAAGCCCACCCCTTTCTTCAACTCTGCTGTATCTATTTTGCCAGGTCTACATTGTCATAGAGATTCTTCTAGGGAAAAAAATGTCCTCCTATGTTCTTCCCCTTTGCAAGACTCTTAGGTTGAACTTTCTCTCCTTTCAATCATGATCATTTTTCCATTTGCTTTTTGTATTTGAGAAATTTGTTGAAATATGTTGTCTGATGATGATCTGTATTCATTCTACTCTGTGGGTTTAATTTGAAAAGGAAATCCACTTTTATAATTTACACGGGATGCCAGGAGAGAAGGGAGGCAAATGTGTCAGTAGAGTAAGTCATCACGATATGTAAGTCACAAAAACTCTTATCAAAATCTCTGCCATCTCCTATTGTCCAGCACCCTGATATTTTTAAGGTATCCTCAAGCAACTAATCTGTAATAACTGTTTCTTTCATTTACGCTGACCTGGCTCAACATTTAACATCTTCCACATTGCTACATATATGTAGCACATGTGTCCTCTGACATATCACATCCCTTTACCCAAAGTGGCACACCACCTGAGGAGTAGTGATATTCATGTAAGTCTACATTTTTCTAAAAAATATTTTCCTTCTGAAAACAGGGAAAGGACAGAGAATTTAAGCATTTACAGCATTGTCCAAATTCTGTGTTCTAGGTGAAAGGGAGTGAGGAAGGCTGTTCATCATTACTTTTACTGGCTGTTAACCCATCAAAAATGAAAGAATGAATTTCCCTACAGCAAAGAAAACAGTAAGGTCAAGTATTTTTACTTACAGAGAAATACTGCCAAGTATTTGGGCATTGAAAGACAAAAGAGAGAGAGCACTTGCTTGAGAGCACCTGTAGTTTTTTGTATAGAAATAAATATTCTCTGTATCCATAAAATTAAGTAACAGATAAAACTTGTAATAGAGAAGATGACTGAATAAAGCCTTTGTTTACATTTCTCAAATAGCACTGCATTCTGTTAACTCAAACTATTGAAGTGACTTCTGAATTTTACTCAAAGTCATGGAGATATATATCCACTTTGATTGTCTCCCCAATCACAGTCGTAAATACAAAAAGTGAAGGCCAGTAAATCTGTCATTTCATAGTGAAAACAATATCATGACAATTTAACTAATGATTCCATCACACCAGTTTTATTATACAAAAATGTTTTCTCTTTTTGACAGAGAAAGACATACTTCATAGTTTCTTTTCTTTCTTTCTTTTTTTTTTTTCTTTTTTTTTCAGAAGGGCAGAAATGTATGTCTTGGTGATATAGAACATTAAACGAAATATAGAAATCAGGCAAAGAAATAAGGCTATTCCCTCAATGTTTTTAATGATTTCTTTCTCTCTCCCACTCTCATACTTTTTTCTATTCTTTCTAAATGTAGTTTATAAGTGGATGTCTTAGCATGAGAGTTGAACTGAGTCAATGCCAAGCATTTGATGAACTTCATAGTGTGGGTCTAACCAAGGGTTTTTTCCCCACTTACCCCTTTGTCCTATTATAATATTTGTCCTCAGCAGTAGTATTTACCTTAAAAATATTCAGCAATACTTTTTAAAGACTATCTGAACTACTTTCAAGCCATTGGGCATTGTGTGAAATAGGATGTAATGCAACATCGCAGTTATATAAATTTGCAATTTAACATAAGTAAATAAAAAGACAAAAAAATACCTATCTCTCTGCCAAGCATTGTTGAAAATATCAGTAAAATTAAAAATCTGTAGTCAGACTGATTGAAAAAAAAAAAAGGAAACAGATTATTCATCTCATGAACGAAAGAGGAGACATCACTACAAAACTTACTGATATTAAAAGGCTGGAAAGAAAAACTTATGGACAACTTCAGGCAATAGTCCAACAACATGATGAAATGAAAAGTTTCTTTGAAAGGCTAGAACTACCAAAGTATAATTAAGAAGACATAATAACCTGATTAATACTATGTTCGTAAAGAAATTGAATTTGTAGTAAAAACTATCACACAAAAACTTCAAGTGTAGATAATTTCAGGATAAATTTTACCAAATATTTGATAAAGAAATAAGACCAATTTTACATAATTTTTTTCCAGAACATAGAAAAGGAGCAAAAACTTCCTAACTCATTTTATGATGCCATAATTACTCTGACACCAAAATTAGGCAAAGGCATTACAGGAAAATAAAACTAAAGATCTATATCCTTCAACAACTTAGATGCAAAATCCTTAACAAAATTTTAGTGAATTCTCAATAAAATTTTAGCAAATCAAATTGAGCAAAGTAAAAAAGAATATTATTATCTTGAGCAAGTGTGCTTTATCCCACAAATGCAATTTTGATTATAGCAGTTAAAAGATAATCAATGTAATTCATCATATTAATAAAAAGACTATATGATCATCTTAATAGATGCAGAAAATGCATTCACCAAAATCCAATACCCAGCATTATAAAGACTAGAAGTAGAAGGTAATTTTATCAACTGAAAAAAGGAATCTACAAAAACTATAAGCTAACGTTCTTACTGGTGGAGTACTGAAATGCCATCTCCCTAAAATAGAAACAAGGCAAGAATATCTGCTTTCGCCACTTCTATTCAACATCGTACTGGAGATTTCAGTTAGTTCGATAAGGCAAACAAAACAAAAGAAAACAAACAAACAAAGAACAGAAACAAATGACATACAATTTGGAAAAGAAGAAGTGAAATTATCTCAAAGACAGCATGAATGTCTGTCTAGAAAACTCTAAGGATTCTGTAATAAAGTTACTAGAACTAACAAAAAAATTGGTAATGTATATTTCACACATAATATAAAGTCGATATAGAAAATTCAGTTGTAGTTTTGTATAATGAAAACATGGACCATTGGAATTAGAAATTAATAAAATACATTTATATAATATTTAAAAAATGAAATAGTAATCAACATAATAAAATATGTGCAAAACTTATACATTGAAAACTACAAAACATTACTTAGAGAATTTAAAAGAGACCTAAATAAATGGAGAGATAGATCATGTTCATCAATTGGGAGACTAATATTGCTAAGATTTTAATTCTCCCTAAAATGATCTATACGTTTAATGCAATTTCAATAAAAACCTCAGTAGAATTCTTTTTATAGTAAGTGACAAACTGATTCTAAAATTTATATAAAATAAAAGGTTTTGGAATAGACAAAACAAATTCTAAAAGGAACCAAGTTGGAGGACCTAATTCCAAGATTTTAGAGCTACAGTAATCCAGGCAGTGTAATGGAGGAATAAGGATAGACATATAAAAACAATTTAACAGAACAGAATCTAGAAAGGGACTCACTCATCTAAGGTAAATTTTTCTTTTTAACAAAGATACAATGGGAAAAGAACAGTCTTTTCAACAAATAGCCCTATAAGTGGATGTCCATTTTAAACAAACAAAAACAAACAAAAAATCCCTGAGACCTTACATCACTACACATACAAACATTTACTTGAAACAGATAATAGACCTAAATGTATGAGATAAAACTTCTAGATAAAAACATTAGAAAATCTTTAAGACTGTAGGTTGAACAGAGAATTCTTAAGTAGGGTGTAAAATGTACAAAAAAATTAATAAATGGGTTTCACCAGAAATTAAAAACTTTTATTATTTGGGAGATACTATTGAGAAAATCAAAAAAGGAAGCCACAGACTGGGAGAAAATATATGCAACACAGATATCTGGATTAAAACTTGTATGCAAATTATGCAAAGAATACTTAATAACAAGAGAAACAACCAATTTTTAAAAATGGTTGTTTAATGTATTTTAACAGAAACTTCACCAAAGAAGATATTCAAATAGTAAATAAACACATGAAATGATGTTAAACTTTTTTAGTCATTAGGAAAATACAAATAAAAACCACAATGAAATAGCCCTACATACCTGCTATTATGACTAAAATTAAAATGACAGGCAATATCACATATAGACAAGTATATAGAACAACTAGAACTCTCATTGCTGGTAGGAATGAACAATAGTAGAGACACTTTGGAAAACAGGTGGGCATTTTCTTATAAAATAAACACCTACCCACACAGCCCAGCAATAACACTCCCAGCTAGTCATCAAAGAGAAATAAAAATACATACTCACATAAAAATTTGTACACAAATGTTCATGGCAACTTTGTTAATAATAGCCTAAAACTTAAAATGAACTTAACATCCATAAATGGGTAAATCAATAGACATATTATGGTACATTCATGCCATGGAATAGTTGTCAATGGTGAAAAGGAACTTGTCCCCAGTAAGATAAAATCAGACCTTACTGAGTCTATAACTATAGATAAATCACAAAATAATTATGCTAAGCAAAAGAAATTAGGCTTCAGAAAACAGATGATATGAGTCTGTTTATATGAAATTCTAGAAAAGGCAAAGTCATAGTGATAGAGATTCAACCAGTAGGTTTCAGAGTCTGGAAGGGCAAGAAGAGAGATGACTGCCCAGGATACAGGGAACTATTTAGGATTTGCACATGTTCTACATCTGTACACATTTGTCAAAACTAATCAACTTTAGTAAATTTTATTTTATGTAAATCATTTTAATAAAGTCTATTTAAAAAGAAAAATTTGAACAGGAAAAAAGAATTACTCTAGCCAAGATGAATGTCACCTGGTGAGAAAGCAATGAAATTTAAAAGCACAATAGGATGTTATGGAGAAATTATAATTAATATTATTTTTCAAATTTGTGAAAAAGATGTGGATAAGATTGTTTTCCTAATTTTTTCTCTTCCTGAAACTAACCAGCCACTTATAGATCACTTGATAGTTGCCCTTTGTGGCACTATAATCTGGAACATAGCTCTAGGTGTAAATTTGTCTTGACTTACACTAGTAAACTTTTGGTTTCCTTCACTGGATATAGAGTCCCCACTCCCTAAAAGTAGACATTTCTCAGTACTCTGCCCTTTGTCCTTCCCCTTTCTTTTCTTGTTCCCTATTCTTCACTTCTCCCCATATTTATATCCAGTATATTATGACTTTGTAGTCACTCCCACTAGAGGCAGAGTATGCTTCTATGCCCCTTGGCTTTGAGCATAACTATGCTTTGTTCAGTGTGATGTTTAATGAACTTAACCCAAATAGAAGTTAAATGTGTTTGCACAATTAAGCTCGCTTTATAACACTTCTGTAATTGCCCCAAGAAGAGGTTCTCCTTGGTAACTTCTGCCCCTTCAGCCTGGGCCCCAGAAGAAAGTCTGCATATATCAATCTCCAGTCAACCTGAAGACTTATGAGCATGAGAATAAATATTATACACCATTGAGTTTTGGAATAATTCATTATGCAGCATTACTGTTAAAACCTTCCTGTCCCTTCTCATTCCTTGCCTTCTCCTTTCCAGGAACTTTTGGTGGAAGACATATAATACATATCTGTAAATATTTTCCTATGTAACTACCTGTATATATTTTAAGTTAAATATGAATACATCTTAATTTCTCTAACTCTAATCCATTACCATATAGATCATTCTAGTCTCCTCCCTTGCCTAACTACAGATTCCCACTCTAACACCGAGAAAACTGGCTCCCATCATCTGCCATACTTCTACTTAATTTTTCAATTTTGGTAGACATGTGTAGGAGTACCAGAATTGTTAAGCCATTCCTCCATGGGAAACAACTTTATTAACTAGAGTACAGTGCTTACATACAGTTCCTTTTGCCTTTGATCTTATAGACTCCACTCATTTCCAAAGCTACTTAGGTTAGCAACTTCCTCCTACTTCCTTAAATGGGGTTGTTTTACACATCTGTTAGATTCTTCTGTCACAGTCTGCAGATCCCTGACCTCCTAAATAATTTTTTTTAAAGTTGCACAGATTAAAGTTCACTGTTTGCTGTAAAGATCTATGAGTTTTACCAATGCAGAATGTCAAATATCTGCAATTACAGTAGCATACAGAATAAGTTTGCCACACTGAAAGTCCGCTATGCTTCACCTATTCAACCCTCCCCACTTTCTCCTCCAAACCTTTGGCATCCTTATAGTTTTTCCATTACACAATGTCATATAATTGAAATCATAAAATACATAGCCTTTTCAAACTGGTTTCTTTCAATTAGTAATATGCATTTTAGATTCATCACTTTTTTTTTATGGCTTGGTAGCTCATTCGTTTTTATTGCTGAGTAATATTCCATTGAATGAGTGTATCACAACTTGTTTATCCATTTACCTATCAAAGAACATCTTGGTTTTAGCAATTATACTCCCATAAGTAATGTACGGATGTTTGAGTTTCCACATCTTTAACAATACTAGTTTCATGCTGAAATAGGAAATTAAGTGAACATAGAGATGCTAGATGCTGACTCTCTCAGACATCTTCCCCTACCTGGATTCCAGAATTCTTACACCAAGCCTTTTGTCCTCCAGGAGGGACACTGAAAGTGTTTTCTCTGAAGAATCTGAAAAAGATCCATGAGGAATGATGTGAACATTAATGATTCCCCAATATGATGGCCCAGTTAGGTCACCTTTGGTGAAACTCATAGTCTACGAAACCCACCTAAGTGGGTTTTAGGTGGGATTCTGCAATCCTGGTGAGTTTTCAGTCTCACTCTTATGTAAGGTGACAAAGATCACAAAAATTCAAAGGAAAAACTCTAACATGAAAGGTTGACACCAACCAAATACAAAAGGCAACTTGGAATAGATATACTTTGAAGTGAGAAGAAAACTGAAATATCCCTTTTCTTAATTACTCAGAGATAGAAAATGCTGCAGCCAAAAAAGGAGAACAAAATGCTGTACAAAAGAAACATTCAGAGAACAAAACCAGTTTTCAGCAGGAAATAAAAAATTATAGCAGAAATAAAAAACTCAATTGAAAGCTCAAACAGATGATAAGAAAAAAACATAATAAAGTATAAAAATATTAGGGTACTAGAACAGAAGGTTTAGTAAGTTATCATTCCAGAAGAGAGAATAGAAAATACAGAGGTAAGTGTATTACCAAAGATACTATTTTAGCAAAATTACCAGAATTAGAACATCAATTTCCAGATTCAAGAGGTTCACAATCTGGCATGATTAAAAATAGACTCATACTAAAGTAAACCTGAAACTTAAAACACTGGAGATAAAAAACAGGTCTAAAAATCTTCCGGGTAAGGAAACAAATTAAGTCTCACATAAAAGATTAGTAATCCATAATGCTTTGGATTTCTTAAGAATATTACAGAAAAATAAAACAAAATGGAAAATGCCTTCAAAATTCTAAAGGAAAATAATTTTCAATCGGGAATGCCATACTCAACTGAACATTAATCAAGTATCAGATTTAAAAAGTTTTTGGTCTGAAATAATTTATCTCCCATTCATGATTTCTTAAAAAGCTCCTAGAAAATGGCCTGCATGAAAATAAGAGCATAAATCGAGTAGTGAAAAGCATGGGGTCCAGGAAACAGAAGAGTTCACATGGGAGAAAGGTGGAGAGTACTCTGATGATGGTGAAAGGAGATCTCAGTAGAAGAGGTGGTTAATGGGTAGCTGGTCCAGCAGTAACCCATCAGAAGGCTCCAGGAAAGCATTCTCCATGAAGATGATCTGCTAGAATACCTCGTGTGCAAATGGGTTGAGAGCATATTTAGATCGTTGACAGAGAGTTTGAGGTTGAAATGGTGATAAATATACTCGAAAATATACAAATGATAAAGCAAAAAACCAAATTATTAACTCCAAGCAAAGGAAAAAGTTGTGCAGGAAAATAAAACCTATCATAGTTTCTCAGCTGTGAATAATATTTGCGCAGTCATAGTAAACACTGAATATCGATGCAAACAAGATGTGATATAACTTTCTGTATTGGGAGGACAGGGGTGAGGAAGAGTATAAAGGTGATAGAGCTGAAGTTAAAATGAAAACTAAGTCTTATTATTCCTAAATCAGAAAGGAAGAAAACTATTTTTAAAAATCAATAACTATTGAAACAAACATGTTTTTTAGACATATGGAGGGAAGCTGTGAAATAATCAGCTAAACAAATCAAAAATTTTAAGTTTGCCTCTAGGGAAGGCCCATTTGGGGGGATTGAAACTGCTACTTTTGGTAACAAACTTGAAGAACTGAATTTTATATGATATACAAGTACAATTTTGATAAACATAGAAAGTAAAAATTTATTCAAATACTATACTGCGAGTTAGAATCTGGCTGATTCAGGATAGAATCACAAATGTCCCTCCTCCCTGCCACCTTCCTAACCCAACATAAAGTTCTTTTTATGAATTGGTAGCATGCAAAGTTTTGCTTTAATTAAAACAGAAGTGAGGAATTTGGTTTGTTTGTTTTTGTAATAGGAGGTGATGAGAGGGAAGATAATGATAGAAGAGAGGAAACATGTAGAAGACTCCAGTCTCGTATAGCCCTTCTCTGCCTGTCCTCTTGGTCTGGGTTGCTTTCCCTGTGTAGAGAGAAATTACACCAAAAGATTAAGATGTAATTTTCATCAAAGATATTTTTTAACATTCTTGGCCAAGCTGTCCTGCTTTAGGATCCAGGTGTCAAAATGCAGCTTGGAGTTGGGAAGTGAGCCATTCTCCTCAGTTCTCTACAGAACTAGGTTCTGCTGGTTTGGAGCATTAACGCATCATCAGCTTGATGAAGAATCCTACCAAGAGGGGCAATGATGAAATTACTTCAAGTAGATTCCTGAGTAGCATATTTTTGGCTAGCTGAAGCAGAGCTAAAAAGAAAGAATATGGCAGATGTTACTCTGTATCTGCAGCAAAGAGGCAATGTTTTTAATACCTGTGTCATTGCCTGGGTTCCCTCCAGAAAGTAAAGCTAAAATCAAGAGCTCATATACAGCTAGTTTATTCTGGGAAGTATCTCAGGCAACAGTGGTAAAGGAATGGAAAGATTGGGTAGTGAGGGAGAAAAAAGCCAGTACAAAAATGTATTGAGTTGATCACCAATCGGGTATTCAGTTCCATCCTCTTGGGACTTTCTAAAAAGCCACGCAGAATTTTCCTCAGAATTATGCATTTGAGAGATCATGAAAGATGGTAACAATTATGCATGATTCTCATCTTCCATTGCCCGGGGTTTTACACCTGTGAGAGTGCCTTCCCTTAGGTATTCTACTCAGAATCAAGAAGTACATGACAAAAAAAAAAAAAAGACATTCCTAGTGCAGCTGAGGCTACATGCTCTCAGGTTACAGCTGTAAAGGTGGTTCTTACAGTAACAACTGGAGTAAAATAGTGTCCGGAGAATATCAGGAACATAAGAGGTGTTTGCTGCAATATCTGATCACTCTTATGTGGATTCCCAGAAACATCTGGGAGAGAGGGGTCTTGGAAGAGCAATCCTATATGAGCAAGCAGATGAGAATAACACTGAAACTTGAAATGTTGTTGTTAAGGTGACATTATTTATATTTTTAGGCTGCTCAAGATTTAGCTATTTGGTTTATATTTATATTTATATTTATATTTATATTTATATTTATATTTGTCTATTATGAGAGATCAATCCCCAAAGGATGCTGAAAGTAGAGTTTGGAGATGAAGAGTGATTCTCTCCACCATCTTCACTTCTATAAGCTCACCTATACCACAGGTGGGCTCATCTTGACAGTATGACACTCCATTCCCATAAAATGCATCCAAATGACTCTAAAAATTCCACTGAACTTTATTTCTGGACTTGAAAACACAAACTATGAGTTGAGAATAGAAAATGAAAGTGAACTAGACAGGTTGGGCAGAGCCTCCAAAAGCTTTACTGGCAGCCAAGTAGTTGGCAACTTTTGTGGAATGCTGGTTTTTCTCACTTAGCATTCCTGGTTAATAAAATCAATCCTACTACCATATTAATTGAATGGGGGCTGCAAGAGGGGCTAGAAGCAACCAAATATGGCTAGGGAAAGGCTGATCATGCAGCTGATGAGGCAACTTTTCATACTACCTCCACATTGCTCTAGAGCCTTTACGTATGTCTTAAGGGTGAAAGAGAGCCTGCATGACTATCTTCCACCCTAGGGGACTTAGCTGTGGCACAACTCATTTCTGAGCATGTCAAAATAAATGTTGTATTGTAATGCTTTCTAAGAGTAGTCACTTCTTACAAATGAGTCAGAAGAATGTTTTGAGAAATTATCATCTATCATTTCTCTTCATTTTATCCTTATCCTATACTGTGTTCAAGCAAGTATCACAGCTGACTCTGTGAACATTACCTCAGAGGAAGACTGTGTGTGTGTAGTGTGTGTGCACACACACATGTACAAGGGATAATTCTCATAGAAAATAGAAATAGTCTATAAGAGTCTTTATAGATGTAATTAAGGTGAGATCATAGTGGATTTGATGGTCCCTAATCCAAAGACTGTTATCCTTATAAAAAGAGAAATTATAGACAGACACAAGAGAGGGAAGATAGCCACGTGAGACAAAGGCTGATATCAGAGTAATGCGGCTGCAAGTGCAGGTACACCAAAAGCTGACAGCACCCACCAGGAGCTGAAAGAGGCAAGAACCTTCCCAGACAACCTTCTGAGAGCACCTGGCCTTGCTTTTCTCTGTCAGACCTCTAGCTTTCATAGTCGTGAGGGAATACATTTCTGTTGTTTTAAGCCACCCACTTTGTGGTACTTTGTTATAGCAGCCCAAGCAAACTAAAACAAGGGGATACTTGTACATAGTCATTTTGGCCAAAAGTTTGACAGATGTAGGACTAGAAGGCTGGACAAGAGAGAGGTGAATGAGGAGAAAGACAGATCTGTGGATTCCAACAGCAGAGAAGAGCTCTCTTACATGAGTTAGGGTTTTCCAGAGAAACAGAACCAACTGGATGTACTGATAGACGGATGGATGGATGGACCAACAGACTAATGGACTGATGGACAGACACAGAAGACAGATTTATTACAAGAAATTGACTCGTGCAGTTACAGAGGCTGAGAAGTCTCAAGATAACCAGTCAATAAGCTAGAGGACCCAGGAGAGCTGGTGGTGTAGTTTCAACCAAATGCTGGCAGACTTGAGACCCAGGAAAAGCTAATGTTTCAGTTCAAGTCCAATGGCAGGGAAAAACTCAATGCCCCTGACTGAAGGCAGTCAGGCAGGGAGGAGTTGCCCTTACTCCCAAGAGGACCAGTCTTTTGGTTCTATTCAGGCCTTCAGCTGATTAGATGGGGTCCACCGACATTAGGAAGGACAATCTGCTAAAGAATGAGTAAACTCAGTTTACCTATTTAAAAGTTAATCTCATCTAGAAACACCCTCACATGCCCATAATAATGTTTGACCAAATATCTTGTTGTCCAGTCAAGTTGACACTTAAGATTAACCATCACAGCCCCGCTTCCTGGTAGAACTAGCATGGAGACAGCAAGTCTAAGGAGCAAAGCCCAATAGTAAATGAAGCAGCAGATGGAATGCTAACACAAGTGACCTATGTGTAAGCATGGCCAGGAACCACAGAGAGCTGTCATCCTGAAGGAGACACATGGATATGGTTTGTATGGTTCAACCATAACCAGGTCAAATCGAGGACATGGTAAACAAAGACATCCCACTTCTCTTCTGCAAAGCTTGGATATCTACAAAATCTTAACGTGACACTAACTGAAGTTGAGTTTCTTACAAGTCCAGCACATAAGCACTGAAATAGATTAGGTAGTTTCTAGAATATAAAGAGATGAGATACTTCTCACATGCATGTGTTAGTTACCTTGGATTTATACTTTCTATATAAAGCATAATAAAATGCAACAGGACAACCCAAAGAATGCCTGAGATCAATTAAAAGCCCTGTCACATAGGACTTGTTTAAGTAAATGTTAGACTACAAATGGATACCTGGCCATCCATTTCTCAAGAAACAGAAGTTTCTCTGCACAACCCACAGCTCTGATCACACACAGGGCTACTAGCAAGCATCTCTAGCTCTGCTACTTGATACTAATGGAAGGATTTTCTATGCTCAATGAAAACTTCTGCTGCCATTGCCAAAACTTCCCGAGAAGTAAGCCCATCATACAATAAAGAGAAAAGCTCTTGGGACATGCACATCCAATGCTATAACTCCCTCAAGCACTAAGTGCACCAAACTTACTATATTGTGATGAAGCCATCTTTATCATGATTTCCCAGGAAATCAATTTATCTGGAATGTAAAATGTAGAAAAAAAAATCTTAAATCAGGGTATTGTAATGGAATGACTATAGAACACAGGCACATACACATGAAGAGGCCAGGGGGTTAGGACCTAAGTTTCAGTTACTGATGCACCGATTTGGTCACAGAAAGCATCATGAGCACTAAAAAGCATGGGGATGTGGTGCTTTGGGGAATCCTGCAAGCAAGAAAAAGCTTTTAGTGAGTGGCCACTTTTCTTGATAATTTTTGTCACTAACAATGGTGTGGGGCCCTGGAAAAATATAGGCTTTGGCATCAGCAAGGCTGGGGTTTGAATTCTAACTCAGTTACTTATTGGGACCCTGGAAAAATAACTTAGCCTCTTGGTTTTTAAAAACAATAGATTTTTTAACTTACATCTTTCTCTTGATTTAGAATTCACATTTCTAATTATAACTTTATATCCTGGCCAAAAAAAAAAAAAAAAAAAGCCACTTTGGAGGGGTTTCCAAAAATGACACACTCTTTAGCCAATCAGAAATTATTAAACTGATTGCTGTTTAAACAGCAACTGGCTCTTAAGAAAGAACATGAATGAAGAAATTACTTAATAAGTTAATGAATGGATAAATAAAAGAGAGAAGAATAAGGAAGTATGAGAGAAAGCATAGGAGAAATAATAAAAAAAAAAATTTACTGGCTCTTCTCAGGTGTGGTTCTTAAATACAGAATGTCAATTGCCTGTGGCTTCTGAGGCCATAAATTGTGGTCACTTCTAATCTAAAACCCTCTTGAAAGGCCATTGCAAACATGATTCTCTGTCACTGCAGTGGCTGGAGTTACCAGGGGAAATCACGCCTTTGCAGTGCATGTGAAGTAAAGTAGTGAGATTGATAAAGGATTAATGAATGGCAGGGTCTTGGCCAATCAGCTGGGCCTGCAGAAGATCTGGCTTTTCAGAACAAGCTTCTCTGGCCCTTGGTGGCCACTTGATAAGGCCACCCTCAGGCCATAAAGCACAACTCCAGACTACCTTGTGTAGGAGACTATTCTGAAGCTCACTCCTCATGGTAATGAAGAGAAAGTCCCCATGATATCGCAATATCATCATTCACTTCCAGACACATATATAGAGAACTCATTTATCCTCTAACTTAGGAAATACCAGAGTCAGAAGGGATTTCAGGAAGCATCTGACCTGGCCTCTTCATGTTACAGAGGAGTAGCTGGAGGTCTGAATTGAGAAGGTCATTTTTCTTAAAGTAATTTAGACATTAGTTTTACTTTTTCATTCTGTTGCTGACAGGCTGGATTCAGCTTCAGTCTTGCCACTATACACAATCATCACTACTCAGTGGCCACCGGGAGATGACATTGTGGACAATTAGGATGTAAATGTCAAAGTTAGGTGAAGCCCAAGGTGTCTCTTGGCTTACTTATTCCTATTTCTTTGAGGAAGAATATCTATTGAGGTTATTCAATACCTTGTTTCTCATTCTCTGAACTCAGATTTAGAGAAAAATAATAAAACCCTGGTTGTTTGTATTTATAAAGGTCTTTCATATACATAATGGGTTTGGCTCTTCACAAGGACACTGTGTGTTAGGTCACGTGTAGATTTCCATCTTACAGACGGTTCCAGAGAAGCTACAGTTACACGTACCATTTTCAATACTGGATGAATCCTCTGTTGGTATTCCTTGCTTTCACATCTATCTGAGGAAATCCATGGAGTCACCTAGAAGCAATCTGAGGTCTTCTTTTATGTATTTTCTTAAATGTACCTAGAACTAGCCAGTCACCTGCTTTCTTTCTGT
This sequence comes from Eonycteris spelaea, assembly GCA_003508835.1. Lineage (NCBI taxonomy): Eukaryota > Metazoa > Chordata > Mammalia > Chiroptera > Pteropodidae > Eonycteris > Eonycteris spelaea. Next base: position 7,683,799 of record PUFA01000031.1, on the reverse strand, counting down.
TCTCATAGTACGGGTAGTATCTCCCAAATAAAAGGCTTCCCAAGTGTATATTGCTTAGATATCACATACACTTTTGACTGGCATTGGCTATCATAAATCCTTTCTTAGATAATATAGGACTGACCAAAATTCAAAAAAAGGAAACTTGAATATGAAAGCAAGTGCCTTCTGTTTTTGTTCCTGTTGCATTCACAAAGCCTTTCATTAAAAAAAAAAGAATCTGTAATTAAGCAGTGCTGACAAAAAAAAAAAAGTATTGGATTGCAATTTACTACCACCACTACTAATTCTTATGCATATTTATATCACTTTAAATGAATACCGCTTTTCTTTTTTCTATCACTCCCATTTTATGGATGAGGAAATTGAGCTTCAATGAGGTCAGGTGAAATGGATTTCCTGTGCATCCCTATCAGCACTTTGCACAGGTGCTCCATAAGCATTTGCCAAACTGAAAAGCATTTACTTCTATATCTCTTTTTGCACTTGCTATTTGAATTAATGGCCAAACCAGATTTTTCTTTTCTTTCTTTCTTTTTTTTTTCTCAAAGAAGTGCACACTATGGAAATGTGTCTCTGGGAATGCAAATAGTCCACTCGATGTATTAGGCAACCATAAACAAATGCAGATTTGCACAGATGTAATTAAGAATAGAAAATACAAACCTATGTGCTGAAACATAGGTTTGATTTAAAGTCAAATTCACCAGCCTTGAAAGCTCATATTAGATTGCTCCTCATTTGATTACCAAGCTGGTGTTTCAATGCAAAGCATATGATTGCAGGTCCCCAGGTTTGCTGGGCTTATGAATTAGCTAATAACTATGAAACGAATCTTTTAAGGGAGAATTGGTTTATGCCTCAGCAATGCAAACATGTGCAAGTGAAAATATATGCATCTCAACTGGTTATTTTTGTAGAGAGGACAAATGTGTAAAAATATGTTTACCAGGAAAAAAATTCTGGTTTTGACTGTTTGCCAAACGTTACACAAATAATTAGTGATGTCGTTAAGTGCTCAGCGGCTCTTTCAAGATTTCTTTTTTAGCATCAAATATGTTCATTTTCCAATGTATAGGCACATATGATATTTTAAAGTATTCACAGAACATAGCTGCTGGCCCAACTTATAAAATGGGTTGCTGATCGCTTTCATTTTTTCTTTTCTTTTCGAGTACTCAGATATGATAGCCTGAAAAGAAATAGATGAGTTTTTTTTTTCATAACTCTAACCTAACTTTTCCAAATTTTAAGTTAAATATCCTAAAGTAGTTTTTCACTTTGCCCACACTCTCATTTCCACCTTATAGCCTCTTCTTTCTATTTAGAGAGTATAATTTCTAATATGAAAGCCAGAAAGCATGAATTAAAAAGCCAGAACACTAGAGTTTGGTTTTGTCAGCCCCACCCCTCCCTCCATGCACAACTTCTTGAAAGCTGAAATCAGATGAAAGAAAGCTTCAAATCCACTTTCCAGACTCAGCGGTATTGTTAAGATGAATATACTGTTGTACCAATAGTACACCTTGAGTCTTACTACCATGCAAATTCAGAATGTTTGTCAATATAATTTTCAGCCTTGATCAAAATGCAGCAGCTGGGCAGAATCAATAAAGTAAAATCTGCCCACCAAGTGCCAACCTATCATGGTCCGTTGCATCTTAGGGTGATACGTTAATTGGTCTGTCCAGCTGAAGCTCCATGCTGGGGTCTTTTCACTAGAGGGGACCCTGTCCATGCGAGGGCCTAGGAGGAGTCACCTCAAGAAATATTTTGGATCCAAATAGCAGAACTGTGTCTGATGTCTCTTAACCCCAGAAAGAAAAATTATGTTGGGGAGAAAGGATCCTGCTCAAGGCAAATGCCCAAATTGAGGCTGAGTGGTAAGTCAAAAATGGGTACAGTTGCAATGTTTTGATGGAGATAAAAGTTCAAAACAAGAGGGAGGGGTATGTGAGTGGAGTAGGAGACAAAGAAAAGAAACCTCCCAAATGGGAGACAGACTGGATACATCCCTGAACAGAGCACCATGTCACAGCAAGAAGAGGTAGAGTAGATCAGACACCTCTGAAGAGTACTGAGATTCCCCATTCTTTAAATCTAGAATCTGAGTCGGCACAAGGAAGTGATTTCCACTGCACAGAGTCCACCCCACTGAGCAAAGGTCCTAGAAAGAGCGAGTTGGACTCTACACTCTCACGTGCAACTCCAGAATCGTAATTCTGAATGAACATTTTATGGATCCTCCTCAACACAGCCCACCTCTAAGAAGACTGGGAAAATAATGACACAAAATCACCTAGGGGAAGGGGAAACAAATAAAAGCAAAGGGGGCTAGATAACATACAAGATGAGACATCTACCATTAGAAAATAAATATATTGCATGTATTGATGGAAATCAAAACACATGTGTGATCCAAAACTCTTCATATCAGAATCTAAAATATATATATATATATACACACACACACACACACGTGTGTGTGTGTGTGTGTGTATGTGTGTGTGTATATATATAGTCATGCAAATAAGAGCCCATTATTTTCCCCTCTGCACAAAATGACGGGCTTTGAGTTTTAATATGGGAGGAAAAACCAGATGGCGGCTGACAGACTTATTATAGAAAGTCCACTTGCACTGAAGTTTTCTCCGCATTCCCCATCATGCTGAGAGAGGTTTTGTTTTGTTTCCTTCTTAAGTGCAGAGCAGGCAAGTACCAAAATTTGTATAAAGTCTGAAACCTTTTCATGAAAATATTCCATTCAATACCTCCGATACATGATATATGATGCCACCACAGGAAAACTAGTGTTGCTACAGACGTTAATCATAATTATGAAAATTTTTAATTTAAATGTAGGTCTGAACACACAAAATACAGTGCATGGCCATCTGTTAGTTTTCCATCTGGGCTCATTTGCAAAATACATTCTGTTTCTCTCCCCCCTCCCCCCTCTATTTATAATCTTCCCTGGAAAACAAATATGCCTAATCTATGGCATGCCAGAGCTGAAGTTAGCTATTTACAAGTGGCTTTTAATAGACATGGCTACACAGTTGAGAGCAGTAACAGAAACTTCTTCAAGTTTTGAGTTTTTTTGGAGGGGTGGTGTGAGACATCTCCTGAGACTTTTGTCAGTAGAGTTTTTCTCTGAGAGTCCTCCATCCCTGTTTAAAGATGGTTTTACAGCTTACCTGTAAAGAATAATGAAAAATGGGATATTGCTCTACTTCTCTCTGGGTATGATAAGAATAACATCTAAAACTTTAGAGTTGTCATAGCTGCATTATTCATAACAGCCAAAAAGTGTTAAGTACAAATGTCTATTAACCAATGGTGAATAAATGTGTTATATTCATAAATGGAATATTATTTAATAAGAAAAATGAAAACTGATACATGCAACAGCACGGCTGAAAACATATTGAATGAAAGGAGCCAGACACAAAAGATCGCATATTGTTCGATCTTATTTATACAAATGACGCAAATGGGCAAATCTAAGGAAACAAAAAGTAGTTTGGTTGTTGCCTAGGGCCAGAGGGTGGGGATGGAAGAAATGCTGAGTGACTGCTAATGAGTCTCTTTTAGGGGTGATAAAAATATTCTAAAATCAGATGATGATGATTACACAATTCAGTGAATATACTAAAGATACTGAATTGTACAGTCTTAACAGGTAAGCTTCATAAAATATGTAAATTATATCTCAATAAAGCATTTTATTATTTTAGAAAACTGTAGAACTGGACAGGGAGCTAGAAATCACATAGTCCATTTTTCACATTTTAAAGATGGTGCAACGAGTCCTGGGGGTAAAAATGATTATTACCTAGTTGGTTAGTCTTAAGGTTTCTAGACTTCCATTCAAATTCTCCCTGATATGTAATGCTGAATGATAACACTAATAAATTCACCCAGTGGCATAAAAGAGTGGGTTGAAGGAGAGATTCAAGTGAAAAGACTGATTAGGAAGCTATAGCAGTGGTACCAAATAAAGGTAAGGAGGCACTTTAAAGATGTCAGCGTTAGTTATGATAAAGCAGTTGTTATGGATGCAAAGGTGTTTTGGAGGTAAATTCTTCATGACTTTGTGTCTGATTGATTATGAGGAGAAGCAGAGGGAAAGAGTCTTAGATGAGTAAGATGGTTATGACCATAGATCCTAGATGTAGGCAGCAGTAATGTAATGGCCATGTGTATAGCCAGAGGGTGATAGAATAATCAGGGGATAGTTCCATAAACTACATAAATGTCTAATCAATGTACTATATACTTGAAACTAATAATAAAATAAAATGCTAAAAAAGAAAAAAGAAAGAAAGAACCCTTGAGAAAGTAGAAACTGGAAAAAAAAAAGGAAGATGAATTTAATTCTTAACGTGGTTTTGAGTCATCCACGGAACATGAAGTGCAGATACTAAACAGGATGCTGGCATGGCAGACCTCAAACTGTCAGAAAGCTTAGAGCTGGAGATAAGAAGGGAGTCATCTGATGAGCCCAGGTAGTGAAAGCATTGAATGGGTGCAGCTGCTGCCGAGACAGGGCAGAGAAAGGCAGAGACTGAGGACAGGTCAGTGGGGCTCAGTCCTACATACAAGGGTAAGAGACAAAAAGAGAAAAGGGGAAGAAAAATCAGAAGAAAGATTCTAAAATAAAGGTGAGAAACTAGGACAGGTCATCAAAAACAGGGGAGCAGATCTAATTTAAGCCAACTAAAGGCTTTAGGGTGGATTTTAGAATTTGAGGCCTTGTCCTTTGGTGGAGCTTTTGGTTTACTTGGACAGCAAGTGGGAAATGAATTCAAGAAACTTCTACCCAACAAAAGCTCTGACGCCGGAGACAGGCAAGATGAGGAGAAATCTACAAGAATTAAATTGATGAGATGAGAAAAAGAAGTGAATAACATTAAAATACAGACGAAAGCAGCTGGAAATTTTGAGAATGAGGCTATCATGACAAAATACGTTGTAAAAGGAAAATGCGGCTTCAGGAAGACCTACCGTCACAATGAACATGAAAATATGCAAGTAAGCCTTTTTCTGTGTTTGTGTCATAGTCAAGTGGAGGAATGAAAGTATTACGGTAGGCTTCAGTAGACTTAGTTTAGGAGGTAAACAAAATTCTGTACGTCCCAGCCTAAGAAGTTTAGGTTGAAAATAAGAGCAAACAAAGGCCTCTGAAAATCAAATGCAGCTGCACAAATTCTCACTAAAAAACTAGAAAATCAGAAGCCATGCTTAGAACACTGTTATTCCAAAACAAACGAACAAACAAACAAACAAAACATGTGTTGAGCATTTGTTTATTTACCAGACCCATGGCCAGGTCTTAAGAATTCAGAGAAAAAAGAAGTTCCAGCCTACCAGTAAGAAGTTCACAGTTAAGTCACAAAAAGACTGAGAGACCACTGTTTCCAAATCACGTGATAAATGCTATGCCAGAAGCATGAGCCTGAAGACAAAGGCACACTGGGCTCTGCAAGGGACTGGCAAAGTTGGGTGGAGAGGGGTTTTCATAGAGGAGGTAATGCTGGGACTGAATTTTAAGTGATAAATAGTACTTCTAAAGGCAGACTGGAGGTGGAATGGGCTCGGGGACTATTCCTCCCAGTGGGCAGAACCCAAGCAAAGGGTCTGTGGTATGAGCAAGTGTGAACATTTCAGGAGCTGCACGCGGTCCGTTACCACTGAAGTGCCGATGACACTGGGAAGCAGCAGCAGCTTTTCCTGGAGATGTCCGCAAGGACCAGGTAATGGAATGTTATTATTCAACCCATTTGACTTTGTTTTATCCCCACAAACAAACCATGAGACAAGGACTTGAGTGCAGGTAGTCGAAGCACAAAGGAGAGAAGGGAGAGAAATCTGTAAAGCCGGAGTTAATGAATGAGTTATGGCTGTGGGCACTTGGGGCTCAACCCCACTGGACTCTCCTGGGACAACGAAGCAGAATGCACTTGGGGATCACCACTCGAGAGAACAGGGAGCGGGCATTTATTCCCCATCTCCTTTCTCCCATGTTAAGGTTTACTTTGGGGGTGTTCAGTATATGTGTGCGTGGACACACACACACTTTTACATTTTTAGACTGAACCTGCTGCCTGCTTGCCGTCTAACACTCTCCATCCTCTCAGGCAGAGAAGCTGAGAGAACAGGAACTTGAAGTGGAAAATAGAGTGTAAGAAACTGTCTCTCAGAGGTGTGGGTGAATTCAGGAGCGCCAAGGACATACAGGGCAGAATGTCAATGGTATCTGCTAAGCACTAAAACAGGCTACTCATTCCTCCTTTCACCCGTATCTAGTTTATATCTGTCTCTACGTCTTTGCACAGGACGTTTACTCATTCTCAAGCCCAGTCATACTCTCCTTCAACTCTGAAGCTTGACTCATCACTCAGCCAGAGTATCTCCCACTGCTGGGAACACACGGAATGTATTGAATACAACACGTGTATAATCCTTACATGCACTACCTTTGTCTTTGTGGTCTCTGAATATTCTATCCCATTTAAATTGTTAGTTCCCAGGGGCAAGAATTGTGTCTTATTACCTTTGCATTACCCAGAGTACCTAGAACATGTTAGTATCGATTGATCACTCAGGCAAAGACAACTATTCTGTGAGACTTTGGGATGCCAAGCCCTTCCAGTAATTCAGATGATTGAATGCTGCTTCAAAAAGCATATTCTTAATACTGAAACAATAAACTAAGTCATCATTGAGGTGAAGAAATGTGTTGTATTATAATGTAAGCCAAATTAGCCTAATACAGAGTTTCAACTTATTGAAAGTCTTCTGTCAAAAATTAATGAACCAGTAAAAGTCAGAACACAGTTTTACATCTGAAACCAAACTGAAGACTCAGAGCAGAGGCAGGACAAAAGAGAGACAAGCTCACTGGCTTTAAAATGCGTATAACATAAAACACTGATGCCTGCTGCCTGACATTTATTTAAAAATTTTGTCCTTCGTATCACCTTAATTTTGGATACAACCATTCCCTACAGGTATTATGAGAAAATATGTTTTTTAAAAATTATTTATTTTGGCATATATTTTCAACTAGAATGGAAATCTTGGGTCTTGGGAGGTCTGAGTCTCATTTTTATATTTACTCAGTTAACGTGCTGTTTCTCACTAAAGTCAGTTGAACTACATTGGCCAGTTTCTCTTGTCAGCTTCTCGTAAGCTTTGAACTGGAAAAGAAATACACAGCAGGGTAATCTAGCCCTTTGAAGTTTGGGATAACTCAGAAAGATGCACTGTGGTGTTGATTTGTAATAAGCTTTGTTCATACAATATCAGTCTATGATATGATGAGAATTCTTCTTGGATTAAGATGTCCAGTGGTTATAAATGAAAAGCTGTTCTCTCTTTTGTGGGGAAGGGGTACTGAGGTGTTGCGAGCATACAATTTTCTGTTATTTCCTTTGTGGGACTTTTGGCATTTGAAAAAAAAGGCATATTCTTTCATTAGTGGCACAAAAGGCGGTGTATAAGGACGTGTTGATTTAGAAGTGAACACATCACAGTTTTTCTTGCATGGAGTTGAGGAAGCTGGGGGAGCCACTCTCCTGGGCTTTTATACTGATGCGTATTGCTTATCGAGCTCTCACAATATGCAGGGCAAGGTCCTAACATTTTATAGCTGTATATTCATCATTCCATTTAAACCTCGCCAGGACTCCAAAAGCTGTGCATCCACCAGTTTGTTTCAGAGGTAAGCAAACTGAGGCTCAGAGAAGTAAGATGACTTAGCCATGGTTGGGAGCTAGTAGAGAGTGGGACTGAGATAAAAACTGAGATCTTTTTATCTCCAAAGGGCAGGTACTAAACAACTAGCCTACATTGCTTCGCTTCATCCAAAAACCTTCACTGGCCAGATGGATGGTTAACCTCCTCATTTGTGTAAGGGAGGTGAGTCAGGTAATTCCTTTCACATGGAATTATTGAAACTATTTTGATTTTAAATCTAATCTCTTTCAAAGGGCTTAATTCTAAAAATTCAATTATTCTGGCTCCATATAAGGCATCCCTGGAAATTGTTGCAATGGATTTTTGTCTGGTTATTCCCAATTAAGAATGTAATTATAATCAGGATTGCTGAAGTCTCAGTGTCTTGAATTTCAAGTTATTTTTATATACCGATAATTTTGAGGTGTAATTAATCCTTTTATATTGTAAAAAATTTTAATCTGAACTATTTAAATCTTAAATTTCCATAGTGATAGATGACATTGAATTTTTGAAATATTGATGTTTTTCTTTAGAAAACAATCAGCCAGGTCTCTCCCTATTTAAAATCCTTTCAGTTTTTCTCACTATTCAATTCCCATTTCTTAGGTTTCCTGTGAAGTTTGAGTACACCATGTTTGCTATTCATTTTTCATTTCTTCCAGAGTCAGTGAGACCTCAGTCTAATTGCAGAGCCCCTTGAAGGAGTCCTTGAATGGAGTGAAGCCCTCATCCTTACCCCCCCCCAAATTTTACAGATCCCTGGTCGAGTATGTCATAGAGGGATTAGGGAGGAGGGAAATGCTGGTCCAATTTCCACTCTTTCCCATGGAGCTTGATCATGGATTGAATCATGTCCCTCCAAAAGATGTGAAAGTCCTAACTCCCCACATCTATGAGCATGTTTTTATTTGGAAATGAGGACTTTACAAATGGTCAAGCAACACAAAGCCATCAGGTTGCATCATAATCCAATATGATGGTTTCCTTATTATTATTATTATTTTTAAGATAGAACTTTGGACATAGAGCCAGACACAAGGAGATTAGAAATCTCCATGTGAAGATTGGAGTTTTGTTGCCACAAGCAATGAACTCCAAAGATTTTTACCAAACCACTAGCAGCTGGAAGAGAAGCATGGAACAAGTTCTCCATCACATCTTCAGGAGGAACCAACCCTGCTAACACCTTGATTTTGGATAACTAGCCTCCAGAACTGTAAGACCAATCTTTGCTGTTTAAGCCACCCTTTTGTGTACTTTGGTACAGCAGCACTAGGAAAGTAATAAATACTTTATCCCAGAGCTAGACTTGTTCTGTACCTCCCTCTTTTTTTCCTCACAAGACAGATCCATTTTGTTAGCACATCCTTCAGTTTCTTTTAATCAGGACCTTTTTTTCATAGTCACCCAGCCTGGAGAGACTCAAGCCCATAGCACAGAGGGATGTTAGACAGGTACTGAGGCCTCTGTCCAGAGAGACACCACATGCAGAGAGTTCCAAAAATGACCACCATCTCACTCTTTTTAATGAAATACTAGTATTGCAGTTATATAAACCAAATTCCAGAAGAATGGCGATATTAGACTTTTGCTCTGGCATTACAATCAATAGTCCCAATGTTCTTTATTATGTCATTTCTTCTTTTATTTAAATATGTCATTTTAGGTAATCTAATACTTTTAGGAAGAAAGGAGCTAATTTATAGAGGCCACTATATGTGGGAATACTCACTCATTCAATATTTAAGAGCAGGAAAACATGAAAGCATTATGAAGTTCCCCCCCAAAGGCTGCATGAATGTGCTTCAGATTGTATCTGTTTGGACTTGGGTGCACAAACAAGCATGTAGCTTGAGGTGGCAGAATCCCTGTGGGAGGGCAATTCTTGCTCTGTGGATATGTGGTCCCTTTGTCCTTCCTTTGACTTTCAAAGAAAACTTATTAATGTAATTACTCAGAAGAAAATTTTTATACAGTTTGTTTTAGTATTACTTCTACTCTGAACTTTCTTACTTAACTGCAAAAAAAAAAATGTTTTCACTCTCTCCTATTAGCTTTTCTTTAAGATTTGGAAGTGTCTAAATGAAAAGATGTGGGAAGAGTCATGGTTAGTGGGAGTGGGAAGGAGCCTTTAGTTTACTGAGAAGAAAGCTTCTCTCTTGTCTCTTCTCCGTCTCTAATAATTGGTTTCAGAATCTTAGGGGTTTTAAGAAAGAGATGTCAGATCTGGCACTAGCTCATTCTTGGTGTCCAAGACACCTTGTCCATACAAATTTTAATTGCCTTTTGTTTCCTACAGTGGTAGGCTCTCTAGTCAACAGAATTGTGTGCATTATAACATTGAAGGAGGCTCAAACCCCAACTGCAAAGGGCAAAGAGGAAATATTCATAAATCTGCAGAGTGAGCTAGAAAATGACAGTGATGTAGGCACTGTGTGTTTCTTTTTAATGACTTGGGTGGGAAAAAAAAAAGCTGCTTCCTAATGTTTTAGGCAAAATTTGATTAGCAAAGCAATTAAATCCTCCTTCATATCATAAGGGAGAGGGTCAAGGTTGTCTCAAAGGTTAATCTTTCCCATGATTCTGTTGTGATTTCTTCATTTATCCTCATTCGTTCAACAAATATTTATTGAGGGCTTGCCATGTTGCCAAGAGCTATGATAGACTCTGGGATATTTTAGAGAATATAACAGAGCCCCTGCCTGCAGTAGGACGGACCAACGTGATCTGTATTTATATCAAGAGATACTAAGTGCTAAGGAAACTATAGAAGAAGTTAAAGGACATTAAGAGAGCCAGAGTAGGAGATGGGTTGTTCTTTTTGACAGGGTGGCTAGAGGAGGCCTCTGTAATAGGGTACAGTAGAACAGAATAGACATGGAAATATCTAGCTACAAACATTTCAGGTAGAAGGAAATGAAACAGAGAAAGAGCTTGGCTTGCTTGAGGTATAGCAATAAATGGTTTAAAGCAAATAACTGACTGATGGGGGAGTATGAAGTTCCAGCTTCCTTCTTTTGTGGAGCCAGACTCAGGTAAAACTTATACTGCACATGTCCCCTGAGGGATCAGGCAGAGAGTGGGACACTGCCTGAAATCATACTCTCTGCTTGGCTTTCTCTACTTCCACATGCTGCTCTCCCTGCTCCCTTTAGGATTCCCTCTCAGAAGTCATTTTATCAAGAATCCTCATCTCAAATTCTGCTTCTAAGATAATAGCCATTGGAGAGCAAATGAGCCCTGTGATCTCACTTACTGTTTACAAAAATCTCGCCGGTTACTGTGTGGAAAACCAGGGAGAGGAAATAACAGTGAGCCTGGAGGACCCATTAGGAAATGGGTCTATTTTGTAATAAACCAGGATATGATGGTGACTGGGACCAGGATAGCAAGTGAGAAGTGATTGGAGTGTGAAATATTTTGACAAGATTTGATGTCATTTTGGAGACAGGGTGTGAGAGGAAATAAAAGAAATCAAGGATGATTCCAAAGCTTTCCGCCTAAGAAACTAAGATGGAGTTGCTCGCATTGAGATGAAAAAGGCAGCAGGAGGCCCGGTTTCAGGAGAGAACAGTTTCAAATGTGTTGCATTTGAGATAACAGTTAGAGGTCCCAGTGGAGATGTGGACCAGACAGTGAAGTTACAGGTCTGGAATTCAGTGGAGGGGTCTGGGATCGAGTGTTGGCCGTATTCAGCATCATGACAATAAAACGCTATCAACAGAGGAGTGAGTATAGATACAGAAGAGGCTCAGGAGAGAGCCTTAGGATATTCCAAAGTTAGAGGTTGGGGAGATGAGAAGGAACATAGAAGGAGAGGCCAGTCAGACAAGAGAGGAACCAGTGAGAATGGTGCCCTAGCAGTCAACTAAAGAAGGGGCATCTTGTAGGAGAGATTAGCGGGGGACATGGTGCTGAGGAGACTGAGTAAGATAAAGCCTAAGAACTTCCTAATGAATTTGGGAACAAAGAGGCCTTGGATTATCTGGACAAGAGTCATTGTTTGTCTGGAGTGAGGGAAACAAAGTCTTGGTGGGAGGATTTCAAGAGAAAATGGTGCGTGAGGAAGTAAAGACACTAAATACAATCAACACTTGAGAAATGTTGATTTCAAGGGGAGCAGAGAAATGGCAGAAGCTTTGGGCAGAAGAGAGGGTCTAGAAAAGATGCAGCTTTTACCGGAATGTTTTATACTCATGCAAATGACCTCATAATGAAGGTGAAATAAAGATGCAGGAAAGAAGGGGAAATTGCTGGAGGAATGACCTTGAGTTAGTGAGAGGAAATGGGATCCAGTGCTGGGAGTGGAGGGGTGGGTCTCAGGTTGGTCCCCTGCACATCATCCTTTCTCACTGGAGGCAGGTAATACAGATGCAGATGCAAGTAGATAGTATGAGAGGTCGTTAGAGCATGTGAACAATCTTTACTGATTGCTTGTATTTTCTTAGATAGCTAAGACTCATGGTCACAAGTGATATTTTAGCTCCTGATCAGCATTATATATGCATTTCATACTCTTGATGATTGAGGAATTGATTCCTCTAGCCATTAAAACATACTTCATGTCTACAAAGAGCTAGATCTGTGTGCAGACTAATGTCCTTCACCAAAAATCTGAATCCCAGCTTGAAGTTTATGCATAATGGTTATTAATAAATTAAGCAGTTAATTAAGCAACTCAATGTATGTGATTTTAAGAAAGACTAAATCTATCCCGAAGAGTTGATTGTTTTTATAAGCAACCTTATACTAGCAAAATATAGTTTTAAATATCCTGATCTCTGCCTATACAAATTAAGTATGGTACACCAACTTTCCCTTTCTAATCTCCTGGTGTTTACCATTCTGACCAATACTTAATATTATTTAAACATTTTTCTCTTTTTATTATAAAAATGTCAGCCTGCAGATTAATGAAAACTTGTCCTTTTTGTGTAATTCACCCTTCGAGGCTGAAGAAAAACCTTCAGGGGGAATATAAAAGCAATCAGGCATCCATTTAGGAAAAAAGCTATGATTATTTTTTGTATGTGGTTTTATATCATTTCACTTTTTCAATATGTCTATTTCACATAACTTATTACTTGGCACTTTTTTTTTCAATCATTTTTGGTTGCTTATAAATAAACATGAATTAATGATGAGGAAATTAGCATGCCATTATGAACTTTATGCAAACTGAAAAACTGGCTTCAGTGAAGTTGCCTCCTTATTTGGGACATGCATACACATTCGATGGTACCTGTCTAGAGAATAAAACACTGGCACATTTTTTATCTTTGTTAAATAGAAGCAGTTCTTAAATGGAGACTGACTTCCAGAGCAACATTATGCAGGTGAGGATTATGCATTTTAATGCTGTTTTGTGTGGAAGTTATTTTTAAGATAATTTAAATGGTAGCTTACATGATGATTTTTTAAATATTCCCCAGAAAAAAAATCCTGGTCCATAGTGTGACCACATGTTTATATATATTCAAATATGATCACATGATCTCTATTTTCTAATTAATAGTTAAAATACATTATTGAAATATTTAAAAATAAAATAAAGCATTTTCTTTACTAATCATCAAAGCATATCAAGTCTGAGCTCCTCTATGTAAATGAAGGGAAAGACCAGATTTTTCCACTAGTTTTGAGATGGCCATTAAATTAGTCTGGACTGTTGGCAGGGTAGGAAAAAAGTCATTATGTAACTTTTAGAGTTATCTTTCAGAAAGTATAACACAAAACATATAAATACAAATTGCAAAAATAATAAGAGGAAACTACACACAAAATAAATCTACCAGCAAAATAAATCTATCTAAACAATTAGTACAGTTTTCTCTTTGCTTTCAATTATACAGTTAAAATATACATACAGTTATATATATTATAACTGTATATATAACTGTATATAAAATATACATACAGTTATATATATTATAACTGTATAAAATATATATACAGTAATATATATTAGACAGTTAAAATATTAACAGAGAATACAATGGCAAAAGTTACCAATAGCTAGTACTAAATGGATTTAGAGCATTTAAATATTTAATTATTTCTTCAAAGTGTATAAATTTAAGCTAAACCATAGGCAAACTTTCAGTGTTGTGTAAAACTAAGGTGTGTCTGCCTGAGGCCACAGGATAAATGGTGCTGCTTGAATGAACTTCCTTTCTATTTATGAATGCATTTGTAATTGTTGGCTTTACTGTCTATTCTATCCCTTAAAACAGTAAGGGGGGTTAGCCTTCCCTTGCTAAAAGACTTTGGAGAGTCCTCTTCTGAAACAGTTGCCTTGCAAGGGAATAACAATTCTTCTTAAGACCCACTTTATCACATTTTGTTCCTTTCAGATTTTTAATCTGAGACAAATCCCTTCAGATTCCAGAGATGCTTACAAAGCCTGACTCTGGAAGGGGTAACATATTTAATGAAAGAATATTTTGCCTATTAATATTGGCAGATTCTAGGGAAAGTACAGGGAAATAGTTTTTAATTGTGTAACATAAAGGAAAAAGAATTATAAAATGTATCAATATGAATGCACTTAGTACAGATTTTGCATTCAACGTGGTACCTCAATAAGCTAGTATTTAATGTTTCTTGGCTTTTTAAATAACAACGAGACTCAACAGTAGACTCCTTTTTCTGCTGTTTGCATTGTTAGAACTTTCTTGGTAGAAGAAGAAATTCAAAGAAATAATAGGATAAGAATAACGAAGTTGATTTATTATATCAATTTCTGTACACAGCCCAACTCACCCTACGCTCCCAGGAAAACTAAGAGGGAACACTAATCTCTAAGGTATTAAGAAGTGATAAGAGTAGCACCAGCATCCTTAAAAGGATTTGCAATGGCCTTCTTCTGCAAGCCGGGAATGATGGTGAGAAATGCAGCCACTGAAAAAGATCCTTGATTTCATTGGAGGATAATGGTGTCCAGGAGTGAGAAATGACTAAGTGGCAGGTCTTAAGTGCCTACGATCAGACCAATGTTATTATTGTAATAAGTATCAGATCTACAACCAAATTCCAAATGGTTTAATTTAGCTTGTAGAAATCTTTGGCAGCAGTCATGATGTCCTTATGCCTGAAATAGATGAACATCCTTATAAAGATGTACTTAACCCACATAAGTGAGGGAGGGGAAAACCCTCTAGTCCTGTTGAATGGAGATCTGATTTCAGACATCAAATGACAAAGTTATGACTCTTCATTCAGTTCTTAAATTATATAAATATAGAATTCTTTGAATGAAGAGTAAACATAGGCTACTTGAAGAAGGACCCTATAAGACTGCCACAAGTATGATCTATAGATCTTCCTCCAAGATTTCCCCAAAGTGGCTATTTATTGGAATGATTGTATATTGGGTAAACAGAAATACCCGGACTTTTCAGAGATTACAGTATGCCACTTAAAAATTAATGCAAACACTAATCTCTGTTTATATCTGTCAGAGTAGGGGCTTAAGAAGTTCGGCTGATAAATAATGTTTAAGCCTGAGGCCATTTATAATAAGGCAAGTGAGTGTATAACCCTACTCTGTAGTTATTTGTCTAGTTCTTAGATGTATAGAAGGAGCAGATATACTTGATAACAGACATGATACACACATTGGATATACTGGTTCTTTTTCATATGCAGTGGGGGCTGTTATGGTTGGAAGGGCCAATTAGAGCCACCTGGAATACATTTTCTATAAAAAAAAGTAAATTTAAAATATTAATCTTTTCATGGGTGAAATGCAGAGATTAGTTTCACCATCAAAAGATTTGAAGGATGCAAAGTGCTGATTTCTATTAATTCTCTTTTGTAGTTATTTGTCTAGTTTTTATCTCGTTATGTAGTTTGTTCAAAATATAGATTTCTCTTGGAGAACAAAAGTGTATTATCACAAATTTAATCAGATGGTGATTCCAACTGCATTTACTGTTTCAACTATAAGTCTCTTTATTGGGGGCACACCCAATATAAATCTTGCAAACTGATATGCAGATATTGATTTATCTTCTTTTTCATCTATACCAAGATTACCAGAAGCAGTTTACTTCACTTGGAAGAAAGAGCATTATATCATTGATGACTTTCCTTGGGGATGGGTCAACTTTCTAGCTCTCTCACAGAAATTGGTATCTTTCTTCTTAGAAAGTATGATGACCATCACCTGGAAGATTGTTAGAATGAAGTTCCACTTCAGACTTACTGAATCAAAATCTGCATTTTAACAAAATCCCTGGCTGATTTGGAGCACATTGGGAGTTGAAAAGAACTGACCTTAACTAAAGGGATCTTGATCATGTGATCATCCCGCAGACCACCATACCGGTCCATCACACTGGTAACAATGCTGGTTGGACCTGAGAGTAGGTGAATTTGTGAAAGATATGCATGTTAGAGAGTGGAAAACAAAATCTATTAAAATCTAGGAGTCTACTACCCTGGTGAGATTTCTAGGAATCTAGTGATCTGAGAAATGTTGAGACATTCTATTAAGAGAGAAAGACAAGTTGATGTGTCTTGCACCTTCTATTACTAAGATAGTCTTGTGAAGATGTTTGCATTTTGGAAGACAATATATGAATGCATTCTTTCATGCATTTACTGAGTATTTACCTAGGTTACCAGTGGTGCCAGTTGTAACTAGAGCCCAGAACAAGAAGAGATTTTGCAGGAGGCCCAGGCTGCAATATAAGATTTCCCATTTTAACCATCTGATTCACCAGATGCAACTGTAATCTAATTATCTGTAACTTATATGATTTTGATATAGTAACTTTGGTAATTCTAATAAGAGAATCACAGAGTATAACTCTAGAATTTGTACAGAAGGCATGCCCAGTTTGGCAGAGAATTATCTTGTTTAGCAACACAGTGTCTGGCCTGTTACTAGACCAGTGGAGACTGAACAACTGACTGTAGAACATCAAGTGACCATGCCATTTGAGTTACAGCTCATGAAAAAGGCATTGTGTTCTCCACCAAGACTTAAATTTGGTCACATGTGGCAGCGCTTCATCATCAAATGTAAGTGCTATATATGAGATTGAACTTTAGCGATTTACTAAAGACCAAGTCAACACATGTGCAGATGACTCTCATGGTAACCACTATTGATGCACAGCCACTTTTCCATCATTCCATTAAGCAATTCATGACACTAATTATAAGAAAGAATAAATTTAGGCCTCTTTTAAAGATGATTTTACATGGAATGCTGTCACAACTCCAAATTAGACCAGTGTAGCTGTACAGGGATACTCTGAAATGACTCTAAAAGACATTTGGGAAGGAAATATTCCCAGTATAACTTTTAGGTTTGCATCTAATTGGTACCTTTACCTGCAAGCTTACATATGCAGAGGTAAAGTTTATGTCAATTAATCAGCAACAGCTAGTGATTCGGCCAGGTAGTCAAAGAATGTAGTTTAAAGGAGAAATTGACAAGGAATACTGAGGAAGAAGTACATGGCTAGAACTAACTCAGAATGGGTACAGGGTATGAAAATATTTGTATTCATGTGAATGCTCACAGAAAGGTTTCCCTGTAATGGAGTCTTTTATTAGTACAAAATTATCTCCTCATTGGATCTCAGTTGGATTCTTTCTCTAGTCATGGTTTTATAAACAACGTGAGATTGGCAGGAAGGATGTAAGTTAAAATTATATATGGATTTAACAACAGGGATAACGGTCATTGTTGAGTGCCAAACATACCCAAAATAGAGACAACAATGAGGGCTCAATATGGCATCATTTCCTGGAACAACTGGTCAACCCTTTAGTAGCATGTAATTACGCTGGAACGCACTCCGTCATGAAGCCATGGATTTTTACTCACTGGCATTGACTCTGACTCTCTATATTTTTGCTTACTCTTCTTGTAATCTGCAGTGAGTCTATGTGCAACATCATCCTGTGAATTTACTAAATATCATTTTCACTAAGAAGGCATCACATTCACCAATGCTTCTGACAAAGAAACTCATTTTACAACAAAGAAAAAGAATACATGCACAACCACAATATCCACTGGTCTTATCTATCTTATAACCCCAAAGTAACTGGCCTAATAGAATAATGGAATGGCCTGCCGAAGACCCAGTTATGGTGCCAGCAGTTATAAACCTGGGAAAAGTAATATGGCTCTCTATATTTTGTAAGCCAGAAACCAATAATTGGAGCTGTAATCCTATAGCTAGACTATACCACTTTGGGAATGAAGGAATAAAATTGGCTTTTCCTCTATTATTCCTTAATAACCTACTCCACAACTTTTTGTTTTCTGCTTTTGTAACTTTGGAGTCTCCGGTTTAGAGATATTAATTTCCAAGGGAGGAATGCTTCCACTGGGGGCACACCAATGATTGCATTTAACTGGAAGTTTGGGCTTCATTTGTCACTAGCCATATTGATGTAATGCCTAATGCTCCAGGCAAAGAAGCATCATGTACTGGATGGAAGTACCAGTCTTGCTTGATTGTCAAGGAGAAATGGGAGCAGTTTAATGATATTATACAGTGTGACATGAAGGAGTATGCCTGAAAGTAAAATATTTTCTTGTGAGACTCTTAGAACTTTGAAGACTATGGCAATACAATACTAGGAAGATCACTAATGTCACTAGAAATGAAGATTTGGGTCAAAAGAGCTGTGATCCTAGCTGAAAAAAATGAAATATACACAATAAGCCATGGAAAAGGAAAAATAACCAATACGGCTTCATGACCAGTTTCAGAAATGAGAATGTAGTAGATATACATACTTTGTTCATAGCTTTGTTTTATATACATATAGTTATATAAATACAAATAAATATATATATACATATTTATATTTATATATATCAATAATTTATTTTTTTAAGTTACAGAATATCAAAAGAAGACATTGGAAAAAATGAGAATGACTCAGAAAAATATAGAATAACTTATAGAAGTTTGGTTTCCATTTTGGAGGACAAAGTGAGTGCATCTTTGGTTATACAAGATATACTTGTATATGTTAGTCATAAGCATAATGCTGTTATTTGAAATTTTAAATATGAGAGGTGTATATAATTATTAAATTAACAGAGGGTGGGCTAGTCAAACTTTCTATCGTCAACTAGGCATCACCCATGATCCCTACTGCACTGCACTTTCCTTTGCATTGCAGGGAGGAAGTCTAGATTTGTATTTCCTAGAATTTTCATTATTTGGTTCTGAAATACTATCTGGAATAAAAGCATTGTAAACAATTTAAAAAATGGAAGAGAAGAAGTAATTATTTTAGCAGCAGCTATGGGTAGACAGCTGAAATGATCTGTAACAGCTTTCCTTGGCATCTGAGATTCTCCTAAACTCAGGCATTTGTGGGGCTTCCCAGTGAGGCTTCTGAGAATCACCCTCGAAGTGCTGCAGGCCACTGAAATCACTAGAACTGGCTTCTGTTGGACTCCCAACACATGAGAATCACACATCAGTGCTGCAGGCATTTGAGATAATTATTGGCAGCTTCCCCACAATTTACCCTTCCTGATTTTCCCCGAACAGATTCTGATATGCACCCCCCCCCGCCCACAGCCATTCCTATCACAATGCCTATCACCGTGTAAGTCTCTAATTCCCTCTAATAAAACTCTTTTCATTTGAGATCCTCAGAGTGATATAGTCACTCATTAGGATATATCAACCGTTCAGAAGCAAGAAAAAAAATGTCTAATAGATAGAAGAAAGCCAAAACACATTTTTTCATAGGAATATTTTTTTTTTTTTTAAAAAATCTACCTAATATAGCTCGGACATCAATTTCCAAGGAACAAACAGAAGCAGTAAATTGGAAATAAGGGAGAGTCCATATAAATTAGTGATGCCGATAGCACCAATAAATAAAAACTATTATCAGGGAAGTTTTACTGACTGCTTTACATAATAGCAAATATAAGAACTTTAAAAGTTAAGAAGTCTGTGGGATTATTTAGTATAGATCTAGCATTCATATGAGAAAATCCCCAAAGGTATTTTGATATCATGCCTTACTATAAAAGTCACTAATCAAAATGATAACTATATTGAGAATACTTAAGAAACTAGATGTGCAATCCACTTAAGAATTTTCCTCATCAAATGTATTTAAAATTGAATAAATATACAATTTTTCTTATTCTGTCTCTTAGTTGTTGATATTACCCAGTGTTCTGCCTGACCTCATCTTTTTTTACTCTCAGTACATTGTTCCAATGTTTTCTTATCAATTCTCTGGAGTAGACACTTGATCTATGCTAGTTAGGTTTGTAAACATTCTTTCCCTGTAATTAGGAAATGGGGCCCTGATTACTAAATAATGATAGCTAACACTTATATAGTGCTTAGTATGTACCAGGGACTACTCTAAGTGCCTTGCATATATTAAATGAATTGAACTGATTTTTATAACAAACCTGTGACTTTGTATTTATAGTTCGCTATATAATATTCTTATATATTTGTATTTATCTCACTTGATATCAAATAGTAATAGTTAATGTTGCTATTATTTCTATTTTACAGGTGAGAGAACTGAGCCTAAATCATGTCCAGTTGTCAACCATCATCTAAATCACCTCTAGTAACAATGTTCTTTCCATCAGACAGCTGCTATCTATCCCTCTTCACACTTGGATTCAGTGACTCACATTTTGACAAAACCCCTTGAGAAAGCACCACTGGATGATTGGGGTATATTATTTAGTAATTGTGCTATGCCCCAACTCTCTCAGTTTCCACATTCTTGTCTACCACTCTGCAAACACATTCACCAGACATCTCTGTGACCCCTTTGATGGTTTGCATGCACCACTACATTTCCTGGCTGATTCCCCAACCCTCTATATAACCACCTAGACTCCTGATTCCTGACTTCTCTGCTGTAATGAATTTATCTCTAAATCTCCAAATACCAGCCCATTGTGTGGCATGTACGCTGTTTTCTAGAAATGTTTGTTGGACAGGGTCTTGGAATTTGAGTCACAATTACCCGCACACTCCTAATTTTAATCTCTACTCTATGCTTTCCAGACCCCTGACATAAGGTACTACGAATTACCAGCTGGAGTTAAAAGTGAAACACAGAGGCAGTTTACTTCATCAAGACTGGAGGGCCAGAAGTATAGGAACTAGTTAATGAATCTCAGCCTGAAGAGAATATAGAACAGGAAAGCAGGTGTTTTCCTGAGTCAAGTTTTTAATAAGGAGGGTGGAAAAGAGGAGCAAATAATAAAGATAACCTGGAAGAAAGGGTGCTGAATTTATGGTATAAATTCCTGAGTCAAATTTGAGTAACCAACATTTAGCCCATTTTGATGTTTCTAAAGCTGAAATAGCCAGTCTCTAAGATGTCTCCCAGTAATCCCTATCTCATTGTACTATACTTTTGCATAGTCCACTCCCACATTATACTGCATTGTCTGTATGACCAACATAATAATTAAGCAGAAGTATGATATATGACCTAAGACTAAGTCATAAAAGATATTGTAGCTTCTGTCTTGCTCTCTATCTTAGATTACTCACTTCGGGGAAGCCAGCTACCGTGTTGTGAGGACACTCAGGTGGCCAGTGGAGAGACCCTTATGGAAAGGAATGGAGGCTTCAAGCTGACAGCCAGAAGAATATACCCCAGTCAAGTTTTAATGTGACTGCAGCCCAAACCAACAACTTGACTACGGTCTGTGAGAGACCTTGAATCCGAACAGTCCAGCTAAGCCACCTCTGGATTTATGACCTTCAGAAACTACATTAATGTTTGTTGTTTTAGGTCACTAAATTTGGGACTAATTTGTTTGATAGCAATAGATAATTAACACAAAAGACAAATTATAGGTTCCAAATTATGAGTTGGGGGCCATTTCTGGCCTGCTCGCATGGTTTTGTTTTGTTGAAAAGGGACAGACAATGGTTTTAAAAATTCAGTTAATTGTCAATTTTTACATTTGGGAGATTAAAAAAAATTGTTTGTTACTTTCTTTAAAAAGTAACAAGATCTTGTAACACAGTGTTGTCTTTATGACTCTATTGCCTTTGATTTGATCTTTTCCATTCATTTAAATATTAGAGGGCATTCAAAGTTTGCTATACTTGGCCCAGGCTCCAATTTATCAGAAATTATTTCATTCATCTTATAATGTTTTGTTTTAGCAGAAACTTAAAATATATATATATATATTATATATATATATATATATATAATATATATATATATATACCTATATATATGTATATATATGGTGCTTGTTATATTTTTGAAAGATTTTACCAAATGAAAGAGTTTTGCTGCTAAAACAAAACAAACAATAAACCCCCACATTCCCAAATCTGTCTTTCATCAAAAGCATCTTGAAAACCCTAAGATGTAAAGATTTCTAATCATGGATTATGATAAACATGGTTACTTTATGATCATATATTTATATTTTAAAAGAGGGGTTAATTTCTCTCTTCCTATTTTGGAGATGAGACAGGACTGTCCAGGTATCAGTGTGAAATGGGGGTTAAGTCTAAGAAGCAGATCTCCGAGAAAAGTAATTTGCAGTGGGATGATCCATCAGAGCAGATCTGAACCAGGTCCTTTGCTTGGGGAGTGGAGTAGAACAGTAAACTGGGAAGACCAAACAGCAATGCCAAATCAAGGAAGGCAGAAGTGGGATCAAGAATATAAAATGGATTCAAGACAAAGGATTGAAAGTAAGAGGTCAGGGCAAAATGGGAGGGGTCTAGTATGATTACTACCAAAAGCACTGGTGTTTCCACAGTTCTCCTTTCTTAATCCATGGATATATGAGACATGATAATGATGTGGCAATGGATTTTAGGAACTGCCAAATAAAGGACTGCTTTGAAAATTTATCATAAAGACTATCCACGTGATATGGCTGCTTTCTGGCAATCCATCCCTTCCAAGTACAGAAAATTCTACTGATTATTTCCAATTTTTCCCCCCCTTTTTGAAATACCATAGTACTACAATGCATTAGGGCAATGGTGAGCAGGCTTACTTGTGATAAATGGAAAAATATTGAGGCCAAGCAATATGATGGTTTCCTCTGACATCAACCTGATAGATTTAAGTGAAAGACTCCACTTTAACATTTGTGCACATCTAGTTGAAAGAAAGTATATTCACATGCAGATCATATATTTGGCTCATTTCATAAACACATGTTTTATGCCATGCATTCGAGAAATGTGAAATCAAGCCAAGTTTTATATAGCCCACATCATTTTACACATTTGGGAAGGTTAATAGTAAAGATTCTAGGCAACTGATTTAGGTGCTTTTTAAAACTTGGAGATTCTACAGCTGATTATAGATTTAGAGGAAGTTGGAAAGCCTCAACAAATTTCTTCCTTTCTTTCGTTACCAGAGAAGGGTAGAGAAAAGAATTGCTAAGCAGGAAAGAATGGTTTTGCTAGTCTCCACAATTCCTTTTCACCACCATCTTCCTTCAGGCAAAAGTTAGCCTGTATTTTCAAGTGTCTGGGTATAAACATGCCTGTATTAAAACATTCTCCTTGTTTATAATTTTATGATTTATCTATATATCTTTATTTTTGGCTACTGTGGCTTTTTACAGCTTTCTAATTTATATAGCCATTTGTTTTGGCTGTCAAAACATTTTTAATTTTAATTACTGTGTATCATGCCTGAGGGTGTAAAACTGTCAGATAAATCTGAGACTCTGCATAAACATGTGGAGAACTGCATGTGTTACCACTCAACAATTGCTAGTGGGCAGTTAGCAAATGCCTTTCTAGGGGGTTGGTTGGCCAGCCCTCTCTCCTTCATGGAGGCACAGGATGATGTTGTCAGTCTGGGGGCTGGATGCCTCATTACCCACCACATGTCGATGACCTTGGCACAAAAAAGGCAAGAGTCTGTGATGGACCAGTCACAGGCTGGACAGTCTGCATATGGCTGATGGAAGAGCACTGAATTTTTAATCTTGTCAGCTTGGACAATTGGGTAATTGACCTAGCACTTAGCCTTTAGAAAGGAAAATAATTGGGGAAGAGGAATCAGACTTTTTAAAAAGTATGATAACTTATTTGATTGGTAAAATGTGATCAAGGATCTAGCTCCTTTTTTTCTTCATAAAGTTTCAACAGTAAATATGTATGTATGTGTCCATCCATCCATTTATCTATCAACCTATTACATATCTAAAGGTCTTATATTGGGGATCAGGAGAGTTGTACTTGAGCTTGAGTCTTAGTGTTGTTACTAGGACATCTTTAACCTTGTATAGATTCTTTAAATGCAGATTTACATTATAGTGAGCTGAAAGGCTTTAGAGGTAATCTGATACTTTATCCAATATAAAATCTAGATTTACAATGAGATATGGATCTGGACTATGTCTATATTTATCCAATGGTAATGTAGTATAGTTACAGTTCAGTTATTATTCTTTCTACGCCCATCTTAGGGGAGATTCAGTGCCCAGAGAGGGTTGCTTCTACCTCCTGCCTACTTTACATAGCCCATCGCTTGATTTCAAAAGAGAGCATAGAGCAGAGAGAATGATGGTAGAGCTTCCCTTCTGCAATTTCTCTTTTGGTAGTCTTTTCTACCTTTGACCCTTGACATGTCCAAGGTATATTAATAAATAATATGCCTCAGAATGCATTCTAAATATTCGAACTATTACTATTTATTACATTGAATTTTCCAATGGAGTTCTTGTTTCTAGTCTATGATCTCAACCAGGTAGAGGCATTTGTAATATGGAGCTAATTGATTATTGGTGTGGGATCTTTCAGACAAGACACCATAGTCGAAAAATGGACTGGTACTGTTATATATTAAAGCCTGGTAACTTATAGAATATGTAATGACTGCATAAGCCACATGAATTATAAAATTCCTCATGTACATTTAGCTCTTTGATGGAAAAGTGTGTAACTCAGGAACAATTTTTTAAAAACATTTTATCATCTTTGACGTAGGTAAGCCTGCTGAACTAGCCCTTCAAGACTCTGCGATTTTCCTTAAAAATGTAATGTGTTTCCCCTCCCAATTTTCCAATACAAAACATTTATCTTTCCACCCTGAGATTTAATAGTTCTCTGTTGGCGTGATATGCTTTTCTATGAAAACTTCATTCACTCAGGGTTTATTGACAGTATTTGATAAGTGCCTATTATGTGCTAGACACTATAGAAGGGGCACAAGGGGGAGTAAAGCAACTTAATAAACAATAAGTCAGAACTAGGTTCTATTTCTGATAGGATGGTTTCTGAGAGTAATTTATCTTTGGTAACAATGCAGACTAGAGTGTTGGTTATATCTCATTTAAAGAAAGTCTGATTTTTTTCTTTCCTCAATACCAAACACGTAATAGGAACTAAATATGACTGAGTTAATATGTAAATGCAGAATGAGTATTTTTTTATGTCTTTTAAAACTATGTTAATTTTGTCTTGTAGTCTACATTAAGAAATAAACTTAAGAAAACTATAACACCCATAATGCTACTTTTATTCAGTTATAATTTGCCTTGACTATGAAGAGGCAAAAATGAAAAGGAAGTATGTATCCCTGTTATTTGATTATTTGCATCAGCACAGGAGATAAAAGAAAGGCACTATACAACCCCATTCATAGCAGCAGTATACATAATAGCCAAAAGGTGGAAGCAACCTAAAAGTCCAAAGATGGATGAATAAATAAACAAAATGTGATATATAAACATAAGGGAATATTATTCAGATTTACAAAAGGAAGAGAAGTCTGTCACATGCTGCAACATGAATGAACCTTGAAAACATGCTAAATAAGCCGGTTATAAAAAGACAAATACTATATGATTCTACTTTTATGAGGTATCTACAGTAGTCAAATTCACAGAAACAGAAAGTAGAATGGTAGTGGACAGGGGCTTGGAGATTGAGAAGAGCAGGAGTTGTTTCACAGGTATAGAATTTCAGATATGCCAGAGGAAGAAGTTTTGAAAATCTGTCTTACAACAATAAGAACATACTTAACACTACTGAATTATATAGTTAAAAATGGTTAAGATGGTAAGTTTTATGTTGTGTGTTTTTCACCACAATAAAAAAAAATAAAAAGAAATGTAACAAATACTGAATACATGCTAACAGTGTTTCAGGCATTTTATATGGATTATGTCACTTAATCCTCTCGATACGATCATTGGGCAGGTAAAGAAACACAGGTAGGTTAAAGAGTTTTTCAGGCTACAGGATTCAAAAGTTGAGGTCCTGGAATATGAATCTAAATATTTGTCTATTTTCCTCTGAGTAATCTCTTAAATGAAGTATAGACACAAATGCCATAGATACCAACTAAAGATTAATGATACTTAAGGTAAAAAGATAATAATGAATGAACATTGAGTGCTACCATGTTACATATATTTTTTTTGGTGGCTTTACATACACCCTATCTAAGCCTCAAAATGTATAAGTATTATTATTAACCTCATTTTACAGATGAGGAAAATTAAAGTAATCTGCTCAAGGTCAAGCAGTCAGTAGAAGGCAGAGACTTAAATCCAGGTAGTCTAATTCTAGTGCCCATGCTCTTATATTATATGATGGAAAAAATGAATTTCTAATTCTAGAGTGTTCTTACCATCTCAAAACTCTTTTCCCATACATTATCCAATGTAAAAAATCAAGTTCAGTTGTGAAGTTGACAAACAGCCATAGTTAGCCTTATTTTATGGAAGATAATACAGAAGATCAGTTAGGGATTTTTTGCAGGGATACATGTTGAATAAGTGACAAAAGGAAGATTTAAATTCAGGTCTTCTGACTTCTGGCCCCATGCCTGCCTTCCCCCAATATCAAAGTAAGATCTATCCCAGACTACCTCGGAGATGTGAGATAACTGAAGTGTGTCACAGACACTCATTTACTTTTACACTCATTTCTCTAAGCTCTGTGTGATTGCCAGTGTCCATAAGTCAGATGGGATTTGCAATTAAGGACCTCTGATGACTCAGCCTCGAGGGCAGGCCATAGGGCAGACTTGCCTGGGGGGCCCTCGGGGACTGGGGAGGGAGGCTTGGGCAAAGCTCTGCCCTGCTTTTTCCTGACATGCCCTCAGAGAACAGAGTTTTTATTGGACACTTGATGACAGGAGCAGAATGTGAGTAAAAGGGACGTTGGTTTAATATCTCACAACATGAATAGCACATGTTACACAGCTAGTAACTCGCACTGATCTGCTGCCCTGTAAGATTGGTGTTTCTGAAGAGGGGGAGGAGGCAAGATCAGAAACTGCTTTCTGTCCTGAGATTTCTTTTACTGCAGAAGTTTGCAGCTGGGACTCTCTGCTTTTCTTCCTCTGTAGGTACATAAAAGTAACCCACATAATCATGTTTCTGTCTTAATTACCTTTCTATTACTAAATTAAAATACTGATACTAACGCCAGAAAAATCTGGCAGGATTTGTTTAAATCTGAAAAGAGGTAGAGCTGGGCTGTACTTGAAGTAGTCAAGGCCTCCTTATCCTTGAAGTTTCTCAAATGGATGAAGCCATAAATCTTGGGCAACTTATTTTCTGCTCTCTCCAAATAATGTTAATATATTAGACAATATCTGGCCCATAGTTCTGAAGCTGCCTTTGAATTCCTTCTGTATCACTGCTCTATCACTGCATAACAAAATACCCCCAAAGTTAGTCCATGAAAACAGCAACCTTTTCTGTTTTTCACCTGTCTATAGATGGAGTGGGTGATTCTGGAGATCTGAGTGGGGCTTATTCATGCACCTACTTGGGTTGACTTGTTGGGTTGGCTGGGGTTTGCAGATCCAGAATGGGCAGGGCTAGATCGGTGCTGCTCTGCCCACATATGGTTCTTCATCCTCCTGTAGGCTTCCTGGGCTTATTCTTATTGTGTTGCAGTGTTCTAAGAAAGGAAGCAAAAATGTGCTGCTGCTTTTTCAAGCCTCTGCTTATGTCAAGCTTGCTAGCATCCTACTGGCCAGGGAAAGTCACATGTTGAGCCAAATGGCAGGCAAATGTGGCCTCTCTGACTCCACAGAAATAACAGAGCATATAGGAAGAACATTTTGGGGGCTATCATTTTAATCAATCTTTCACACTCTCTAAAACCAATGGTTCCCTGAAACTTAAAAGTGGTAGTTCTCCTCCCAAAAGGAGACACTATTTCATTTTCTTGTATCCTAGTGCTTACTTAGGGATGGTGTCTGGGACACAGATTATTCTAAATGTCCTTGAAACGAATGGTTGGAAATGAGGGTGTCACTGGCAAGTGCCCTAGTCTCCTAATCACATCTCTTTTAGTTGCAAGTAACAAGTATCTCCTCAAACTGGCTTCAACAACAACAAAAAATTAACTTATTTTACTGAAGTCCAGGGCCAGAAATATGAATGGGTTTCCTGAAGGATTGGGACCATGAACTGGAAGTTATAATAGTCTGAGTTCACTCCATGTGTCTGAGGCCGTCCTTCATTCAATAAACTGTGGAAGGGCGATGGCCTCAGTGTCACAAGGTACAAAACTTGGCTGTCTGGGGAGCTGGAGATGTAGCAGTGCCTATCACAAGTGGCTATAGGTATAGCAGAGAGGTTTCTTGAAGAATTCAGAAAATTCTTTAGTTTCAGGATGTGGGAGATAGCCCCAAGATTCCTGTCCCCTGGCCAATCAGACACTAGTCTAGATACTGCTGTGAAGGGATTTTATAGATGGAATTAAAGCCCTAAATCAGTTAATCTTAAAATATGGAGATTATGTGATTGGGCCTGACCTAAGCAGTGTTTCCTCTAGCTGGGAGCATAAAAGGAATTCAGAGATTCAAAGATTCAAAGGGGGAGATTTGACATGCTATTCTGGCTTTGAAGATAGAGGGGTCCATGTGCCAAGCAATGTCTATGGCCTCTATAAGCTGAGAGCAGCCCCTGGGAGACAACCACAAGGAAATGGAGACCTCAGTTCTTCAACTATAAGAACTAAATGACTTTGGAGCATATACCTTCCCAGGGCCTCCAGATGAGAGCCCTGCTGGCCAACACCTTGATTTTGGCCTTATGTCATTCTAAGCAAAGATCCAGCTGAGCCATACTAGACTTCCAACCTGCAGATACTAAACAGCTGTTATTTTAAGCTGCTAAATTTGTGATAATTTGTTTAGAAGCAATAGAACACTAATACACGGTGATTACCATTTCAATTTTATCTCTTTAAAAAGGCTGATATCCTTTGAGAAATGGCATAATTAGAATTATCAGTCATATTTTGTCTAATTTATTGGCCTGAAGACTCAATGATCCAAAAGGGCAAAAATATTCTGAAAAGAAATATTATAATTTGACAAGAGTAAGGTATGTGAGAAAGGTTAAATTTTGAAGAGAGGGTAGGTAGACTGGCTTTTGTGGACTGCGGTCTTATATGCTAGGCCTTCAAAGAGACAGTATACAAGAAACCAAGGCACTGGGAACTTGAGATGTGTGTGTGTGTGTGTGTGTGTGTGTGTGTGTGTGTGTGTATTAGATAGATAGATGACAGAAAAAGAGACAGAGAGGGAAGGGATTAGTAAAAGGTACTGAAAATAAATGAAAAAGCCTTCAATTAACCTTTCCTTCTGCGTGTTCCATCTCTTTCTCAATTATATTAATATCATCAGCATTTAAACTTGCTCTAGCATATCTGATCGCAAAGAAAATCCCATCTCCTGAATTAGCATGCCCCTCCAGCTATTACCTGTTTTTCTGTTTTTCTTCTCCTAAGTTGTCTAAATGTAATATCCTCAAACCTTGACCTCCCATTTATCCTCAAATCATCTTTAGAGGGTAGGCTTCCTCCCCAATCATGCCAAGAAACTCTTCTTCCCAAACCATCATTTCCTTTCATTTTGCTAGGTCCAATAGACTCTGGTCTGACTTCTTCCTAATGGATCTTTCATGATTAAACCCAGTTGGTCACACTTCTTATTTTGGAACATTCTTTTCTTTTGGTTTCTATGACAACACCTTCTTCTGGTTCTCCTCCTACTTTTCAGGCCACTCTACCTCAGAATAAATTGTATGTTTCTCTTCTTAGAGCTGATTTCTAAATGTCAGCATTTTCCAGGACATTTTGGACCCCCTCCTTTTCTTACACAGCTAAGCTCTTTCCTTAGGTGATCCTTTCCTCCAATTGTGATAAATGTCCCTGGCTTTATAGAAGAGATTACCTGTGAACTTGTCAAAGTGGAATACTGTATATTGTAACTGAGATGTGTTATAACCTTTGTTTCCTCACCTACAAAATGGAGACTCGCCTTGTCTGTTTACAGGATTGTTGTAAGAATAAAGGATGAACGTATGTGGCAGGAGGAGTCTACTACTGTTCTTATTGTTATAGTTACAGTCAGAACATTGAAATAATAACTGTTGGAGCTTTCCAAGGGTATGAGTGGGTGAGAAGACCAGTGCCAGAAAGAAGAATGGAGAAAAGGAGAGAAAAAAAAAATTGATCTATATCTATACTTTATAGATGTAGCTATATAGAGAGAATATGAATAAAAATGAAAATGAGGGAATTGACAGAAGCTATGTGATTGGGATTTGACACCAATCCATAAATCTCTCAATTCTTCAGTAAAGTTTCCAACTCAGGAAAAGCTGAGAGTGAATGGACTTCTTACGAAAGATAGTGAAGGTATAGGGGCTTTGATGGGGGTCAGAATAGAGCTGTGATGTAGCGCATGGCAAAGGGGCAGGTGTAGAAAGATACCTTCAAAGAACAGAAGCAAGAACACAAGTGAGATTTAACTTTATTTTTTACCTCTCTGAATTACCAGTGGATATTTGGAGTTATACAGGCTTAGAAAACATTTCTATTCAATAAGCGTTCCTTGAGTATCTATTCCCCATAGGTGCTCAGACTGATGTTACAGGGAACAAAAAGGTGTGTGATGATGGTAATGTTCGTGGTGATGGTGATGATGATGATGATGATGATGATGATGATGATGATGATTTGCTCCCAAAGAACCATCCGTTTTCCTATTTGAACCTCACAGCCAGCCAGGAAGGTAAACAGGACAGGGATATTTTGACACTTTTTTACAAAAGAGTGAACAGAGCTCCGGTGATTTGCCCAAAAGGTAGAAAGTGACAGAGCTAGCACTTGATCCCATATTTAAATCTGTATCTCCTGTTTTTTTCCACTAAATCAGTGTTTCCTTACTGTGGTGCTATTTCTTTTGCTGGTAGGTCTCATACTTTAGTAAGCATATAAACAAAACCAAAAAAAGAAAAAGAAACTCATGTATTTATTTTAGCATATCCTAGAAAAATAAATTAAAAAGCAACACAGAGCCCTAGTTTTAGTGATATTATTTCTTAAGATGAGATTAAATCAGGTAAAAGTTAAATTAAATATTAAAATAACAGTTGTCTAGATAGAGAAAGCAAAATATAAAAAAATTAACATGTGAGCAATGTATTATACCATGCTATAGATGTTTTAAAATAATAAAGTGGTGAGGGTAAGTATGAAACCTATGATACTACATACCAGTTAAGATATCATACCTACGATGCCTGATGTATTCTTTGAGCAGCATAACAAAATGGAACCAGACATCTGGCTTTAATTACACTTTTACCTCTCACTGACAATGTGATTTTAGGCAAATCACTCTGGGCCTGGTTTCCTTATCATGAAATGGAGAACTGAGATTGTCCTATTGTCCAGAACAAATCATTGGTGTTCAAATATGTCTGCCAAAGGAGAGATAAAAACTATAGCACAGTGGATTCTATGGCCAGATTGCCTGGGCTGGAAATCTGGTTTTCCTACTTACAGGCTGTGTAACCTTGGGCAAGGTACCTAACCTCTTTTTTCCTTTTCACTCACAAAATTAAGATAATATTATTTTAATAGGAGTGTTGAGAAGATTAAATGAGTTAGAGGAAGCGTGCCTAGCATAATAAATACTATCAATGTGTTTGGTATTATTATTATTACCTTGGAGCTTCAGAGGATGGGCTCATTATACTCATTAGAAAGGACCACAAGAAGCTTCATGGAAAAGTGGCATCTAAGATGTCCCAAATATGTCATTAGTTTACCAGTATGGAACTTCCTAACCATGTCAGAGAAGGAGAGAGAGAGATGGCAGAAAGATAAAGGCAAGTGGGCCAGGAGAATGGAGGAAGAAACCTCTAGGAGCTGAGTCTGCCTAATTCCTTACAGACTAGGAGAAACCATCACTGCACTGGTGTGCCTGGGTCTTCTTTAATCTGGGTCCAGCTCTCAGTATGTGGCATCTATCACATCCGAGAGCCACTAAGTATTTGGCTGATTTGTTGGAGGGTCATATACCTGAGAAGCAGTGCAATGAAACAGTGTCTAGCTACCTCTCCATGACTCCATCTCAGCAAAGACAGCAGATTTGGGAAAGGCAACGGCAAGCCCCAAAAGAATCCTGTCAGTATAACTGAGGCCTGAACTCCTGTTCTGGCCTCTGTTCTCACGCTAAGACCAACTCACTCTTCTCTGTTTTGTGATGGTGTCTGTTAAACAGATTCTGTGCTACTTTGTTAAACAAAACCAAACACAGTTACTCCCTCCACATGCTATTAAACACAGCTACATTAAAATAATCTCTAGGTTGAAACAAATATATACCACCACAAGATAATTGGGAGTTAAGTCACTGTGACAGGCTGAATAACTAAATTAACCCTATTAAAACCTGTTTTCATGGGGTCAAAGGCTTTTCTGTGGAAGAAATCAAGTGTAAAAGAAAACAATTTTTAACATCTTGAAACACTGAAAATAAACTAGTAATTTCAAGAAGCAGCAAACAATTTGACTTAGTTCAAGGAAAAGATGAAATGAGGTCATAGGTATTTTCTATCTTTGATTTAAATTTTATTAGCTTATGAAAGGACATTATTTTTTCTTTTATCCTAGTAAAAGCATTTTATGATTAATATTTCTGAATGTGGCTTGTTTTAACAAAATCACTAGAAATTAAAGAAATTTCCATTAAAACAATGATGTTATTTTATAGGCAACCTATCACATTTGGAAGGTTTAACCAAATGATAAAAATTCAGGATTGGTGAGGGTGTGAGGAAACAGGCTCAAACACAAAGGGTAAATTCCTGGATGGCTACTTCATAGCCAAAGACAGATCCAGTGTGCAATGTGCAGTTCACCTGTCCCAGTTATTCACTTATAGAGAAGTAAAATTATCTGATACCTAAAGCGATAAGATGATTATAAATTAACCTACAAGGATATAAGCTCTTTGAGGTCAGGGATCACTGTGAAATTGTTTTACTCTCTTTTACCCAGCACTTTGTACAATTGCTAGCATAGAATGAGCAGTCAACAGATATTCACATATATATTAATAAATCTGAATTGTGTTTTTATATCAGAAGACATCTCAATGCTTAGCAGCAGAAATGGAGTAAATAAAATATGGCTAACAATACAAAAAGACATGATTCAGCCATTAAAAATAATTCTGTAGAAGAAAATTTATAGGATGCAGAAATATGTTTTTGATAACTTAAAATCTGAAAAATAGCTGGTTTAAAACAATATGTGCATTATAATCTTAATTTTTCTATAAAGAGTATTTACATGAAGATATAAAAACTGGGAGATATATACTAAAATTTTAACATACTGGTTATATCTGGTTGTAGCTGACTGATACTTTTTTTATTTTCTAAAATTAAAATAAAAAATTGTTGCAGTGAGAGTAATAGGAGGTTAGGAATCAAGCTGAAATGATAAGTAAACTGCTTATAAGTGAGAAGAAATTTTCTGAAAGCCTCTAGAAAATTTTCTGAATGCCTTTAGTCTAGAGACTAAATAATTATCTAAGAAGGGTTAATATGTCAAAAAATGTTTGTACTAAATTAACTCTAAGTTCTCTGAACCCAAGGCTCAAAGATTCCATAAGATGAATGACAGATAACCCTCTATAGTTTCTATTGATAAGATACAGAATTCTTTCCTTATGGACAAAGGATAGGTTACTATTTATCCCTCTATCTCTTTCCCCTTGTTGATGTTTCTTTTATTTGCAAGGTCTTTGTAAGCTGTCTTCCTTCGCTTGTTAATACTACTTACATGATCAGAATTTCATTCTTTTCTCTCTTGATAGCTTCTGGGTCCTCAAGAATACTCGACAGAGTGACAGGTAACATTTACAGTTATAATGAATCCTTCTTAAAAGTGGATTGGTTTTCAATCAGCTGAGCTACCCCTTTGTATTAATGTCATAGGATAGGTTCTGGAAAAGGAAGAGTCTCGGAGGAAGGCAAAGAGCTTTGGAATAGAGAGGAGAGAGTATTCCATATACCTACTTGATGGTTTTGGTGAGTTCCTGGCCAACGAAAGTGCCTAAAGAAAAATCATGGCTTTCTTGGACTATTGTGTATTGGCCAATATCTATTTATAGCATTAAACTTCTATTTGACAAGATATTACAGAATAATTTTGATTCTGATTTTGGATCTAACTTTAAATAGTTCATAGGAGGACTAATTAAATTAATAATATGAACACACTGCATAAAACCAATTACATAGTTTTCTAGTCAGGTACACTAACCATGGCTTTTAAAGTTTTTCAATATTGAGGCTAGTTCAGCTAGTAAAGATCTACTCTATGCAAAGAGAACATATTATCTTTTGTTTGCAGCAAATTGGTATTAGATAATATTTGGCTCAACCCACTTCTGGGTTTGGTCCACTATGGTCAGATAAAGTAGGAAACTTATTTGGTATAAATCCAAGTGCTACGTAAGGACTAGCTTAAAGCATATCCTAGAGTTTGGCTTGGAATGAGTCTGGATCCAATTTCTTTTATAAAAACTTATTTGGTCAATTTTTAAGGCATTGAAAGTGTTGAGAACATGTATTTATTCTGCACTAAACCCCTCAAACTTTTTAAGACATATTTGCTCACGTTATAAAAGAACACAAAGTGCTAGTAAAATGCCAGGCTCAACCTACCTATCATTCATTTGTGTGATCAGTTTCTTGGAATACATTGGAATGGTAATGTGGGCTCTCTGAGAAAGGGTGAAAAAGAGGATGAAAAGATTACAAAACCATCCTAAATTATATCTGCCATGGTAACTAAAGCAGTGTTTTCAGGGGGAAGAATGCTGAAACATCACACTTCGTCCATTGCCAAGAACTCCTGGAAAATCATGAGGTAAGCGAATTAGAGAAAAAGCATTTGGGACGCTTCATCAAGTCTGCCGAGGCTCCTTCAAGCAATATCCCATTCCATTAGCTATTCAATGGAATGAGAATAAGAAAGTGGGGATGCGATGCTGACCAACAAAACAGAAAGGTCATTGTAAGATTTCCTCTCTGACTGCCCATTGCAAAGTGCCAATATTAACACATTTCCAGTTGAAAAACACCCACCAGCAAGTCTCCAGGACTGGAATATACTCTCCCCAGCTGCCCTCCAAAATATGCGGTCTCAGAATGGCATGGTGGCTAATTGGGAGACATGGCACAATGACTTCAGTCCTTCAAGCTTCTCTTACATTCACCAAATCAATCTGTGTGCTTCCTGCCATGCCTCAAGCCTCAGGTATTCTGAAGATGTAGACAATAAGGGGCACAAAGAGGGGGCGTATATGCAGAATACAGTAGGGCAATATGACCTGTGCTTTGTTAAGAAAAAAAGCAAGCTGTAGGTTTTTGAGAAGAAAAGAAGCTCAAAGAGATAGTCTTATAGTACCATCTCCACAGATACCCAGTGATAGGATGATGAAAACAGTAATGAGCATGATAAAGGCTGAAAAGCCACAGGGATATCAGACTGATCTATTCCGTGTCACAGATATCTATATAAAGACTTTTAGCTAATAATATTTTGATGCCAAGTTCTTTTCATTGCTTTGGCTAAAACCCAGGAGTGGATGTTAACACATATTTGGCACATGGACCCTCTCTGGTGTACTAATTTCCTTTTGCTTAGTCATGTAGCCAGCAGTAGAGCTGATCTCAACTAAGGTGGCTGGTACTAATTGTTAGTTTCCAATTACTAGTTGTTCAAGGTTTATCAAGTATTGTGACTTTAATTAGGGCCCTAAGATGTAAACTGCAATGTCTTTAACAGACACATTCCGATGGGGATAATTTGATGAGCCAGTTGCTGTTGTATAGTAATTGAGAACCAAAGAGAGATTCACATATGAATAGTAAATTAAGATGTGCAGTAGTAGCTGGGATTTATACCTGGACTGTTAGAGGCCTTAATGACCCCATAAAAGGGAATAAGGTCATTTGTTATTTAAAGGATCATAAGATATTGCATTTCATAAGGATATTGAGCATGCACAAGGTTAAAGCGCTCATGGGTGAGCCAAATTCCCCCTTTATTTCATTTATAAGCAGAACCAGAAGAGTTAGCACTTCTTTGTAATAAAACTCTAAATTCCAGAGTGACTTGCTGCTCTACCTCCCAAATCCCAAAGGGCAGCTGCTGCTGGGCTGAGCTTTGTAAAATGCTAGTTTCATCCTCAAACTCAGCACAGGCACTGAATCCTCCATTTTAGAACCAATTAAAGTAAACGGTTTTACAATTTTCTGGGACAGATTGTCACAAGTGGCTGAATGGGGAGGCCCAGAGGTCTGGAAAGGTGTCAGGGAAAAAGTCTAATTCTTGGTATTCCTTGGATATAGCAAATTCCATTTAAGGTTGAACAAAAAATTAAAAGGTCTTAGCTAGACATAGTTGAGGGAGTTAATAGTGGAAAAAGGAACTGTTCAATTACCCTTAGAAACAAAGGGATTATCCAAACTAGCAGATTACCCTGTATAATATGTATTGGCCTTCGGATGTATGGTTGGCATCATGTTTCCAACCCTAATTACATTTTTCCTAAGATACTATTAGAATTAGCCTGTGTACCCCTTAAACAACTTAATAGCAGAATGGGAAAGCTGAGAAATACATTTGAGGATTTTACATTGAGATTAAAATTTGGTTTTAGATAAATCCCTCTATAGATAGTGAAGTAATGGCAATATCTTTCATACCTATTATACATCGTGTTTCATTTCTTTTGTAGCAATCAGCACATCTACAGACACATGCACAAACCTTCACAGAGAGCCATGCAATCATTTCTGCTATCATTATCATGCAGTCTACAGATGTTTTCCTTAGCCGGGGTGTAACCAGTCACAGGAGAGGTCTGTGGTAGGTTAGAAAATGAGAAATTTCTCCAGGTAAGTAATTAGAACAACAGGAGCAAATCAGAAAGCTGAAAGTTGCTATTTAAATGGAAATTCAGCCAGGTCCCAAATACGCTGCAGATTTTATCTGTACGGTTTAAAGAACTCAGGTGATGAGAATCTTAGGTGTGTAACTATGGATTTTTGCATTGATTTGATGGGATTCCAGGAAATATTTCTGATGTAGAAAGATGATCATGTAATCATATTTTAAATATTATTAAAATGATCAATTATAAACTATTTCAAACAGGTAGAAGATATGGAAATACCAGGTATCCACATATCTACCCCTTAGAATTTTAAAAATTGTGACCATTTTTTCCTTTTGGTTAAAAAATAAAGCTATATATGTGGCTCCAGTTGATTACAAAAATACACAATATCCCATTCCTCCCTGTAGGCATGCACTATCCAATAGGACTTTTCATTTCTTTCCACTGAGTATAAAATCTTTTTCTCCATCCCTTCATCTGGGCTGACCTTGTGATTAATTTAGCCAATAGGATGTGACTTAGTGACTTGATTTGGTCAATGTATACCAGTTTTGAGCCTTTTAGATACTGTGTGAACAGGACTGGGCTAACCTGCTGGGGGATAAAAGACATGTGATTGTTACTCTTATCACCTCACAATAGCTAGCCTCCAGCTGATCTGCTAGCTGACCACAAATGCATGAGTGAGTCTAGCTAAGACCAGAAGAAGTGCCTTACCAGTGTCAGCCCAAATTGTTATTCTACATAATTATGAGCAATAATTAATGGTTGTTGTTTTCAAGCCATTACATTTTGAGGTGGTTTATTACATAGCACTAGATGGTTGATAAAATGGTTAAAGCTATATTCTCCTCGAATCCTACTCCCTTTTAACCTTCTTTCCTCTTTAGAAGTGTCCATTATTCTGAAATTGGGGTCTATCCTTCCAATACTTGTAAGTATATCCTAGTTATATATGTATGTATACAAAACCAATATTAAACAGCATTCATAAAAATGTTATATAAAGTGTTATTTAAAGGAAACATAAATCATAAAAACATAAACATATCATACTTTACATATCCTTTGCCCTTTGCCTTTTTCACTCTACTTTGTTTTTATAAATATCCATGTTGACCAAGTAGAAGTCATTCATTTTAACTGCTGTATATTTCCTTTCCTTATTAAGAGAGTAATAAGGAGCTAGGCTAAAATATCTCCCAGCCTTTCTATGCTATGATTGAAATAAATATGGAGAGGTAAAACATCTTGTAAACAGTCAATTAGGATTAGGGAATAATACACACCTATAGAAATGAAGCTGTATAA
Organism: Eonycteris spelaea; assembly: GCA_003508835.1. Lineage (NCBI taxonomy): Eukaryota > Metazoa > Chordata > Mammalia > Chiroptera > Pteropodidae > Eonycteris > Eonycteris spelaea. The sequence continues at coordinate 7,645,525 of PUFA01000031.1, read as the reverse complement.
TGTTTGGGATATTATTATTTATACCTATATATGTATATTTTTGCAGAACTTACATTTAATAATACATTTTATAAAATCAGTAATAGAATAGAGAACAAAGATTCACTACATATCAGCCCTTAATCAACAACAGTGGCAGTTGAGACCAATGGGAAAAGAATATCTATTCAATAAACAGTGCTGGGACAACTAGCTATCCATATGAAAAAAAATTATATGCTTCTCTTATGCCATACACAAAAAAAATACCATCTGAATGAAAGTCCTGAGTATAAGAAAGTGGTTTGAAACATTTGTAAGAGAATATTTCTATTCGTCTTAGTCACCACTTTATCTTTCTCTTCACCTTCATCTATTCGAATTGTCTCTAGGTATTTACAATAGCTTTTGTCACTTGGTCTGAAGTCCAACTCGACCCTATATATGTCGTGGAAAAGACAAAAACTTTGGGCTATTTCCAATAAGTTGTTATTGTTTTATCTGTTCACCTAAAGTTAACAGCCAGTTATCCTGACTCCAACAAAATCCAAATTCTAATTAAAAATAATGGAATAAATGCAGAGTCTAGTTGTGCTTTTTAAATTATCCTTACCTAGAAATTCCTTCTTTCTGTATGGGTTTAGTCTGCCCTTAGATTCTAGGCTCTTGTTAAATAAGCTCCACTTCACCCAGTTTCCTTAAGAATTCTGTTTACTCTCTCTTGTTCAAAACTACTTCTCTCACCATCATTCCCATAGAATCACCTGTTCTAGAATCTTCAGAGATTCTGCTCTAGAATCCCTTGTGATATACTGTGGGGTCCTCTGACAGCCTCTATTGCTCCTCCTCTTCTTCCTCATTTCACTCCTGCTTCCTTCCACTCCCTTTCACAGATGATGATCCCTGTGCATTCATAAATAAATACCCAAATTGCTCTTTAGAATTTGCTTCCTAGGGAATGCAACCAACAAGAACTGGTATGAGAAGAGGGCTTTTGGAGCTGGACTTATCTGTAGCATCAATAGAAATCAAGGATGGATGATCAGGAAGCTGAGGAAAATTGGTCCAATGAAAAGCGAGAATCCACTGTCCAATCTCTAAACTTGAGTCATCTTTCTCACTGGAGAATTCCCTCATGAAAAGACTGGGACTCTTAGAGGGAGGATGCAGCAACAACTGGCAAGTGTAAATGATGACAATTCTCCTAGTCCTTCTTGAAAGGGATCGATGGCTATCATTGGGACGGGGGGGGGGGGGATTGTACATGAAAGCAAAGTAGAGGTGTCTAAAACATTAGGGTTCACAGAAGAGTTGATTGATACCAAGAATGTCAATATACCAAACCTAGCCCACTATTGCAATAAGAGATCAAATATTTCCCCCTCCAGTCTGTTGTTTGCCACAAATCCCAAAGAATGGAATCAGAAGAAACCTTTGTTGGCTGAACAGGTCAACCTACATGAGGAGGTCTGTCTGGGAAATGACTGATGTGCTCTTCCAGACACTGGCTTATTGCTTAGAAACAACAACTATTCACTTTAGCCGAGCTTCTTTTTATTAAAGTAAAATATATCAGTCAGCTTATTGGTCTCTTTCTTTTAATAGCTGTTCTTGAGGTAATCAATGACTTTGAACAACCAGGCTCAGTTATCAATGTGCAAGAGTAAGTACATTGATTTGATAAATACTTTTTTTCACTGGGCACCAATTATTGCAATCTGAATTGAGCCACATTAGGCTAGAAACACCATGAAATTTTGCTATTTACTTGCTATTTACTTGAAGTCAATGTATTTGGTGATTGGCTTCAAGAAGCTTGATAATCACACTGTTGATTTGTGAGTTAACAATACTTTAAATTCCTCTGAGAGCTAAGAAGCAGAGTCTGCTTATAAAAGGTTAATAGAGTAAGACATCCAATCTATCTCATTTTTGTGAAGGTAAATGAATAGAAATTGTATGTGGGAATGTAAATCTTATGCATATTTGGTGTTCTACTGAAAACCGGTGTATTTCTAAAACAGAAAAATCACCCAATTTTAATACCTGTAGTTCCATTTAAAATGCAGACTATTTGATTTCATAACCATTCCTAAAATTAGAAATCATTAAAACTATTAAAAAGACATGTCTCTACTTCTGATTAAAAATGAAGAAAAATCAAGACTCAGAATGTCATTAATATTATTAACCCAGGAACTAACCTAACTGCTTAATTAAAAAAACAACAATATAAAAAATGCAATGAGGGCTCCAGCCAGGCGGAGCATTCTCAGGCTGGGCAGAGGTTATACAAGGTCTGTGTAACGGGATGTTCTTATGTCCCAGAATTTAGCCCCTGGAGACATTTGGCATGCCCTTATTCTGCTGTTTGTACAACAGAATTTGATATGATTGTTATAAATAAGACCCACATTTTTTTCAGTCTGAATCTTTCTTCTTGCTCCATTCATTCTTTCTTTCCATCATTTATTCAACAAATAATTACTGTACTCCTACGATGTGCCAGATCACAAATCAGGCCCCAGTGATACAGTGGTGAATAATATAATGATGGAAACGAAAGTATCTCCACCTTATACCCAGTTCTATCATTTACAGTTCTTTTTAAATAAAAATAACTTGATTGCTGCCATAGGGAAATGATTGTGAATTCCAAGTGCACCTTGAATATCAATAATAATAATAATAATGGATATCTGGAGCCAAATTCTCAGCTTGGCTTATACTGTCTATTTTTTAAAAATCTTATTTGTCCAAATTCTGAAATATTACAATTTCACATTTGAATGAATAATTAAACAGCACTGTAAAGTTCCAGATGCCCAAATAGAAATAAATTTAGTTAATATACATTTCACCAGGAGAAGACTATGCTTAGTTTTGCCCTCTTGGGGCACTACTGTCTTTGCTAACATGGTCAGAATTCTCTCAGCCCAGAATTCCATATGCAGTAATACCTGAATGAGTTCGGGACTTTATGAGAATGAAAGAAGTATTTTTGGAAGTTATTGATACTAAATATGGAATGAGGACTATATATGTTTTACTATATGTAATTAATTTATATAAACACTCTAAATATATAGTGGGGTCTGATCCAAGTTCCAAGTTTTATTTTTTATTAACAAAGTAATACAAAGCATTTTTGCTGATGTGCTTTGTGAAATAATCTCTGTTCTCATCCAGTCTGTTTTTTTCTTCTAGGTTCTACTGGTGAAATATAGTTTATATTTCATCACATAATATCTCTACTAGGATAGGTCACCTCTAGTAGATCCCTTATGTATTTCTATTTGCAGAAAGTTCTTAGTCTTTGCTTCTTCAAAGGTTCAAAGTACACTATAAATACCATATCTTTGTTCATGGATTTCCAAGGAGATCTTCAAAGGGCGAGCCGTTCGCTCTACTTGCTAATCCTGGACAGGGTTCTGTGTATCTCTGTCCTCTGAGAAACAGCTACCCTCTGAAGCTGTTTCTCTACCTCGAATACTTAACCCTCTATCTCTGTTCTTTGTTATAATGACTGTCAGCATTTTATGGCTCTGGTAGTACACTTAGAGCTATTTTTCACAACTTTTTCCTACTGACTAGCTTTATGAAATACAGATGAATTACCAGTTCTCCCACTTTTACTCTTGGAATAATCTATAATATAAGACAGAACTTGAACCATAGAGTAGTGTAAGAATGTTTGTGTTAATTAGGGTAGACTAACTATCGCAACAATGGCAACAACAACTTTAAGAATTTGTGATGGCTCAAGTACAATGGAAGTTAATTTTTCTAACCTAAAGATCAAAGCAGGCAGTCCTAGTTGGTGGTAGCTTTCTTCCTGTGGTTTTTTCACATGGCCTTGTTCCATATGGACAGGCAGGGCCACCACTTAGAAAAGGAATGCACAAGGCTGAACAAGGAACAGGAGGAACAGCTGCCAGAAGGACTACGGACCTCTGACTTTACCTAATTACATGGACCGGTAGACTTTGTGGCTCCAGTATAAGCCCACGAGAGTTGACAGGGGCTCCTGAAAGGTAGCTGATATTGGACTGTTTGCTAACCTTGGTGGGTGAGGCCCAGAGCTTGATTTTGTTTGATTTGGGGGGGGGGGGACAACAAAAAAGTTATTTTGAGTTTAGTGGAGTAATATCTGCTACATTTACATAAACCATGATTTATTCCATTATTGCAATATTGATTTTAAGAAGATCTGCAAAGGGTTAACTATTCACTCAGATTTTCTAGGTTTTGTCAGTTCCTTTTTGTTTCTAATGATGCATTGGTCTTTCTACAGGATGTTGATGATTTTGTAGCATCTGTGCACTCTTGGAAATACTCAGAGTGGCATTCTCCATTCACCCTTTTCCCACAACAGCTACGGCCACATCCCTCACCATGGGCCACTTCCACTGCAAGCAGCCCTGAACTATCTTCTCTCTTCCCATCCATTGCTTTTGTCTTTGGTTCTGTGCAAGGTTTTACCCACCCCACCTCCACACACACACACACGCGCACGCGCACACACACACGCGCGCACACACACACACGCGCGCGCGCACACACACACACTTTTCAAGATCTCTAGCACTTATCCTCTTCACCTACCATGGATCATTCCACTGTCTTCTCAGGGCTATGCAGTCTTCAGGCAACCTGCTTCTTGTCACATACTGCAGTACCTCATGGAGCCACCAACTGATTGGGCTTTTCCATTTACAGTTTATACAGCATTATAGTGTGATGCATATTCCACTCTTGATAGTGGGAAGAGTCTTTTCTTAATTAGAATCTCGGTTGAGAAAGAATCCCCTTTGGACAGATATATAAAAAAAAAACTATGAAAAAATTAGTTACTATGTCATTACACATTGCACCTTACCTACAGGTGGGTACTTATTCATTCATGAGCAGTAGTGGGCAGACTTCCAGAATATTATTGAACATTAGGGAGTTTCATTGTAAAACCATGATGAAGGCTTCAGGTCATAAAAATCAATAGCTCAAGATTTTGTTTCCTTCATGCATGGTATGGCTTGAGACAAATACCTTTACGTCTGTAATGATTATTTGGAAGATTCATTTCCTGGTTTTTCTTTAACTAAATTCCAACAAGTCTTGGTATATTTTCCAAAGGTAATTAGTTTCACTATGTTCAAGCCAAAAGATATATCACAGGCAACAAGGCACATTTTATGATAAATATTTTTATCTTTCAACTTTTAAGACAAGTGAACAAACGAACGATCTCCAGCATGAGGTGGGGAGAGGTATGATAAATGCTCAGAAATGCACCAGAACAATTCTATTAAAATATTATTTTAAAATTATCACAGCTGGCCTAAATGACTGGTAGTAAAATCAGAGTATATATGACTTAATAACAGCAGCTACCATTAATTGAGCATTTATGTGTCAGGCCCTACAGTCTTATTATTTTATTCAGTCCTCACAAAAATCCTGTATATATTAATCCAATTCCATAGATAGGAAAATTGTGATTTGGAGATGCAAAACGACTTCCTACTGTCACATATTCAGGAAAGGCCAAACTTGGATTCAGTTCAAGATTTCTTGTTCCAAGTGCCATGTGCTTTACCACTTTACCACTTCCATGAATTCATGTGCCTCTAGTGATATTCTACTCTTTTGGAGTTGCATTTTTGGATATTCATTATTGAGTGGTTTAATTTTTCTCATTGCTTGCTTATTTATTGTCTTATCTCTCTGTACCTATTTTTCTAATTATTCACAGTGAATGGTTAAGGAATGGCGGCACAAGCTTTACAATTCACTTTTTCTAATTTAAGAAAACTAAAAGTAATTTTGAAAAACTTGGAACATTTTATAAAACAACATGAACCCTAATATTATATTAAATTTTCACTGAGAAAATTTTTTATCATGTATGAAGTTCTAGAAAGATGAGAGCAGTCTCTAGCAGAAGTTAATGGTTGCTGATTAAACACTTAGTTAGCACGAATTGAAACAACTCAAGGTGGAGTTTGGCTGAATTTTAATAGTGCTTTGGTTAGTCCATCAGCATGATGATGGTGCTCTCTCATTTGCCCAGAATTAACCCAAATTATGGTTGTTGTCCCAGCTTAAATAGTAATGGTGTCTCTTTGTCTCTCAAAAATGTTTTGGTTTGAATGATAATTTTACCACCATCTTTTCCATGAACAATACCTCCCTGGATAAACAGAAATCATATTCTTTGGAGTCTGGCACTAAAATGTGGCATGTGAACTTTACATTACATTGGAAATCAAAGTCTGGTACACACTCCAGGAAGAATCTGCAGAGTTGTCAGCTGCTTGCACCTCTGATTGAGTTGGGGAAAACAGATCAGTTCAAAATCACTAGCTTCTCAGTGAAAACTACAGGATGATCAATCCCAAATACCACATATCTCAGTGAGCAGACGTTATCTACACATTTGTTTCTTCACATCGTCTTCTCCACATGTTCTCATCTCCTCACTCAAACAGCTATTAACAATAACTCCAAGAAGCAGTGGGAACTAATGACAAGCTTCATCCCCTCAGTTTAATAATGCAGCCCTAATTCTCATGTATTCATTATCCCCCGGCACCAAACCATTTCCATTTGCACACCAAAGCAATCCTCCATATCTTTAGTGTTGATGTCAGCTTGATCTGCACTGATCACCTTCATTAAGAATACACATTTACTGAGTAATGTGATCCAAAAACAGATGCTTCCCAAATAAACCATTCACTGTATTGACAAAAACACACTAGCATGAAGGTCAAAAGCCCTTGAGTTTTTCTGTTTACCAAAGAGAAAGATAAAGAATGACTAGTTAATTAATTTTCTTACTCATTCAACAAACACACTGGCTTTGTTTTAGGCATCGTGATCATTGAAAGGACACAAAAATGAAAGACAAAACTTGGAAAAGACTCTTAAGGAGGTGATTGCCCATTAAAGGAGAGTGACAGAATCCCATATCTGGAAAGGAGGGGATCTGAGATATTGTGCCCTGAGGACTCGGGAGGCCTGGTCTGTACTGTGAAAAGGTCAACTGTTGGCCCACTGACTACATAGCACAAAAGAGAGGCAGAGCTGAGAAACAAAGAAGGTACAGTTAAGAGGTTCGTGGACAGTCCAATTGAGGAGTGTGAGTAGTGTGTGTTAGTTTACTCGAGCTGCTATGACGAAGTACCACACACTGAGTGGTTTAACTAACAGAAGTCTATTGCCTCACAGTTTTGAAGTCTAGAAGTCCAAAATCAAGACATTATCGGGGTTGGTTCCTTCTGAGAATTGTGGGGAAGAATCTGTTTCATGCCTCTCCTCTAGCTTCTGATGCTTTGCTGGCAACTTTTGGCACAGAAACATCACCTCATTTCTGCCTTCGTCTTCACATGATGTTCTTCCTGTGTACATATCTCTGTGTCTAAATTTCCTTTTTTCATAACGATATCAGTCATGTTGGATTAGGAAACTCCCTAATGATCAAATCTTAATTTAACTAATTATATCTACAGTGACTTTATTTTCAAACACAATCACATTCTGAGGTACTGTGGGCACTTAGAACTTCAATATATGAATTTCTGAGGGATTTAATTCAGCTCATAACAGAGCTGGACAAAGAGGCAGAAGTAAAGTAGCTAATAGGACATAAATTGGAGATAGAAAGATAGAGCAGGAGACTGACAGAACCTGGGCAGAGTCTCCAAGGCACCGGCATGTATAGTTTATTTATTCATTCGTTTGTTTGTTTGTTTGTTTAAACTGCGCTTCTGAAGCTCATGTGTGAGGAGAGCAGTGCTAAGGTAAAGAGTTCATTCTAGGAGAGATATAGTCACATTTTAAGCTGCTAGATCAGAAGAACTAACCTGGATGAATGAGAGTGGCTGTTTTTCTGAGAACCCTGAAAGGAATTACATTGGGTCTCACCCAGTGCCTATTCACCCCATTCCACTTTTTCATTTGATTCCCTAAGGGCCTGACAATACAAAAGCATAGTCATCTTCTCTTATTCAATTGTAACCATTCACAAGACCCTAAACTTATAGGAACTGCTTTTAGTCCTATAATACAGAGATCCCCAACTCCCATGCTATGGATTGGTACTAGTCTGTGGCCTGTTAGGAACCAGGCTGCACAGCAGGAGGTGAGTGGCTGGCAAGCAGGCAAAGCTTCATCCGTATCTGCAGCCACTCCTCAGAGCTAGCATCACTGCCTCAGCTCCACCTCTGATCATCAGGCAATGGATTCTGATAGGAGCACCAGTTGGGGACCTCTGCTATAATACATGATTTCTTCAATAATTTTGAGAAACCATTTACTTTTACTTTTTGGGGTGTGTGTAGGGGGTGGTTGGGGGGATAGTAAATGATATCCATACATATATTGCTTACTATGCAAAGGATGTTTCTTTTGCTTTAAAAACAAAAAACCTCATTCAAATTTCATATGACCAATATTCTTTTTCTAGAATTTCCTAGTATTTCCTCTCATTTAAGTTTCATAGGAATATTCCTTATCCTAATATTTTCTAGTATTGGTAAATCAGCATGTCTTCTTAATCTTATCTCAGATGATATTTCAAATCAGTCCACTAGTTCCAACTTTATTACCCCCTCTATTACCGTAGTAGAGGTCAGTGGTTCTCAGAGGGCAGTCTCCAGATAGCAGTGTCAGCATCACTGGGAAGTTATTAGAAATGAAAATTCTCCACCCAACCTCTACTCCCATCACCATCAGACCAGCAGAATCAGAAACTCTAGGAGTGGAGTCCACAAATCTGTATTTTAACAGCCCTCAAGCTGATTCTGGTTTCTAGGCCATAGTCTGATGTACTGGCCTGTTAATTGGTATCCCTATGTATGCATGGCCTATTCTCCACAGAAGAGCCAGTGTGACCTCCTCAGAATGTCAGATTGCTTCACGTCCCTGCTTAAAACCTTAAAAGCAAAGGTTTCCCATTGTACTTACAGTAACGATGAAGTTCTTACTCTAATGTGTAAGGCCTTGGATGATTTGTACACCTCGTATTGAGCCCTTTCCCTGTTAACCATCACACATTAGGAATACTGGCATTTTAGTTGATGAAACATGCTAAGTCAGCCTTGTTTGCTCTTGTATCCTTAGCACCTGGTACACAAAATACATTTACTAAATATTTATTGAATAAATCATTTAATTGGGAAAATTTCCCTACCTGTCTTATTCACTTTATAATTTTATTGAACCCAAATTTGTCCCTCCGTAGGTTTTGTCTGCTTATAGTCAAAAGAGCCCAGTTCTTGTACCTGTTCTCTCCAGACATGCCTCTGTTCTTTGGATCATTTCAGCTTACCATTTGTAAACTCTACCAGATTTTAATTAATGGAGCACCTACTAGTTAGAGTGGACCCTGTATAGAGTCAAGGAGCAAGGAAGTTCAGATTTCACTAGGCAGAAAAATGGGGAACTCCACATTGTTTTCCATAGTGGCTGCTCCAGTTTGCTTTCCCAACATTGTACAAAGATTCCAATTTCTCCACATCCTTGCCAATACTTGTTACCTTTTTTTTCATAATAGCCATTCTAACAGAAGTAAGGTAATATGTCATTGCAGTTTTGACTTACATTTCCCTAATTATTAGGGACATTGAGCATCTTTTTTTTTTTCATGGAAGAAATTAGAGATTTTTAATATGGATTGGGGAGGACCATATTTGAGTGTAGGGTCCCTCTGGTGGTAATACGGGGGATGGACTAGAAAGAAAGGAGACTAGGCATAAGGCCCATCCAGGAGGCTGGAATGTCTGAACCTTCTCTGCTTCCCTCCCTTCTTATTTATGTGGAAGATACCTGGGCCAGTGCTCATACTTTAGACAAGGTGACGGTCAACACTGTCTTTCTATTCCCTCAGTTGGTCTGGGTGTAGTACGATGTCTTGTCAGCTTTGGAACGTGTGGGCTTTGTGTGAAGAACATTCCCCTGAGCCAGTTGTGCATTTTGTTATCTAGTGACTCTCCTTTGGAGTCCCTTATTTCACGCCATCTTTAGGCTTCTACACTTACAGTGCCCCCACTGAAATCAGGATCACATATTCACAAATCCTGTTTTGTAAGACTCCAGCCAGACTGCCTATCCATGCCTTTTTCCTGGTACATGTGAAACCCTAAACTTTTATGACTGAAAGGGACATTGATGAGTATCTAATTTATTCTACAGATATAGAAATTAATACTTAAATAAATGAATGATTTGCCCAGAGTTAGACACCCAGTTAGCGTCAGAGGTGGAACTTGATCCTTAGCACCACAAATTATTTGTTTTCTAAATGGTGTCCTTGTGGACACATACAACCATGGGGTGAATCATCATCATCATCATCATATCCCTATAGCAGTATGCATGGGGATTTATAGCTTACAAAGTGATTATTATATCAATTATGTTATTTATATTAAACCACCTGAGATAAGTATTCTAATCATTCCCATTTTATTGTCAAATGCACTGAATTTGGAGAGATTGAATGACTTGTTGAGATTCCTATAGCTTGTGCTGGCTGAGAAGACCCCCAGGCCCAGGTTCTCCTATTCCCCATCTATACCTTTTCTGTCACACTCTGCAGACTTGTACATACCAGATTATAAATGAGCCCTCATATTTCCCTAACATGGCCTTTAGGTACCCTGGGTTTGTATCCTTAACATTGTCAATGGGACAAGGATTCGCAACTGTCAATCCACTGGTTTACTCAGCATATTGACTTAAACTAGGCAGATGAGAGCAAGGTCTAAATTAAAAAGAATTTGAAATCAGAGGTTTTGAATAAGTAAGATTTTGATAAATTATAGTGAACCCATAAAATAAGCAGAAGAGAGATTAGAGGAAAATAAGAATGAAAAAAATAGAATTAAAAAGAATTTTAAAATATGAGGCAAAACTAAGTTGTACCAATGCAATGAAAATTCCAGGGACAATCCCCAGAGCCTCCAGTGCAATAAGAACATGGCCAACAAGGAAACCAAAGCATGAGGGCTCTGGCGTATAAACAGACCCAACACAGGGACACGCACATCATTACCCTCTCCCAAACCTAGGCAACGGAATGCGACTCTAGAAATTTCAACACTGACATATATTTGAAATTACATTATACCTCTATGAAGTTTGCTAACTCACTGCACAAAGAATTCTACTTTGTCTAATGATAAATATATTAATAATAGTATACTTGCTATTTAATGGATGCTTACTATCAATATGCAGGAGCTACAATTTGAACTTTATGTGCATAATCTCCCTTTGACCCCCAGTCATGATTAGCATTTGTTTTTTAAGTGAAGAAATTGGAGCCTAGAGAGATTAAGTCACTTGCTTCAAATCACACAGCTAATAGGTGATAAAGCCAGGATTTGAACCCAGGACTATTTGACTCCAAAGTCTAGGCTTTTAGGCACTAAAATTTGAGGGTGAGAAGAGTAGGTTTGGACAAGAACTAGAATATATTTCAACTGTAAACCAATCCTCTTGTACAATCTTACTCTCTGAAGTGGCAGCAGCTAAACGGTAGTCTGGTTTCCTCATGTATTCAACCAACAGGTGTGTGGAAAATTAGGAGCCAAATTCCTTAAAGTGATGATGCTATGTTCTGATTTTTAAATATTATTGTTACTTATATTTGCTTCCATTGAACTCATGACCGTATTTTTCTGTGTATGTTTTTCTAGAGAAAAATTATCATCAAAGTGGTATATTTTATTGTAAATGCCAATGGTATATTTAAAAATCTAAACATATTTTTTAAAAAATACAAGCAAATGTACTTACTTTTCATACATATCTCACAATAGTACTACAACTTTGGGTGTATATTCAATTTGACCTGTGCATGTGGTCTGGCATAGATTTCATATTAGGAATTCTTGCTTTGTGAAATAAATGAGTATCACAGGGATAAATAAGAATGCTGATATGGTTATTGATTCCTAGAAGTATCAAGATGATTCACCATAAATCATGAATTATATTTTATTTTTCTGTTTTAATATTTTAATCATAACTCTCTCATCCTATGGTAGTGTATCTTGCCCAAGAACTGCACAACCTTAATTCATTAGAGTGTCCTTGAAGATAGCAGTCAGATGAAATAATATTCTCCTCTTAGGAATTAGACCAACTAAAGCACCTGTGAATTGGCTAAGGAAATAGAATTGAAGATTCTAGAAATCAGCTTCATCTCATTAGTAAACCACCACCAGTAGCCCCATGATCTAGTGTGGGAGTCCACGAAGTGTGATCCCTGGACCCAATGGCCTGCCACATGATTTTGTATGTCCTATGAGCCCAAGGTGGTATTCATATTTTTAAATGGTTGAAAAAAATAAAAATCAAAATATTGTTTGATATGAAAAAATTATATGAAATGCAAATTCAGTGTCCATTAAAAAAATGATCTGGGAATATGGCCATGCCCATTTGCTTACATATTGTCTGTGGTTGCTATTGTGCTACAGTAGCAATTTCCACAGAGACTCACAAACCCTAAAATAGTCATTATTTGGCCCTTTATAGAAAAAGTTTGTTGAGCCCTAATCAGGCATATGACCATTTCTTCAAGGCGATGCTGAACATAGAAAAGCATATATGCAAACACATTGCTCTTATTCTCAAACTGGAAACCCACACTCATTCATTCTCAAACATTTACTGAGCATGTCCTATGAAGTGGCTTCTGGGAAAGACATGTGAGATACAGAGTTCAGTAAGATACAGCCTCTGCTCTTAAGGAGCGTGCTGTCTAAAAGGAGATAAAAGATACATTGAACACACAAAAAACACAGTCAAGGACAAACAGAGCTATCAGGGAAAATTGGTGCTTACAATGGGAACTGGTTAAGAGCTTTAGTAAATTAAATCTCTGATATGATAATTTTGCAAAAGGAATAAAAATTAGAAGTCAGGTTAATAATAGCCTGGGAAGTAGACATTTGAATGTTCTTCATTCTTAGAGTGACAAGTTTGGGGAATCCTGAGGCTTTCCACACACAAATAAATAATTTTTTACAAAGAAAAAATTAACTGTGCCTAAAAGTGTAGACATTTGTCTCCAGTTGGGAGTTGAGGCAACTGTGAGACATGAGGTCATAGTGGCCAGTCAATTGAATTTTTTGGAATCCTTCATAATGATCTCATCGTCATAAATTCTGTTAGTGCTTTATTGTAATGACATAGATCTTGATGAACTCATCTCATATGAAAATGGCTCTCTGAAACCCTTTCTTGGGTGATGGCCTGCATTTTACATCGTTGCCATCTTATTTCCAGAAGCAGCAGTCCAAAGATAAAGTCTTTCTAAAGAAAGGACTAATGGTGATGACCTGTTGAAGTCAGTTGGATTGCCTTCCATACACATGCCCCATTAATCTACCTCTTTAAAGTTTATCACTGGGTCTTTTATTTCCTATCATTTTCTATTTTCACTTGCTCTATGACCATTTGCCTAATAGCTCAGAGAAGTATTAGATTACTGCTGTAATCCCATTTTTACAGATAATCAAAGAGGGTAAAAGAGGATCAGTAAACATGCCTGTGCATTACACAGAATTAGAAATTAGAGAACCTTGACTTCAGGCTACAGGTATCAGCTGAGATTCCAGCAAACACTGTTTCCTTCTCCACCATATCCCAAGCTTTGAGAATTATTCTAGACATGTGTTAGTTTCTCATAAGTATTTGATGACTACATGGAATTATTTTCTACCCTTTTATCAGAAAATTATTGGTCTTTCTCTTATTGTTTTTACATAAAGGCTTTTTAAGACTCACTATTACCATGCCTAGCAACAAATATTTATTAAGCAATGACCACACTAATTAAGCAATGGCTTTACACAATTAGATATTATGAAGGATCAAAGAAAGTATCATGCTGCCCTCACCCTTGCTGAATGTCTGATCTTTTACAGAAGTTAAAGAACTTTTTAAGAAATTTGAAAAAAAAAATCTTATTGGATTACATCAATCAATTAATTATTAAATTCTCACTAGGCATATTCTTTGATAAGTGTACAAAAGGATGGCACTGGATTCTAAGAAAGTTCTCCCTTATGGTTATAGATTGTCCTTCAGAAACTTTAAGTCCTGCTGTACTTCTTCAAAGAACCTAGGAGACAACAGAAAATAAGGAAAGAAGATGGAGTGAGAAGACAAGTTTTAGTTCTGCATCTGTCATTGATTGATTCTAAATAAAACGGATCAGCTTACTGAGCCTTACTCTCCTCACGTGGAATTTGGAGGGTGTAGCAGAAATAATGTTCCGAGTTCCTCCTGCATATAAGCAGAGAGACTACAGCCCCTAACCCCCTTTCACCTAGATGCCACTATGTGCCTGAGATCTGGCCAATGGAACATGGGGCATTTCCAGATCTGACCATAAAATGCCTCATGTGTGGTCTTCTAGCTTTTCCGAAAGCCTCTAAAGGTCTCTGAGATGGTGGAGAGCCTCACATTGGAAAGAGACTGGATCCTTCTGTGAATGAGAACAAATCTTTGTTCTATTAAACCAAATTCTGACATTATTACATAACTAATCTATCCTGATGAAAACAAATTTGTTGGTCTAGAGTTATCCTTGAGGATCTAACATGAGAATTTATATATTTTTTGTAACTCTCCTACATTCTTGTCTTTTGCAAAATATAAGTGGGCGATATTTGGGCTATAGTTTCCATTGTCTTCTTAACTAAAATACATGCAAAGCACTGATCTTCCTATGAGTTTTAGGCATCAAGCTCACCTCTGTTTTATGGAACTGACCACAAATGTCTTTGGTATCTGACCACAAATGGACTAAATGTTTGTGTCCTCTCTAAATTCATAGGTTGAAGTCCAAACCCCCAATGTGGTGGTATTTTGAGGTGGGGTCTTTGAGAGGTTATTAGGTTTTGGTGAGATCATGAGGGTGAAACACCATGATGGGATTAGTGTACTAATAAGAAGAGGATAAGACACCAGAGCTGCATCTCTCTGTCATGTGAGGATACAGGAAGAGAGTAGCCATCTACAAACCAGGAAGAGTGTTCTCACTAGACAAATAAATCTGCCAGGACCTTGACCTCAGAATTGCCAGACACCAGATAGTGAGAAATAAATATCTGTTGCTTAAGCTACCCATTTTGGCATTTTGTTATAGAAGCTTGGGCTAAGATGGTATCTAACTCAAAGTGTGATTCTTCTTCAATTATAATCTTGTTACAAAGCAAATGAAAAGAACTATCATGTTGTTTTGTTTTGTTCTTTCATGTCTGCAAGTAAATTTCAAAAAAAAAAAATACAAGGCTGTGAAAATTCTATCAGGCCTGCAAAATTTGCATTGGTATCAATCTCAAACACAAACCTTCTCCCCTAAGTTCTTTTTCCCTTCCTTCATCAGAAGAACCCTGGACCCTCAAAATGGTTACAGGCTTATTTAGAAGCTGAGAGAGTCTGAGAGTCCTGAGAGCCAGAAAGACTAGACATTCTGGCATAAATGCAGTGCAATTTTCTGGAGCTCCAAAGGTGAGCCACATATTTGCAATGCTTCATTCCCCTGGTGACTCCCTTCCTCCCTCTTCTCTCCGCTTCCTCCTTTTCTTTCAGGTCTTGATCCTCTAGGCCAGTGCTTATTTATGTGGTTGTTTTTTATAGACCAAAATGAAAAACATAATAAAGAAAAAAGGACAGTGAGACTAGAAAAGATGCGGCAATTCTCTGCCTTTCTGACAGATGATGTTTGCAACCCAAGATCATTAACTGTACATAGAAATGGCGGTGTTTTTTAAAATAAGTCATCCTCGATGTGTGAGTCAGTGGCTGTTTAATTTATCATGATACAATATTGCAGGACACACCTGTGTGAGTACACACTTCTGGATATCACTGTGCATAAATACAGCTAGCTGGATCCCAGTCTGAGCAGACCTGGCAGTAGTCCAAAAAGGAAATTTTCATTGATCTTCCAGTTTAATTATATCTGTGGTGATATCTACTACCTTGTGAATCATCATGTGGGCTCGTTAGGCACCTGTTCTCTCTCCACTTGCAAGGAAAATGTTTCAATTAGAATAAAAAAAATGATTAAAGATCTTTCCTCTTCATTTCTTGCCCTGGGTAACTGGGAGAAAATTGACATGAATATGCAGCTAGTCAGGCGGAGAGCAGGTCAAATCACAGATGGGAACTTATTAGCTCTGTTCCATTTCCTCCAATGCACCCCCACCTTTCCAGCCCACACTCACAAATCAAGCATTCATTGTATGGGTGTCACATATGTATTTTTAACAAAATAAAGACTCCGCAAAGCAACATACGTCAAGTTGTTGCATTATTTTTTTTTTTTTTGTCCTGAAAAGTCTGTTGAAGGGACTTATAGGTAGCAGAAGATGTAACTGCTGATCAAGTTTCTTAGGAGAGAAATGGGAAAACCTATAAATATTTGGTATGCCAGACTCTGTATTAAGTACACTGATTTAGTGTATTCCAACAAATCTTCACACCAATGCTGCAAGATAGGTGCTACTAGTTTCACTTCTCTAATGAGAAAATTGAGGCCAACCAATATTCACGGTTAGGGTGGTATGGTTCCAATGCCTACCCCCATACACATACGCTTAAATGCTTATTTTTGTGGGCCTGTGAGACTTTGTGGTTATTTGTTATGCAGCAAACTAATATAGTCAGTAGATAGGTGATTTCCATCCCACTATCTCATATTGCCTTCTTAGATGAAGAAATTTGATGATAGCCAGGAAGAAGACAGAAGGTTTCAGCATACCTCATCCTCAGGAAGAAGACTCTTAATTTCTTCCAGTTTGGACAAAGAATAAATATTATAATTAAGTCACCAGGATGGGCAGCCTACTATCTGTCAGGTGTTTTTAAGTATTTTGAAGATTCATATCATGATGATGGTGGACAATGCATTAGAGAGAGTGTTTCAGCAGCCAAGGATTGGATGATTAAGAATATATAAAATTAGGAATTTTACTTAAAGCAGACAATATGTAATATAGAGAATAGTAATCTCTGTGAGGGTAGGTGGACTTGTTTGTTCATTCAACTTTGTACTCTCCTCAGACACTCAAGGGTGCCTGGAGGATAATGACACACTTAGAGAATGTTTCTTCACTAAAACTGAGGATAACTATTTAACTCAGTAGGAGTGGCTGGATATAGATGATGAATGGTACAGTATAGTACAAGATGCGCAGTACAAAACACAGGGCCTGACCCATACTAAGTGCTCAGAAAATGTGAGTTTACCTTCTCTGCCCCTCATGAATACTTAATAAAGATCCAGCTTAGTGACTGGAACTGAAACCAGAAACCAGGGTCAAAGAAGTTTGGTAGGTTGGAACAAGGTGGAAATCAGAATATAGCCAACACCTGGTGATCACACATAGGGACTAATCATTGCTTAGGAATACCTGCCCTCACTCCCCACCTCCACGGGCAGAAGAGTCTTCTCTGCACTTTGACTTTGGGTTGCCCATATGGCTTGCTTTGGCCAATTGAATATTGGGGATGTGGGTCTTGAAAAGTTCTTATACAACTGGGCTTGCTCTCCAGTGCTCTATCAGTTCTAGAAGAACATGTCCAGGTGAACCTTATGGTCCAAGAGGAGGATGAGAGGCATGTGAGGCAGATTCACTTCAGCTGGGCTTTCCCAGCCAGGCCCAGGCAGAATCAGCCAACCCTCACTGATCCCGGACATGAGTTAAATTAATGCTGGATGTTGTGTGATTCAGAGACCTTGTGGTTGTCTGTTATGCAGCAAACAAAGACAGGCAGTAAATAGATGTCATTAACTCTACTCTCGCCATTGGTGGCCAAGATGGAGAAAGCTGACAATAGCCAGGAAACAGACAGAAAGTACCAGCACGCTTCAGCCTCATCAAGAATTATTCCTTCCAGTTCAGACAAGAGCCCATAACTATAGCAGCTTGAGCCTGGAAGGAGGACTGACAATGATTGCATTTTACGAATGAGAAATTGAAAGTGCCATGACTAGTCCAAAACACCCAGACGGTAGATTTGCAGTTCCATTTGCAGTCGCTGAGCTTTGAGGGTATGACCCTTTTCAATAGAACAAACAAGCCTGGTAGAAATGGGGAATGTCAGAGATATCAGATCAAGAAAGATGACATCATATTCTGGCTGAACCATTGACAGAGCAAGGCTTTGTCTCGGCTTCCTGGAACACTCTCAGTGTCACTGTGGGTGTAGTGGCCTGCTATGGCTGGGAGGTGGTGGTGTAACATTAAAATTCTATACTTTACCTGGAACCCATCAACCTCATGAGGTTTATATTATGACTTTTCTTCTCCAGTGAGTTCCTCTTTTTGCCATTGAACTAAGTGCCCTCTCCACCCCAGGAAAAGAGATGTCTATGTAGTAAGCAGCTGTCTCTGTGGTGCTGTCCCCTGTACTATTAGTGGCCTTCTGACAGCAGTAGGCCACCCCCATGTCCTAGGGAGCCTAAATGTTCGGAAATGAGCTTGCTGCACGTCCCTCTATCCCTTCACTAAGTTCTAAAGCTAAGCTGTATGTCTGCTAACTAGGAAAGGAATGCAAGTCACAGTGAGCAACCCAGTCCACACTGCCATCTATTCCTATTTTGGCGACTCTCCAGTGCCATCTATTGTAGGGTGTATCATAATCTAATAACAGATTTTCAGAGGTAGAGGGGAACAACACTATACTATGTGTACAATTGGCAATAAGATGCAAACTAATTTCACTGCTATTAAACCATGAACATGCAACTCAGAACTGAGAAAACACATATTCCCTAATGAATACAGATCTCTCACCCCTCATCCCTGGCCTTTTTCTTTTCTTTTCTTTTCTTTTTTTTTAAAGCATCATAGTCATGATAGTTGATTCTTATTCCATCATCTCAACTCAGGAGCTATGACACTTTACCCATGTGTCTTAACCATGTTTCTCTTATCTTTTCTTTTTCTGACACACACAAAAAAATCCTTTTCAAAGGAAGCCTTTTGTGCTATTTTTTTTATCCCAGGTCTGAGGTGATTCTATCTACTCATTATTAGAAATGCACATGCAATTCCATATCCTCCGGACAAGGCAGCTGGAGACATGACATGGGAAGTTAAAAAAAAATCTCATGCTGCCTGAACAAGAGCTGTAGGTAAGAGTATGGGGCAGAGATTTCCTCTTCACTTGAGAGACATTGGTTCCTGGGGGATCAGGAACTCACTGTTTAAAGGTGTCACGGTTCTTCACTGACCATTCCTGGCTGACAAAAAAAATAGAAATTTAGTGAAAGGATTTGAGGGCACCCAGAGAATCACGAGGCAGTCTGAAGAACCAAGCTCCTAAAACAGAAAGAAAAACGGGAGGCCAGGCCCAGAGCCAACATCACATCACAGAGCCACCTGGTAAGAACACAACTGCCAAAGCTGCCCCTGCACACCCTGCGCCACAGCTGAGGCTCACTGCCCCTCGGCCAAAACACAGCCACTGGCACTGAAGCTGCCGGTTGCCCTGGAAGCCGCTGCTGAAAACATCACCTAATGTCTTCTCTGCCGGAAACACCCTTCCTTTAGACATCCACGTAGCTTGCTCCCCATCTGCTTTAGCTCTTTGTCCTTATAACGAAGCCTTTTACAATCACACGTTTAAAATTGTATCTTCCACACCTGCCCCTACTCCAGCGTACTCTGATCCACGATGCTTGCTTTTATCTTTTTCGATATCAGTTATCAACCCCTGACATGCCATATAGTTTACTCATCTATTTTCTAGAGAATGTAAGCTCTCCCCCAACTCCGACACTTCCCCGTCTCAGAAACTCCCAGTTTGGCTCTCACTGTAGCTTTGTTCGACACGAACAGTCCTTGTCACCAGCTCAGTTTCTTTTTTCATTCATTCATTGGCAACATTCACCAGTCTTCTGTATGTAAATGTTCTGAATGAACCACGAGCTGGTGGTTCAATGATGCAAGAGGCAACCTGGCCCTACCATAATGGAGCTTACAATAAGCAAACCGTGTAAATGATTCTTTAATAAGTGCCCTGAAAGCAAAATACAGAGTGTTTTTAATAGCATATAACAGGGAACAGAACCTAGTTGATAGTTTAAATCTCAGCTGAGACCTAAAGGTGAATTGAGATAGAAGGTTAGAAATAGCTGGTGAGAAGTGGATGAGCAGTGAGGGAAAGGATGAAAAAGTTTCAGGGATAAAAACATCAGGTCTGCGGTCCCTGAGTTAAGGAAGATGTTTTACATACCCAGGAAGCCAAACAAAGGCCAGAGTGGATGAAATATAGTGATGGAGGGGGAGGCTGGTGGCAGACGATGCTACAGATACAAAAAAGAGCTGAACTCACCCTGGACTTTCTAGGTCATGTAGAGAATTTTGGATATCATTCTAAAGAATAACAGGAAGCTAAGTGTTTTAAGCAAGAGAGGCCCCAGATCTGATTTGCATATTAAACATATCACTTTGGCTACAGGGTTAAATATGGTTCAAGAGGACAAGAACGGAGATAGTGAAGCCATTGAGAGGTCACTACTGCAGTCTGGGGACAAAGTGATTGTGATGTCAATGGCCCAGACTAGCAATGAGGATGGAAACAGAAATAGCTTTGGGAGGGGATTTATGAAGGGATTACTCTGGTTAATGATTGGATGTGGGATGTGAAGCAGAAGGAAGTACCCAGGACTCACAAATTTCTAATACAAAAACTATGTGTAATTTCTAATACAAAAACTATGTGTAATTTTCAATTTCTTTGCCTCTCATAGTGACATGAAAATGCAGACTGCTGAATGAGATCTTCATTTAGCCAATGTCCTGAGCACATTCAAGTTAGAAAGCATTGTCCTAGTAGATTTTGCCCTTATAATTTTAGCACAGTGCATATACATAGAACACTACAAAAATTTGGCAATGAATATATGTCTGCATATATACGTGTGTGTATATGTGTGTGTACACACACATGCATAAAGTCTCATGCAAATAAAGTGAGCAATAGGCAAATATGTAAAGACTAGAGCTTTGAAAATTGCCATAAGAAGACAATTTACAAAAATGGTAAATTTTTCCTGTTTTGAAAAGACTACTGTCCACAAGATTTACAGGGGAGATAATGTATTTTCCAGACAAGATAACAGAATAACATAGAAAAAGCAAAAGTAAAATATTAAATAAGGTACTTTGTGGGTAGGAATATTTCTTTGTGATGGCAGTAAGACTGTCTGTGGGGCTGTGGCTATGTAAAGCTTCTGAGATGACCAGTATAGAAAACTGGATTACTTTACTTGGTTTACTTGATTATTCCTGCCTTGTTAAATGAAGACTGGGAAAAAACAAAGAACAAGGACAGAAACAGGTTGGCCACATGTGATTTATTAAAAGCAGCACAATCTGCTGACTGACCTTCCCTGCTCCTTAGTATTTTAAAGGAAAATGTGTTAACTAGGAGGTTAACTGAACGCTATCTGGTAAGCATGCACACATCCGCAAATGCATGTGTGTGTGTGTGTGTGTGTGTGCGCGTGCATGTGTGCATGTTGTGTATTTAAGCTGATCACACCTTAGGAGCTCTTGCGTTCGGAGGAAGGCGGAGGAGGTGGGGGCAATGTTGAAAAACCACCCTCCCACCGGTTTCCTGAGTGTTCACTGGCCACCCTGGAACTTTGCCCATCATAGCTTGCAGAGATGTGTCTGTCATTTTTGACTGGGTGCGATTAATATCAGCCCAGTGACTTGTCAGGTCCCAAAGAAATTAAAAAAGGAAAAGTCCAGATGGTGACATTTGTGGTGAAAAAGAAAAGTGTCTTTTTCAGTCAAGCTGCCTTCCAATTATTTAAATTTATACAGATTTTATTTATTTATTTGCCATTTTCTCCTCTAAAAGGGAAATTTCTAGGCTTGAAAGGGGGTTGCTCTTCTCTGCAGCATGGTTGCCCTTCATCGGCTCATGGCTGGAATGATTGGTTTAACCTGGAGTGAGAGGAAGACATGGATGTTGGCCAACACGCAGCCCCTTGGTACTGTGCAGTGACTGTGTCCTGGTCTTTACCTTAGGAGCACTTCCAGGCCTTCCTTACAAAGGCTTAATTTTTTAATGGGATGAAAATTTTAATGGGATGCTATGAATGCTTAGAAAATTTGAGGGGAAAAAGTAATACTTCTTCATTCTTTATGCAGTTCGGTACCATGTGAGGCCCCATAAATGCTATGATTAATATCAAGTAACAATTAATGAATGCTTAAATGTTCTAAGCACTGTTTTAAATGCTTTACATACATTATTTCATATAATCCTCAGGATGACCTGATGAGATGTGTTATGTATTTATCATTCTCATTTTTTCAAATAATAAAATGAGGAAATGAACTTCAGGAGGTTGTGTAAATCACTTAGGGTCACACAATAGCAGGTAGTAGATTCAGAGTAAGAACTAGGTCTATCTGAGTCCACTGTAACTACCAAACTTTATAGCATCACACTCCACAGCATAAGCCAATTGGAATGAAGAATTAAAGCTGGGTATAGAGGAAGGTGGAGATGGTCCTGGTGAGGATATCAGGGGAACAGAGAGCTTGAAGGGATGTATAGTCATTAACTAAATGAAAAAAAGGATGTAAGGGAAGGAAGTACAAATAAGACATGAGACATGAATATGGTATAACTCGGGAAGTACATAATTACACCAGTAATCTTATACACACAGTAATTATAAGATTACTTTAGAGAGGCCAGAAGGTAATGCTATGTTGTAAAGGGCATTTGTCTGCCAGCTTTCAGAGTTTCTTCTTCTCTTTGAGTTGGGAACATGTTAAAGAAGTTATGTGGAAAACTGCATTTTTAAAAGTCACTCTTTAGTCAAGTAGAAGATAACTTGATGTTTCACTCCTGTAGCCTAATTCCACCTCCCTGCAGCCTTACAAAGGGTTTGAGACTGCAAGGAATTGGGTGCTATGTTCCCAGCATTCTGTCCTTGTCCAGTCAGTCTTAAATTTTGACCTTGGGCCCAGAGTTTATCCTGACTCTGCTTAATGGATCTCATTCCAGAAAACAAACAAACAAACAAACAAACCCCAAAACCAGAATGGGCATCTTTCAGCTTCCCTGATAACCTCATGGAGGGTCTAGATATACAAATTATGATATCCTGGAGATGGTGACCAAATGGGTGAGGGGACCCTTTTCTCTTTTCTTCGAGACAGCCTTGTCCCATCTCCATCTAGCTCAGCTCAACCCCTGTACCATTCCATCCGTGTAGAGCCACAATATACTTCTATTCTAGTCTAAACTTTGAGTTCAGATTTTGAGATCACATCCCTTCCTTCAATGCCATCTCTTCCTTCTATCCTTCTCTTAATTTCTCAGTCCTCTGTCCCCATAACTTAGGCCTGACCAAAATTCACCTCTGAAATTTCTACCTATTTATTTTTTAAAATTTTTTTTACGGCAGGCAACCCTTGGTTGACCTTATAGATTGCAAGGATCTTATCAGCTTACAATCCCCTCATTATTATTATTATTTTACTTTTTTTTATTTTAACTCCTACAGCACCTGGTCTTCCTAGGTGGTCTCCCATCCAAGTACTAACCAGGCC
Organism: Eonycteris spelaea; assembly: GCA_003508835.1. Classification (NCBI taxonomy): domain Eukaryota; kingdom Metazoa; phylum Chordata; class Mammalia; order Chiroptera; family Pteropodidae; genus Eonycteris; species Eonycteris spelaea. Next base: position 7,621,934 of record PUFA01000031.1, on the reverse strand, counting down.
AGACCCTGCTTAGCTTCTGAGATCAGATGGGATCAGGCTTTTTTCAGGGTAGCATGGTCATAGACAATTTCTACTTACTTATATAACCTAGTGATAGCTGCTGCTCTTCAATTGACTAAGCCCCGTCACCATTGGGAACAATATAGAAGGTAGCATATATGATAAAACTTTTCTATTAATCCAGCTGTGAGTTTGTTAATAATTAAAAATTATTCAGTTCACATGTAAAATAGACAGGTTCATTTAAGTTTAGTGATGACAACATGTCATTGACATTTACGGACATTCTTCTGTAGCATCCACAATAGTCCCCCAAATGACTGAATTATTGTTCATTGTTATTCAAGACTAGCATTGACAATAGAAATCCAGGTTTTCTATATGGTAAAGTAAAAACCCCTTAACCTGAAAAATTGCTAGATTATCTGTCCTAGAACTAGTTACTGTCACATCTTTATGACTCTTTCTAATCCATTCTTTGCAAGTTCTAATTCTTAAAATCCTTCACGATCATATCAAATGGGGCCATCTGATAAAATATGTCCCATGTGGAATCATCTTAAATAAGACAGGGGACCTAATGGTGGTAAGAGAAGGATATTGAAATATCATTGAGACAAGTGGGTGATAAAGCTGTGGGAAAACATGCATATTTAGTAGGACTCACTCCGTCTGATGAATATATTTTCAGGACACTGATCTCTCTCAACAAGTAAGACCACTGAAAAATCAAGGATCATTAGTCTGTCCCCAAGTAACACCTAATTCTCTGGAAACTAGGTTGTCATCAGATGTTAGAGCAGATTTTCAAACCATAACCAAGGTGATACTGGACTACCATGCAACAATTTAAATAGGTGTAAAGAACATGCTTTACATTCCCACACATTGAGGATATAAAAAATTGTGTTTGAGAGAGATCATTCGTGATAATGGGGGGAGGGGATGCTTCCCTTATCATTTTAAGTCAACAGGACCATTCAGAGAGCTTGATGTGTTTGTGTCATGACACTTCGGCCTTGAGTCTGACACCTCTTATTTGAGTAATCTGAAGGGCAAGAGAGATGCTGGATAGCAGCTGGCAGTAGACTGAAGAATTGCTGCTACGTTGGGCTTGACCCATGTTCCACAGACTTTGAAGGAAGGGTACATGAGAATTTTCCATGGAGGACATGGGGGTCATTAGATTAAAATCTGTCCCGTAGCTGTTTGAAATCTCTGCTGCCACAATCAAAAGGGACAAACTGGACCCTCAAAAGGAGAGGGACTGTGGTAGTGGATGGCTAAAAAACTAGGAAGGAAAGGCAAGAAGAACAAAGATACCTCACCTGGAAAGTGTGACTTATGTTCTCAGGAAGGCCTGCAAAGAACCTCAAAAATATCCAAAAGCAAACAAATCGGTTTTAAACCTTCATCAAGACATAGAGCATAAAGTTGTCTTAGCTGACTTGAATAATCATCAGTAAGAATATTTTTCCTTCATCGCCTTCCTTCTCTTCCTCTGCTTTTAGTCCTAGTGGTGACAGAACCACAATACTAGATAAGAAAGAGAAGTAGAGTCATAGAATATGAGAAGAGAAAAGGAAGGACCAGGCTCCCTTCCTTGTCTTGTGGCTTGCCAAAAAACCTACCCTGTGAAGAGAAAATTTTGTGATTTGAATGAAGTTTTGTGTTTTAATTAATTATATTGAATTGGGCACTTCCCTAAGCTTGATCCTCCAGATGCTAGTATCATGGATTGAGAAGAGCCTAGCAAGTACAACAATGGAGCCAGTTAATCTAGACCATGGCTTCTACAGAAATAAAGTTCTAGTGGTAGTTTTAAAGAGGTATGTGTAGGTTTAAGGAAGCTGAGTTGTTTGTTTTTAAGGTGTGAAAGACTGGAGAAGTTTACTTACTTAGGGGAAAGAATTAGTAGAGACGAAGAGCATTCAGACCCAAGAGTAAAAAAATTGATGCTACAACTCCTTAAAGAGGCTAGAAAGAAGGGGATCTTTCCATGAAAGAATAGTTTTGAAAATGAGTAAAGATATTGTCCTTTGAGGCTGGAGATAAATAGCTGAAAACAGTGTGGAAATAATATAGTTAAGTCTGGAGTTTGACTATAAAAATTGAGGGTGTCATATAGCAAAGACAGCATTTTCATCTACTTTTGTTAGATGATTCTTAGTGCCAGTCGCTAAGGAATGGGCCTGGCACTGTGGTATCTAAGAAGAGAATCAGGAGACTTCTTGGAGGCATCTTAGAAGGTTTATTTTCAGCATTTCTGACTCATCTTTTCAATTCCATAGGTTCCACAACCCCTGAGGGCATCTTTCTCTCCATCCTCTCTTTATTTCAGCTATGGAATAGTGATTGGAATCCAAGGAAGTTCTATTAAAAGACAGTGTCCAGAGAAACACAACAGGAAGAACTGAGTTCTGAGGTAGCATGCTAATGTGTTGAATGGCTTGAGATCCATACTGTTTTAATGGGTACCACAAGGGAGAGACAAGATCATGACCATGAATGGAGTAAGCCAAGCATAGACTGAGGTCAAGACATGATCCAGAGTTCATCTGAGGCAGATTAACCTTTACCTTTTACATGTCACCCCAGGTTTTCAAGAGGCCACCAATAGAGGTAGTTTGACCAAGTCTACCAAATCAACTACTCATTTTGCCATCATATACATGCTGTCATGGATGTTAGGTCAATCATTCTTCCTAAATAACATGGCATCCCAGTACCAATAAACTTATGTACATCAACCTATTCCTTTATGGACCAAATGTAATCATAGCTGAGAGCCTCCACAGAAGCAAGATGGCAAAATGTATTATTGGAATTAGGCCAATCATATTTAATATTTTATTAGTCCTTTCTCTGACCCTTTGTTTAATTTGGTGTCCACTCTTGAGCTAGGAGGGTTCACTCTGTAGGCACAGGGTTTAAGTTGTAGGCTCTCTGTTTTCATAATCATGAAGACCATTCATAAATAGCCTGATAGAATTTCACATTTACATGTTGATTCGAGCTTATTTAAACTAATTCAGCCTTTTTGGAGCTCTTGCTCTGTGTAGAACTCCGTACTAGGTACTGAGAGACAGAAGATCTATTGGATGAAAATATATGCTTTCCAGGACTATGATATCTAACTGAGGAGGCAAGCATAAATACAGTTGGCACAAGGTGGATAATACTATTTTAAAAGTAGGATTCTTCTACATGGATTTAAGTTTAGCTTTTTAACTTTTCAGATTTGTTCTCCTAAAGTTAGACAAATGTTCAAGTCTTTAAATTCCATTGCACAATTAAAAACTTTGAAGATAATAGGGATAATTCTTGCAGTATATCTAACTCTTTTGCATCACCAATATTCTTTTCACATGGAAGAATAATATTATTTCTTAAAAGAAATAAGAATAATATTATTCCTTATACATGAAATTTTTGAATAAAGCAGGGATTTACCAGCGGTTTTTCTTTGGGTAGATGAATGTGACCATTTAGTAGATTCTTGGACAGTTGAAGAACCTCTATCCCTATGATACCTTGCTTAGTGTCTGGTTTAAAATTGGGTTTATGATCACCAAAGCATTCCTTTGTAAGGAAAGATCCCCATCCCAACTGTTTTTAGTTGAGCTCTCAGTATAAGTCTCTCCATGCTTTTTCATTGTTGTTGTGCTACATTCCAAGTTCAATGAACTATGCAAGCTGAGACATGTTTATTTAAATGGATTTTGTGGAAATGTAACACTAGCTTTCTGACACCTGTTTGCATTTCCATACAGACTCAATAGAAAGGAAGTGTTTATTTTCATGCTGAACATGCAGAATAACATTTCAAATTTTTTGCTTTTGGTTGAGTTAGGAGAGTCAAGTTGTCTTTATCTTCTTTGTCATTTATTCATTCAGTTAATCATTCATTTATCTATCATTATTAGACACTTGGGCTGTATCAGGGCCTGAGGGTAATCACTGGTTATACAGAGATGACTAATCACACAGTGGGGGACAAAAGTACCTGTTAGTGAAAGGTTTTATTTTTTTCCAAACTACCAACCATCAAGTCTATTGCAGGTTTCCAGCTTTTCTTTTTCAGTGACTTCTTTTATATTAAATATTTGTAGAGAAGTAATTATAGAGAAGTAGTTGTACTCTTGTCATTAAGAGTGTGAACCCTGGAGCAGATTGTCTATACTCAAAGTGGAACACTGTCAATTATTATCTGTGTCACCTGGATGAAGTGACTAAGTTATCTATAAAAGGGGGGAAACAATAATTGTACCTACATAGAAAGATTTTTGATAAGACCATGCATGGCAAATAGCAAGCAATTAAAAAACATAAGTTGGCTTTTTGGTCTTGTAAAGCTGACATAATATTTCTGTGAATTTGACAAATTTTGTGTATTCCTTGAGATGGTAAAAATAAGGCAGTTTGTCCACTTTCCTTCCCATCTGTGCCTTGTTTTGAGTGCCTTCACACAGATTCCAGGAAGAAACTTAAATAGGAAATGGAGAGAGGGTAACCAGGGAAGATGCAAGGAGACCTAGGAAAGTATAACAAGGCAACTGGAATCCCAGGCCACAAGGTGTTAGGATTTAAAATATTCCACAAGATCCTTTAGCACAAAAGTTTCCCTTTGCAGATGATAAAACATCACTGATGAGGATGTGACATATATTTTTTCCTAGATAATGAATGAAGGAGTTGGGACTCCTAGTTTATTCCAAAAATTGAATATTGAGAGCTGCATAATAGTATGCAGAGGGTAGAAAAAGACTAAAAATTGATCTCTATTCCTTTCATAGTGCTGTTCTAACTTGTCTAATCATTCTCTACTCTCTGCTCTTCCTTTATCTGCAGCTTGTTTCCTGCCTCTGAAGACACCCATGTGGGCTCACATTTTGGTTGTAGTCAGTTAGAAGTCATCCAGTTGATATGATTCCTGGTTTACATTGCTAAGTAACTGAGAATCTTGCTCAGGGCAGACATATCACTTTGGTTGAAATATAAATATTAGATAGAAAAGAAAACTAACAGTGGCAGAAAGTACTTGTGAAATTTTATTTAATCCTTACAATGAGCCTATGATAATCACTCCTGAAAGGTGTGTGCACCATGGCACAGAGAAGTCAAGTGATTTGCTTAATGTCCCACAGATTTTTGAGTCAGAATTGGAATTTAAAATTAGGTCTGTGAGAAAATGTTCATGAGTTCTTAGTAAGTGAGAAAAAAAATCAGATTATCAAACAGAATAATCTTGACTTTATTTAAATGAACTACCTTATATGTAAATATAATAGAAAAAAACCCTACTAAGTATTTATCTGGAGTTGGAGGGAATGCAAGTGATTTTTTTGCTTTCTCTTTTGTAAAAATATTTTTCAAATTTTCTTAAATTTATAATAAAAATGGCACTAATAAATATTATCCTAAAAAATATTAGATCTGTGAAAGTACATTGATCTAGGAGTTCAACGGTAGGATTGTAGAGGTTAACTAGTCTTAATTCTGCTTGGGGTCAAACAACCTTATTTACAAATGGAGAAATTTAATTTGGTCTAAGAGACCATCTTTCACTTAGCTTCAAAAATAAAAGACAAAAAAGTTCTCATCTAAATTATACTTCAATCCATGTATCTTTTAAAATTTTATTGCCACACATAGTATATACAGTCACTAAACCCTATTCAGTCTAAGGGCAAACATTTAATCTCAGTACAAAGGAACTTGATATCATCTTGATTTTCCCACTGCACTTGTCACGGATGACTCACTCTTGCTTACAATGAAACATAATTTAATGTAAAGGAAAAAGTAATGAAGACCATTCAACAGTAACTATAAACTTACTACATTAAAAAATAATTTATATGAGTTGTTTCTACTTTTTCCAAATGCCAGTCATGTGATCTTAACATAGCAATGTAACCTCTCTAAGCCTCAAATTACCTAATCTATAAAATAAGTTTAAACTAGATTTGTGTCATACAAATTGGGTATTGAAATTGAAACTAATTAAAATTACGTACAACTAAAAATTCAGTTCCTCAGTCACACTAGCCATATTTTAAGCTCCCTATATCCACATGTAACTAGAGGTCAGTGGCCACCATACTGGATAGCGCAGATACATAACATTTCCATCATCACAGGATATACAATTGGACAGTGTAGGAATGACAAATGCCTGCTTGTATGGAACATTTTACGGGTGCTTATGTAAATCTCATTTGATTCCCTTTAACATAGTTCTGTGAAGAAAAGTAGAAGCTGATAATCCTATTTTACAGATGGGAACTGAAACCCAGAATGCAAAAATGACTTGCCCAAGATCAAAGACGGCTCAACCTAGGTTTTCTTTTCATTCTAAAGTCTTTCCTGTATTTTCCACTCGATCATCCTGCCTTCTAAAACAAAATACCCATAGTTGCTTAAAGAGGTCACTGATGCTCACTGACACTTAAGGGTTCCAAGATACCCCAGGAAAGATTGCCGAATTTGATCAAGCAGCAAATAGTGACTTTCTTTGTGCTCTGCGTAGTAGTATGAGCACTATGGGAGAGAAAGCATGACCTATGATCCTTGCAAGCCAGACTTGTGGTTGAGAATAAAAACTAGATAACCCAAACTATTTTTAAACTGGATTTGAACATGATATGCTATTAAATATTAAAAGAAACAGGGAAAATAAACAGAAGTAGGTTCTTATGGTGATCAGATATAAAGATGTGGGGAGTTTGGACAGCAAATCTCTGGTTTTCAATAATTATTTGCCTTTTTAAACTAAGTACATACATTACTTTGATTAAGAGAGAAGTTATATTTTTTATATAGAAAATCATTGGGACTCATGACATACATAAATCTTCCTCTTTGTAGATCAAATAATTTAAAAATGTTCCTTTTGCATCAGTCATTTTCCAATTTTTTTTCTTTGATGTGAGAGATTCTCCCTTGTGTATTCCTGAAGAAAGTCTCAGTCTAACTAAAATACTTCCCCAGGACCATCAAATATATATGATTGATATATACATCTGTTTTGTTAATTTTTAAATTCTTTATTATATATTTCTTCATATTTACCCTAACATCTAATTTAGATGCACAAAGTCAGGGATTATACATAGCACAGAGTAGGTTATCAAACATTATTTGTTAAATGAATACATAAATAAGTTCTCAAACTAACAGTGAACATAGGCAATGAGGAGGTATTTTGTGACTAACAAAGAAAATGAATAAAACCAGAGAAAAAGGGAGAAAAAAAGTTTTATGGAAATAGATAGGAAAGCTTGCAATCTTGTTGAAAAACCAGTTTTGTAAATAAAGACAATCAAAATCAGTTTTAATCCAGAGTTAGATATGATACAATAGGAACCTGTGGATTTTTTGTCCTATCACGTGCTTATTTCCCCAACCTGTACTTCTTCCGTTATTCTAACCCTCTGATTCTACAAATGGTGAAGTAGCTTGTTCTTACTCCTTTTTCCTTTAAGCACAAAATTTTCTCCCTGTATCAATATATGTCACATTTAGAGTATAAGGCCACATGTTACTTTCATTGGGTGAAACAAAGAAGCCCATATCTGGTTCCTGATTTTAAGGGGCTTAAATCTAATTGGAGTGATAGGACATGAAAACATTAAATAATAGTACTAGAAGTACTAAATAGCTTCTGCAAATAAGTAGGATACTCTGCTGCCTTCTCCAGTCTCAAATTGTGTGCTTGACCAACAAAGATATAAGCATTGAATATATGTGTTGTCATTATCCTGTCACATCATTATCAAAAAGAGGCCTTCCTACCATCAACAAAACTAACAGACAACCTATTGAATGGGAGAATATATTCACAAATGACATATCTGATAAGGGGCAATATCCAACATATCCGAGAAACTCATATACTCAATAGCAAAAACTTAAGCAATCTGATAAAAATGGGCAGAGGAAATGAAGAGACATTACTTCAAAGAAGTCATACAGATGGCCAACAGACAATTAAAAGATGCTTAACATCAGTAATCATCAGGGAAAATGCAGATAAAAACCATGATGAGGTTTCACATCTGTCAGAATGGATATTATTGAAAAGATGCAATAATACGTGCTGGCAAAGATATGGAGAAAAAGAGAACCCCCATGCACTGTTGGTGGTATTGTAAATTGGTGCAGCCACTATGGAAACAGTATGGAGAGCCCCCCCCACTCCCAAAACTAAAAATAGAACTACCATACAACCCAGCAATTCCACTTCTTGGTATTATCTGAAGAAAATGAAAACGCTAATTAGAATAGATATATACCCCCCATGTTCATTGCAGCACTATTTACAATAGCCAATATAGGAAAGCAACTAAGGTGTCTATCAGTAGAAGAATGAATTAAGAAAATGAGATACACACATACACACACACATACACACACACACACACACACACAATGGAATAGTACTCAGCAATAAGAAAGAGTGAAATCTTGCCATTTGTGACAACATGGGTAGACCTAGAGGGAATTTGCTAAGTGAAATAAGTCAGGAAAAGACAAATATGTGATTTCACTTATTTGTGGACTCTAACAAACAAAACAAATGACAGACTAAACAAAACAGACTCATAGAAACAGATCAAACTGATGGTTGCCAGAGTTGAGGGGCAATGAGAGATGAGCAAAAAGGTGAAGAAGAATATAGTTAATAATATTGTGGTAACCTTGCATCGTGACAGCTGGTTGCTAGACTCAGCATGATGATAACATCAGAAGGAATATACATGTCAAATCACTATATTGTACAGTTGAAACCAATATAATATTGTATGCCAACCATACTTAAATTGGTCAAAAAAAAAAAAAGAAAGAAAAAGAAAAAGAAGTCTTCCTGTCATTACTGCTTCTCCAAAGTTCGAAATTTGTACTAAGTGTCAATCAAAATCTCTTCTTTCCTCACCTATGAGGAAAGAAAGCTAAGTTAGGGTCAAATGGCCTTTCCACTAGGAAGAGAAGTGCAAGTGGGCCCAATCCTTGAATAAACATGATATAATCCTGTTCAAAGCTGAATCTGACCTGTCTTTTAACAGACTTGAGATATTCTTTTCCTCCAAGAATCTCCATGACAGATTTTCTCCATCTTCTCTCAGGGCTGGGTGAAACACAAAAACCATGTTGGTCAAAATGCTTACTTCAAATTTAAAAAGGAACAGACAGCTTAAAAATGAAAGGTAAGCACTCGGGTAACTACATTTATAGGAGTTGCTTTGCCATGGTGATCCTAAGAAAGAATTTTTCTTAATAACTGACATTCTCAAATACCTTTGGTTCCAAATTATTGTTCAGCCTCAGAAACTCCATTTGCCTGGTGTCAAGTCTCTGTGATTTAAACCTATAAACTCCCTGGATTCTAGAGTTAAGGTGGCTGCTTTTCAATCCTTCTACCTGCCTGTATGTCCTGACATGTGGAGTGTTAGTAATAATGAACCAACAGTGTTTCTGCACATCTCTGTAATCCTTCAGTGTAATGGGAAAACCAATCTGTGCTCTGTGCTCTAAATCACATTGGGAATATTAACATTTACTTGGTCAATCTTGTTTCTTTCACCTTTTTTTTCTGCTAGAAAAAAGTAAGCTACCCAAATCAGTGGTAAATCATTGCATCATGTAAATACTACGGAGGTGCCATGAACTCTAATATTGACTGGGCCCAAAAGAAGAGCAAATATATTTTAAAACAATATATAGTAACAACAATAACAAAACAGCAGAATTCACCAAAGGCTTGTTTAAAAATATTCTTCTAGACCAAAACTTTTATAGGTTTTACTATGTGTGACATTCTCTTTCTTGATCTCACACCACTCTACCCATCAAACTATTTTGTTACTTTTATGGAGAATGAAGCATCTTCACTAGAGAACTCGGTGAGAGCTGATAAGTATGACTCTTAGAAAATGGTAAATCTCAAAAAACAATTACTTCTTATGCATCCTTCTCAGGAAACTACTAGAGAAGGTATTACCAATAGTGCCATGAATAAAACAGGCATAGGTTTCCATGAACCAGAGGATCTAAACAAAAGATGAAAGTTAAAGGAATCCTAAGGATAATGGTAAAAGAATTTTAAAAACAAAAGATATATTTGAATATATTATGATAAAATTTATCTTTTAAAAAATTATGGTTAAGTACACATAACATAAAATTTACCATTATAACTATTTTCCAGTGTATAGCTAAAATAGTGTTAAGTATTTGTACATTATTGTGTAATCTCCAGAACTTTTTCATCTTGCGACCTGAAACTCTTTACCTGTTAAACAATTCCTCATTTGCTCCCACCTCCAGCCTCTGGTAACCACCATTTTACTTTCTGTTTCTATGAATTGACTACACTTAGATTCCTCACATAAGTGGAACAATACAGTGATTTCCTTTTTGTGAACTGGCTTATTTAACTTAGCATACCATTTTCAAAGTTTGTAGCATGTCACAGAATTTTCTTTTAAGGCTGAATAACAGTCTATTGTACGTATATACCACATTCAGTTACTTTCATTCATGTACTGGCCCCATGAATAATGCTGCTATAAACATTGATGTTCAAATATCTTTTCATTTATGGATTTTCAAGTTTTTGGGGAAATATCCAGTAGAAGGATTTCTGGATCATTCTTAGTTTTTTGAAGAACCTCCATACTGTTTTCCATAGTGGCTGTACCAATTTGCAGTTCCACCAGCAGTGTATGAAGGTACCTTTTTCTTCACATCCTCTCCAACCTTTGTTATGACTTGTCCTGTTGATTATAGCTTTTCTAACTGGCATGAAATGGTATCTCATTGTGGTTTTGATTTGCGTTTCCCTAATAGATAGTGATGCTGAGCATCTTTTCAAATATTTGTTGGCCATTTGTATGTCTTCTAGGCAGAAGATTCTGTTCAGGTCCTCTGCCACATTTTTGATTGGATCATTTGTGGGTTTTTTTTGGTTATTGAGTCATATGAGTTCTTTGTATATTTAAGACATTAGGGCCTTATTGAAGGTGTTGCTTGCAAATATATTTTCCCATCCGAATGGTTGTCTCTTTACCTTATTGACAATTTCTTTGCTGAGCAGAAGTTTTTTAGTTTGGTATAGTCCCATTCATTTATTTTAGCTTTTATTCCTTCATCTTTGAGGTCAAATTCATAAAATCCTCTTTAAGTCCAAGGTCCTTTAGTTTTGTTCCTAATTTTCTTCTATGATTTTATTGTTTCAGGTCTTATATTCATGTCCTTAATCCATTTGAGTTAATTTTGGTGTGTGGTGATAGACAACAGTCTAGTTTCTTTCTTTTGTAGGTGGCTTTCCAGTTTCCCAGCACCACTTTTATTGAAAGGCTTTTCTTTCTCCACCGTATGCCTTTGGCTTTTTGTTGAAAATTATTTACCCATATAAATATGTGTTTACTTCTGGACTCTCGATTCTATTCCACTGGTCCATGTGTCTGTTTTGCTACCAATATCATGTCATTTTGATTACTGTCGCTTTGTAGTATAATTTTGAAGTTGGGCAGAGTGATGCCTCCAGCCTCATTCTTTGTTTCAGGATGGCTTTCGCAGTTTGGGGTCTTTTGTGCTTTCATACAAATCTGATAATTTTTTTGTTTTTTTTTTAAAAAATGGCGATGAGATTTTGATGGGGATTGCATTAAATATGTATAATGCTTTAGGTAATATGGTCATTTTAACTATATTGATTCTTCCAATCCAAGAACAGGAATATCTTTCCATTTCTTTGTATCTTCTTTCGATTTCTTTTAATAGGGTATTATACTTTTCATTATATAGGTCCTTCACATGTTTTGTTAGATTTAATTCTAGGTATTTATTCTTTTTGTTGCAATTGCAAAAGGAATTATTTTTCGACTTCTTTCTGACAATTCATTATTAGAGTATAGGAATGCTATAGATTTTGAACGTTGATTTTATATTCAGAGACTTTACTGTATTTGCTTATTGTTTCAGTAGTGTTCTTGTGGAGTCTTTAGGGTTTTCTATATAGAAATCATGTCATCACAAATAGTGACAGTTTGACTTCTTCATTTCCTCTTATATCTTTCTCTTGCCTGACTGCACTCACTAGGACCTCCAATTATATTTAATAGCAGTGGCAATAGTAGACAGCTTTGCCTTGTTCTTGATCTTAGAGGGAAGGTTTTTAGTTTTTCACATTAAATATAATGTTGGCTGAGGGCTTGTCATAGATGGCCTTTATTATGTTAAGTACTTTCCTTCTATACCAATTTGTGAAGTGTTTTGATCATAAATCGATGCTGTATCTTGTTGAAGGCTTTTTCTGCATCTCTTGATATGATCATATGATTCTTATTTTTTATTTTTTATGTGGTATATCACATTAATCGATTTGCACACGTTGAACCATCCAGTGCCTCTGGAATGAAGCCACTTGATCTGGTGTATAATCTTTTTAATATGTTACTGTATTCACTTGCTAGTATCTTTAGAATTTTTGCATCTGTGTTCATGAGAAAATTGGTCTGTGCAGTTTTCTTTTGTGTGTTATCTTTACCAGATTTTGGTATCGAGTAATATTGCCTCATAAAATAGTTGGGAAGTATTGCCTCCTCTTTGATTTTTTGGAAGAGTTTAGGAGAATAGGTATTAAATCTTCTTTGAATGTTTGGTAGAATTCACTGGTGAAGCCATCTGGTCCTGGACTTTTACTTTTTGGTAGGTTTTTGATGATTGTTTCAATTTCCATACTGCTGATTGGTCTATTTAGATTTTCCAGATCTTCTTGATTCAGTCTAGGAATATTGATTTTTCTAAGTACTGGTCCATTTCTTCTAGGTTATTAAATTTGGTATATATACTTTTTCATAGTATTCTTGCATGATCCTTTGTATTTCTGTGATGTCAGTCATAATTTCCCCTCTTTCATCCCTGATTTTGTTTTGTGTCCTTTCTCTTTTTTTCTTTAGTGAGTCTAGCCAGGGTTTGTCAATTTTTTAACCTTCTCAAAGTACCAGCCTTTGTTGAATTTATTTATTTTTTTTTTGTTTTCAATTTCATTTATTTCTGCCTAATTTTGATGATTTCCTTTCTGCTGACTTTAGGCTTCATTGTTCTTCCTTTTTAGTTTTTAGAAGTGTTAAGTTGTTTATTTGGCTCATTCTGACTTTTGGAGATAGGCCTGTAATGATATGAACTTTCCTCTTATACTGCTTTTGCCATGTCCCAAAAGTTTTGATATGTTGTACTATCATTATCATTCGTTTCTATGTATCTCTTGATCTCTTATTCTTCTTGACCCAGTTATTCTTCAGTAGCATGTTGTTTAATCTCCATGTATTTGTGGTTCTTCCTGATTTCTTTTTGCAGTTGATCTCTAGTTTCAAAGCATTATGATCAGAGAATATGGTTGGTATGATTTAACCCTCTTATATTTGTTGAGGCTATTCTGTGTCCCAGTATGTGTCGATTCTTGAGAATGTTCCATGTGCACTAGAGAAGAATGTATAAGCAGCTGTTTGGGATGGAAGGCTCTGTAAATGTCAATTATGTCCAGTTGGTCTAATGTGTCATTTAAGGATGTTATTTCCTTATTGATTTTCTGTTTGGATGATCTATCATCTCCAACAGTGGGGTATTTAGGTCCCCTACTACGATAGTGTTTTGGTCTGTTTCTCCCTTTAGTTCTGTTAGTAATTGCTTTATATATTTTGGGGCTCCTGATTGGGAGCATAGATATTAAGTGTTATGTCTTCTTGGTGCATGATTCCCTTTATCATTATGAAGTGTCCCTCAGTATCTTTTTTACTTTTTTATTTTGAAGTCTATTTTCATTGATATTAGTACTGCTACTCCTTTTTTCTCTGAATGCCATTTGCTTGAAATATCATTTTCACCTTTCACTTTGAGTCTATATTTGTCTTTGGAGCTGAGATGTGTCTCCTGGAGGCAGTATATGGTTGGGTTTTGTTTTTTTTGATCCATTTGCAACTCTGTGCCTTTTTATTGGTGAGTTCAGTCCATTTACATTTAGGGTGATTATTGAAATATGAGGTCTTCTTATAGCCATTTTATCTTTTGCTTTCTGGTAGCTCAGTGTTTCCATTGCTTCCTTGTCCTTGTGTTTCTGTTTTCTTTATTTGGTTGGCTTTTGGGGTTTTGCCTCTGGTTTTCTTGTTTTATGTTATATACTTCAGTTCTGAATCTTTAGTGTGGTTACCATTTGAATATGTAAAGGATAGTTACACACACACACACACACACACACACACACACACACACACAGTCATCCATTTTCTTCTGTGTGTGCCTTATCTCCATTCCCCTTTGTGAATTTGGATCTTTGAATCCTCTTTTCAGTCAGTTATCTCAATTTGTCCCTATCTATGCTGAATGTTCATTACTATCTTGTTATAACAATTCTCTTCTTATTATTTAAGCTTATAATGTCCTGTTTTAGTAAGGGTTGCACTCCTCTGCTTCTATTTGCCTGATAGTCACTTTACTCCTAATTGATTGATTGTTTGATTGTCATTTTTTTTAGGTGAGCTGACCCTTTCAGTATTTCCTGTAGTGCAGACCTCGTCATGGAGAATTCCCTCAATTTTTGTATGTCAGAAAGGTCTTAATTTTTCCTTCATATCTAAAGGAGAGCTTAGCTGGATACATTATTCTAGCTGGTAGTTCCTTTCACTTAATATTTAATATTTGATTCCATTCCTTTCTGGCTTGTAAGATTTGCGTTAAGAAGCACAACAAAATCTAATGGGTTTTCTTTACAAGTTACCATTTTCTTCTCCCTGGCTGCCCTGAGAATTCTTTGTCATTGATTTTTGATAATTTAATACAATGTGTCTTGGTGAAGGCCTTTTTGGGTTGAGTAATTGGGTGTTCTGTTGACTTCTTGAATTCCAGCTCCAGTCATTCCTTAGATTTGGGAAATTCTCGTCCACTATTTGTCTGAAAATGCTTTCTAGTCCCTGTTCCTTTTCCTCACCTTTGATAATTCCATTTTTATGTTTCCTCCTCTGAGAGTATCAGCTAGTTCTTGAATTTCTCTTTCATTATTTTTCATTCTTTGGTTTCTCTCTTTCTTCCTTCTGATTTACTTCTAGATTTCTGTATTTGATATCACTGACCTGTTCCTCGATTTGGTTGACTATTTCCGAAGCTTGTTATTTCATTTTTCAACTCTTGTAGTGTTTTTTTATTTTTATCTTCAATAGATTGATTCTTTTCTTTTGAGGGTTTTAATCTCCTTGCTCTGCTCATGCAGATATTTTTTTTCAATTAATTTGAATTTTTACATGACTAGTTCAGAACTCAATGAGTTTTTTCAGAAGTACCATCCTGAATTCTCTGTCATTTAAGTGCATATTTCTTGTCTCTAAGCTTATTTTCTGAAGCTTTTTCTCTATCTTTCTGAGATGGTTTGTCGCCTTGGTTGTTCATGGTGTTTAATGGACTATTTCTTTGCCTGGGCATTAATGGAAATGCATTCTGTTCCCCCCCCCCAACAGTAATATATTAACAGTCTCTCTTTAGACTGCTGCAAAGAAGTCCTTTTGTTTTGGTTTCCAGTTGATGGCATCTATGCCTTCTGAATTTCTGCTTTTATAAAAGCCTTAATAATGCCTTTTTCTTTTCTTGCAGATATTTAATCACGCTTGCTACCCTCAGTTTCTGTCTCTGTCAGTATTAGCAATAGTTTCAGTAGCATTTGCTCAGATTCCCCTGAGGCTCCGCAGTGTTCAGTCTTGGAGGGTATGGGATGAGGGGTCCTCTGGGTTGGGAGTTGAGGGCTGTGGCTCAGCTTTGGTTTTGCAACCGTGGTCGGTAAAAATCAGCTGTTGTTTCTTTGCTGTCCAGCTTCTCTGCTTTCTGCCCGGATGATTGAGTCCTGCTGCAGGCTGTGTGTAACTGACAACTCTCCCAGGCAGGGCTGTTCAGGGAACTCACTGCACCTTTACCCCTCGCCCTCCTTCTATAGGTAGCTCTGGCAGCTGCAAGAGGCAGCTTCTTTATTTCTTACAGTCCACTGCTCAACTCCCGGGGTTCTGACCTGTGGTAGCTCCCATGCGCAAATCCCACACTCAGATGTACTGGTGTGCAGTTGGGTGTTCTTCTGAGTTTTAGATGTTCAGCTTATTGTTGTTTCAAGGGGAGATATCTGGGAACGTCTCTCACTGTGCCATGTTTCTTCAAACCTCTCAATTACTGTAGTTTTGTAATAAGTTTTAAAATCTGGAAGTATGAGACTTCCAACTTTGTTCTTTTCCAAGATTTTTTGTCTCACTATTTGGCATCCCTTGAGATTCCATATGAATATTAAGATAGATTTTTCTATTTCTGCAAAAGTTTCTATTATGATATTATATTGATTTAAACCTGTAGATTGCTTTGGGTAGTATTGGCATCTTAACATTAAATCTTCCAGTCTATGAATGTAAGTTATCTTTCCATTTGTGTCTTTTAAAATTTTTCTCAGCAATATTTTGTAGTTTTCAGTGTACAAATCTTTTGCCACCATAGTTAATATTATTCATCAATATTTTATTATTATTTATGCTATTGCAAGAGGAATTGTTCTTGATTTCCTTTTAGGATTGTTGATTGTTAGTGTGTAAAAATGTGGTTTATTTTTGTATATTGATTTTGGATCTTGCAACTTTTCTGAATTCATATATATTAGGCCTAAGTGTACGTGTGTGGTTTTAGGGTTTTCTATCTATATGAAATAATTTTACTTCTCCCTTACTCATTTGGAAGATTTATATTTTTCTTGCCTAATTTCTCTGGCTAGGCTGACTACTACATTAAGTAGAAGTGACAAAAGTAGACATCAACTACTTCTTCCAGATCATAAAGGAAAATCCTGCAGTCTTTCATCATTAAGTATGTTTGTTGTGAACTTTTCACATATGGCATTTATTAAGTTGAAGTAATTTTCTATTCCTAGTTTGTTTAGAATGTTTAACATGAAAGGGTATTGAATTTTGTCAAATGTTTTTTCTGCATCAATTGAGGTTATTATGTAGTTTTTTCCTCCTCATCATTATGTTAATGTGGTGTGTTACATTGATTGATTTTTATATGTTGAACCATTCTTGCATTTCAGGAGCAAATCCCACTTGGTCATGGTATATAACTCCTTTAACGTGCTGTTGAATTCATTTTACTAGAATTTTATTGAGGATTTTTGCATCAGTACTCATCAGGGACATCGGTCTTTAATTTTCTTCTTCTCCTTTTTTTTAACAGTGCCTTTGTCTGACTTTGGTATCAGGGTAATGTTGGCCTCAGGGAATGGGTTTGGAAGTATTCCCTTTTCTCCAATTTTTTAGTTTTTGGAAGACTTTGAGGAGGATTGCTGTTAATTATTCTTTAAAAGCTTGGTAGAATTCACCCATGAAGTCATCTGGGCCTAGGCTTTTCTTTGTTGGGAAGTTTTTGATTTCTGATACAATCTCCTTACTAGCTACAAATCTATTCAGAATTTTATGTTTTTCATGATTCAGTTTTGGTAAGTGATGTGTTCCTAAGATTTTATCCATTTTTATCTATGTCATCTAAGTTATGCTATTGTTTAGTGTTCTCCTACAATTCTGATTTCTGTGGTATCAGTTGTATCGTCCCTTCTTTCATTCCTAATTTTAGTTATCTGAGTCTTCTCCCAGTCAATCTAGCTAAAGAAATGTCAATTTTGTTGATCTTTTTGAAGAACCAAATCTTGGTTTTGTTAACTTTCTCTATTGCTTTTCTCTTCTCTATTGTTTATATCCGCTCTCATCTTTAATAATTCCTTTGTTCTGTTAGTTCTGGATTTAGTTTGTTCCTTTTATAGTTTCTTAAGATATAAAGTTAGGTTGTTAATTCAAAATATTTTTTAATGTAAATATTTATAGCTAAAAATTTCCTTCTTAGCATCGTGTTTTCTGCATCCCACAAGTTTTGGAATATTATATTTTCATTTTCATTTGTCTTAAGATTTTATAATTTCCCTTGTGACTTCTTTGATCCATTAATTGTTTAAAAGAAAGTTACTTAATTTACTCACATCTATGGAGTTGTCAGTTTTCCTTTGGCTATTTCTAGTTTCATTGCATTGTCATTGAAAAAGAGGCTCTATATAATTTCTATCCTTTAAATCTTATTAAGACTTGTTCTGCAGCCTAACATATGGTATATCCTAGAGAATGATCCATGTGTACTTAAGAAGAAATGTGTATTTTTATTTTGTTGGGTAAAGAATTCTGTAAAGATCTATTAGGTTTAATTTATCGATAGTGTGTTTCGATGTTCTCTATACTCTCATCGATTTTCTGTCTCATTCTATCCTTTATTGAAAGTATTAAAGTCTCTTACTATTAATGCAGAACTGTGTAATTCTCCCTTAAGTTCTGCCAGTGTTTGCTTTGTATATTTAGGAGCTCCGAAGCTTTGTATGTGTATGTGTGTATATGTATGTATGTGTATGTGTGTGTTTATAATTGTAAAATTTCTTGAAATTGACCCTTATATCATTATATGTCCTTTTTTGTCTCATAACAGTTTTTCTTAAAGTTTATTTTGTCCGACAATATAATCACCCCGATCTCTTTTGGTTAGTATTACATAGAATATCTGTTTGATCCTTTCATTTTCAACCTATGTTTGTCCTTAGATCTAAAGCGAGTCTCTTGTAGTATAGACAGCATTTGTTGAACCCTGTTTTTTAATGCATTCAGCCAATCTATGTCTTTTGATTGAAGAATTTAATCCATTTACATTTAAATTAAGCACGAATAGAAAATAACTTAATATTACTATTTTACCAATTGTTTTGTAGATGTCTTACAGCTTTTTTGTTCCCCATTTCCTCCATTACTGCCTTTCTTTATGTTTTACTCATTTTTATAGGATATTTTGATTCTCTTCTGTGTGTGTGTGTGTGTGTGTGTGTGTGTGTGTGTGTGTTCTATGGATGTTTTCTTTGTGGTTTCCATGAGAATCACATACAATATCTTAAAGTTATAACAATCTATTTTGAACTGATAATTTCAATCACATACAAAACTCTACTTTTACTGCTCTAATCCCTCTCCATTTAGGTTATTGATTCACAAATTACATCTTATTATGCATAATATATTTATATGTAATATATGCCTATTAACATAGATTTATCATTTTTATGCTTTTTTCTTTAAATACTATAAAAAAAATTAAACTTTAATGTAATATGGACAGGATATCCAGTGATGTTGGTATGAAGAAGTTAACCTTCAGCAGATAAACATTTTTAGACTAGATAAGATTTAAATAAAACTATTACTTGAAGACTTTGGAAACTGACTAGTGGCAGGCAGAGACTGGAAAGAAGTATACTCTTGATAGATTGCTAGGGCTTTGGTGAGAACTGTGATTATCTGGCTTTGTTACCTTATGATATTCCCAAACTCCCATGTAGCTCTGGCAACGGAAAATTGCAGCCTTGTCAGCTCAAAATGGCAGACAACAGACTTCGGATAATCAGAACAGCTGGAAATTTAAAAGAGTAATTTTTGGAAGTGAGAGAGAATCAGAAAGACTGATATTCAAAATCAGAGTATAAACTCTGCCTAAATCTCTGGCTGACTGTTAACCACACATGCAAACAGGAGACCCCAGGGAGCTCAACAACAAAAGCAGGCAGAAACTAGAGGATGTTTTACACTATAGAGACATGAGATCTGTGGATTTCCTATGCTTTTGAGTGCATTTCCTACTTACATAGAATTCAAGGGGGCAAAAAGTGGAAGACTTACTGGCTTAAGATGTCAGAGAAAAGAATTTGGTGCTGAAGTAGCAACTAAAAATTTCTGGGGAACCACAGAGCACAGGAATCATAGGGAGGATGAGCCTCAAAATCTTAGTGTAGATTTGTTTAAATTTTTGACTACTAAAATAAGTAGGCACAAGAGAGATACCAAGTTTCTTGGGGACCAAGTTTCAAAGGCAGCAGCTGGACACTGAACAAAATAGGGTGTTGTACACCCTGAGAAGTCAGATTTTTTAGTTTGACTCCAGAAAAGGTAACTATATAATAGAATAAAGAAACAAACAAACAAACGAAAAACAATAATCTTAAGAGCAATACATAATTCAGAGTCACTATAGCATAATGTCCAGTTTTCAACTAAAAATTGCTAGGAATGCAAAGAAACAGGAGAGTGATGCATACCAAGGAAAAAAGTAATCAATAGAAACAAACATCCAGTGGACCCAGGTATTATATTTAGCAGAAAATACCTTCAAGTAAATGTTATAAATCTATAAATAGTGTAAATATGCCAAGGAATGAAAACATTTAAAGGATTCACAAACTATATAGCACTAATGAGAAATAAGATAGAAAATATCAAGAGAGAAAAGGAACATATAAAAAAAAAACAACCAAGTAGCTATTCTATTGTTGAAAAGTACACCTGAAATAAAAAATTTGCTATGGTGAAAAAATAATATTAACAACAGATTCGTGATTTAAAAAAAGAAAGTATCAATGAACTTGATGGTAGGGCCAATAAATGATCCAATCTGAAGAATAGAGAAGATTTAAAAAGTGCAGGAAAATGAACAAAGCTTTAGAGACATGTGGAGAAGTAAAAAGCTATCCAGCATAAATGTAATTAGAGTCCTAAAAAGAGTGAAAAAGAAGAGGCAGAAAAATAATTGATGGAATAATGTCTAAAAATACAAAACTTGCACATAAATGTTTATTGCAGTTTTATTCTTAATCACAAAAACTAGAAGTAACCAAGATAACCTTCAGTAAGCAAATGGATAAAAAACCCTATAATACAGCCATACAAAGGAATTATTGCTTTATAACAATAAAAAAGGAGCTCTTAATCCACACAAAAATTGGAGGGAGCCTTACATGTAAATAAGACATTAATGTAAGTAAAAAAAGGAAAAGAAGCTAATCTGGAAAGGATACACATTGTATGGTTCTAACTATGTAACATCCTGGAAAAGGCAAAACTAAAGACAGTAAAAAGATGAGTGGGTATGGGACTTGGAGAAGGTAGAAGGATAAATAAGTGAATCATAGGCGATTTCCAGCAAACTGAAGCTATTTGTTTGATACTGTAATGTTGAGTATATGGCCTTATACATTTTCAAAACACATAAAACTGTACAACACAAAGAGTGAAACTTAATGTAAATTATAGACTTTAGTTGGCAATAATATACCAAGATTGGTTCATTAATTTTAACAAATAGACCACACTAATGCAAGAAGTTACTAATAAGGGAAATTGTGGGAGAGAAAGAGGGTTATGTGGAATTCTCTGTATTTATTGCTCAATTTTTCTGTATTGTTAAACTGTTCTAAAAAATAAAGTCTACTATTTTTTTTAAACCTTCTCAAATTTAAAAGACTTCCCAAATAAATATAAATTATTAAATAATGCAAAATGTTTCTCAGTTGCCAAGTGTAATTGTTGTGACTTGTGCTAATTTGTGATTACTGATGGAACTATGAATTGGAAACTAGAAAATGGACATTAGGAATTTCTGGGAAATGAATCTTCCTTATTCAAGAATCTGAGAGAAAGGATTTGACAATTTAATTAATTTGTCCACTCTCTTTTCTAAAAGCTTTTTCCATTCAAATCATTGCTACACTATGAAGTGATGTCACTGCATCAAGAGTGTCACAATCTATTGAATGTCAGGCTTTTTGATTTTAGGACACAGGAAATGAATTGCAGATAAGTGCTTCCCTATAGTCCTAGCAGTACAGGTCATGAGTGCCAGCGTTTAAACTGATAGTTTGTGCTGAGTGAGTCCTGAGCAGCAGGTCCTGAGTGATAGTGGTGTCTGTGTTTTATAATAGGTTGTTTTTGTGTCTTTATGACATGCAGGACCTTCCAAATCAAGAGGCTCCTTCTAGTGTTTAATGGACAAACCAAGGAATAATAGTATAAATTGTTATTTAGAAATATTACACTAAATATCAAAAGAAACAGGTAAAATTAGCAAAAGTAAATGCTTTTGGAGATCAGATGTCAAGATATAGGGAGAGTAGGCAAGAAATTGCTGTTTATCAGTAATTACTATTTGACTTTAAAACTGAGCACATGTACTATTTTGAGAAGATAAAGAAAAGAACAAAATTATGGGGAATTTTATGAGTTTATGACATTCTACTGTGGCTTTGCCCTCTATATACTTTGAACAGTCACATTCTAAAACCATTTTTTTATTTGGGTCATTGTCCAGTGTTTTAATCTCTGATATGATTCTCCTTGTGTATTCCTTCAAGAAAGTTTCTGTCCAAATAAAATAATTCCTAAAAACACCTTCATATATATGTGATTTGGTATATACATCTGTTTTTTTAATCTTCACCACATATTTCTTGGTATTGACCACTAATGTCTAATTAAGATCCATTAAGTCAAGGACTATACATAGCACACAATAGCCCCTTGAAATTATTTGGTAAATATAATAAATATGTAATTAAACTAAAACTGTCCCAAGGCAGTGAAGTCATTTTGGTAATAATGAAAAAAATTAATAAAGTGCAGAAAAAAATGGGAGAACCAAATGATGGAGCTGTATAGTAAAATTATATATTCTTTCAAAAGATAGGAGACAGAATAAAGACTCAGAAGAGCTACAGCACATTGTTCTTTTGCTCCACCATTCCCATGTAACCTTGGAGAATACACATGCAGTAGAGTGTCAAAGCTATGAGAGTCCAAGAATTAGAGCAGGGTTTCTTAACTTTGGCACTATTGACATTTTTGGCCAAATATTTCTTTGTTGGTGGGGGCTGTCCTGTGCATTATAGGATGTTTAGCAGAATCCCTGGCTCCTACTCATTAGATGCCAGTAGCATCCTCTCTCCAGTTGTGACAACCAAAATGTGTCCAGATATTGCCAAACTCTCTCAGGAGCAAAATCTCCCTTGACTGAAAATCATAGACGTAGAGTGGAATGTGTTATGTTCATTCCACTGGCTTTAATGTAATAGTGTAGAAAATGGTCATAGGTAGCATAGGGTATCTATACTACCTCTCATAGGTATCATAGTAATTTGTAGATTACTTATATTTTTTAGAATTGTTCATCATAATGAAAAATTATCTTAATAAACTATCTGATCTGTCTAAATTTAAAAACTTTCCTATTAATTCACTCCCCTTCATTTTATCGAGGCAGGGGTAGAAGGCCACAGAATCTTAGCAGCTGGAGAGTACCTGTGATGGTCCATTAATCACCATGGGGATACAAACCCGCCCCTCCTATTCCTTCTTCCCTTCCTCCCTCCCTCCCAGCTTCTTAGGTAGTCACTGTGGATTTGATGTTGTGTAAGTGGCTTTGTCAGAGTGAATAAAGTCCAGGGTCTATGGCTAGAGATTCAACATTGCAGATAGGAAACAGTAGAACAGCTTGTACCCCTCTAGCAAGAGCACCTGTCACATAGTTATGAAAGTTCAGTTAAAGTTAGTGAAACCATATATGTTGGTACTATGGTTCTAAGACCTTTACTTGTCTGATTATAGTTTTCAGTATATACAAACGAGGTAACACTAATATGTTGATACTTATATAGTATCTTTTGCTGGGCAAAAGCAGGTCTTGTGATAAGTTGCTGTGGCCACAACTTAGATTTAAGAGTCATTGTTAATCAAAACAAACATTCAACATGGAGAAATGGAATAATTTGCTAAGGATTTCTCGTTTCTCTGAATCAGTAATTCCTTTACTTTTGGGTGTGTTGGGGCCAAGTTGTGAAAGACATGTTGATAACTTCAAACTTTTAAAATTTATTGTGATCTGTGTGCTGCTGAGAAATGCATAATTTGGGGATTTAACACCTGATTAGCTATTAAATGGCTATCAGGAGAAAATTCTGCAGTAATCGGTTTAGCTTTTAGCCCCTAATTATCACTTCACAGTGGATTTGGGGTGAGATAATAGAGAACTGCAACACTTAAAGAACTCCAATTGGGCATTTTTTAATACAATGAAGTGAATTATTTCTCTATGAGGATTACATTAACAGGTATTGGTAACAAGGAAGGATATGTGATACTATATGGATTTTGTAAAGTGATTTAAAGTAGTTGATTCATTCATTATGCAATTAAGTGGAGCTCAGCTGTATATAACTTATCTGGTGTCTAGGTCAAAGAATGTCTTTCAAAACTCCCTAACATTCACTGGAAGGATTTTATTTTAATGGAGGATTGCAGAGCTGAGGTTGTTGTCTGGACTATGCAATTGATTCTACCTTATATACTGTGACCTTGGGCTAGTTCTTCTTATTTCTTTGGTTTCCATTTCCATCTAGTGAAATGCCTATCATTCCATGCCCTATTTGTATAAAGCTTTTAAAGTCTCAGCCCAGGTAAGTAGCTCCTCTTTTATTGCTATCATGTACTTTCCATCAGACCTAGGTTGCTGCACCCTGCTCAGAATTCACACACCGTACACTCACAACTGCTCACTCCTAGCACACATACATGCACACACACTTTCATGCTAGTAACTGTTATACTCTTCTATAGAACTATCCAAATCCTCTCCATTCTTTAAATTTCTCTTCAAATAAACAAATGGCCGCTGAATGCCTTTTCCATCACAACACAGTAACTACCAAGATGGTGGGACACAATCTCTGCCCTCATTGTGTCTTGAGTAGACAGTAACTCAATAAAGAAAATAGAAATACCAGCTTCACATACTTACTTATCTTCTGCTCTCCGCTCAACCAGTTTAAAATAAATATTTTGTCATTAATTAATTACTTATTCATTTAAGGAGCAAGACATTGACTACCTACTACATTCCTTTGACTATATTCCCAACTCTTTTAACCACAGTGAAATAGAATATGGTTTTTCACCCAAAGGCCATTCTAAACCACCTTTCTATCCTCATAATGGAACACTAATTTGAAATGGGATGACAAACTTCCCAGTGCCAGGAAATAAACCATAACTGGCATAAACCAATAATGACAACTTTATTTCCTTTTGCAAGATACTCACTTTTCTAGACCCCTTCATAACCAGAAATGAACATATGACCTAGTTTTTGCATTTGAGGTATACAGAAAAGTATGCTTGGAGGCTTCTGAGTGTAATTTTTTTTTTAAGTAAAGGAAGATTCATTTCTATCATTCTCATCCTTAAGTGAAGGTTACTGGTAAAATAGTATGATAGGTTGCAACCAGGATATAAAAGCAAAAGGGTAAAAGTCCTACCCTGAGACTGACAAAGCAGAAGTATAAAAAGGATTGAAAGAACTTCCACTTTTGAATGTTTGAAATAGCTCATGTCAGACCAATGTTTCTACTGATGAGAGTTTAAAACTGCTAGAGAACTAGAGTCAATCATCTGGCTAAAGCTGCTCCAGGCTAAGAGAACTGTATGGGCTACTAAACTCTGGAGAGGGGAAGACCTCAGGGGAAGTGAGCCTAATTCTACTGCATTTACTATTCTGGGGGCATTTAATGGTTCGGGGCTTGCCGGTTGCGCTTAGAGGAGAGTTTAAGATTCTAGGATTTGTACCAACTGCTGCTAGTGAATAGAGAAACTGGCTGAGTTTGGGGCTGAAACTTGTGGAAGAGGGACTTCAGCGTGTAGCTGGTTTTCCCTTAAGGACATTTGCTGAGTTCTAGGGCTGATAGAGAGGGAGACTTGAAACCTAAGCAGAAACTCTCTGAAAAGCAGAGGAGAGAATTTAGGAGTTTCATGAAACAAATACTGGAATTCAGTACCCACTAAAAGGAAAGGTCTTGAAGAACACACATGGCTCTTAGCTGAAAATCTTGGATGGCTGGGATAAGCTAGACTGGGCCTTACTGGGAATATCAACCTTGATGCAGTCCTGATCCCACTTAGATTAAGACAGGTGATCAGTTACCAGTCTTTCTGCCTGGCAGTAGGACAAGTAAATCTCATGTAGAAGAAGATAAAATAATTTGGAATTCATTTATTTTTAATATACAATGTTCGGCATTCAATCTGAGATTACCTGGCCTGACAAAAGATAGAACCACATGATTGAAAAAACAGTATAATATAAATATTGACTATAAAACCCATGTGCATCATGCACCCACACTAAAAACAGAGCCATAGATAAGATAGACATTGTACTTCGTTGAACTTTAATATAATTATGGTTAATATATTCAGTATAAAAGATGAAAGGATGCACAAGTTAGATAAAAGGCTTTCAATTTCTTTAGAGAATAGAGTCTATAAAAAAGAAACACATGGAAAGTATATAACTTGACTATACAACATCTGAAATTAAGAATTTAATATATAGGTTAAATACCAGTTGAGACATAGTAGGGCCTAGCAAAAGACAGGACCGGTGATCTGAAAGACAGGTCGACATAAATATAGGCTTAAACCACACCTAGATACATCATAGAAAGGAAGAAGTAAAGAGAAATATAGAAATAGTCAGGAAACAAACACATTACCTTCAATACGGCAATAATAAAACAAAGATTCTGTTTCAACTGATGCAATGAAAGCTGGGAAACGACTGAATGATATTTTAAAATGTTGAAAGAAAGTCCTGACAATCTAGAATTCTATCTTTCAAAACTAAAAGTGAAACAAGGACACTTTAAAACAAACATAACTAGGATAATTCACCACCAGCCAACCACTCGAAAAAGAAATAATAGAATGAGTTATGCAAGAAGGGAAATGATCCCAGAAGGAGATAGGGATTGCAGGAAAGAATGAAGAACAACAGAAAGAGTAAAATGTGGGTAAATATAAGTAAATATTGACTGTATAAAATGATAAGAGTAATATCTCCTGAGTTTAAAATATATGTAGAATCAAAATACATGACCATAATGCAAAAGGAGAAGGAATAAATTGTAAATGTTAAATAACATAAAAGGCATAATCAGTAATAATTTAAGACTATAATTGGTCAATGACAAATATAATCTCTAGTGTGACTACTAAAAGAATTGTAAAAGAATACAGCTAGCCAGTTAGAAAGGAAGAAATTAAATGTTAAAAATATTTGATTATTCTAAAAGAAACCAAGAAAATAAACAGGAACATAAAACAGATGGATCAACAAGAAAAAAATAATAGTATAGTGATAGATAAAATCTTAAATATATCAGTAATTATGTTACATTCAAATTAACTTTATACTCTATGTAAAAGGTTAATACTGCCAACTGGATAAAATAACGAAACCCAGGTATGTGTTGCAAAACTTAGTTATACATCATAAACATAAAAACACACATGAAAAATCAAATAAAAGGTATACCATGTAAATTTTAGCAATAGAAAAAAGAAGCCAGTATAACTATACTAACATCAGAGCAATCATTTGATTAGGCAAGTATTGATACAGAACTAGATATATACCTCTCTATGTAAAGCAAAAACAAGAGAGGGACACTTCATGACAATGCAGGAGTCAATCCACCAGGTAGATACCACCAAAAACATAAGCTGCAAACCTGAAGAAAGTACTTTATATCATGACGATAACATTTATTTAAAAAACAAACCTTACCTTCCAAACCACCTCACTCCATGTTTCATCACAATAAATTCCCTAATGACTTAAATCATGTAGTTGGGTTTCAGCTGCTGACAGCTAAGAGCAGTCCCACCATTCACCTGGCCAGCACGCTAGAAGTCAGGAATCCTCATTATTTAGGCAAATGTTCGCAGGTGAGTAAAAGTTTCTGCAAAATAATGCTAATCAAAATCTGTTGCGGTAAAAAGCCATCTCGCAGATCACCTGTAATCCATTCATCTGGCCAGTGAAGAAAAAGGAACTCAAGGAGAACGAATGATTTGGCTAACATCACACATTGGTATGGTGGTAGGATGACTAAGAGTCCTCAGCTCCCTGACTTCCAGGCCGTGCTACTACCAGCCATGCCTGATGCTGCTAAGCCTCTCCCTGAGCTGCTTTAAGTTTATTACTACGATATAACTCACCTTTACTTTCCACAATGCCTTGCATCCCTGCACCATGCCAAAACACCTTCCCAGAGAAAGAGTATAATTTCACAGTTAAATAAGGGGAGAAAAGAGAGAAATTAAACACTGTATGTGCAGGCAGAAAAACATTAAACAAAACTCAATTTGGAAGGAGGGCTTTAGACTCATTACCTACAAGCACATATACACCCCAAAGCTCAGTGCACCATACCCCTTACATTGTTTTCAGACAGGATCATTTTATCTCCATACTGAGAGCTCCCGGATGGAGGACAGTGTAAAGAGTGGTAGAGCATCTTATCTGTAGCAAAAATCTGCTTTACCATACACCCTGGGGTTCATTGAAATCAGGATGGTGAAACCTCACTTCCATGTGGCTCCTTCCTTCTCGATAGCTGATAATTTGTTTTAAAAATGAGTTTCTGGTGTGGCTGGTTCCCATACGTATGTTGACAAGAGAAATTCAGGCCACAGTGCACAGAGTACCCCAGGGCCCCCTGCTGAGGACATATGGGTATCTAGACACACTCAGTTTCAGCTTATGTGATCGCAGGCAGCCAAATCCCCAGATGAGGGATTTTTAAACAAGTTGATGATTTTCAGATGAAGGATACCAGCCACAGAAGTTTAAAGTGCTCCTGTGCAACTTGGGCTGCCAGTGAAATACCAATTTCTCCTTTTTTTAGAACAATTATTTCTTTTATTTTCCCCCAGACAAACCCTGAGACATTCTTCTCCTCCCTTCTGTGGCTTCTTTTTGAAAGAGCCAGTGCAGTAGATCATTCTGGGTTACTCCCCAGATAGAACTGCTGAACACAGGTGCATTCTGGGGCTTCAGTGTCGGGCTTAGTCGCTGATTTGTTGCAGAAAAAATACTTTCTGTAGTTTCTCAATTCCCAAATGTGGATACTTTGAAGATGGATATGATGTATTAATTTTGTGTTTTTACAGATTTATGCTCTGCAGACATAACTACATTTTTCCAAGAAATGAAGCAAGAACTGACTTCAGAATCTGCACATCAGGAATGGCATGGCAGGATTTGTGGTCTTCCTGTCTCTTAAAGGAGGCAGCAAAGACTCCAGAAGAAAAATAAATAAATAAGGAGCCTGCTTTAACCTGGAGTTTGACCTGGAGTTTCAAAGACCCCACTTCCAAACTTCATGCAGTTGATGTGGAAAAGGCAACATGTAAATCACCTTATTTAGTGTTTGGCAAATAGAAATAACTCAGTGATAGTAGTCCCTTCACTCTGTATTCGCCCTACCCTCCCTTCTCTATCACCAAATATCAGATCTTTGTTAATGAAGGTTTGGCATCCATCATCAAGAATAAGGACGATTTTCTAATATTCAAAATAGCTTTAGAAAGATCTGGTATTTTTGAGTAGCATGATTATGAGAAACGTAATTCCCAAAGGTCAAAAACTTATACTATCAACCTAAAAAACTAAGTTTTGTAATGAAGATTAACAGGAGAAATAGGAACCATGTTTTTGTTTGTTTGTTTTTAACAAGTATTTATCAATGTTTAATAATCTTGAAAATTTGTAATGATAAGACTTCCTAGCATTGTAAAGTGGTTGATAGTCTACAAAACATTTTCCTATCCATTATCCCTTTTGCGCCCTTTAACAATTATGGAAAATGGCAATGGGGGAACTGTCACTCTCATTTAATATATGAGAAACCAAGATGGCAAAGATATAATGTGACAAGGGAGAATAAATTAGCAATGGGAAGTGAGATAAGGGATGGTAGGGTAAATAAGGGCAATAATATTTTTAGTGCTGAATGCTAGGGTGGGCTACCCAGAGCCCTCCTATTCCATGCCAAAGGGTTTGTTGTCCCAGCTGCAGAGAGCGGTGTCCGCAGAAAGCCTCCAGATATCAGCTCCTTCGAGGATTGTTTCAACTGCAAAACTTTATCACCCCAAAACTTGCCTCTTGCTGGGGCAGCAGTCCACAACCAATAAATGATTGATGTGGCAGTAACACCCAGCCTTTTCTGTCAAACTCTATACAGTTCTAATGAGTCATTTTAGATCCAGAGTGCCCTGTGGTTTGGTCAAATTGTAACTTGACTTGTCTCTCCAACTAATCACGTTCTCTTCCTTTCTATTCCAGAGGTGTGAGTCCAAGGACACCCCTAATAAATAACTTGTACTTTAAACTTTGGCTCAGAGCTCTGGAGAACCCAATATAGGCCCATCGGTACCAAGACTGATTGGAAAAAGACATTGGCAAGATAGGATTTTGGAGATGGATCACATATTCATTGCCTGGCTGTCAGTGAAGACCCACTGTTAGTTAAAGCAGCCAATGGACTAAGACAGTCGGCTACTCCTATGATCAAGCTCTGACCCTGGTCTTAAGCATTATTGGTGAAATACTGAGTCTTTGACACAAGGTGACTGTCCAGTTGTTAAAATGAACAGCTGGAGGAGAACTAGGATGGTATACAGGTGGAAAGGAGTGTGTTCACGGATGTGATATACCAGGCTTTTGGAAACTAGAGGATGGAAGGGAGGAGGGGGAGGCAGTAAGTATAAAGATAATAGATTTCAATGGTTAATGGTAAGATCGAATGACATTTTAGGAAAAGATAATTGAAGTCTGAGAGTAGTTAACAGGCAATTGAAAGCCAGATATGAAAACAAGAGGGCTACTTTGGTGGCATATGTGACACTCATCTGTTGCAATGGAAGGGCAGAAAATGCTGAAGACCAGGGTCGAGCTCAATCATCAGAGCAGCTGACTGTCTTAGTCCATTGGCTGCTTTAACAAAACTACCATAAACTGAGTGTCTTATAAACTACAAACATCTATTTCTCACATTTCGGAGTCTGGGACAGATTTTGTGTCTGGTGAGTCCACATGCTGGTTCATAGAAAGCCATCTTTTCCCTGTGTCCTCACATGACAGAAAGAGGCAAATAAGCTTTCTGGGGTCTCTTCTCTGAGGCGCTAATTCCATTTATGAGGGCTTTGTCCTCATGGCCCAATTGCCTCCCCAATATCCCACCTCCAAATAACACCATGCTGGAGCTGTAAAACCTAGCCAAATAGGTATAGCAGGAGTTAAAAAAGGTATTTGAACAAGAGGGCAAGAACATCAAATTGGGTAAGGAAGAGTTTAGCAACTTGAGAATACTCTCCTAAGAAACAGAATTTAACACCCTGGCAAAGTCCACTGGAGATAATTTAAACTTGCCACGATGATAACTCCTAGAAACCTGGGAAAAGGATGGCCCACACCGAGTGAGGTTCAAATGTCAGAATTCTCATGGCAGCTGATGAAGGAAGGGAATAAAAGGATGAGGGAAGTGGGCATACTAAAGTGAATACACCATGTCAGACTGGAAAACTTATCAGATGATATTGCTCCTCAGGAAAGCCAGGAGGATACACCAATTGCCAAGGCCAGAAGGAGTGATCTGTGAGAGGGCACCACATGAACAAAACTGTTCAGTGGTGTTCTCGTCTGTAGACCAGAGCTGTTTGTAGGTGCAGTCATAACAGCAATGGGCATGGTGGCAGTGCTTTCGGTTGTAAGACAAGTGGATGTGAATATTGCAATTAGCACCAAGGTCAGAGTGGTAACCAAGGGAGCCTGGCCTGCAGAGAGTTATTAAGACAGTTTAAAGAATGCAGTGTCCCTAGGCGCAAAACAGCTGGTCAGTCAACAGGGGCACTGTTCAGCTTGTATCATTAGAAGAAATGGAGAATGGATGATCAGAAGTCTGAATGTAGTTATCGCAATAAAATATCACAATCCCTTGTCCAGTTTCTGGAGATTATTTATTACTCTAGTCTTTCCTTAAAGAAACCTGAGTTATTTACTCAGGAAACTGGACACTGGGGTGGGGAGATATTCAAACATTTTTATTTGTTTGTTTTTGGTTTGTTCTGCTTTACTGAGGTAGAATTGACAAAACTTTAATATATTTAAAATGTATATGATGATTTGATAAATGCATGCATTGTGAAAGGATTCTTGCCATCAATTTAATTAATCTACTACCTCACATATATTTGTGTATGTGAAAACACTAAAATTTTATTCTCTTAGCAAATTTCAATTATACAATAGTTTTTCAACTACAGTCATCATGTTTACATTAGATCTTATTCATCTCATAACTGAAGTTTATACCTATTATCAGCCTCTCCCAACCCCCATCCCGGGATTTGTCTTTCTCTGTCTTATTTCACTTAGCATAATGTTCTCTAGATTTACCTATGTCGTTGCAAGTGACAGGATGTCCTCCTTTTTCAGGCTGAGTAATGTTCCATTATATAATATATATTACATTATCTTTATTCATCTGTAGATGGACATTTAGGTTGTTTCTATACCTTGGCTTTTGTGAATAATGTTGTGATGAACATGTGAGTACGATAGCCTTCAAGATAGTGATTTTATTTCCCTTGGATATACACCCAAAGTGGTATAAAGTAAAGTAGAGTTGCTGGATCATATAATAGTGCTATTTTTAATTTCTTGAAGAATCTTCATACTTTTTTCCATAGTGGCTGTACCAGTTTAACATTTACACCAACAGTATACTAGGCTTATCTTTTCTCTGCACTCTCTCATTTGTTATCTTATCTTTTTAATAATAGATATCCTAATAGGTTTGAGGTGATATTTCATTGTGGTTTTGATTTGCATTTCCCTAATAATTAGTGATTTTGAGCACCATTCCATGTACCTGTAGGCCACTTGTATGTCTTCTTTGGAAAAAATGTCTATTCAGGTCCTTTGCTGCCCCCTTTTTAATTGTATTTTCATTTTTCCTCTTAAGTACTATGAGTTTCTCAAATATTTTGAAAAAGTCTTTATGTCTCATTTAATTCTGAAGGATAACTTTGCCAGATAGAGTATTGTTGACATATTTTTTTTTTCTTTCAGCACATTGAATATATTATCTCACTCCTTCCTGGCCTGCAGGTTTTCTGCTGAAAAATCTTCAGATAGTCTTATGGGAGTTCCCTTGTGTATAACAAGCTGCTTTTCTCTTGTTGCTTATAATTTCCTCTTTGTCTTTAACTTTTGACAAATTAATTATATTATGTTACAGTGTGGGTCTCTTTATAATCTCATTTGGTACTCTTTGGGCTTCCTGGATCTGGATGTCTATTTCTTTCCACAGGTTAGGAAAGTTTACAGCTATTATTTATTTGAATAAGATTTCTACTCATTTCTCTCTCTCTTTTCTACTTCTAAGACCCCTATAATACATATAGTGGTCCTCTGTCCCATAAGTTTCTTAAGCTATCTTCACCTTTTTTCATTCTTTCTTTTTGCTCCTCTGATTGGATGAATGCCACTTTTCTGTCTTAGAATTTTCTGATCCTTTCTTTCACTTGATTTAGTCTTCTGTTGAACCACTGTATTGAATTTTTTCAGTTCAATTATTGTATTCTTCAGCTTTATAATTTGTTTTCTATATTTGTTAAAATTCTCACTTCATTCATATATTGCTCTCCTCACTTCAGCGAGCTTCTTTGTAACTGATATTTTGAACTCTACCCGGTAAATCACTTATCTCCTTTTCATTAAGCTCAGTTTCTGGAGATTTATTTTGTTCTTTTGTTTGGAACATATTTCCTTGTTTCTTTCTTTCTCTCTTTTTTTTTTTTTTCTTTCTTTTTTCTGTCTGTGTCTGTCTGTCTGTCTCCACGTTGGTTTATACACATTATGTAAAACAGCCACCTTTCCAATCTTGACAGACTGGTCTCATGTAGGTGAAGAACCTCATCGATCAGTTTGGCTTGACCTCTGGTTGCCCCTCAAAACTGTGCATTTCTCTAAGCCATCACCTTTGTCCTTTTGGGTCCCAGTAGCTGAGAATATACACCAAGGATCATCAGTGTCCCCAAAAGATAGATCACAATCATTTCCTAGATACAGGCTGATTAGATGGCAGAATCTTAGGCAGCAGCTGGCAGAGTATGCAGTGAAGCCCTTACCAGGAATAAACTGGGAGACAAGCATTTCTGCCTACTCCCTCTGTACTGAGTCTGGTTATTTAATTATGGGATGATCCCGCCTGTTTAAAAACTGCTTCTTTGTTTGCTATAAACCTGTGGGATTCATGGATGCATACTCTATGGGCTATCAGAGGTAGGCAGTTTGGGTGCCTATTCCTTGAATGGCAGCCATAAAAGTTTGGGTGTTAGATAGGTGAATAAGCTCTTTTCTGGGAGATACTGGCAAATGGGTTTTATTGTTGGAGTGAGCCAAAGAGAAAAGGTGGGGGAAGTGCCTACCTGTTCCTTTGGGCCCCAGGGAAGATTGCACTCAGCATCTAAATGTAAACTAATTAGAAGCTGAACCCTCAGGCAGCAACTTATAAGGTATGCGTCAAATCCCTTCCATGGAAAGACTGAAAAATGAGTGTCTTTGCCTGCTCTCTCCACGCTGAATCTGGGGGGAATATCTATGGCGAGTGCTTGTGTATCCATTAAGAACTTCTTGTCTGATATAATCCAGTGGGACACAAATGCAAGCCCCTTTGGTTTTCAGAGCTAGATGTTTTAGGGTCCCAGCCTTCAGCTGGAGGCTTTAAAATCTGGGGCCCTAGATTTTCGGTCCAAACCCTTCACTTCTTATGCAGAAGCTGGGAGTTGAGGTTCCTCCTGGTTGTATGCTGCGTTCCAGGTGTATGATAAGAATGTGTTTCAGCCTTTCCTGTCTGTTTCAATGTGGTTGTTTTCTCAGTTGCCTGATATATAGGAGTCACTTAGCTAGTTTCTATATTTCTCTCATAAGGAATTGCTCTATGTGTAACTGTACTTTACATTTACATATTTAAGAGATTTCAATGATACCTTATTGGCCAGTCTTCTATCCAGACCTTTGAAGTTCTTAAACATGGTAGAGTGGCAAAGTAACAACTTAATCCTCTTTAGAGGAACCAAATAATATAATTGAATCGGCAAGGTCAGCTCTCACGAGTCATGAGGACTCAAACACACCACTTAGTCTTTTTATATTTTTCAAATATACAATTAGGATAGACATAGTTTATGGTCAGTGTAAGTCCACAATGGGTCTTTGCTCGTCAGGCAAGGGCTGTCTTAGTAAAATTATAAAGTAATCTCTAATACTGCTCCTTTCTTACTCCTAGAGAAGATAATAAGTTTTTGGAAATTGCAATACCAGGGGATAGCAGAAGTTAGCACCACCATGAGATTACAAGGTTGAAGGAATGTTAATACCATCAATCTTGTACCTTATTTAATTTACTAGCCTTGGCCTGAAGAAACAGATGCATCTAGAGGATGATGAGGGAGAGTTCTGCAAACACAACTAAATAGTATCTTCAATTGCAGCTGCTGAGCCAGATGAGAATCTTTGTGAGGGCAATAATATGGTCCCAGGTACATGGTATAGCCAGTGATTCACAAATGCATTCTTTTTTTCCCCATAAATGAGGGCCAGAAACAGTAGTGAAATTCATATAGAATGAAAAGCAATATACGTTTAGATTTTTCTCAGGGTAATGTTAACTTTTGTCCTTGTTAATAATATAGTTTGAAAAAATATCTTGACAGCAACTGGATATCCCACTGAAATTGCATTAATGCACTATTTGATAAATCATGTTTTTTGTTTGATGACACAAATATTGGCCAGCGTGGAAGCCTTGGAAAGACATATGTGCATAGCATTTAAGATACATCTTACGAAGATCAAGGCTGCCACATCAGTAAAAATTTGGATGTATACGTGGTTAGGGGGCATGCTGGAATATCCCAATCCAAAGGTAAAAGTAAATTATTTTATCATGCTTCTCCACCAAAGAATGAAGCAATGCCTGTTAGAACCTCTTCATGTTTGAAGGCAAATATCCATACTGAGAATGCTGCGTCAGCTATGTAAAAGAAATGCCAGTTTTTTAGGAGAAGCCAAAGTATAACAGGGCCTTGTATAGTAGGTTTAATAGCAGTATAAATATCCTGAAAACCTTATGAGAAAAGACACTTGAGTTTGCAAGTCTCAGAGGGAGAAATTAATACAGATAGATGCCTAAGTTTCTGATTCAAGGCCATGCCATTTGCATTGGTGAATCATATACTTTTGAAAAACAACATTTGGCATGATATTGATCTCTGATAGTTGCAGAGCATTTTACCAAAGGACTTCAAGTGACCATGTTCAGAACGACCTATCATAAACTAGTTCTGTCAGATTCAATATAAGGTCAGGCAGGCCAAGAACATATATTGTAAGATAGGACTGTGTACGTCTGGAATAAATCAACAACAAGCCAAAGAGGAGCAGCTCATGGAGTAGTTTCAAGTGTTTACCACTGCCGCATTCTCGATACAACAGTTGCATAGATTAGACAAGTGCTTATGACCGACTGACGAAGAGAAAAGGTTGCAAGGATGGTTGACTGGTGTCAGAGTGAAATATTTATTACTGCATCCTCAATCACGGTTGGCCTTGAAAAACGGTTATGAGGAAAAATATTCCTATGGGCCTGAGAAGGGCTTCAGGACCAGATGTTTCAGACCCCTCATGCTTAAGTGTCTGTGATACATAGCAGGTAAACAACCTAGACCAGCAGAGGAGGTGGCTAAGGTGAGGGAAATATGAAATGGATAGTGGTGGAAGGAGATGAAGAACACGGAAAGATGTGTCCTGACATCTGATTATATGTATAATAGACTCACAGATAGTAGTCAATGACTTGAGTGGCTGCTCATGGACTTGGAAGAAGAAGAATTAGAAGATCAGGGACAAGATAGAGTGTGGGGGCTGGGGGAAGGCAGTGGTTGTAGCATCCACATGTGCATGAGAGTAGACACAGTGTGTGGAATCTTTGTATCGAATGCTAATGTCCACCAGAACTTATCTATGACAGTGGAAAGAGAGTGAAAAACCAGTTAGACAAAATGACTTGGCTGATGTCATCTGGCCTCTGCTATTGACGCCCTGGTTTTTGAATGATGGACAGTTGAACAATATGGCCATCATGGCAGGAATGGAGATTATTTGCATTCCAAAAGCATGGACACCCACTTACTAAAGGTGACCTAGAAACTCTTGCTACTGAATGTCCAATGATCAGTCCCCCATATGGTACTACTCCCAAGGATACCAACTGACCACTTGGATGCAAGTTTACTATACTAGCCCCCTTCAATCTAGAAAACAACAGCTATTCATTCTGATAAAAATCGACACATTTTTTCAGATATAAGTGTCCTTTCTTGCCCACAGAAACTCAAGAAGAAACATTACACAAGGGTTCATAGAGTGTTTGATCCACCACTATAGAGGCCTACATATCTTAGAATCAGACCACGGTACCCTATAAAGCAAAAGCAGTGAGAGAGTGTAACCCATGAAACCTATTGGTCATACAACATATCTCACCATTTAGACACTGCGAGCCTGATAGTATATTGAAATGGCTTGCAGAAGGGCTGTACTACCAGCTTAGAAGCAATACTTTATTACAAGAATAATGTGACAACTCTAGGACACACTAGAAACCTGAAACCAAAGATCTGTATAAGCAGCTCTGCCACTAGTCAGAACTCATGGGCCTGTGAATCAAGGGGTAAAAACAGCAGTGGTCTATTTACCTAACTCCCAATTACTCACTTAGGAAATTTATGATTTCCATCCAACTTTAAGCTCTGTGGGTTTGGCAGTCTTGGTCAACCAAGGAGGAGGATTTCAGCCAAGGAACACAGCTATAGTAAATTGATTGTAAGCTACAGTATATTGTTATCTGCTAATTCTTGGATTTGTATGTATAAGGATCAGCAGGAAAGAAAAGGAGATGCTATCTTGGCAAAAGTAATTGACTCTTATAAGAGGGCTACTTTTACACAATGGGGGTAGGCAAGACTATGTTTGACACCCAGGAGACATATTTGGGTGTCTCTCAGTACTCCTAATGAGGAATATAAAAAGACAAGTAAAGCAAGCCTAGCCTGAGAAGAACACCAAGACCAGGTGTTTTCAAACCTATCAAGACTGAGGTTCTGGATCACCATACCAGGTCAGCAACCAAGACAAGCAGAAGTACTAGCAGACGAGGAGAAAAATGGATAGTGGAGGAGGGTGTGGAAAAGTATCTATTATGGTCCTGAGACTAGCTTTAGCTGCAGGGACAATATTTGTTTCACTTGCCTTCCTTTTTCAAGTCTCCCAAAGAAAAAAAAAATGTTCACTGAAATCCTGGAAAAGCTGATTCCTGAATGTATATGAAGAAGTGGCTTCAAGAAGCACAAGAGGTGGACTATAGTAGACACCAGGATTCCCTCTTTAAAGAAAGAATTTTCACCCTACTACTAGCAATGCTCTCAGCCAACAGCCTTCATCTGCCATTCTTAGCTGCAGAGAGCCAGCTAGCCTAAGCTCAATCCCATTCCTTAGGCAATTGATATTCAATGACCAATTGATGCCAGCTATAAAAGCCTAGCCATTTCACCATAAGATGAGACCATAATGACAGGCCATATTAGCTCTAGGTATTCTTGTGAGGATGGCTGAGGCTTTACTGGGTCTGCAAAACTACTGTATTTATTCCCTTGTCTAATATTGCTTCCTTCTCTCTCTTCCAGAGGTGATCCCAAGGGTATTCTCCAATAAATATCCTGCATGTTAAAATTTATCTCAGAGTTTGCTCTCTGGAAAACCCAACCCACTCTTCAAAATGCTTTCATATACATTATACTATTTGCCCTTCACAGTAACCCTGTGAGCTAGACAAGGAAAATTTTATTTTTTAGATAAAGAGGCCCAGAGAGGTTAAGTGGTTTTTCCAAAGTCTAACAGTTCATCAGTGA
The DNA here is from genome assembly GCA_003508835.1 of Eonycteris spelaea. Taxonomy (NCBI): domain Eukaryota; kingdom Metazoa; phylum Chordata; class Mammalia; order Chiroptera; family Pteropodidae; genus Eonycteris; species Eonycteris spelaea. The sequence goes on along the minus strand of PUFA01000031.1, from coordinate 7,583,136 downwards.
CAGACCCACAATGGCATACCAGACAGTTACCTATCTCTTTTTCTTATACCACCATATTCCTTTTTCCATGAGGAGGGGAGCTAGACTGGGCTACAGTGTCATCCTTCTGCTGTGACAATGACATGCCTGGATCTTCAGACTCATTCTGTCAAAGGTGCTCCAGGAGATAGAGTCGCAGCACTATCAAGGCAATTTATAACCAGTAGAGAGGAATGTTTTAATGATGTTGTTATGATATATTGGCCCCGTAAAGGCTTATTAAAAAGTAGACCATGCTAATAAAAATGCGAAGGTTGTCAGTTACAATGAAAAACCTGGTGATTTAGAAGTAGCACCCAACTTCTGGATCATATTTTAGACAATGGATAAATCAAAACAAGCAAGGTGTCATGTGCTGGGAATTGTACTGCTAACTCTTATCTCAGCACTGGATGCATCTTATATGGGTTATTGGCTTGTGAATATTTAAGATCCTTAAATGAATGACTTGATTTCTTGAAACAGTGCAGTACTTAGAATTATTCTTTCTCAGCATATCCCTAAAGGCAATATTTAGACCTCACTCTGAGCCTCAGCAGTGAGAGGCTGTGGAGCTATGTGGGTGAAAATCACTGTGGTTACAGGGATGTGCTTTGAGCACTAGGCTTGAAATATCTGCATTCTAAGTTGAGTTTAATTCCTCATATGACCCAATATACATCAAAGTCTCTATCTGGGCCTCAGGGCCCCTTATCCCAAAGTGGGAAGACACCAAGATGATCATCAAGTCCTTCTAAGTACTATGACTGTATGCTGCCAATTCACAGCTTCTCCCATGTTTCCCTCTGGCTTCGATGCCTTGCAGCTGGGGGACAGAATCGGCAATGGTTCCTAGGGTTAGAAGAAATGAATCTGTTACCCCAGGTGACTGTGGTAGAACATAAGTCTTCCAGTTTCCTCATGTTCTTTAGATAAAAAAGAGAGTCTAGGACTGGGGCTGTAGTAACAGGGGCAATAGCACAAGGTGGTGGTATGGTGGAGTGGCTCATGTCCAGGGCCTATACAACTGTGAGACCTTGGGCAAGTTCAGTACAATGCATGGGACTTAGTATACCCAACTTTATAATGGCAACAAAATCTACATCAGAATATTCTTATGAGGGATTTAATAAAGTCGCTTATGCAAAGGGTCAAATATATAATTAGTGCTCAAAGAGTAGTACCAGAGTCCCTCCTTTTCCCTAGCTCTTTCAAAACTTTCAAGAGGGTGGTTTGAAACAAAAACAAAACCTCTATGCCCAAGGTCTTGAGGGAAAATATAGGAAATAGGGAGCTGAGGAAAGGCACGCCTCATCTTTGGAAGGATAATTTAAGTAAGTGGCAATGGAATCCTGTGGTTAAGGGAGAAATTATCAAAATCTAAGAATAGCCTAAGAGTAGTTGACTAGTGTGATTTTAGGAGTTACCATAAGCCACCAACTCCTATTCAATTTAACATTTCCTGAAGCCTAAACATCTATCTTCCATATTTTTTTGTTTGTTTGTTTTTACTAAAAGCAGAGATGTCTAACATCCTTGTAAGGAACACCATTTTATATATTTATTTTTGTTTCTGCAATTGTTAAATCAGTTTGCAACAGGTCTTCTATAGGAAGAAATGACTGAAAGTGCCTTAATTAGGAATGGGAGCTCAGCCTAATAATGGTTTCTGTCCTTTCTGGGAATTTCAACAATCTACTGACGCAAGGTGTGATAATGATGCAAAGAGTGGTTTCATTTGGGAGGGCATAGCAGCACTTTCTCCTCCACTTTTCATCTCCCCCCCCATTGTGAGCAGTGCTTTTAATCTTATGTTTAGGCCCAAAGAGAGCATCAAAATATAAAGGTTCTGATTAAGAAAAGGTACTGACAGAGTCAGGAATGCAACAGACTAGAGCATCCTTCCCTGGTGTGGACATGAATGTAAGAGCCTGTATTCCAGAAGCAACTGCAAGTGGAGACACCATGCCATTAGTGAGCTCTTAAAGAAGGCTGGTAGAATTCTCCCAGGTAAGATTCTAAGGTTTCCAGACAGATGCCAATGACTGCTCAGGGATCGTAGTTCAATGCACGTTTCCGTTAAAATATAGATGTTCTTGAAAGAGTTGACACCAAAAAAGTTTCTAGGAAATTTTATGTCCTGATGTGAAGGAAGAACTTGAGATCAGGTTTTTGAAAGAAAGGAGAAGAGAGCTTGGAAAGCTCCTGTCTCAAGGAGAAAACGTTTTAAGAAGGAAAAAGAAAGGTTGAGGCAAAAACCTGCCCATGTCAGCAGTTTCCTTAGGTCAGCAAGGCATTTGGACTATTTCCTCAGTTGTTCCCATGGAAGCCATTCATACTGAGACGGCTGCTACCTGGCATCCACATGGAATAGTGGGGAGAGGGGACTTCCAGGTCCAATGAGGTTAAGTAATTTTCAAAGATAACACAGTTAGTATATTGTGGAACCAGTTAAGACCTAGGTTGGTTACCTGCTTCCTCATCTGTGATGTAATAGTTCCTTCAATGAGCTCTCAATAGAATGAAATGGCAGAATGTATTCAAAATGGCACCTGAGAATACAATATACACAGAATACAATGTAAATGAAAGTTTCAGCTTATTTGCCCAGAAGGCTTCTCCCAGTGTTTGTCACACTGTAGGTGATCAATGAATGTTAACTTTTAATTCCTTCTAGAAAGTATTTAATTCTTTTTTTTTTTTGCCCAGCATTTGAAACATTTGAAATAGTAATTTGTCTTCTAACCATGATAGAATTAAAATGTGTTGAAATTTATCTTATTCTGAAGCGATTTTTATTTAAGTTCAGTATGACCTTATTCTTTTTACTGGTTAAACCCTATGAAGCTTATTTTATTTTCTGCTGTCTGCACTCTGACAACATGTTTGACACTCTTTAATTAATTAGTTCCCTTCTAGCCCCTGCATGCTGGGACCTGCTGGCCAACTATTGCACATCTTCCAAGTCAGTGACCCTTGGGTGCTGCATGTCTGTTTTGTGACTAGTGTAACCTGTCAGCATTTCCCTTTTAGGAGCTTTCCCCCCCCCATCTTTTTTGTCTGTTTTCTTTTTCCATGACAGAATCTGGCAAAACTTCATTCTTTTGCAATGGAATTCCAAAGAGCATACTAACTACCCAATTGCTTTCCTGATTAGTGCAAGAATAAAAGAGATTTAATCCCACATTGAAAGCCAAGCTATATAATGACTATTGACATTGAAACAGCAAATACTGGCAAAGCTATTAAGAGAAGAGCAGATTGTGGGTAATATTTTATCTTTGCCTAAGGGGTCTTTAAAGGATATTAAGAGAGGGTATATCTGTGAGAATGTATCAGAAGATATCAGTTTTAGGGGAAAATACTATTTATAGAAGCCATCCTGCCATGGTTATGGCAACCTTTCCTGAATTCTTCTCACACCCATGCTTCCATGCTGGGGCAACATAAAAAAGGGGTAGGTCAAAAAAGAAGAAAATCAGAAATTCTCTTACACAGCTCCTGCTTCATTAAATCTTACTCATTCCAGGCTAGCTCAAAATTAATCTCTGTTATGTTTTCTCCTCACAGGCAACAAGTGACTCTTTACAAATCCCGTAGTTCTCTGTATTTACCTTTGTTTTGTTTTCAAATGAAAAATCATTTTATTTTAAGTATTTGTTAATATGCCGGTGTCTCCTGCTGTATTGTGAATGCTCTGAACCACACATTTCTTATTGATATCTACATCCATGGCACATAGTAGAGTGTCTAACACATGGAAAGCACTTAATAAATGCTGAGTGAATCCATGGATGAATTAATGGTTAATTGAATCCTAGATAGTTATTTTATTCTATTTGTGATACACCATAGATACAAAGAAGTATCACATATCAGTCAGCCACCACTAGGACTATTCAGCTGAAGCTCAGCTGTCCCCCATGAGCCTACAGGAGAAACACTGTGAAGCTTCTCCAGGCTTGTGATGTAGTGAATTTTCTGCAGCATGGTCATTGACATGGACCCTCAACCAAATAGAAATGGATCTTCCATTAGGTGGTAAAATTATTTTATAAGTAGAAGGGACGGTCAAGCCTTTACTTTAGATGGTTCATTATACAGGTGAGGAAACTGAGTCCTAAGAAAGTAGAGTATCAAGTTGAATTTTATATAGCTGTGTGACGGAAAATCTGAAAATAGAACTCATGTATCCTGAACAGAGCCGTACTTTTTTTGTGATAAAATATACCTAACACTTACCATTTTACTTATTTTAAGTGTGCAGTTTAGTAGAATTAAATATTTACATTATTGGTTACCATCACCACTCTTCATCTCCAGAACATTTTTGTCATCCCAAGCTTAAATTCTGTATCCATTAAACAATAACTTTATAGTCCTTCTTTCTCCTCAGCCCCACAATTTTCCTTTCTGTCTCTATGAATTTGACTACTTAGATGCCTTATATAAGTAAAGTCATACTGTATTTTTCCTTTTATGTTTAGTTTATTTCACTTAGCATAATGTCATTACAGTTCCTCATGTTGTAGCATGCAGCAAAATTTGCTTTCTTTTCAAGACTAATAATGTTCTATCATATACAAATGCTGCATTTTGTTTATTGATCTGCTGGTGGGTATTTGGGTTGTTTTCACTCTTTGGGTTTGTGAACGATGCTACTACGAACTCTGAGGTAAATATTCTGTTTGAATCCCCACTTTCAATTTCTGGATATATATCTAAAGGTGAAATTTCTGGAGAAGAGTACTTTCTTGGTTATATCAAATGTCTCAAATCTGAGAGAGGCTGGACCCCATACTGATTTTAATATGTGATTTAGCCAACTTTTCTTAAACATTTAATAGGAAGATAACTGGGTCTGGGAATGGGTTGCAGTTTTAATTAAGTTATTCAAATATATTCTGATTATCTACTGTATGCCAGGCTCTGTGATAGGTGCTTTGGGTGCACAGGTTTAAGACATAGTATCAGACAGTGGGACAAGCACACCACATAAGAAATGAGCAATAATAGAATATACTGAGTGGAAGAGAGACGGGAGTAATTGCTTTTACTGAGTTGTGGTAGGGGCATTTAGGAAAGTTGATCAGTAAGGGCTTTACAGTGAAAGAGATGACACTTAAGGAGGGGTTTTGAAGGATAACGAAGGATTAAATAGTAAAGTTAAGGTTGAGAAGCTGTATGCTCAAAATAAGTGTGTGAAAAGCTACATATAAATATATATAGTTTAATATGACTGAAGTATAAAATGTGAGAAAAGAAAAACAGCAAAAAATTGAGTCTAGAGAATTACACAGAGGCCAAGTCATGAAGGGCCTTGAACAACATGTAAGGAACTTAAATTTTACATTTTACTCATTAGGCAAGGAGATTTTAAGAAAAAAAAATAGATCGCTCTGGCCTCTGTGTTGGCTTATCCAAGAGTAGGCAGGGGTCCAGTTAGGAGTAAGGACTGTTATTTGTTATTCCAGTTAAAAGTACGGACTGTTAGCAGAGATGAGAGAGAGAACCTTGAGATCTAGGATTGGGTGCCAGATTAACTGATTATAGGGGAAGAGAGGGAAGTTTGGAGGAAAAGTAGTTACAGATGACTCCAAGGTTATTGATATGGTAACTGGGCTGTTGAGTAAAGCCATCCACTGGGGTTAAGAGAATCAGGTCAAAGATCAGGCTTGTGAATGAGAGTAATTAGTTCAGTTTGGAGCATTTTGACTATGGGGTACCTCTCAAGGTAGAGAAGATTAGTAAGAAGTTAGAAGTTAAAGATATAAAAATTTAGTTCAAATTGGTCTGTTTGTAAGAAACAAATCATTCTCACAATGTTTTCAGCAAGGAATTAATGTATGGAATTAAGTGTTCATGAAACCATTAAAAAGACTGGAGAAGTAGGCTCTAAATTGAATTTCCAGGAATAATGCCCAGAAAACGGCTGCAGAAATAACATGCTAGAAAAGCTATAATCACCATCATAATTAGAAAGCCTAATCAAGTAATCAGGAAGCCACTACTGCCACTGCTGCAACTGCCTCTTGATATACAGGAAGTCAGTGACCAGATAGTATAAAACTGCTGTAGAGAAATGCAATGCTTCCACAATGTGTTTGCTAGCAATAACAATCAAAAGTGGCAAACAGATGGCTTTGATGTCACTTTTGTATTTCAAAAGGTACATCTTCTCTTGATTGTGGTGGTGGTTGTACAACTCTATGACTGTACTAAAAGCCATTGAATTATACACTTTAAATGGGTTAATTATATGACATGAGAATTATATTTCAATAAAGATATTAAAATATCTTATATGTTTTCTAATCGACAGAACTTATTCTGTACCCTGAAAGCTAGCTGCAAGGGAGTCTAGGAAATGTAAATTTTTAGCTTTCCAGATTTTACTGTATGGAAAGATAAAATAGGAAGAGGTTGAAGTGAATGCTGAGCAAACCAATCATTGGTTTCCTTCCAATGGGGGTGGATGATTTCCTAATGAGAGTTTATCGAAAAAGGGAGAGTAGAGAAAGAGCTAATGAAGATCTGCAATGTCAGTACTGCAAGAAAGACAGGAAAAAATACCCAAGAAATGGTACTGAGAAAGATGATCAAGATGATGAATAAAGAATCAAGGATATGCTTCCTGTCCTAGAAGCCAAAAGCAGAGAGTCAAGAAAAAGGAAGGTAATGAATGCAGCATCACTTCTTAGGTAAGCTGGGCAAGTCACTTAACCTCTTTAAATCTCAGTTTCTCATTTTTAAAATAAGGATAATAGAATAAAAATATATAATAGTAATAAGATTTTATTGCTCTTTGCCCCTTTCACTTAATTTTCCTGAAAGATCAACTGAAACAATGTATGCAAAATCAAATTGCAAACTATATATCATTCTATTTTGTTAATTATAATTATTTATAAAAGAGATGACAAAGACTCTCTTGCTAATATGTCCATTAATATTGGGACATTTTCCTAATATCTAAATGAATAAAAAGTCTTCCCACAATAATTTGACCATTTTATCTCAAAAGAAATGAAGAATGTCTACTCACAGCTACCCGTATGCCATCCGTGTTTATACATGAAGGGTGTCATTCTTCTCAGCTAACATCTTACTGCAAAGATCTGAGAATTGATTTACAAACATAAACTATTTCCTGTAACAGTTCTCCATGTTCATAATTAGGTGAAAGACAGGTTCACAAAGCCAACAGATGCAGGGAACTTGGCTCTCTCATGCTCAGCCCCCTCCAGTTCCCATACGCATCCCTTCCTGCCATGTCACCTACCAACTCTCAAATATCAACAGCCTGTGTGCTTAGGAGTGGGATTCCAATCATCCCACTTCTTAAGGCACTCAGTTGCATTTGTAACACACCAGCTGTTTCTGAGAACACATTCTTAATATAGGCACAGCAAGAAATTCTGCTGTATCTTTCCCAAGCCATGCTAGAGTGCTATCATGGCAGTAACATCTTGTGGAAGAATAAAAATCAAAGCTGAATCTTTAGGGAACTTGGCCAGCATCACTCGAATTGTCTCTTTCACCCTGGGTTTGCTCTCATCACAGGATATAGGCTTGTGTACTCCTTGGAGAACAAGGTCAGGTAAGGTGAGATATGGCCATAGTAGCATGTAGTGCAGAAAAATCACATAAATCCTAAGCAACAAGTCCATGGGGAAGGAAAATCAACAGTGAGGATCCAGACAGCTTGCTTATCAGAAGTCCCATACAGAGTGGCCATCATGTTCCTGCCATTTCAAAGGCCTATTTTATGAAAAGCAAATTAAAGTGGATTTTTTTTTGGTCTGGAATATGGATTTGTTTTCTTATATAGATGGTAAAATGCATCATTTATCTTATGGATGACTTGACATTGTGTTGATCTTTCATTAGGGGCAGGATGGTATTTAAGACCATGGAATTCGGAGCCAGGCTGTCTTGGATTATTGGATTCCTGGACCTGCTGCCTCCTCTAGCTATGCAAACTTAAGCATATTACATGACCTCCCAGGCCTCAATTTCTTTATCTTTAAAGAAAATAATTCATGTAAAGTATTTAGCACAATGATTGACCTATATTAAGTCTACTATAAATGTAAGCTATTATTATTCCTACCTGTAATTTTGTGTTAAGAAGCTACAAAATCTTTCAACCCATTTTATTTATTTACTTGTGGTACATAAGAAAAGAATAGATACACTCTTTAAGATTATTAATGCTCAACGAAAGCAAAAGCCTGTCCAACATAATCTTACTTTCCTTGTCTGAACACTTGCTTTGTGTTAGTGTTTGCAAATTGGCCTGTACTCTGGGGTATTTTCCCAAATTGGTGATCCTGCCTGTCTTCTTTGGCAAGGTGAACTTGCTCAATAAAAGTGAAGCATTGGTGATGGAGGAAGAAAAAGTCTGTCAGAAACAAAGGATGAGGGAAGGATGGGATAGGCATATTGACATTTATCAAGGGATAATGTTCCTGTACTGGTTTTAACCTTACAAAAAGTCACTGATTTCATCATGTAAAACATATAAACCCAAAAATCTCAGTGGTTTGACACAATAGGGTCCATCTCTTACCATCTCTTACTTATGTCAGAGTCCGACATGGGATGGAATGTGAGTATATGTTGAGGATAGGATGAAGAAGAAAGGAACAATGAGACCTCTGCTCCGTGCTGCCTTTCAGTGACCAGGCTCCTTGCGTCATGTGATTCCACATGCTTTAGGGCCTCGTTCTCCTTTGCACCCATCCAGTGGCAAGGGAAAGAGAATATATGCAGGATCACATAGGACCAGACCTGGAAGCTGGCCAAAAGACAATTGTGACTCTACTTAACTGTGAGGGAAACTGGGGCATGTATTTCTAGAAGGCAAAAGAAACAGTTTGTTGAACCCTCTAGGTGCTATATCCTTTCTGTTACTCAGACATTTAGTCTTTACCCTTTCCTTAAGGTAAAAATTTTCCCTTTGAGAGCCTCAAGATTTGGGCCAGTTCTTCCAAATGACTCTATAAATTAAAGATTAATAACCTTGGCTGAAATGTTAAAACTTAAAGAAAGATTGATTTTTTTCCTTTAGTATCCCAGATCATGTCAAACAGAAAGTCTAGTACCAATTTAAAAATTATGTACCAAACTTATAACTGTAATCTCCTAAACATCATCACCAGGGAAAGGGGCAAGATGAATACTGATGTTAGAGGTTATCATGTTCTTTCAGGTTTTGAGATTATCATTGGGTCACAGTTTCCAGATGGTACACAAATTTTTATTATTAATAAGCCACATATATAGTTGTAAATGTGGATTTCTGATTGGTGATAAGACCTTTACTCAGCTGGTCCTCTAACACACTGACCCGAAGAGCTCACAGTGAAAGCCAATGGCCTTTCTCATACATTGGACCGCAGAGCAGAATGAGATGAGGAAGGTGCAGAAACAAATGAGTGTCTAGGTATATCACCCACCCTTAGAGAAGCCAGACCAATGCAAACATGTCAGGAAGAGTAAATGGATCTCAGATGGGTTTTTTGATGAAGCCTTTGGATCTCCATGTTCCAGGCTTATGCTAGAGACAAGGTGGAGCATAAACCTGGCTCAACATCTCAAATGCCCATCACTTCCTGCAGTTTCAGAAAGTGACTTTCCTGTGGTTTTGCTCCCTAAGTGAGTACTGAGGTGAGGGGCAGCACCCAGACCATCAAGGGAGCTGAATTCTTATCAGAGAACCAGAGAGTGATTGCCTTGAAGGGCAGGGGTTAGTGACCTTGCCTTCACCTATTTGATGACCCCCCTCAGGACTACTTTAATGCTGATTTTACTTCTGTTAGCAAAGATTAAGTGAAAAAAATCAACAAGAGAGACAAGCCTTTGTAGGGAGCTTCTGTTTTTGTTAACAGCAAACCTTCCCCCATCCCAGCCAGAATGTCTTATGTTTCCTTTCCCTGACAAATGCAGCCTAGATTCTAGGCCCTGTATCTGAACTCTCTCTGTCCTGTCTATGGTCTAGGGAGTAGCTGCCTGAACTTCATGCAGAGACTCTCCTGATGACACATTGAAGTTACCATCACTCCCCCCACCATCATCATCACCACCACCAAATCTCTAAGAACCTAAGTGTATTACGTGTTTATGTGCAAGCAGATAATGAGAGAGGCTAAGGCTCATCCAGCCCAGCCCATAATTTTCAGTGCTGCAATGCGGAGAGACTGTAGTTATTGGGGTAGCTAACCTCATAGCCCCTGACATTCTTTGCTCCTCCAGGAGACAGTAATACATTACAGGTGTTATAACTTTTCCTCAGAATCAGACTGCCTGGGGAACTGTAAATCTAAATCATGGCTGCCCTCAGGAAACCTGTGGGCCTGTAAACACAGTGAAATGAGTGAGATGAAAGCATCTGAGGGAGAAAATGAATTTCTGGCATCCCACTGAAGTCTATTTCATTTTTACAGTCTGGTCACCCCCTGTGGCAGGGGCAGTGCCTGGGGGTGGGGAGGGTACAGGCTGCCTCCTGACTGACAGCTGACAAGTATGGCTCCTCTTAGAAGCCTTGGCTCTGGGGCCTAATCAAAAGACAAGAGCTGCAACACATTCTGAGTGTTCCTGCATAGCTCAAAGTGCCACCTAAGATGCCGCCAAGTTCATGAAGTGTTTTCTTTTGGGGAGACTGGGCCTGTCTGAGCAGGCATTTGTAATCAATCCACAGGCAGACAGCAAAGCATAACATTTTAGGTGGGATGTGTGAGAGGGAAGAGAGAGGAAGAGAAGGGAAGGTAGGAGAATGAGGGAAAGAGAAAGGAAGAGAAGTAACTCCCCAGAAAATTCACAGATGCTGGTATTTCAATGTACACAGTCCCAGGCACCTGCAGAGGATGGCAGCTGGCCAGAAGAAGACTGCTTAGAGTAGTGAGCTTCTTACCCTAGGTTTTAGCAAGCATACTGCAGGAGCTAAGAAGTCATAAAAAAATAATAATATTTTTAATGTGGCAACACAAATGTCATATCACGACAGACAAACAAGATTCATTACCTATCAATGGAGGAGAGAGCTCCAAATCTATCACCAAGGATAATGATGGATCGCTTTGATTAGAGGAAAACATTTTCCCTTGATTTTCAAAACAAACTTCCCTCTGATTTTCATTAATGTTAATTTTAATATAAATTAAACCATATTGCCTTTATGATAAGGACTATTGATTGATTGACTAAATTACTGAGATCAGAATGAAAGAGTTTGGTATCCTCCCTATTATGGGTGGATGAAATGCCGAACACTTACACTAATAAACCACAGAGACTTCTATTCGCATGGAAGTCTGCATAAGAATCTGCAAGCAAATTTTGAATTCTTAGTAAATCCCTCAAACTTACATTTTACACTCTTTGGCAATGACTGCAAAACTGTGAAAGCCTGTTTTTAGAAAATCACCTAGACTGGTTTGTAGAGTAAATAATATTTTGAAGCGTTGGAAATAATGTCTTGATATTTCAACTCCCAGATTGTTGCTATAGAGGCAGTAGAGTGTAGTGGATAAGAGCCTAGAATCTGGAGCCAGATGGTCTTGGATCAAATCCCTATTCTTCCACTTACTAGATGTATAATCTTTGGCAAGTATCTTAAAATGTCTTTGCTTCAGTTTTCTCATCTGTCAAATGGGTATAACAATAGTAATGTCCTCAAAAGCATGTTGGGTTTAAGTGAGTTAAAACATATAAAGTATGTAGGACAGTCTAATATATAGTAAGTAATAAATATTATCATTAATATTGGAAATGAAGTTTCTACACATTTTAATTTTGCTTTTGAGTTATACTAATATTAGCTACTTATACATAGCTTTCCTTTTAAATATGTGTTTTTGTCTAGAAATCTTGCTAGGAAATAGTAACATGTGGATCTTGGCTTTACATGTGATAGCCAATATGTCTTTAGTCAGCAATGTTCTTTCCCTACAGACATCTTCACTACTGGGAAACATTTTACTCATTCCCTGTGGTCCAACACAAGGGAAACCTCCTCCCAGATGCCTTCCTAGACTGCTCCAGGCAGCTTCAGTGACATCCTCCTTCATCCTCCAATGTCTTGTTCCCCATGTTCAGAACAGCTCTTCTCATGTCAGAATGTGACTGATTCCTCAGCACCCAGCAGGACAGGAATCCCATCTGGGGCATGTTTAAATCCCCAGCACCTTCCGTGTATGGGAAAGAGAAGAGAAACTGTGGAGAGAATAACTCCATCTCAGAGGAAGGTAAACCAGTGAGTGGGTCAAAGGACTTACTAAGGATTTTAAAGAGATCTGAGACTCCTTTTTAAGTCAGGGTCCTGATGGCTACTTTCCTAGATAATTCAAATCCCTCAGAAGACAACATGCTTATGTCATAATGGTTTTAAATGAATACGTTTTAAAAACGTACCTAGTTTTTACATTACCTTCCTTCCAATGGCAAGAACAATTATTCCCAATATATAAAGGATGCTACTAGGATTACACCTAAAGTAACAACCCCAGTCACAATGAACACAACAGGTTTTAACGGAAGCCTGACTCCAGATCCTATATCCTTTTCACCGCATCTCTAAATTAATATTTATTTTACTGAATAAGAGAATATGAATTAGAAATGAGATTAGAGCACATGCAAACTTCAACCATTAGTGTGGGGAAGAGAAAACTTAACTTTTGTCTCCTGAGACCATTTGACTGTTAAGATTTCTTTCAAATTCACCTCATTTTTCCATTTTCTTCTAGTATCTATAAACATGCAGTTTCTAAAGCAAAATAGCATTTCTGACATGAAATGAAAGCCTAGGTGATAATAATGATAGCTAATATTATGGAACACTTACTAGGGTGCCAGACTCTGTTCTATGTGTTTCCTACAGATAAATCATTTAATCCTCAGGTATTCTTTCAGATAGGTATATCAAACTTATATTGAAGTAATTATAATTTGATTTATTTCCATGGTCATATTGCATGCCACATTTTCAAATGCTTCAACATACCAACAGAGCAATAGAAATGTCCTTTAATTATCATCTCAAGGTTACTTGCTGATAAGAATAGTGTTTCATACAGAGTGATTAGTAGAAAATTCAGATTTACAGATATTACAAAATTGTTGCCTCCAACACGTTCTTGCTTGGTCTGAAAGTTATTTTCCATTTATTCTACAAGTTAAACTATGGGGAAGGTGAAATAAATGCCTGAAACCATCCAGGAATCATTCCCTTTGTCTGCAGGAACTAATATTAATTTCAGGTACATGTTCAAATGAATGAGCAAATATGTCATTGGGACAGAGGCTGAGAACACACAGTGTCTGTGCAATGTATTTTTCTTTCTCTCCTTTTCCCTCGTGTCCATTTCCTGTCCGTTTTATCTGGCTTTCTCCTTTCCCCCATTCTTGGTGCCATGAATTAAAATCCCTTCTCTATTTCAACTATAAAATTATGGAGGAGAGTATTCTCAGAAAGTTCTTTCTTCACATTCTTCTCATACAGAGGGAGGGAGGGGGAGATAGGAGGAGAAAAAGAGAGAAGGTAGGGAAGAAAAAGGAGATGAAGAGGGGGAGAAAGGAGGTAGGGGAGGGGGAGAGAAGATGCTACATCATTTCAGGCAAGTGCCTGCAACTTCGGATCAGACCAGTTCCCAGAATCAGCAAAAGTATCATTGCAGCAAGGGTTCTCTTCCTTCCAAATCCATTTTCCCATCCACAGTTAGAATCAATTGCCATCAGAATGTAATTTTTCAGAAAGCATGCAAAGAGCGAAGCTTGTAAAGCTGGTAAAAATAGTTCCTACTAAGTCTTCACAGGGCAAGATGTTAGTCTAGAACTGCTGTTGACTTTCTCTGAAATATATGAAAAGGAAAGCACCAGGAGATGATGGAAGTCTGTGAAAACTGCCAAAAATAAAATGCAAATGGTTGTCTTTCTCATTTTAAATCGTTCTTCTGTAAAGAGAAGTTTGTTCTTAAAGCCTGGCAGATTTTCGTGATTTTTAAAAGAGGTTTGACTCTGGACACTTAATTTAATATTTTATCCTCATTTTATGTTATACACAATGCTTTATGGGACACGCTGCAATATATAGATGCTCAATGATGGGTGCAAGCAACAAAGAATAAAGGATCTTTCTTAGCTTCTGATTCCAAGGATGGCAAAAGAAACATAAAAGAAACATGTCAAAATCTGCAATAATTCAAAGTCAAATATTAAATGCTGTTTAAGGTTTGTATTACCCCTGAATATAAAACATATAGTACCCAAGTCAACATCACAAATTTTTCCCTGAAGTTTCTAATCAGAATAACTCTTTATAGCTAAACACTCAAGTTGTATTTGAGATCCTGATAAAAAGCGTGTAGGCAGATATTTTGGTTTGTCAGGTCAAAGCAATATTTTTGGTTCCTTTCTTATTGAAAAAAAGATTTGCCTTTAATATATTAAAGTCTGATAGGAAAAGTGTGTTTTTAAAATGTGTCTCTACTATTAGATAATTCCAGACACTAATGGCTTTAAAGTAATTCTTACATCTTTAGAATAAATGACATTCTTAAAAAATGTCTGACTTGGTATTTACACGTATTCATATTACCCAAGCTTCCTGTCTAGTTTGTCAATGCTTGCATGCGTCCCTAAGGAGAATGCTTTAAAAGGGGGGAAATTGCAGTGCAGAAAAATGTAAAAATGACACGAAGAGGCCCCTGTTTCACCTTTACATATGTATCTTCACCAAAGCTAATGGAATTTATCTTCATACCAGTGGCTTTTTCATGGCTTCATTTGACAAATCCCTTGAAATTTAAGTTGGGACTAACTCTTAGTCTGTCCACTGCTAGCTCAGTCTACTAAAGGCCAAGGGACATCCTAGTTAACAGTGTGCTGCAAAATCAGGGTGTGTTGGAACTGGTAGGATGCAGATTTTCCCTTTCATAGGCAGTCCTGGCTGCTGAGACCGCAGGGGCTCTCTGGCACACATCTGGCAGTGTTTCTGGTGTTTGGTATTACTTGCAGTGCTCTACTTCATCAATCTCGACCAGCAGATTCAGAGTTCAGGCAGTTCCAAACCACACCCCTTCCAGTTGGAGGAGTAGAATTTCAGGAATATAGAGTGTGCCTCTCATGAGGTATAAATACACAGAGGCAGGAGCAGAAAGATAGGGGTACCCTTTGCTCCTACTCAGCCTGCAGTAGAAAAGCTTTCCTGATTCTTCACCTAAGTAGGTTGTTCTCGGCATGTCAAGAGTCCCGAAGCATCCATGTTCTCCTCCTATCTTGTTACTCATCACTGTTGTCCCTCCTTATTGTAATATTTGTTTAATTATCTCTCTCTCTCTAAGCTCCAAGAAGGCAAGGTACTACATCCAAGTTATTGAATGTTCAAGTTTCCTGTAGCTGCTGTAGCCAATTACCACAAAATGGTTGGCATAAAACAACGGAAATTTATTCTTTCACAGTTCTAGAAGCCAGAAGTTTGAAATCAAGGTGTGTTGGCTTCAGATTTCTTTGACTTGTACCTGTATCACCCTATCTGTGCTTCCAAGGTCACATTGCCTATTCTTCTCTGTATGTCTGTGCCTCCTCCTCTTCTGTCTCTTATAAGAAGACTTGTCATTAGATTTAGGGTACATTCAGATAACCAGGAACATCTCATCTTAACATTTAGTCTTTTGCCATATAAGGTAATATTCACAGGTTCTAGATGTTAAGATACGGACATAGTTTTTGTGGAAGGGAACCATTTAAACTTCTACACTGACCACTTTACATCCAATGCCTCTACAGCTCTCCTCTTCTTCTGAGTCCTCATAAGCATCACCATTCCAAACCTCTTCCACAGTTTTAGCTATCTATTATAGAACACCCCACTCTGGGTAACAACTTTCTGTCTAGTCCCATGCATTAGACATGAATATATTCTTGTGGCAGAGGGGCGGGGCCACCATTAAACCCACTGCTCTGACAATTTCATACCCAGTGCCTTGCATGTTGCCTGGGCTGTGGTTAGTGATGCACAAACATTTGTTAAAATAAAGGATAAATGCTTCTGGCCCCCTTTTCAGAGCTTCCTCTTTGCTTCTATCCAAGGGTCTCACCACTTGACTGATACTGCAGGCTGAATCTCTTCTTCCCCATCTACTTCTGTCCTTCACCACCAGGAAGGTGCTCCATGTTCTTTGTTCTATGCTGATAGTGTTGGGAAGTATCTTAGAGATCACTGTAGCAGTGACAAGTCCCAGAATTCTATATTTCACAAAACAGTATGATTAAAACATAGTTTTAAAAAGAAGGGAGGTAGACATTTGTTGGGTTGCCAACATTGCATTTTGCCAAATATCAAATATCAATTTTTTTAAAAGTTACTGTCTACTATCATCAGTTCATGAAATAAATTAATAACAGTAACAGTAAAAATGTAGGAAGGACTCATCTCAAAGTAAAGAATAGTTAGCAGTTTTATAGAGACAGTTCCAACATGGTTCATGAAAAACTTTGTTATGACCTAGAACAGATCTACCTGTCCATGTTCCAAAACCTAGGTTCAAAATGGCAAAATGACTTTTCTAAGGTCACAGAGATGTATGGGGAATAGAGCCCAAATATTATAACGTGTTAATGAAAATTACAATCATAAAAACAATGACATTGCCAATAACTATCAGGTAATGGGTACCTGCTATGGGTGCCATTACACATAGACAATGTCCTATTATTACTACACAAGGTCTTTATTCCACCAACTACAATAAAGACCACAATGCAAGCTAATATTTGCTGAGTTCTCACTGGGCACTAGCCACAGCACTAAGGGCTTTACATGCAATATTCTCTTCAACCTTCACAACAGTCCTATGAGGTTGAAACATTATTATACCTATTAACAGATAAATAGCAGCTTGGAGAATGTAAGTATGGTGACACACACGTGTGAGTGGCAGAGCTAGAGATAGATTATAAGCCAGTTTAAATCTCCAGCCCTTTGTTTTAACCGTGATGCTCGTTTCTCTCTGTATCCTCAACAATCTTCTCTCCATGGACTCTTTCCTCTCAGTGCTGAAACATATTTAAGTATTTCCCTTTGCTCCACTACTAGTGTAAGATTTTCTACTCTAGAATCCTGCCTGCAGTGACAGTTTTGTATCAGAGAAGATATTTTTTTGCTGAAGCTAGAAGCTAGAGAATGGAGCAGCAAGAGGCATTAAATGAAGTCTTTATGTCTCCTCCTCTGAAAGCCATAGAGGCCCAATCTCCCATTGCTACCCCATGATGCATCCTGGTTTTCTTCTCTTCACCCAGCTCTTTTACTCTGTGCTATGAAGAAATGAATCCAAAAGGTGTTGTACATATATTGAAAACTGGCTGTGCCATGTTATTTCAGATACAAGGCTCATTTATCTTTACTATACAGCACTGCAAGGTGATTTTTTAAAACTACATTTTACAGACATTAACAATAATAAGAACGACCTTGCACTGTGCACTATTAGAAGCTAAAACTCAACCGAAGATTTTACTTGAAAGGCAGTACGTCCCAGTGGCCCTGTGGCTTAAGGGTGTGAGCACTGGAACCAAGCCATCTGAGTTCAAACCTTGCCTTTATTATTAGTTGCATGACTCTGAGCCAGTTATTCAATACACTTTGTGCCTTGGTCATCCTTTCTGTAAATTGGGAATAATAATAATAATAATAATAATAATAATAATAATACTTATTGAAAAAATTAGAAATTCACCAGACCTAGTAAATGTTCAATACATGTGACCTGATATCATTAGGTGAATTATCATGTTTGATCCTACAGCAACTCTATGATCATTATGAGCCATATTTTCCATAGGAAACAGGTTCCGGGGGAGGCTGAGTGACTTTTCCAAAATCACACCACTAGTAGATTAGAGAATAGGGGTCCTTGTTATTTCCCACTAAGTCATCTGCATCACATTGTACTTCCTTTTTCCTTATGCTGCAACTGCCCTACCAACTGATTTCTCACTATGGGTGGCAGTTAAAATAAACACAGAGCTCTGAGTACATTTATTATTAATAATAACAAAAACTATTATTATCTCAAAATGGAAATTTAGAGTATAAATGAAATGTACTAAGGATAATTAATATACTAACTAAATGCATTAACTAAAGTTTATGTAACCACATTTCAGACCAAACTTTAAAAATGGGGGCATTTTACCATGATACCAATTCTGTTCCAGAGTTGTTGTTGTTTTTTTTTTTTTTCTTTTGGAAGTTTGCTTTTTAAAGATCCATGGCACTCTCTTTCTTAAAGCAGAGCTAGGGTATTTTAAAAATGTAAGTAGATAAGGAGTGTTGCACAACACAACTAAGAAAATAGAACTTCATAAGAACACCCATAAAATGGCACAGATATTAAAAGTGGAAATCAAATAGAAATTAAAGTAATAACTAAATTCAATGGTTCTAATTCAAATTTCTAAGATTGCCCTGCAGAGTGTTCCAACTACCATTTCCTGACTCCTTATTGCAGTCAAGGAACAGTGCTGTGAGGGCACATTTTCCATTTTCCTCTGAGGACCATTTTGCATTTTCATCTACAGTACTGCAATAACCTGTTGGGCACCATAGATTCTCCACCTCCCATTAGTGGTGCAAGGAAAGATGTTTTAACTTTGCAGAGTATTAAAAACTAAAAAAAAAAAAAATTCTTGAATGTAGAGAATCCAGTCACCCCAGACTCTGGAAAGATGTAAAATGCACCTATAGAAACTACTACATGATTGGCACACACTATGTGAATGGCGCACACACAGGCTCAGTCAGTGAGGGAGGGGTACCAGTATCCTGATGTGAATAATACAAAAAAATGGTCTGTGCCAGGTATCTATTTACAAAACGACCTTTTGGGAGAGAAGGGTACCTGCAGGTCTTGAGATAAACTTCTCAAGGATAGAGCAATGTTCTGTTTATCTTTTTGATCCTTGCACTTAGAGTGCCTCAGCATGGAATAGGTGTAAACAAATGTTAGAAGCTGAAAGGACTCCAAGTGCCTGCAGGTGATGGTGCAGAATTCTTAAATTCCACTGTTCCATTTGCCAAGAATCATGTCCTGCGCAAGCTATTGGGTGCCTTTGAGTCTCAGTTTTCTTGTTTGTAAAATAGATAAGGAATGTGATACCCATCTCACAGAAGGATTTTAATTATTAAATGAACTGATATTGTAAAATTGCTTTGTACATTGCATATTACATTATAAAAAGTTTGAATATTTTAATTGTGTTAGTTCAGCAATGGGGCTCCAATGTGAAAATTGGATTAATTTCATAAATACTTAAAGGCAGGATTCCTGGATGCAAAATAAATATTGCATATATTGTCAATGCAGTGACACATGTATACTTTCTGAACTTTTAACAAAAACATCAAAAAGAAATTACTAAATAATTGGGACGTTATATCTTACAGGTGGTTGCTTAGATTGTACTTTTTTATTTCACTATAGAAAAATGGTTTAAAATTATGGTAATAGATGTTTATTGTACTGTTATTGAGAATTTAGATTATAAGATAAACAAAAAATAATAAAAATCAATTGCAATTCCATTACCCAGAGATGACCTCATTAACACTATTATGCATAGCTTGCTAATTTTTTCTCTATGTAAACATATATTTGAACATTATATGTAATCAAATGATCAGGCAATATGTATTATTTTGCTTACCAACAATATGTTGGGTACATCTTTCCTCTATAACGTATACAGATTCATGATATTTCTAATAGAGGCATAGTTTTCTCTTATGAGCATGTGGGGGTAATTTACTTACCAATGACTCCTTTTAGATATTTATTTCCAACTGGTTTAGCATAAAGATGAGCAAAATTTACATAAATATTTTCATGCTTTTATCATTTTTGCTTAGGATGAATCTCATTGTAAAACTGTTGGACAATACCTTTTAATATAGATTTCATATATAGATTTTAAAAGATATATAAATTTCTTTAAGGATATTGACATACTCCCAAATTAAACTGCAAAACAGATACCAATTTACACACGCACTAGCATTGCATGAAGTTGTTAGTTTCTATATATTCTCATCTACATACTCGGTGATATTTTTAAAACTGTCAATCTTATAGGTAAAAATTGTTATAGCTGTTTTAAATACTAGATTACTAGAAAGATTGTACAATTTTTATATATTTATGAGACATTGAAATTACTTCATATTTTCTTAATCTTTTTTTCCTATTTTGATGTTCATTTTTTTAAAAAAATGACATATAGAAGTGAGGCCAACAGCCTTTAAAATGGTTCCAAGTGAGTCTACAGCCATGCTATCCTGAACAAGCTCGATCCCATCTGATCTCAGAAGCTAAGCAGGGTTGGGCCTGGTTAGTGTTTGGATGGGAGATCACCTAGGAAGACAAGGTGCTGTAGGCATAAAAATAAAATAAGGGATTGTGAGTTGACAAGGTCCTTGCAATCTGTGAGGTCAACCAAGGGTTGCCTCACCTAAAAAATCTAAAAATAAAATAAAATAAAAAAATAAAATAAAATAAAATGGTTCCAAGTGATCCCTGCTTCCCGGTGTTCACACATTTGTGTACCCACTTCTTCTTGAGAATGGGCTGGAAACAGGACTTGCTTCTAATGACTAGGAGATGGCAAGCCTCATGAGATCTCACTTCCAAGATTAGGTTACAAAAAGACTGTAGCTTGCATGTTGCTCACTTTCTCTCTCTTTCTCTTTCTTAGAGCCCACACTCTGATGGAAACCAGTTGCTTCATTATGACTAGACCTATGGAAAGACCCATATGACATGGAACTAATGTCTCCAACTAACAGCCAACAAGAAATGAGTTCTGCCAAGAGCCATGTGAGTGAGGCAGGAAGTAAACTGAGTGAGCTTAGAAGTTGATCCTTCACCAACAGAGTCTTGAAATGATTGAAGCCTGGGCAACGTGATTGCAGCCTTATGAGAAAGAAGCTCCCTACAGATTCCTGACCCACAGAACCTCTGAGATAATAGCTGCTACTTGAAGACATTAAGTATTAGGAAAATTTGTTACACAAAAATAGCTAAGTAATTTAAGAAGATTTACAAAAATATGGCATACTAGATTTTTAGAGACCTCACACCTAAAAGATGCTGTATGAAATATTGATGACATATTTCTTAATGTATACTGAGCTGCCAGGAAAATAATGTAGTCTCAGAGGCTAGAATGACAAGAAGTGAAAACTCAGTAACTGATAAGCAAGTACTAGAGTGTTTTGCCCTGGAGATATCTGCCAGTCCCTAGTGGCTGAGGTCCTGGACTTTAATGAACTGAGAGGCCAGCAGCAAAGCCCTAGGCCTGAGCAGTGTGGAGATTTGATTGGAATCCCCTCACACATATATCATCAAAAGTGAGATATGCTCAGTAGGTGACCTAGAAAAAATTTACCATGCAGAAATAGATAGTGGTGATATGTCTCTGGCTTGACCTAGGATAGAGCAGAGAGAGGAGTAAAAAAGAAAAAAAGTCTCCCATTGAAATCTCTAGTCACAAACTCATGAAACATGGAGGTTTAGGGATTGAATTCACATTAACTCTGTGACACACAAAATCCTAGGCTCAAATTTAAAGTCTTTCCTGGTTGACAACTCTCCAAAGTGCCTAGCAGAAGCAAATACAAATCCTTTCTGGAGGAACACACTATCCACATGCCTAAAATAATTTCCATAGATACAAGACTGCAAGTCATAGGAACTCACAAACTCACTAAACATAGGAGGGAATAAAATGATGAGCAGAGTCAGGAGGACCAACAAAGCACATTATTAAAGCTATAAAAACTATAGATAATGGATGATTGAACACAAAATATAAAATCATCATGCTTTATACATATAGAAGTAAATGAGAGTGTTAAAAGTATAATGAAAGAATATGAGAATATCAAAACTGACCATCCATGTTTGAAAAAGGACCAAATAGAACTTTCAGAAATGTGAAACATGGCAATTTTTATTAAAAAGTCAGTGGGTGGAATAAGAAGAAGATTGGACATGGCTGAAGAGGGGCTATGGACAATAGATATGAGAAATTCCAGAGAATCTAGCACGCAGAAACACAGATGTGAAGTATGAGAGAGAGGTTAAGAGACATGAGGACAGAGTGAAAAAGATCTGCAAACATAAAAAGAGTTCCAGGAGGAAAAAACAAAGATTGGAGGAGAGATGATATTAGATGAGGAAATAAATGAGAATTTGTCAGCAGTGATCAAAGACGCCAGTTAGAAAACTCAGGTAGGATAAATTTTTAAAAATCTACATTTAAACACCAAAATAAACTTACAGAAGGCTAATAGAAAGTTGAAAACTTTAAAAATTCGCAGCCAGAGAGAAAAAAATAGATCATCAATAATATAACTGTAATTAGTCTGACAGCAGATTTCTGTAACTGCTTTAGTTTCCTGTTGCTGCTATGAAATTACCACAAATTAATGGCTAAAAAACCCCACATATTTATTTTCTTACAGTTCTGGATGTCAGAAATCCAAAATGAGACTTATGGTGCTAAAATCAAGCTGTCAACTGGGCTGGGTCGCTCTGGAAACCTCAGGGAAGAATCTGTTCTCTGGCCCTTTCCAGCTGTGGCTACATCACTCCAGTCTCCTCTCCTGTTACCACACATTCCACCACTGCCTTTGAACCTGGCACCCATCTCTTTCTCTTGTGATTACTTTGGGCTTGAATAGTCCAGGATAAACTCCCCATCTCAAGATCTTTAACTTAATCACACCTGTAGAATATCTTTTACAACATAAGGTAACATACTCACAGGTTCCAGAGGTTACTATGTGGACATCTTTGGGGCACTGTTATTTAGCCTACCATAGCAATATTGGAAAGGAAAGACAGTGGCATAATAAAATGCTGAGACCTGGACTTCTATATCTGGTGAAACCATCTTTTAAGAAATGAGATACATTAAAGATATTTTCAGAGCAACTGAAATAGAAAGGCTTTGCTCTCTAATTCACTGAAGAAATTTCTAAAAAGTGAACTTTGAGGAAGGAAAATGAACTCGAAAAAAAGGTTTGAAATACAAAAAGAATGATAAGCAAAGAAATTAATAAATACATGGAAGATTTCAAACAAAGATTGGCTGACTAAAATAACAAATCACAAGGAAAATTAGAAGATATTTTTAGATAAATGAAAATGAAAACACAAAATTCCAAAATTTATAGAATACGATGAAAGCTAATTGGAAGTTATAGCTGTAAATGCTTATATTAAAAGAAGAAAGATCTTAAACCAACAACCTAAACTTATACCTTAAAGGATTAGAATAAACTAAACCCAAACCTAGCAGAAGGAAAGAAATAATAAAGATTAAAGTACAGATAAACAAAATACAGAATAGAAAAAAATAGGGGAAATCAATGAAACCAAGAGTTTTTCTTCAAAAAAGATCAATAAAATTGACAGACCTTTAGATATATACTGACTAAAAAAAAAAAGAATAGCCAAATAACAAAAATCAGAAATGAAAAGAAGTGACATCATAACTAATTTTACAGAAACAAAAAGAATTATAAGAAAATACAATGAAAAATTATATGCCAGCAAATTATATAACCCAGATGAAATAGCTTAAATACCTAGAAACACACAACCTAACAACACTGAATTATGAAGAAATAGAAAATATGAACAGATCCATAAGTAGTAAGGAGACTGAATCAGAAATCAAATACCTCCCAACAAAGAAAAGCCCAAGAACACCTGCCTTCATTGGAAAATTTTACCAAACATTTAGAAAAGAATGAACCTCAATCCTCCTCCAATTCTTCCAGAAAACTGAAGAGTAGGCAACTCTTCCAAACTTATTCTATGAGGCCAGTACTGTATTAAAACCAAAGCCAAATGGAGACACTATGAGAAAATTACAGCTCAATATCCCTGATGAACATGGATATGAAAATTCTCAGCAAAATACCATCAAACAGAATTCAACAGCATGTTAAAAGAATTATACACCATAACAAGTAGAATTTATTCCTGGAATGCCAGGATGATAGGATGATTCCACATATAAAAATTAATCCATAGTATACTACATTAACATAATGATGAAGGAAAGCCACATGACAATCTCAATGAATGTAAAAAATCATTTACAAAATTCAATATTATTTCATGTTAAAAACAACTAAACTAAGAATAGAAAGAAACTACCTCAACATGGTAAAGAACTTACAAGTAAAGCCCGCAGCTAATACACTTAGTGAGGAAAGACTAAAAGTTTTTTTTTCTAAAATCTGGAAAAAGATGAGGATGCTCACTTTTATTACTTCTGTTCAAAATAAACTAGAAGCCCTAGCCAGATTAGTGGTTACCACAGGGAAGTGGGGGAGGGGAAAGGAAAGTAGGGGTAAAGGGAGTCAAATATAGTGACAAAAGGAAATTTTACCTTGGGTGTTGAACGCACAATGCAATATATAGATGATGTATTATTGAATTGTACACTTGAAACCTATATGATTTTATTAAACAAAGTCACTCCAATAATCTTAATAAAAAAAGTGTGTGTAGTTTTTAATTCCAAATGAAGAGTTCTGGAGATTGGTTGCACAACAATGTGAATATACTTAACACTTCTGAAATGTACACTTAAAAAATTGGTTAAGATAATACATTTTATGTTATGTGTATTTTCCCACAAATAAAAATTAAATAAATTTATATATTTTAGTAATCATAATCAGTGTGAAAGTATTTGCCTTGTCAGTTCAAAGACAAAGATTATTAGATTGCAAAAGATGAAATTCAGTTAGAGCTCAATGAAATTAAATTAAAAGCTCTTTAGAAGAGACATAACTAAAAGAGGAAGACTCAGGAAGGCTGACTGTATAAGAATGAGAGATGACATACTGAATAAATTCCAATGAAAAGAGCTAGGCTAGCTATTTTAATAATATAATATAGTTTCAGGAAGATACTATATTAGAGTTAAAGGTCACTGTATACTGATAAAATCAATTTTCAGTAAATTTTCAATTTACCAGAAAGTTAAAACATTCAAAATTTGTATGTAAACAATAATAGTTTCAACAAACTTAAAACCATACTAAATAATTCATGGTTTAAAAAAGACAGAACAATGGAAAAAATACCTAAAATTGAAATTATAATATATTGAAACTTATGGACTGTGGCTAAATGTCATTTAGAGGAAATTTGATGGCCTTAACTGCTTATATTAAAAAGAAGAAAGTCTAAAATGCAAAGAGCAAGGCTCATTAACTTAAAAAGTTAGGGAAAAACAAACAAAATTAACCTGAAACAACTCAAAGTATATATAGAAGAAAGAAAATAACAAAATTAAAGAAAAAAATAACAAAATTAAAAATAAAGATAGAAGCATCTAGAGGAAATCAAGAAAGCCAAGCGTCAATTATTTTCATAGATTAACGAAATGAGAAAACCCTTTGGTAAAATTGGTCAAAACAAATAAATGGTGTAAGTGAATGAGATTAAGAACAGTAAAGTCTCATAAACATAAATGTATAAATATTTAAATAAGAATCTCTTATGAACAACTTTATGCTTTATGCCAATAAAGAAAATAGAGGTGAAATGTACACTTTCCTAGAAAAATATAAATTACCGAACTGTCTAGAGAGCCAGAAAACTTGAATGGTTCTATAAACAATAAAGAAATTTGCTTAGTAGTTAAAAATCCTTTCACAAAGAAAATAGAGTCAGATAATTTTATAAGCAAGTTCCACCTACATTCAAAGTTAAAATTGAAAATAACCTTTTTCAGAAAACAGAGAAACAGGAAACACCTTCTAACTAATTCAGGACAGCGAGTAAACACTTAATGCTAAAATCTCAGGAGACTGAAAAGATAAAGGCGGCCAACTCTACTCACAAACATATATTTAAAAAATCTGAATAAATATTAGCAAAGTATATCCCCAAATGTTACATATTTAGATTTATTCCACAAAAGCAAGATCAGTGCAACATTAGAAAAATTATAGAGTAATTTGTCAAATCAACAGGTTAAAGGAGAGAAACCACATGATTATCACAAAAGGCGTAAAAGGGGCATTAATAGAATTTTACAATCAGGAAAAGTAGGTAATTTTCTTAAACTAAAGTATATCTACTTCAAACCTAAAGTATAAAATCTAAACCTTAAAACATAAAGTATATCTACAAAACCTAAAGCAGACATCATATCTAATGGTGAGATGTAAAAAATCTATTTAAAGCCAGATACAAAATAAGAATTTTTACTGTCAAGATTTGTATTGAAAATTATACTGAACATCCTAGCCAGATATAGATACAGAAACTATAAAAATTGAAAGTAAATATAACACTTATTCTTCATATATAATAATATAGCTGTTTACACAGAAACACAAAAGTATCTACAGAAATTATTAAAATTAATAAGAGTATTTAGGAAGGTTATTAGACTATCAAAATACACCATAGAGTGAAAAGATAAGCCACACACTGGTAGAATATATTTGCAATACATCAACTAACAGAATTTGTGTCAAAATATATAAAGAACTTCCACAAATCAATAAAAACAGCTGACCCTAGAGCAAATTGGTAAGAAATATAAACAAATATTTCAGAGAATAGGACATGTGAAAAGATGCTCAATTATAGTAAGAAAACACAAATTGAAGCCATAATGTGATGGCATTTCATACCCAGTAGATTAGCTAACGCTTTTAATTTTAATGTACAATAATGAATTTAATGAGGATTAGAATGACAGAACTTTCATTCACTCTTAGGATAAATAGTTAACCTGTACAAGCATATTGGAAAATAACAGCATTATTTTACAAAGTTAAATTTATGCTTGCCAAATGACTCAGGAATTCCATTCCTAGATATATACTCTAGAAAAATTCTTACACTCCTGAACCAAGAAATATACACATCAATATTCACAGTAGCATTATATGTAATTGTAAAAAAAAAAATGGATGCAAACTATAGAAGAACAGAAAAATTAGGGTATATTCATACAATAGGATACTACTAAAAAATTTAAAATGAACATGTTATATGTTGCACTTACCAACATAGTCTCAAAAGTATAATGTTAATTGAGAAAAGCAAGTCACAAAATAATATATACAGTATAATCCTATTTATGTAATGTTAAAAGATAGAAAAATGAAGCATTATATTATTTAGGGATATGTACCTATATATAAAATTATAAAGAGCAATGCTGAACAATAGTGCTCATAGTATCCTTGTTAGCTTTTTTATTTTATTTTATTTTATTTTTTTACTTTTTGGGTCCATTATTACATGCTTGCTATTGTTTCAGATACATTTTACACATTATAGGGATTTCCTGAAACGTCATTTTTGCTGTTGACATTTATCAAATTACTTTTCCACATCTATCTAATCATACATTTTTCTCCTTTACCTTACTAATATGCTGAATTATATTATTAGATTTCTTTATGTTGAATTTTTTAATATTCTTTAGTTAAGGCATCACAGTGTTATGTATTTATTCGTTTAGTATACTGATGTACTGTATTCTATTTGTTAACAATTAATTTTGGAATTTTACACCAATAATTATAGGTACAATTCATATGTTGTTTTGTGTTGCCATTTCTTTGTTGGGCTTTGGTTTCTACAACATGTTCACATTGAAAAGTCATTTGGACATTATCTCTTTTCCTGTATTCTGAAATAATTTACATAGAGAGAAATGTTTATTCCTTGAAGGCTTGAAAACTATTTTAACTTCACCTGAATTTGAAGCTTTTTTGAGCTGTTTTCTTAAAACTTAATATTTTTTCATGATGAATGGTCTCTTCAGATTTTTTTAAACCACACTTTACATTTTTCTACCTAGACCAATGGCTGGAAGTCAAGAAAAGGACATGGCTTCTTCACCCACGCAAGTGATAAAGAGCAGAAGCATGCTCAGAGGCAGAGGGAAGACAATTCTTGGAGGCAATATATTCATGGGGGGCGGGGGGAGATAAGGTGGGGAAGAGAGAGAGAGAATAGAAGAATGTTCTAGTCTAAAGATCTAGTGTTCTCTGCCTCCCTTTGAGTCCACAGGAAACTTTATGTGTCACTTAAACACCAGGATTGACATCAAAAGAATTCTCATTAGCCCCTGGAAACATCATGTAAATATGTGTGTCCCCCAAACACTAGGGTTTTACTATGGAAACCAAAGCACTCACATTGGAGGATTTGTGTATTTTCTTAAACTAATAACCAAGAGTCTATCTTAACAGAGAGAAACTAAATGCTTACTTTGTCCAATACACATACAAATCACTTTATATGTTATTTCATTTAATTCTCATAGCATAGGTGGAAATATCAAATAAACTAACAGTTCAAGTTCTGAAAAGTACATAAAAATAGACTTAAAATCACACAGACATTACAGGTATATAGAATTTTATTAAAAACCATTCAATAAATAGGATGGACTGCAATGTTTTCTAAACAAAACCCTAAAATACGAGTTTATTAGGTTCTGCCTAATGTTATAAACTCATACTACAGAGGAAAAACATAGTTGCATATCATAGGATAGACTTATTCAGCATCATGTGGGTGGCAGTCCCTCAGGACCTGCAGAAATACTTGGGATGGGATTTTCAGACGGGTAAGGTCCCGCATTAACAAGAAGAAGCAGAAACCAGAATCAAACTTGCATTGCATATAGTTACCTGCCAGTGGTTCTCACATATTAGCACATATCAGAATCACCTAGGGAGTTGTTAAAACACAGATTACTGGGATCCACCCCAGAATTTTCATTCAGTAGGGTTGGGATGGGACCTAAGAAGCTGCATTTCTACTAAGTTCCCAGATGATACTGTTGCTGTTGGTCCTAGAGTTACACTTTGAGAACTGCAAATTTTGATAATTAGATTATTCTCAGTACTATCACTTAACTATAGGATGCAGAACCAGTGCTTGGTCCTGGCCAGAGCCATCAGCTTAATAGCAACCTACAGACTTTGCCTCTTTAAGAGATTAAGATCTTCTATCTCCACATCATAGAGTCATTTCAGGAGGAAACCGGTACTCAAACATTTTTTTTTTTTACTACAACCCACAATAAGTAATATAATCTACATTATATATAATTATACACACACATCTCCAAAATAAAAATCACACAAAAAATACTTATCCTTTCTGTCTGTGAGACACTCTGATCTATTCTAGTCAGTTTCTTAAAAATACTTTACAAAATTCACTGAATAGTTTTGATGACTCACTAAAGGATTGAAACTGGCAGTTTGAAAAATACTGTATTAGGGCTAGATAAAGAAGACTCTGTCCAGTTGGTGATATGTGAGTGTTATTATAGTGGAGGAAGGAGGAGATGGGACTAGTTAATTCATCAAATAGAATGGGTCAAGTTAACCCAGCACATCAGTTGAATTTCTAAATGTACAGAGGTCACAGACCGTCTTTTCCCATATTCACCAGTCACATAGACTATTAGTTGTTCTAGACAAATTTCTTTTGAAATGGATTTTGTGGACTACAAAATATTATCTAAAACCCCAAATAATATCGGTGAGTATATTTTAATTTAAAATTGCATATTAATAGAACTTAGACAATCAAAAGCTCTGTCTTGGTACTCAGAGCTTCCCAAACTTAGTAGCCTCTAAAGTAAATCCCAAACATGTAACAAGCTAGCCTTTATGCATACAGAAGATACATGCCTCCAAATGTGAAATTGTGGGAACTACCCGTCATCTGGGTACACCTCAGAAGTGTTGGCACTTTTTTTCAACTGCATTGAAGGTATGTGGGTGAGAGCTGACAGCAGCTTAATCATCTACAGGCATCTTATAGCAAAATGAGAATAAGTGGTATAATTGCCATTTTGGGAGAAATTTAATTATCAAGGAAGTCAGTTTTGCTTGTGAAATGACTGGAATAAAAAAAAGGCATAATTTAAGATGCCAAATAATATGCGTTGAAATAAACCAAATACCCTATCTGTAGGAAAACAGTGAGGGTGGGTTCCCTTTAGCTACTGCTGAGGAACAATCTATCGATTTACAGGACAGATGCAGCTTTTATTGAGTTTCCTTTAACATACGAGTGGTTTGCAAAGTAGAGAGTGTCTTTCAGTTAACTAATCTGGAGGAGATGAAAATATGGATAGAAAGTCCAGAACCTGCAGGCCAGTCCAAAATGGTAGTTTCTAAAGAGTAGAAGGGGGAGTGTTAGACATTTGCAGTGTTTTGTTTGTTTGTTTTTTGCCAAGCTGGGTGTGCTCTCTAACTGATCATGGCCTCCTCCTCTTACTAAGATGCTGTGCACCACTGAAGAGCAGAATGAATGTCTTGTGGCTCTTGCAAGGGTCCAGGAGCCGTCAAAGACCCACTTGAATCAGCCTCCTTGGCCTGATTACCTTTCAAAGTAACTAGTACAGTTCTAGAAGCTCTCAACCCCAGGGCAAGCCTGGATAAGGCAATTTTCCAGAATGAGAGAAGAAAACATGAGAAAGGACCAAGAGGGAAAGTCAAGGGTCAGAAACAAAACAGCATCACCACTTGTCAGATCCTGTACGAGTATGAGGAAGCTTATGGGGGCTGAGGCAATTAGCCAGAAGGCAAAGAGGTCAGGATCAGATCTGAAAATCTAGAGATGGGCAAAAGGGTGATGAAGTTCAAGGCATAGCTGGTGAATAAGACAAAGTGTTCACATTAATGGGGCTGGATGCATGGCGTGGGTTTATAGCTGCTTCGGACTCAGCATTGCCTTGATGATGCTACAGTGTGGTCCTAGTAACTGATTTGGCAGGCTGGGTAAAAGCAGCAGAGTGGTAGTGAAGGAGTGATACCGAAACCTCTGTAAACTAGGTTCATGGGTATTTTCAATTGTCAGCCATCATTTCGTCACCTTACACGTGTATTTCTCACACTTCGAATGTGCATATGAATCACCCGGGCATCTTGATAAAATGCACATTATAAATTGAGGTCTGGGTTGGGGTCTGAGATCATGTTTTTTTCCCATCAAGTTCCCAGGAGATACTGCTGCTGCTTCTCTAAGGACCAGGCTTTGAATAATAAAGAAATTGATTGTAACTGTCGAAGTTTTGTAATCCTCTTAGAATAACTGGCATTGCCCAATACTTAAATCACAAGGTTACAGTTCTGTCTCCTCAAGATTTCTCTTCAGAAGTTAGAAGAGTAATTTATTAACTTGAATTACGCTCCCTATTACACTAGTACACAAACCATGTGGTTTTTATTTCACCATAGTTAAATAAGGGATAATTCAAAATTGGATTTCGAGATCTTGGTCTCATTAGAGGGACTTGGCTACTAAATGCCAAAGGCCTGGCTTATAGGGATAGGGGTCATGATAGAGTATAGTAACAGCTAGAAGGGAAAGACAGGAAAGGATTGACATTAATTTAGGGTCTATCGTTGTGTGTACGGTGCTAGGCATCGCACACAGTGGCTTAAACTTGTTGAACTCATATATTCCAAGCACCAGTCTGAGTATTTTTCACATATTGCTTTGTTTAATCCTTAAAACAAACCTACATTTGATACTTATTCAACTCCCCATTTGCAAAAGAGAAATCTAAGTCTTAGAGAGGTTAAGAAACTGCCGAAGGTGACAGGGCCTCAAAATGGGAAGATGTGTTCCCGTCCAGGGAATAACAATCCAAGGAAGTATGCATAGTTAGTCCTGTTTTTTTAAAAAATGAGAGAACAATTTGTAGGTAATAAAACATGCTTTCGAACCTTCCCTAAGTGGTTTCAATCCTTGCTGCAAATAGGAAGCCCCTGGGGATTTTAAAAATGATATTTCTTCTACCTGAGCTCCACCATCTACCAATTAATTCTAATCCCTGGAGGTGGGGCCTAGGCCTAGTCATTTTCTAAAAGTTCCCTAGGTGATGTTAATGGGTAGCCATGGTCAAGAACCATTGCTCTATCTATACCATATTCTATCTGAAGCCCCAGAAAATGCTAAATTACACATATATTTAATTTTTTTTTTAAATTTTAACATGAGCCCTCCATCAGAACATACTGTAAAATGGGAAGATAAGGCAGGTAAGCCCCTTTCATCATTAAAGAACTGAAGACTGCATACCTGCATAATGTAACACTGTTGCATTTTACCATCAGGGCTCAAAAAGACTGCTATGTTTCTAGTGGGCTGGCATCAAGGGGAGGAATGCTGATAGAGACAGATATTGAGCTGAACTCTGAGAGAAAAAAAGAATACCCTGAAACAGATGACAAGGCAGAGAGTTTAACGACCTCAGTTCACTTATCCTTTGTGCTGCTCTCTCTATTACAAAGGACACAGTGAACCCAGTTGTCAAGTTTAATGATATACTATGTTTCTCAGCACTTCTCCAGGAGTTAAGTAGGCTTTGCTAATATCAAAATTGTTGGAAGAAATTGTTTCTCCTCCTGGAGTTTAATTAAGATGTTAGGATACTACTTTCAATATTTGGGATTGGTTCTGTTTGAACTCTCACCATTTTGTCACCATGTCACAATGTTTCACAGGAAAACTATGACTTCTTTAACACTGGACATCAACAGATGTGCACAACACTTGTCAACCAACTGCTTTCAAATGGAAATTAGCTAGAGTGAGTTAGTGAGTGGTGTGAAGTTCTGTAGGTGTATTTGTAAAGGTAGGGAGGGATGGATTGATAAAAACAGACCAACAGGGCAACATTAAAGGCCAAAGAAGTTGATGCATCCAAATCAACAACTCACTGATGATTTAATAGACACGACCAATTGACCTGTCAGTGGGCAATTCCAACAAATCTTTTTTATGGAGTAATGTCCACAGGATGAGAGATGAATTGGAAGAAGCTGTTTTTGTTTTAATATTTTTTGAATTTAAGAAATTAGTACTAACACACGATTTGCTTTATAAAATAATTGTCTTGTAAAGGAGAATAATGAAACTATCCTACCTATATCTGTATATGTATGTAATATTTTCATATACATTTTTTCATAAATTGCTTTATCATCAGGTTAAATGAGCCACTTATATAATCCTAGAGATAGGATGGCATGTACATCAGATACACCTACTCTTTGTCCTAAACATCCAACCTTCAGCCATATAGTTAAACTCCAATACAGTTTGGCTAGTTACTTCTGTTTGGGCATCCATATCATTTTTCTTCACAAGGAACAAATAGATGTGGACTCTATCCCACTTCACCTCCAAGAAGGCTTC
The DNA here is from genome assembly GCA_003508835.1 of Eonycteris spelaea. Classification (NCBI taxonomy): domain Eukaryota; kingdom Metazoa; phylum Chordata; class Mammalia; order Chiroptera; family Pteropodidae; genus Eonycteris; species Eonycteris spelaea. The sequence continues at coordinate 7,549,837 of PUFA01000031.1, read as the reverse complement.
TCTCAGACCACAGCATCTCAAAGTAAAGGAAGATCTCCGCAGGAACCAGGGATTGCTCTTACCGGCGTATTTCTGCACAGCTTCTGCCTCAATTTGTATTCTTAAATTCCAAGTTATCTAACTTTGCTTGGCATGTTGTCTGAACTATTTGGTCAGTTCTCATGTTAGTGGAGAACCAAGGAAAGGAGTCTGTATGAAGTTCTCCACCTCTTGCCTCTAGAAACACTAGTTTTCTGTAATAACCTGGCAGGAGAGGGAAATGCTGAGTTTTTACTTGATTTATCTTAAGCAATATTGTTTTCCTCCTCTTAGCACTTTGATCTACTGAGCCTCATTTTTCTTTTCTGAAAATGAGATAATTCTTCTATTCAGCAACTATTTACTAATTACTTATCATATACCGGGTGCTGCTGTAGGGGGCTGGAGATGCGAGAGTGAGTAAGAGGGATTCCCTGACCTTATCGAGCTTATGTTCTAGTGGGGCAGACAGACAATAAATACAGACTTAAAGAATATAACATCAGACTGTGATAATGTTAAAAAGGAAATTACAGCAATGTGAAGGCAGAGAGTGACGGAGACAGGGTTTGAAATTTTAGATTGGGGGCCAGGAATCACCTCTCTGAGGGAGCAACACTACAGCAGAGACCTGAAGGAGTGAAGGAGGGGGATATGAACAATTGGGAGAAGTGCAGTCGAGGCAGAAGGAGAGGCAGGTGCAAAGACCAGCGGAGAAGCATGCTTGATGAGGTTGAGGACTGCAGGGAGGAGTGGGGCCACATTGTTTGGGGTCTAATGTCTACAGGAAGAACTTGGGTTTTTGTTCACTACGTGGTTGAGAGGTCACTCAAGAGGTTTGTGCAAGGGAACGCTATGATCTTATTTATATTTGGAAATGATTTATCTGGCTGCTCTGAGGTGACTGCAAGGAGTTGGGAGCACATATAAAAGAAATAGGATGATACTGCAGGAAAACAAAGATGAGGTACAAGTTGTGCAGATGGTGAAAAATGTTGGGATAGATTTTGAAGACAGCAGATTCAGGACTTGCTGAGTGATGAGATATAAAGTACAAGATGGAGAAAAGTCAAAATTATGAGTTTAGATTGGATAGTTGAATCAATATTCACTAGGACATATTAGACTTGATATGTCCAGTGCACAGTCAAATAGAAAAACTTCATAGGCTGCTAGATGGAGAAGCTTAGGGTCCAGAGGCAATGTCAGACTGTCAATATATGTTTATGAGTTGTCCGTATGTAGATGGTATTTAAAGTCAAGGAACTGGATGGGACAGCAAACGAGTGAGTAGGAAAAAAGAAGGCCAAGGACTGAAGCTGAGGGCTCTTTGATATTTGGAACTTTGGATCATGAGGGGTGTCCAGCAAAGTAAACTGAGACAGTGTGGCCATTAAATCATGAAAGAAAAGGGGAAAATCAGAAGGGTGATAGAATAGTTTTAAACTTTCTTTTTAGAGCAGAATAAATCTTCCAAAAATTATTTCTGAATATTTCTAAATCTATCTTTCAAAGAAGCCAATAAGGAAAACACATGAAACCCTGCTGTTTCAGAAAGGAGTGTGGAGGGTGCTAGAATTCTACCTACTGCCTGAGGACCCTTTCTGAACCCAGAGCTTTGTGAAGGTCCATGGCCCTCTCACTGGGATACTTGGATGTTTCTAACTAAAACTTCATGTCCACCCATTTCCACACTCCAAGTACTCACTCCTAGTACTCACACAGTGGGCAGAAGAGAGAAGGTCAGATTAGCAGGTGAGATGGACTGAATGTATTTCACCAAAATTCACATGTTGAAACATTAATCCCCTGCATAATTTGGAGTCAGTGTCTTTGGAAGGGAATTAGGTCATGAGGGTGGAGCCCTCATGATACGATTAGTATCTTTATATGAAGAGACAGGAAAGAACTTGCTTCCTCTCTCTCCAGCACATGAGTACATGACCAGGAAGAGGTCTCTTGCCGGGAACCAAATTGGCCAGCACCTTGACCCCAAACTTTTCAGTCTCCAGAACTGTGAGAAATAAATCTGTTATTTAAGACTTTCAATCTGTGCTACCTTGTTATAGCAGCACAAACTGACTGAGAGAGCAGGGACTGGAAACACCATTCCTGGTCTGGCCAGGAGACTGTCCAGAGCAGTATATACCACAAGGGTATGGAGTGTGAGAAGTGAGTATGGAAAATGCCTCCCTGGCTCGTCTGAGCTTTTCTTAGCTATTCTTTACATGATGGAGTCAGGAGAGTAAACATTTTGTCCAAAAGTTGGGTGTTTTCTCTTTCTTTCATACTTCACCATGATTTCATAGTCCCCAGGTACCAAACCTGGTAAAATGAGGAAGCTATCAGACTAACAGCAGGCAAAATAGATGTAAGAATGAACTAGAATAAAGCATCCTACTATCCTGTACCAAAAATACATGCTTTATAATTCTTCTTGACCTTGGATCTTCATCTTGGGAGACCACAGGCACTTACTGTCCCCAAAAGTATGCTGACCTCACTCACAGACCCAGATAGGGAGTAATTACTTTTCAGATTCACCTCTACAAATGTTCAGAAAAACTGGGAAATTGAGGCTCACACCAAGCAATTCATTTTCCATCCTTTAGTACTATTAGTTCTCAGTGAAATTTCAATTTAAACAGCTTCACTGTGAATGCCCTAAGCTATAGTTCTTCCTTCTGTTAATTTCCCCCTTATTTTAATGGGTATCTTCTTAGAAACATTCATGCAATTTTTTAAAAATTTACTCATTTAGCAAGTACTTACTGGGAACCTACTAAGGAACAGGTACCGAGCTGGGCACTGGGGCACAGTAGGAAACAAGACAAACAAATGTCTTGAACTCATAAAACTTAATGTTCTGCAGAATTAGGCATGTAAGGGGAAAAAAGGCAGCTGCAATCACAGAGTTTCCCATTATAATTAGTATAAATATGGTAATAAAGGTAATATGATAGGGAGTGCCTAGGCAGACCATTTTAAATAGAACGATCAGGGACACACCTTCTGAAGTAGGACATCTGAACTGCAGGACAAGCCTGAGGCAGCCCTACAATGACCTGGAGAAGGGTCTAGGCAGAAGGAACAGTGTAAAGGCTCAGAGAGGAAAGCAGCCTGATGTGTCCAAGAACAGTAAGGAAGCCATTGTGGTTGCTGCCTATTGAAAGAAAGATACAGTTAGAAAGGCTAACAAAGAACAGATATTGCAAGAGCATATAGAATATGGGAAGAAGCTCTGATTTTATTCAAAGGAGGATGGAAGTCGAATGCTTTTAAGCAAGATGGAGACTTGATCTAGTTTATATTTTAAACATGCGAACTTTTATTTTGAGATGTGTAGATTCCCAGGCAATTATAAGAAATAAAACAAATAGATCCCACCTATCCTTCACCCAATTTCCCCCAATGGTACTACCTTATAAAATTATAATATGATATCCTCATCAGGATATTGACATTGATGCAAATCACCAATCTTCTTCAGATTTCCCAAATTTTTTGTACTTGTGTGTGTCTGTTTATTTCTAAGCAATTTTTAATAGACTGAATTTTTAGAGCAGTTTTAGGTCTAAAAAATTGAGCAGAAAGTATAGAAAGTTTCCCTATGCTCCCTGCCCCAACACATGCACAGCCACCCCCACTATGAACATCGTTGCACAAGAGTGGCACATCTGTTACAATGCATGAACCTAGTGACACATCGTTATCACCTAAAAACCATAGTTTACATTGGAATTCATTCTTGGTATTTTATACTCTATAGGTTATGTGTTCCACCTATCTATCCCCATTCTCAAACCCCTGGCAAACAACCAGTGATGTTTTTACTACTTCCACAGTTTTTTCCTTTCTAGAATACCATATAGTTAAGATCATTCTATATGTAGCCTTTTCAAATTGGCTTCTATCACTTAGTAATACACATCTAAGCTTCCTCTATGTCTTTTTATGGATTGATAGCTCGTTCCTTTTTGGAACTGAATAATAATCCATTTTTTGGATGTACCACCATTTGTCTATTTATTCACGTACTGAAGGACGTCTTGGTTGCCTCCACAAAAGCTTTGGCAATTGTGAAAAAGCTGAGATCTACATCCACTGCAGGTTTTTGTATGGACACAGTTTTCAACTCCTTTGAGTAATAATAAGGAATATGATTGCTATATCATAAGAGGAATTGTGTTTTGGAAGAAACTGCCAAACTGTCCTCCAAAGTGGTCATATCATTTGCATTCCACCAGCAGTTAATGAGAGTTCCTGTTGCTCCACAGCATTTGGTGTTGTCAGTGTTCTGGATTTGAGCCATTCTCATAGATGTGTAGTTGTATCTCATTGTTGTTTTAATTTATTTGCATTTCCCTGATGACATAAGATGTGGAGCATCTTTTAACATGCTTATTACCATTTGCATATCTTTTTTGGTGAAGTGTCTGTTAAGGTCTTTGGTCATTTTTTAACCACGTTGTTTATTTGCTTATTGTTGAGTGTTAAGAGTTCTTTGAATATTTTAAATAAAGTTCTTTATCAGTTGAGCCTTTTGTAAATATTTGCCCTTGGTCTGTAGCTGGAATTCAATTCTCTTGACATTATCTTTTAGAAGTTTTTAATTTTACTAAAGTCCAGCTTACCAATTATTTCTTTCATGAATTGTGCCTTTGATGTTGTATCTAAGAAGCCATCACCATACTTAAGGTCATCTAGACTTTCTCCTAGGTTATATTCTAGAAGTTTTATAACTTTGTATTTTTACATTCAGATCTGTGATCAATTATGAGTTAATTTTGGGGAAGGATGTAAGATCTATATGTAGATTCCATTTTTGTTTGCATGTGGATGTCTAGTTGTTCCAGCATCATTTGTTGAAAAGAATATCTTTGCTTCATTATATTGTCTTTGCTCCTTTGTCAAAGATCAGTTGGTTATATTTATATGGGTCTATTTCCAGACTCTCTAGTTTGTCTACTGATCTTTAACTTAATTTAATTTAATTTTATCTTATATTTGCCAATACCACATTGTCCTGATTACTATAGCTTTAGAGGAAATCTTCAAAGGGTAGTATCAGTCTTTCCAAATTTATTATTCTTCCTTAATATTGTGTTGGCTAGTCTGGGTATTTTGCCTTTCCATGTAAACTTTAGAATCAGTTTGTCAATATTCACCAAATAACTTGCTGAGATTTTATTGGAAGAGAGACTAGTAGAAATGTTATTGAGGTTATTACACCAGTTTGAGATGATTAAGTGTTGCAATCGGTACACGTCTCCAGGGAAGCACATGCTCTTCTCTCCGGGTCAAATATTATTTTTCACATTTTTTACCTGAACTGTTTCTCATCTTCTATTTGTACTTTCATATAGAAGCCCATGACCCTTAATATTGGATTTCTGAGTTGCTCCAATGTTTGCCCACAAACCCTTATCTCCCCTCATTACAGAACTAACCACACGCATTTATAATTGTTTACATGCCTGCTCCTCCCATTACACTGTAAACTCCTTAAGAGCAGAAACCATATGTTACTCTTTTCTGTATACTCAATCCCTCATAGAGTTTCTGAGATAGTAGACCCTCAAAAAATATCTACTAACTGAATAAATAAATTTTATGAGATACATTTGAGATCTTAAAAGGGCAAACTGCCTTCTCAAAAAAAGTTTATTCCCATAGACGTTATCAAAGTGTTTTAATACCAGTATATGACAAATTACCATTTAAATATTAATAATAATTTTAAAATGCATTTTTGATTTAAGTTTGCTTTTAGTAGATTCCACTAGTAATGGGTTATAAACAATAAAAGAAACATTAATTGGTATGTTTATCATATATAAGAGAACTTTGTGTGTTCTTTTAAGATTTTTTAATGCTGTGTTTTGGTCACTTCTGAACAGAAGAGAGACAGAATATTGTAGCAGAGAAACTATTCCAATATACCAAGCCATTATAATTAAAGAATTTATAGTGTTCAGGAAAATCAATTAAATATAGAGTTAAGTGAAACAAATTTTCTTTTAAAAGAAGATCAGGAGTGTCTTAATATTCTTAATATACTACTATATAATTATAATATACTACTATATAATACCAAAATAATGATATAATAATTAAAAGGTGTCTTTGACCGCTGATGAAATTGACAGAGACAGAGAGCTAAAGAGCAGGAATGGCAGGAGCCATGAAAACATGCTCGATTGCTCCTTGGGCCTGGAGTATACTCAGAGAAAGCAGGAGGATGTTATAAAATGCTAGATCCAAGTAATTTCAACTCAGAGGGCACTATGGATTAATCACTTTGGCATTCAAAATAAGTTCTGGTTTTGATTTCCCTGAAGTTTCAAAGGTAACAAACCAAAACTCACTATATTTATGTTCCAAGGAAATATAACCGAACCCACAAAACTCGCATAATACCAAAACCTGACTCAGACAGCTGCTGCTGCCGCTGCTGCTGCAACTTTATGTGTCTATTGTAATCTAGAGGAAACTTTTTTGGATAAGTGTGGATGAGAGCTTTCTGCACAGGATTCAATTCTCGAAGTGCTGACACATAGGATGACAGTATGATATGGGAATCACTATTCCAGGCTATGTTATTTTGAAAAGTAACGTATGACTGTTCCCCAAGAAAAGCAAACCAAGGAATGAGCCTGCCTCTGTATTTTCATCAAATGCATATTCGTAGCAAGAGTCTTTAAAGATAGAGCAGTGGGATTTTCCCATATTATAGTGATCTGCTGCCTTATAAATAATAAGGCTCCTGTTTTTGTTAGATGATATTTTAGGGGATGACGACTTACTCTGTAAAACTATGATAGGAAGGAACATTAGCCGTGAAGTTTAAACAATGACGTTCTTGAATTTTCCAAGGAATAATTTTCACAAGAACCACAAGATGGCATTGTCTACTATGGGACAGTATTCTGACACTAGGCAAAAATTGACAACAGAATGGAGACAGAGTTGTTCCACATTCCTCATTTCATTTGGGAGATTCCCTACCTCTCTTCTACATCAGCTGTATTCACTGTGTGTTATGTGGCTGTGGTGAGTATTGGGTTCTAAAGGAGGAGAAATGGTTGGAAATGAACTTTGCTCAGCCTCAAGAAGGGCGCTGAAGGGCTATAATGAAATAAAGAGCAAAGGAAGTTTCGGTAAGAACATAGGTGCTCCTGCCTGCCACGATGCCAGAGTTAAAGGCTCAGCTTGTTTCTACATCAGTGCAGAGGCTATGGAGATGTGATGTTGCTGTAGTTCAAGGAATTCAGATATTCGTTTAGATTAATCACACCCAAAAGATGTTATTCTGTCCCTTTGGTATTCCATTCATATCTACCTACGCTGGCAACTCCATAGCTAAATGTCTATGATACTGTGTGTAGAATGGAATGCGATCTCTCATTTCCAGTCTCTCAACATGATGCCACAATGTAAAGCAAGAGGAACAAATTCATAGCAAGTGCCTACACTGAACCCTGTACTTTACGAAATTTGCTCATTTTAAGCCTCACAACAACTCCATAGGTAGTTATTACAGATGAGGGAATCGAGGCCCAGAAAGGTTAAGAAATTAGTCTACTCTTATAAAGTGGTGCCCTATGATTTACTCTCAGATTGATCTAATCTTAATACCCATGTGCTTTATACCTTACTGTACTGTTTTCAGATAGAAAGACTCTGTGTAACTAAGAGAGCCTGAAACAATGTCAAAGTTCTCTCTTTAGCCTCAGTAACTATCTGAACCAAGGAGGTTGGTCACAGGTTATAAGTGCCATAGGGCAGAAACTATGCTTGCCCTATGCTGTTGTTCTTCAATGTTCTGGTTGAGATGTCTGGTCAACACAATACATAAGGCAATTGAATAGTTTTACTTTGTCCCTCATCTTCCCTAAGAGACTGATCTCTAGAAACTGCAATATCTGGGCATCATTGCCCTTTGGCCAATGTGGTAGTACTACAGAAGAGCCCATGAAAAAAGAAGAGGCTGGGAAATTTACAACTCATACTCCTTCCAGGTTTATCGTAATTCTGCTAGTTACTGCATCCTCCTATGATTTTGGCTTCTATTGGGTGCTCATTTTCTTAGCTGCAGCTCTCACCTGGGTTCTAGGAACACCTTTGTCTTGTTGCTAGTGCCCAGGTGCCTCAACACCTCTTGTTGGTCCCCTTAATCATACCCATACTTCTATAAATTCTTTTTCATTAAAAAAAAAACTACTTATAGTTCCCTCAGAAAGATGCTATCTTATTTTCTGTTGGACCTTGAGTTATAAAGACAAGAGAGAAGGAACAGCTTCCACTAACTCACGTATAATCTTCCATAGCCTCACAAACCACCAGAGCCGAGTAGAAGCACATCTGACATCTGGTAGATGCAATAACCTAAGGCAGAGTCACCTTGCTCTTCTGAATTCCTGTGAAAGAGATGTTATAATGTTTGCTTTGCCTATGCTTAGGGCAGATAAGATACAATTCAATTCAGCAAGCATTTTCTTGAGTTCCTATTATGTGCTAGCACTATATTAGAATAGAAGCCACAGAGGTAAAAAGCAATCCCTTCCCTTAAGGAATTGAAGTATAGAAGGAAAGTCAGAGAAATGAGTCAATAATTCCAGTGTAGATATACTGAGGAGCCAGAAAGGAAGTGTGCTTCATTTAGTTTGGAGAAATGGTACTATTCAGGATAGCTTTGCTATGGTAACCACTCAGCCCAGAAACCTGAAGTCTTAATAAAACAGTTTACTTTTCTCTCTTGTAAATGCTAATGAATGTTAGCCTTCTAGGAGCTACACAATTTGTAACATGTGCCTCCAAGGTTCTATGTCAGAGAAAAGAGGGATGGAAACAATGCACTAAGGCTGTTGGCATATAAGTAACAAAGCAGTTTCTGGTCACAGAAGTCAGAGCTAACTTCTGCCATGAGGGTTAATGGGATTTTTTTTTTTTTTTATAAGAGGTGACAACTGAGCTTGGTCTTAAGGAAAAAGAGGAAATTGTAGATGGTAAAGAGAGCTGATGATAAAGATAGGGATGTGCATTGCAGACAAAGAAAAGGACACATTTAAAGGTAAGCTAGCAAGGAAAAGTGTGGAGTCCTCAGGTGGGTGCATATATTTTGGCATGGGTGGAACCCCGGAGGCCATGGGAGAGGATGAAAGGTGAGCAGGCAGGAAGAGAGTGGTCAGGTGATAAAAGGCTTTATTTGCTATGGTTAGGAATTTGGAGATCATCCTTGAGGTTTTGAGAAGACATTATAGGATTTCAAATGGGGAAAGTAAAATGAGAAACATTAAATTTTAAAACAATCATCCTCCTGACAGGAGAGAACAAATTCAGAAGGGAGTGAACTGGAAAGTAAAGGGATCTGGTATTAATCCAGACACAAATGGGAAAGCCAGAAGAAAGTAAGCAGTGGTGTAAGAGAGTGTGAGGGACTAGGTGTTACTCCAAGTTAGACTTCAAAAGATTACAACCTTGGAGGGAGCATGAGGGTCTGGAATAACTTCAGCCTTCTGACTAGGGTTCGTGAATGGAACATGTTACATTCCCTGAGCCAGGAAGCCTAAATTGAGGAGCAGAAGATAAAGGGACAGATAGATAATCCCTTTGAGACACGGTAAGGTTTAGTTCTGCAAGATGCACAAGACTTTGGCTATAGGTACAAAATAGGTAGGTGGTCATTGAAGCCTTGAGCATAGGCAAGAGTCTCTAGGAAGAACGGTTAGGAAAGCTTGAGATGCACCTCCACGAGACATGACAGGGAGGGAGCATGAGTAAATAATGAGCTCGAGTAAATAATGAGCTCCGGGGAGACTGTGATTAATGGTGATCCATGAGTACAAAGGCAACGTTCAGAAGGGAAACTTGGGTCAGTATGAGGGAGAGCATGAAGTGAAGGAAAAGGAAATATTATCAAATGATGAGTCTATGAGTGGAAGAAAAAGGGAAAAATAATGAACTTCATATTGCAAAAGAGGACATCATAAGTCAGGGGGTCAGGTAAATAGGCAGCACATCTGAAAATTTCTAAGTCAGCAAATTAGAGAAGGGCTGAGTGTGCAACTTTGAGCACATTTTGGTTAATATACCTAAAAACAAATTAGTTTGTCAGTGTCCCCCTTCCTAATGCCTGCCATGTGGACTGGGATTCAGACATTTTTCTAATCTATGATGCACGATGTGGAATGAATTTAGATACTTCTAATTTGATAAATTTGAGAATCATCCAGCAGCAAATCTACATATCTCTAAGGAATATTTTTAATTTAGGACAAGATATACCAGGAAAAGCCCTACTGCCTTATGTTTGCTACCTCATTTAATTCCGTGAGAAGGGTATTATTATTCCATTTAAAATATAAGAATCAAGGGCTCAGATAGAAAATGTGGTATAACTAAACTTGAACAGCCAACAAAGGACAAAGCCAAAGCATTGGCCACAAGCCATCCTATCTCTTGTAAGTCACCAAATCAGGAATATCCCCTAGTCACTAGATCTCTAAAAATGATTAGGTGAGTAAATTTGAAAAATTGCTGACTCTGAAACAGCATCTCCAACCTATTTAACACGAGGGACCATGGCTCCTTATGAGAAATCTAATGCTGATGGCAGTTCTGAAGTAGAGCTTAGGTGGATGCAAGCGCTAGCTAGGAAGTGCTTACAAACACACTCTCACTCTCTCACCACCTCTCACCTCCTGCTGTGCAGCTTGGTTCCTAATAGGCCACAGACCTGTACCAGTCTGCAGCCCAGGGGTTAGAGACCCCTGAAATAATCTTAATAATATCATCTACGATTTTCTCACACCTTCTTCACTTGCCATTAACATTTGGTGGCTCCTCCTTTTATTATTAACTCCTTAAAACAACGCCAAGATGCGTTATTAAGCAGAGCCTCCCTCTAACCATAGAACCCTGTTGGCCTTACCCTAAGTGCAAGGGGAACAGATACCAGAAAACTAGGTACCCAAGTAAGCACCGCATGGTAATAATCTTTCAAGCTGTGCCAACTTGCCCTCCTCCCATTGGCAATCCTGTTTAGACATCCATGGTGACTAGAAGAACGAGGAAATTGTAGTCCAAGGACTTAGGGTTTGGGAAAATCAATTAAACACAGAGTCAAGTGACAACAAACTTTCTTTTAAAAGAAGTCTAGTAGTATCTTAATATGCTTAACATACTATTATATATATTAATATAATAGATATAATAATTAAAAGGTGTCTTTGACCTCTGATAAAATTGACAGAGACAGAGAGTTAAAGAATAGGAAATGCAGGGCATGAAGGCAAGCTCAATTGCTCCGTGGGCCTAGACAGACCAAATATTATTACTTTGTCTTTTCCTTGATAAAGAAATGCACATTTAATTATGCATTTTATGAAAGTGAAATTAATTCCTAATACATTGAGAATTAAAATATGTTTCTCCTGATCATTACTATAAAAATTAAACCAAACATGATAGAATGTAATCATACAGTAAGAGCAAAATGAACCAACAAAAACATATGGAAAAAATGATAGAGCATCAAAATCAGAAAACTCACAAGACAAGGTATGCAATGTAAGGTAAACATCATTTGTTTAATATTTCTTATTAAAACACAAAGATAGTGAATATAAAATGATTATATTTCTTTATGAAAAGATAAATATCCCCAAACCAAAAATGTGTTATATATGCAAGACATAAAACAAAATGACACCAAAAGTTATGGGGAAAATGTAGGAGAAAAGATCCATCAGGAAAATGCAAAGTAAAAAGAAAGAAAACATGATGTTATTACTATTATTTAAAAAAAGGTAGAATTTGAGGAAATATTATATGGTATAAATGAAGCCATTTTGAGTTATCAAAATATATAATGAAATTAGGATAGAAATTAACATTGTATAATGAATCAAATTTTTCATAAAAAGCAAAAGCTGAATAAAATACTGGGAAAAAGTGACAGAAACACAAGTGTTATGGGAAATTAAACATTGCGCCATTTGTCTGAGCGTTAAGTAGAGATTGTCAGTGCTCTTGAACACCACACCTTTCTGGTTAGATGGCTTCTACCTTCTGCTCTGCCCCTACACAGATATGATGTCAGCCCTGGCTGCCACATACTCCTCTATGTGAAGTATGACAAACTTGAAGATTTGCAAGGCCCGACACATACTGTAATGAGAGAAGCAGGCCAAGTAGAGAAAGCATAACCCATCTAAATGGCACGGCCATTACCCAGCTCCTGCCAGTTTTCAGCAAAGAAGAGTACAGGCTGTGTTGCAGTTCTTTATTTTTCAAGAGGAGCTAGAACCTTGGTACGTGGTTGCTCAATTTTTTAAATGTTAGCTTAATTATAAATAAAACAGAAAAAGACTCCTTTTTGTGCTGAATCTAGTCCATGAATCCTTAGTAAAATTCATGACTTCTGCTCCAGGTTATATCTATTCTGGAACTATGCAGTTTATTCAGTTTTACCTTTCAAAATACATAGAGTAGGCCCCCTTTATCAGCAAGCAATACGTTTCAGGACCTCCAGTGGATGCTTGAAACCGTGGGTAGTACCAAATCCTATAAATATTGTGTTTTTCCTATACATACATAGGTATAATAAAGTTTGACTTATAAATTAGGCACAGTAGGAGATTAATAACAATAACTATTAACAAAATAGAACAATGATAACGATATACTGTATTAAAACTTCTGTGATAAAGAATGTTGAAGAGGATGCAGAGAAAAAGGAACCCTTATACACTGCTGGTGGGACTGCAAATTGGTATAGTCACTATGGAAAATGGTATGGAGGTTCCTCAAAAACTTCTACTGGTTATTTATTTACCCCAAAGACTTGAAAACCCATATCCAAATGTTCATAGCAGCATTATTCACGGTGGCCAGGACATGGAAGCAACCAAAGTGTCCTACAATAGATGATTGATAAAGAAGCTGTGGTACATATATACAATGGAATATTACTCAGCCATAAGAAGAGATGAAATACTACCATTTGTGACAACATGGATGGACCTTAGGATAATCATGCTAAGTGAAATAAGCCAGGCAGAAAAAGTTGAAAATCACATGATATCACTTATGTGTAGGATATAAACCTAAAAGCAACAAATGAACAGGACAAACAAACAGAAACTCATGGCCATGGACTATAGACTAGTGGTTACCAGAGGGTAGGAAGTGGAGGAGGAGGATGGAGGTAGGTGGGGTCAAACGGGTCAAATATATGGTGACAGAAAAGAATCTAACTATGGGAGGTGAAGACAGTATAAATATATATATGCCATATTGTTAAAGTATACAGCTGAAACATTGGATTTCATTAAACACACAAAAAATAAATATATTAATTAAAAAAAAACTTCTGTGAATGGAGTCTCTTTCTCTGAAAATATCTTATTGTATGTAATCACACTTCTCATGATGATGCAAGCTTATACAATTCCTTAAGTCGAGAAGTTTCACCGTTTTTCTTAAAAGAAGCACTTTATGTCTTCTCTATGGCATATCTGAATTGCTGACATTATTGTTCTTCTGCTTTGGGGCTATTATAAGTAAAATAAGGGTCATTTGAACACAAGCACTGTGATACTGAGACAGTCAATCTGATAACCAAGATGGTGGCTACTTAGTGACTAAGGCGGGGAGCATCTACAGTGTGGAGCCGCTGGATGAAGGGATGATTCACATCCAGGTGGGACATTGCAAGATTTCATCATGCTACTCAGAGCAGAGCACAATTTTAAGTTGCTTATTTCTGGTACTTTCCATTTAATATTTTTGGATAATGGTTGACAGGGGTTGGGAAGTGGGGTGTGGGGTAAGGTTGTAACTGAAACCCAGAAAGAAAAACCACAGATAAGGACAGGACAATTGTACACCAAACTTCCTGGAATATAATTGCTAATTTTAAATGCTTGCTGAATAAATGATTATATGAATGAATTGAAACTGTCTCTGCTTTCAAGGATTTTTATTCTAATGAAGAAGAAAGATAATGATGAAAAAATAGTATAATAAATATTACAAAAGGGCCATACTTAGGATATAATAGAAGCACGGAGAAAGGTTCCTAAAATCAACCTTGTGTATTTTAAATCTTCTGAGAATATTTTCATAAAAATGTCCCTTGATAGGGGAGTAAATAAATAAAATACAGTAGAATGCTATACTGAAATGATATTGAATAAATTAGATTTATAGTATGAACATGGACAGATATCAAAAAACAGTATCAAGTGAAAAAAATTTATAATCGATTCATAGTGAATAATACCAGTTACCAGTTATGTAAAAATTAAAGGCGTGCAATACTATATATATACACGCATATATATATATATATATATATATATATATATATATATAAACTTTTTTAAAAGAATATATACATCTGTTGTAAAAAATATATATATGTGTGTACTGGAATGCTATATTCTAACTTCAAGACAGTATTTATCCTTGGAGTGGGAGGGCATAGGGAGGTTGGGGGTTTAGTTACCTTTATATTATATTTCTTAAGAAAAAGATTTGAAACAAATATATAGATATATATTGATAGTCATTAAATTTGGGTGGTGAGTTCACTACCATCTGCGTATTGCTCTCTACACTTCTGAGTATTTTTTCAAATTTCATAATTAAATAAATAATGATGATGCCCTGTAATGTACTGGGTGAAGAAGGTTATGAGCTAATCCTGAGAACATGGGAGTTATTCTTCCAGGGCTGAAGATGCTAAAAATGTGGTGAAAGGTTAAGTTTACAACGTAGCTCTGAAATCTTTTATGTTTCCTATTGAGATTATACACTGACATATAGCAGTCTCTATCTTCCCCAGCCCTTTATTTCCCTTTATTCTCAGCTCCCTCTAGTCAGTAGGACTGGCTACTGGTCACATCTAAGTTGAGGCAAAGTCAGTTTCCAAGTCTAGACATGGCCACTGGACAACATGGAAAGAAAGAAGAAAGAAAGAAAGAAAGAAAGAAAGAAAGAAAGAAAAGAAAGAAAGAAGAGAGAGAGAGAGAGAGAGAGAGAGAGAGGAGAGAGAGGAGAGAGAGACGGAGGAGGAGGGAGGGGGAGAGAGAGAGAGAAGAGAGAGAGAGAGAGAGAGAGAGAGAGACGGAGGGAGGAGGGGGGAAGAAGAGAGAAGAGAGAGAGAGAGAAGAGAGAGAAGAGAAAGAAAGAAAGAAAGAAGAAAGAAAGAAAGAAAGAAAAAGAAAGAAAGAAAGAAAGAAAGAAATTGGTTCCCTCACCAAAAATGTAGAGCATACTCAAGAGAAAAAAAGAAGATATTTTTATAAAATCCTAGGTCTGAGAAGAACCTTAAGAATTATATGGAACAGCTAATTTTACAAAGAAGGAAATCCTCGTGGAGAAGGGCTTTCCTCAGTCATGAAGACTAATTAATAGTGAAGCCTAGACACAGGCTCCCACTCCAGGGACCCTTTTACTGCTGCACCCATGACACTAACAGAATTTTGGAGTCAGACAGGAGCCTCGAGATCGCCTAATCCACTTCTTTTATACTATAAACACAAGAATCAAGACTTCCAGTAATAATCTCACTGAAGAATTTAAGAGTTTCCAAGTCAGCTGCATCTACTCTAAAAATATTATGTTGTTTAATTTTATTTATTATTAGTTTCAAGTATACAGTACATTGGTTAGACATTTATATAGTTTATGAAACAATTCCATTGATCGCTTATGGTTTGTAATTTAATGAGAACTTCACTCTGAATACAAAAATTGCCAAGTCACTTAATGTGTGGATCAATGAGCAAAACAAATGCTGAGTACCACTGAGTCCTCTAATACAAGACTTGAGTCATCTTATATGTATACTCTGGCTGCTTCCTCCATCTTCTTTGTCTAGAGAAATACTGCTCATCCATTCACCTGCCACTTCCTTTGAAGTTTTCTCTGTCATGTCAATATTGACTTGGTTTCCTTTTATCTTTATCACTATATAACTTTTATAGGTGCATACAAATAAAATATAATATGATAAGTGCTGTAACATAATTTTACTCTCTCCTCCAAATTGTGACTTCCTTGGGAACCTGTTCCATGGTCTGATTAATCTCTAAAAAATAGTTCATGGTCAATAGATATTATTGAATGAATTAATGGCAGTGTTGATTCATTCTCAGTGATACATATGTTTCCCTGAAACAACTGGACTTATTCAATATTATTGTTGACTCTAAAATTCTTAGAATTAACTTTGACCTATAAGAAAACTTCCCATAGACTGTATCATGAAACACACTTTGCAGAACTCTGTCCAACTCATTCAATTATGAGTTGGAAAAAGATGGGATAATCTTTGAAAGCATTAAATTCTCCATTCTCCAGAAATGTTTAAGAAAGAGTAGACCATAGTCTGGAAGAAGTGTCTTAGAGGAAATTTGAACACTAGATGAGGAGTTAGACTAAGTAATAATCCTTCTGACTAGGATATCTTCTGAGATTCAGATTGTTGGTAAAGAGACCAGTTCATCAGTCCATGAATCATTCACTCATCAGGAGGAACAGAGCAAACACAAAGGGGAAAAGACATGATAGCGGCTTGGAGAAACTCAGCCTAACAGAGAAACCTACTCAATCCTTTAAGCAGTCACACAAAGAAGAGGGAGCCCATTTTTTCTGGGCTGTTCAATAGGCAGCATAAAGTTAAGGGAATGTTATTCAAATACTACAACAATGGTACAGAGAACATTCTAATAACAAACCCAGTCTAACAGTGGAATAAGTTCCCTTGTGCAGGAATGTGTACCCCTTCTTAGAGGTATTTGACAAAGAGCGACTCTTGGGGAAGTGTACGGGTGGATTTTTATCTTCACTACAAGGCCAGGTCATATTTAGCATGTCCACATATCCTGGTTTTCCTATGAAAGTTTTAGTTTACATGTGTTGTTCTAGCATAATTAGTAGTTCTGCCCCATTTCACTTTCAAAAATGTTCCAGTTTGGAAGATAAATCATATGGTCACCCTACTTACATTGGATGACTCTAAGATCTCTTTCAACTTTAATAATCTTGTTCAGTGTTTTGCCTAGGAATAAGAACTTTATAAAAGAAAGGGTGTATTTGCTGGCTTAGAGAGGGAGTTTAGACTGAAGGAGATACTATCTAAGGTCCCACTGGATTATCTTTTCTATTCCATGACTAACTATTGCTATCTGTAAAAAAGTCTCAAACATATATATTTATCTCTGTCCCCCCTATTAAGCCATGAATTTCCCCCAACCCTGTGAAGAGCAGCACTTTGATAGGCACCTCTGAGACAAGTTTGCATAGATTGAGGAAAAATACTTAAGAGTTTGTTGCAGGAGATTTTTTCTTAACACATATCTTACATACTAAAAATTCATATGGCTACAGTAATAACAATTCATGCAAAGTTTCTTGGTCTTATCACAGAACAGGAGTAATTGTATAAAGTGAGAATATTCTATGCTAAATCTCATACCGCAACAAAAGATTAAAGTGCTTAGTCTGGTGCTATGTACTTTTTGCCTTTTTAATAAATATGTAAATGATAATGAAGTCTTCAAAAAAGAAAATGTGGGTGCTTGAAATTTATATTTTCCTGTCCTTAATATTTTTGAATATAAGAGCTGAAGAAGGGTCACAGACTTTAACACATATTCAAAGTTTTGTCATAGCTCTCTCCAGGGTACCTTAGAGTAAAATTGAAAATGTCTATAGTGAAAATGAAAACTATGCTTGTGGCTGCAGCTCAACAAATTCTTTGGAGAAACCCTAGTGAATTATGAAGTAAATGAGTCAGAAATTAGGCCAACTTGCCTTTGCATGGATGCACTTGGCATCAGTGGGTACCATCTGACATTATATGTCTCTTGTCCCACAGAGTTCAGAATTTTAAGTTAAAAGTCATAAAGTCCTAAAACTGTTGAAATGCCTGGCATTTGTAACCCCACACTGGGAGTATGGTCAGAAGGGCTATGCCATCTATCATCACCTGGGTACTCATTAGAAATGCATAAACTCAAGCTCTACTCTAGACCTACTAAATCAGCACCTACATTTTGGTAAAACACTAGTTAAATTCACATGCACTTTTTAAAGTAGGAGAACCTAAAAATTCTCATCATAAAAAAAAAAACCTATAACTATATGAGGTGATAGATGTTAACTGTGATAACCATTTCACAATATACATATATTAAATCATTATGTTGTACACCTTACACTTATACAATGTTACATGTCAATAATATCTCAAAAGTGGTGGAGGGTAGGGGGTAGTAGTGTGAGAAATACAAACCTAGGACACTTGCTTACCCGAAGCATGTATACCTGGATTCAGATCGGGCTGTTTCAATCACTGCAATAGTTAAGTTTTAGGATTAAACCAAACATCATAAATGACACAGAGAAGGGGACGCACATATGTTAATTCCTTGCTTGGACTATACAAAATCTGTCCCAGTCCTAGTCAGCCCCAGAATGGGCTCCTCCACCCATCTCCTGCAAGCGCTTCAGCTTGAATGGGTACCCTCCTTTTCTCAGAAAATACCCACAGCCCTTGACCCAGAAAGACCCACTTGGTCCATGACCCACGATCATCTTCCCACCCTCCTCCCTCCTTCTGAAGATTTGTAAAAGCTTTCTCCTAGGAGAAAAAAAAAATCAGAAAAGCAGAACCTGGTTCTATGTTTTTCACACAGCCTGTTTGAGGCTTTCGAAGAGCATGAAATGCCATTAACACCAATGTGAAATCTGCAGTTGTTCCTTACGAGGTTATTCAGTGCTATTGTTACCTAACCTATAAGCAGCTGTTGCCAACTAATGTAAATTGTCACTGGAATCTGGAATTATTATATACAAGTGAAATAAATCTGCCTTTCAGATTGGCACGGTACAGAATCCTTTCCTCCCCTGCTCTCAACTCTCGTCATAGTCCAGCCATGTAAAGCTATAGTCACACGTCTCACTTTCTTTATGCAATTTCTCTTTTTTTACTCCCCCCCCCTGAGGTTCTGCTCTATTAAACATTTTTATTCCTGCAACCCAGGATTTTGGCTATGGAAGACATAGTAAAGAGGTTAATCTGAGCTGAAATAGATCAGATCTGTTACACTCATTCAGATTCATCTGACTCCTTTGCTGGTTCACCAGCTTGAAATCTTTGGCACTGGTTCAGGCCATGTCTCTGGTAGAGAAGTTTTTTTTTTTTTTTTTTTTTTTTTTTTTAAGATTTTATTTTAAAGGTTGCTCTGTTTTCATTACCGATGATATGGTTGAATCTCAAACTGCCACAAAGTAAAATGCTTATACTAAATTTGATAGATATTTTCCCCCCTGGGGCCATAAAAATGGAAACAAAAGCCACTTAAGGAGCTCTTTTCAAACTTCTGGGACACACACTGGAAAATATATCAGGCTGGTTGGACATATTCTTATTCTTGGGTGCTGGAGACCTGAAGGCGGCAGCTGTTTTTTGCAGATGCTGATATTATTCCTACCCTGATAAATACAGATGTACTGTGTGCTGCACAGAGAGATGTATGGGTACTCCTCCCGGACTCTCTGGCTCCTCATCAATGCAAGGATGTTGGAGTTGGCAGGCAGAGGAAGGGCTTGGTGACCAGACAGAGTAAGAGACGGTAGAAATTCTGTGTGAAGGTAAATAGGGACCCAAGCTGGCAAATCCCTTGCTCTTGGTGGTAGAGTCAGTCATACTTCCTGGGTTCCCATGCTTGCCCAGGATTTTGGAGGTCATTTGAGACTTCTTGATTATCATAAACAACTGATTTGAAGATGGGTGGGTAGTAAATACATAAGGATAATGAGTCTAATAGATTATAAGGAAGTTTTTCTGGTAAAATGATATAATTTTTGTCACTGATGAGTTTGGCTTTGAATTTCAAGCAGGCATAATGCTGGATAATTTAAATTTGAATTGTTAGATTACAACTTGATTGGCATCCTCCGTGGTGCTCAGTGCTGCATCTGCCCTTAGGAGGCAAGGCTTTAGTTACCTTAAAGAAGCCTATGAGAGACCACTCTACACAGGGCAACCTGGGGCAGCTCAGCACCAGATTCGTGCATCTCAGTCGGTAACATAGTCTCATCTCCAAAGAGTTTCTCTCCCACAGAAACACAACCAGAGACAAACAACTCAACATCTTTGGAGCCCTTTATCCTAAGACGTGTAGGGCAGATCTTTCTAAAGTAATAAAGAACTGATTGCCATGATTCCTTCAAGGTCTTGTGTCTTTGGGATAAAGGGTGTCTTTAATATCTTTATGCTTGGGGAATTATTTTCCATCGACCAATAACGTTATCATGCCGTGGGTTGTAAAAGCTGAATCTCAGGGTTGAACACAGAACAAAATCACTAAGAAATAGTGATTGAAATAGACATAAGAAGCATTGATACCTCAATTTGCCAATGGGTTTTCCTTATTTCCCTGAGGTCCAGAGATCTAAGGCTGCTGGTCACAAAGGTCCTACTAAATAAATGTTCCACACTTGTGGCTTTGCTGTGTCCAAAAGTCCTTGCTATTTCCTGAAGAAAAAGCATGCCCAATTTTACTTACACATACAATTGTTTTGAATCCACTTGTCTGTCTAACTTCAAAGAAAGCATTTGTTTACAAATTAGTCCCAAGCATTTTTTCACGTGCCGTATTAGGTCACGCTGGCTGTGGAGACACTGACAGAGGTGGGGTCATGGTGTCCTCCATGCATCTTTCATCTCCGCCCAGCGCTCCATTGAAGGGACACTCAAGCTTCTCATTTTAGCGTCTGGGAGACACAATTGCCAGGGGAGATGACTGATGGATTACCATGCTGGCTCTGAGGGAACGGCACATGCATCAATGTCTCATGAAGTTTTTGTTTTTTGGTTTTGGGGTTTTTTTGAAAAGATGAAATCACCTGGAAGAGTTGTTTGTTTGGCTTTATTTTTTAAATGATCCTGAGGCAAAATAAAAAGGTAAAGTCTTTAAAATACCACTATGACTACTCTGAAGTTTATGGGGTAACTTGGATTCACAACCCATTTGGTTGTGACTAAAAACGTTAAGCACCATAGATCTGCTTCTCTGCTACTTTCTTTTTTTATTCTAAAGATAATTCTCTTTGTGAATTCTATAAGGGCACAGAACTGAATTATCAAAGCCTTGAATGAGCATTCTTGGCCCTAAATTTACAAATGGGTATTTCCAAAGGTTCATTTATAGGTTTATTTTTTTTTTAGAAGTCAGAATGCATTCCACAAAGTAATAAGATTAGAAATTATGCTTAGGGTTTCTCAAAATCTCCTTAACTCATAATGTATTTATACTATTCTGTGCTTTCAACAAAACATAGCTAATAACAAAAATATAAAATAACTTTTCACTTTGAATATTTTTTTATGAAAGCAAATTTTTTAATTAGAAGAAGATGTAGAAGCCAGTGGAAACTTTAATAAATAATTGGACACTTTCTAAGACTTCAGGATACAATTGCAATTGGCAAATTTTAAAACTTGTGGTGTTATTTACTTAATCGAAGTGTTAACTAAGTCATGCTTATCAGATCATGTCAAGCTTTTCTTTTTCCTCATTAAATCTTAATTACATCTAAAAAAAGAAGGAAAGAAAAAAGTGAGGGGGGGAAAAAGGCAGAAAAATATTTTTTTCTCTGATGTCTTAGGTGAAAGTTGGATAAGACATGTTATAAAAATGCAGTTACATAAAAAAGTGTTTATTCATATGAAAAAGAGACTGACCTGAAGTATGAAATTAATGGATCTGTGGTCATTAAAATTGTTGAAAAGCATAGAGTGTAGCCTAAGCATATGCTGCTTAAAAGAAAGAACAGCATGGTAAAGCAGTGGTTCTAAAAATGTGCTTCCCAGACCAGCAGCTCTGCTTTACTTCATTACCTGAGAGCTTGTTAGAAATGAAAATTATTGGGCCCAATCCTCGACCTACTGAATCAGAAGCTCTGGAAAGGGGCTGCAGCAATCTGTGTTTTAACAAGTCATCCAAAAGCTCCTGTAGGCTCCATAGAATTTGAGAAGCCCTGTAATCATGAAACTCTGGGTCGGAGAGTTTCCTTATAATGACCACCAGGTGGCTCTGTTGGTGAGGACAGACTGGCTAATGAAAGTTTGGTGATTAGAGCACAGAATTAATGCTATTCTTAAGTAGCTACGTAGAAGAGAATGATTTACCTGCTGACTTACAAAAGATCTTTTTTAAGTTGTCAGGAAGAAACTATAAATGAATCCACTATCCTAACTGAGCAACTTAAATTATGGGATATTTCTAGGTTTGGTTTTCATGTCTAGGATTTGTTTGCGAAAATGAAAAACTTTTACTAATATGTAGAAAACATAAAATATCTGTTTACTGTACTGTAATGTCGAATATTATTAATATTACCTAAAAACATTAATTTTCTTTTTACTTAGACACTTAAATGATATCAGAGCCATACCATGACACAGCTAGCAAAATTAGAAATTAGCTCAATACAAACTTGGATTCTACTGCATTTTTTTTGTCCATCCTTGCTCTAAATTCACACTTTACTCCTTGAGTCTACTTTTGACTTTGTCTCTCTGTCTCATCCTGTCCAGTCTTTCTCGTTTTGACCCTATCTTACACCAATCTCTGAAATTTCTCATTCCTTGCTTTTATAATAGCAACTCTGCCTTCAACCTCTGGCACCCTACTTAATGGTTAGGTACTCAAGATTTACGAAGGCCTCGCTCAGTTCCATTGGGCAGGGTAGCAGAGAAGGGAGAAAGTTAGAGTTGAGGCCCTCCACTGTCGCAGCCCTTGGACTTGGTAAATTTATGTGCCTATAATCTCAAGATACTATTATGGTTCAAATATTTCTAATAAAATTCTGTAAACCCTTCAAAGGAAGAACACAATAAAGCTTAATATACATATTCTGAATTTCTTTTTTGTTGTCACACCACATCCTTTATCAAAAAGTATTCTTCACGCAAAGGGGTTCATAACCTGAAGTCTTCTGATGAAAAGTCTATTTGAATATAATTGTTTTCCTCTGTAACTCTAGTACACTTTATCTTATGAATTTAAAAATGTTCCTCTGAGAAGAGTGTTCTGGTTTCATTAGACTGCCAATGCCAAAGGAATCCATGCATGATAAAGACAGAGAAACTCTGAATAGTGCCTGGGAATACACCATATCTCTACATCAGAGAGTAATGCTTGTCTCTCTAGACCTCACCCAGGGACAGAAGAAACAATGCCCCAGGGCAGAAAGCAAATCGAGTCCCTGGCTTGAGTAACCAAGGTTGGTCACACTCCCAAATTCAGCCTATGTCTCAAGCTAGCCGGAAAGAAGTATCCCTCTGCCTACTCATCAGGAACACTTCCACATTAGCTCAGCATAGTCCCCCCAGAATGCTGAAGTGTAAGGCTCATGGTAGGTACTTAATGTAGTCAGTACATATTGAAGCAGAGCAGACTTAACTATGACAAATGAGCAACACATGCCAGAGTATGGGTCTAAAATCGAGTACTTATTATGCGGTGTAAATTAATGAAATTCACCCTCAGTTTTATAAGAGCTAAGTAAGTACTGTAGCCTTACAACTGTGATTAGTGGTAATTATGGCACCGCCAATTTATAAAACACATCTTTAATGGAAAAAAAGGCTTTTCCTGTTCAGTTGTTTCAGGAGATGTTTAGTACCATGGTAGGTTTTAGAGCTATAAACTCCCCTTAAACATCTGGCTCCTGAGGAGCAAAGTCCACATCTCACTTCTGCCAAAGCCAGGTTCTGACGCTCCACTAATCTTGGCTGAGAACAACAGTCTGAGAATTTCAGAGCAAAATTAGCAGCTAAAAAAATTAGATCTTCCATACCCGACAGATAATTAAAATTTTGTACCTTTGTAAGACTCAGGAAGAACCTACTTAAAATTGTTGCTTTGGAGGAAATAAGCAGTGATCTTAAAATCCACTTCCCTCCTTAAGAATTAGTCTCAATAATTGTCACTCTTTGTGATTACAAGATAGCATTTTCCTCTATGTTATTTTGTTTTCTCTAAATAATTTTAGGTGAGTAGAGCAGTATTAGTCCCTTTTTGCAGATTAGGAAACAAACAACCTCTTTGTCCAGGTTTACATGGCTAATTAGTCCTAGAATTAGAAGGAATTGCTTCATATATAGTTGGTCTTACAGTAAGAGCTGAGGACCTAGAGGGCACTTCAAACAGTCCTCTTGGCTTTTGAGGACTCTTTTCTTTCTTATTCATTATTAATAGAAGCTCTCATCTTTAGCAGGGAAAACAGCCTTTACCTGGGATGTCTGTGACAACAGAAAAAGCAATCTCCTATTCCTAAAGAAATAGTTTGGGGTTTTGTTTGTTTGTTTGCATTTGGTGCCACTGACTTAGCCGACAGCCAACCAGCCAAGAAGTTGGGGGAATTCATCAATAGTGGATTTGGAACTGAGACCTCTGATTGAAGTTTTCCACTCCCCTCACCCCCCATAGTTTGAAGGCTGAGCATAAAGTTTTTACTATAGTGGAAAAAAATCATAGGATATAAGTTTTAAGTTAACAGTGAATTTTATACAACCTTTGTCTGGCTAATCTGATGAGGCAAAAATAAGATATATTATTTCTCTTAGAAGGAAAGATGCTGTTTCATTTCTTAGTTCTTGAAGAGACATAAATTTTCTCATCAGTGCTGGACATACCTGATAAATTTAAGCTACAATCTTTATTCCAGCCCATGCTGGAATAAAGTAACAATGCTGGTCAAAAATTGGTCCCTTGAGAGTGAGAGAGGGGTCACAGGACGGGAGATGGAACTGGATGCAAGTCACCCCTAGAATCAAGGAAGAACTGAATGCTTAGGAGCAGATGAGTATGACTGATGGGATTTTGTTAGGATTTAAAAGGCAGAACACTTGTTGCAAAAACAAATAAGAACCACAGTGACAAGCTGTAATTGCAAAAAGATTGTGCAATAAGACAGTTGCCTACTCACCTTGGCCAAGGCAGGTCATCCCTTGGAATCATACCAGCCCTGATTAATGAAATTAGGAGTTAGGTCAAATTATATAAATCCTAGGAGACTGAGGAAGCCTAGAGCCCCACCTTGCAGCCTGAATTTGGAAGTTAGAAAGTTGGTCATTGAGAAATAAGAGAGGAGATGCAGAAAAACCTTACTGAGTACTTGTTATGTGAAGGATACATTAACTTGACATTAAAGAATGAGAGAGAACAGGCAAGCCAGAGAAGGACAAGAAGATACACACACACACACACACACACACACACACACACACACACACACACAAACTGCTTCTCATTTTAGCTGCATTAAAAGTTATTTTTTAAACCCCTATAACACTGCGTACACGATTGTGCAACTGATGCAGGATGGAGTGAAACCCCCGTGTGGGGACTCAAGCCCTATGCCCACAGAAAGAGAGTCTTTGGCTCCACACAAGAAAGAATCCAAGGGCGAGCCAGAGTTAGACACAAGGAAAGTTTATTAGAGGAAGAATAATGCTTCACAGACAGAGATTTGGTCTCCTCATAAAGTCAGAGAATGAGACCCCGAGTGTTCCAGGCATTGGGTTTATATCTGTTTTCTGGGTTGAGTATGCAGCATTAAAGGTGCGGGAAGTGGTTGTTAGCAGTCTCAGCAGGAATCTTCCTGTAGGTTCCCTTAGCCTGGCCGCATGCTGATCAGCCAGGTTCTCCTGTCTAACAGCACGTAGCAGCCTCTGCATACAACCTGTTTAATATTTAGTCAGTTTGTGTAATTCTCATGCCTCTTTCCTATATTACAACTAAAATTAAGAGGGGAGAGGAATCCTGTACATCTTGCTGAAGTATTTATCTGAGTTCACAACTCACAGCTACTCCTCATTCCCATTTCTACTTCCTTTTTCCAAAGTGTTTGATGGCATATGTAGGTGTCCGGGATTTGACCACTTGGCAGTCACCATTCCCAGACCCATGAGTGGCATCTTATTGTCAGCACCTGCAATTCTGCTTGAGAGGACGTGCTAGGCAGACACAGGGCAAGCTGGGAGTGCCATGTTTAATACTCTGCTGGAGGGACATTAAAAACAGATAGGGATGGATGGATAATGATCCTGCCTCCTCCACATCTTTAGTGGCACAACCAGAACGACCTAACACAAGACCTACCCTGGCAACACCGAGCTCTTGCTGCCTCAACCCTCTCTACTCACA
Source organism: Eonycteris spelaea (assembly GCA_003508835.1). Classification (NCBI taxonomy): domain Eukaryota; kingdom Metazoa; phylum Chordata; class Mammalia; order Chiroptera; family Pteropodidae; genus Eonycteris; species Eonycteris spelaea. The sequence continues at coordinate 7,523,585 of PUFA01000031.1, read as the reverse complement.
AACACACTCTGCGCAACTTCCTACCAGTGATTCCTGGGCTCACTAACTGAATAAAATATTCACCTCAAATCTGTGTCATCAGATATGCTTCTGGGAAAACATAAGACCATATGTGTATCTGTGAGTGTATTTAAAATTATTTATTAAGATTTGATATTTATTGATCAATCAAGTTTGTCCTGGCATTTTGCAGTGTTCCTAAGTTGCCAAGCCACGGTGTTACAGGGGGAATAAGGTGCGCATGAGTTTGCTGGCTTTGAGCCAGGGGCAGTTTGTGAAAGGAGCACTTTCTGATGTCATTTTTCTAGCCTCAGACTCTTCCTGGAGAGAGGAGACAGATTCTCCTTCACCAGAAGAGAAAACTGGACTTCCGTAAGGTCAACTTACTAAGTGCTTTGAGTTCATCAAATAAATCAAATACAAATTTTCCATTTTATGAACATTTAACAAGCACAAATAACAAAATATTTCAAATGAATCTAAAATAAAACTTCCAGGTGCAGTGTGTGTAGATATGTTACTCAGACTCTCAAATTTACCAGGTAAATGAATAATTTGTAGAATAGATTATCTTCTGCCAGAGAAGCCATGCATGAATTTGAGGATGCAGGGTCTCCCCTGTCCTTCTCTCCTCCCTCCATGCTTGTGATTCTGTGAAGCAGGTTGGATTATTTAAATGTAAGTTGATGGCTGAGCCATCTTAGTACTGTGAGCCCATTAATGAGCAAAGTATCTCCAAGTAGCAGAGGAAGTTGTCCTAGTCACCAGGAGCCTAAGGAATCCTGTAGCCAAGGCAATAAAATTCATTGTGTTAGTCAGAAGGATAACTGCTTCAAAAAGCTTCTTGGAAGCCAAAGTCCAGGCAGAAATGAGAGGGAAAAAAGAAGAAAGGGCAGGAGACACAATTCTCATTTAAATACCTAAAATACACTGCGGTGAAGAGGTCTCTAGAAACATTTGCAAACTTGTGTTTTCTCCCCTGTACCCACTTTAGAGAATTAAATGCTCTGAATTGACCTGGCATTTCTAGATAATTTTTACCCTGGGTATTTCACATCAAAAGCACCATCCATTCAGTTTGTCTGTAATGTCCAACTTGAAATAATCGCTAAGTAACATCAGGAGTGAGTCTCCCTTGATTACAAAACACAGGATTGCCAGGGAAACCATATAAGGCCTGATTTCAGATCAGCTAGACAGCAGCAAGAGAGGCTGACCCAATGGTAAGCATCTATTTATTATATGCCAGACATTGTGAGAGGTGGAGTATATTTATATTTTTAATATGTATTTGAACTTAATAAATATAAATAAAATTTACTGTGCTAAGAACATTATATATTTACTATCCAATTAAGTTATAGCCACATAGAATGTTACTGGCAGAACTAAGATTTAAATATTAATCTGTTTCTTCTACATCATGAAATCTCTTGTTATAGATCAAATGCCAATCCTGTATTTTCCTTCTTCCCCCATCTGCATCAAAAAGAGATTTGGCACAAAAGCCAGGTACAGGAGTATGTAAGTATCACAAAGGTTGGACAGATGCTTCCTGAGGGCTTGAATGCATGATTGGTATATTTAGACACCTAAAATGTTAGCACTTGAAGAGATCTTAGAAACCATAGACTTGTATTACTCAGTTGAGAAAACTGATGATCAGAAAGGTTAAACTACTTGCCTGAGACCACACAGCCTGTTAGAGAATAGGAACTAAAAATTCAAGAGATTTCATTAACAAATCAGGGTTCTTTGTACTGTATGAGTCTCTCTATTAAATGTGTCAGAAGTATTCATTCGATATTAAACAATAAACCAACAAAAAATCTCGTGTTTAGAAAAATATAGTGATGAAAATATGAAAAGAATTAGGTATTCCAGGAGCTCTCCAGATTCTTATCTATGGGTCATAAACTTTGTCTCAGTCTCAGATTCTGATGAGTTTGGACAAATTCCAGAGGTCTGAGTACATATGTGTGAAATGCATATGTTCACGTTCTATTGGTAATAATTCAGTTGAATGACTGTCAGTGATACAAAAAACCACACATTGGTCCAGTCTGGCATACCCTCTGTAGCGATTTATGGGCTGTAGAGGGAGGTGGTATGGGGTGAGATTTTGTGCCTGGTATGGGCTTCCCAGTGGTTCCATGCTGTCCTTGCCGATGCCACAGCTGACCCAGCAGCATCCATGCTATAGGAATTCTGCCCTAGGCAGAGTTTAAAATCATCCATCCTTGCCAGAAAGAGTAACTCTGTCTTGCTCTCACTTAATCACTGCAATAGGTTTCACAGAGCTTTGCCCAAGAAAGAGAAAAACAAGTCTTTGAATTGGTTTACACATGAGGCAACATGAGAAAGAGCAAGAAAAACTTTTCTGGTGTCAGAGGACTGGCCCTGTTATCAGTTAGCTATGGGCCTTAGGCAAGGTCTTTCTTTCTGGACCTCAGCTGAACCCATCTGTGAAATGAGGGAGTTAGAAGATGATCTGGAAGTACCCTTTCAGGTTGATGAGTCAGTCAATGTTTACTGAGTAAATAGCTGGGTGCTATGTCCTAGAGATGCAAAGGTGAATAAGGCCAGTCCCTGCATCAAGGATCCCATCGCCACATGGGAACTAGAGCAACAATGATATTAATTAATGATAGCAGCACTCTCACAGTTTTCTCCTGCTTAATTCTCACAGCAACCTCATAAGATAGACAATAGCATATTGTTATCTCTACCCCCAACTTACAGAGAGGAAACTGGGGTTTACACAGAATAGGCAACTTTCCTAGGTCACACGTTTAATTGATAAGTACATAAAGTACCTTGAGGACACTGAAGAAAGAGAGAAAAGACTCTACAGGAGGTGAAATTCATGTTTACGCTCAAGTACAAATAGGAGTTTACCAGGTAGAGAAGGGATGGCAGAGAAGGCAAGGCCATTCCAAACAAAAGGAACGATATGTGCAAAGGTACAGAGGCATTAAGTACACAATGAATATTAAGAGATTGTTCATTGCTTGCATATATAAATACAAATAATTTGCATATTTACGTTGCCTGCTATCATTTTGCTGGACTTATTTATTATCTCTAACAATATTTTGTGGATTCTTTAGGGCTTCATGTCAGCTGCCTAGTGTAAAGAAATAAAAATGATTTGTATATTTATCTTGTATGCTCAACTTTGCTGAACTTGTTATCTCTAATAATATTTTGTGTATTTTTTACAGTTTTCAGTGTATAAAATCATACCGTCTGTGACTAGAGATAGTTTTACTCCTCCTTTCCAATCAGACAGCCTTTATTTCTTTTCCTTGCCTAATTGTCCTGATGAGAACTTGAAGTACAATGCTGAATAGAAACAGTGAGAATGGACATCAATATATTCTTCCTAATATTAGGGAGAATACTTTCAATCTTTCACATTAAATATGTTGGCTATGTGTTTTTGTAGATGCCCTTTATCAAGCTGAGAAAGTTCCCTTTTATTCCTAGTTTGTTGAATGTTTTTATCATAAAATGGTATTGGATTTTAGCAAATATTTTGAGATGATCAGATGAATTTTTTTCTTCATTCTATTAATATGGTATATTATTATATTGATTGATTTTAGTGAACCATCCTTAAATTCCTGGGATAAACCCCATTTTGGTCATGGTGTATAATCTTTTTAATGTGCTACTGGATTCCATTTACTAGCATTTTGTTGAGAATTTCTGCATCTATGCTCAGAATATTGGTCTATAGTTTTCTTATGTCTTTTTCTGGCTTTGGTATCAGGATAACACTGACCTCATAAAAGGAGTTAGTAAGTGTTCCTTCGCTTCTATTTTTGAAGAATTTGGGAAGAATAGGTGTTGAATGTTCTTAAAATATTTGGTAGAATTGACCGGTAGAGTTAGCTGACCTGGCTTTTCTTTGTAGGAAGGTTTTTGATCACTAATTCAATCTTTTTCACTCATTATATGTTTATTCATATTTTGTTTCTTCTTGAGTCAGTTTTGATAATTTGTGTGTAGGTTATCTAATTTGTTGGCATATGGTCGTTAATAATATTGTCTTAAGATACTTTTTATTTCTGAAATATGTGCAATAATGTCCCTGCTTTAATTTCTTATTATAGTAATTTTGGTCTTCTCTAAATATTTGTCAAAGAAGAATTACAAACCAAAAATTCATTAATACTCAACTTTATATTTATTCATGTAGTTAACTTTACCACTGTTTTTATTTCTTTGTTTGAATTTGAGTTACTGACTACTGCCATTTTATATAAGCCTGAATGGCTCCCTTTAACATTTCTTGTAGGATGGGCCTACTAGTGATGAACTCTGTGTCTCTATTTATTTGGGAATATTTTAATTTCTCCTTTATTTCTGAATCACATTTTGTCAGATATAGAATTCATGGTTGATAGTAATTTTTTTCATCATTTGAGTTCGCCATGCTCTTATATTCTGTCCTCCATGGTTTTCGATAAGAAATTAGCTGTTAATCTTATTGAGGGTCCCTTATACATGAGTTATTTCTCTTGTGATGCTTTCAAAATTTCCTTTGTCTTGCCTTTGATTACAATGTGTCTTGGAGTGGATTTGTTTACATTAGCATTCCTGTAGCTTGTTGAACTTATAGGATGTACAGATTATGTTTCATCAAATGTGGGAAGTTTTTGGCTATTATTTTTCAAATATACTTTTTGCTCCTTTCTCTCTCACTGCTCCTTTGGGGATTTCAATGATAAATATCTTAGTATGGTTGATGGTATCCCACATGTCTCTTAGGCATTGTTCATTTTTATTTCATGCTTTTTCCTTTATACTACTATATTTGGATAACTTTGACCCATTTCCCATTTAGAAAAAAAAAAGTGCAGCTTGCTTCCAGAGTTAATTTAATTTTATATAAACACTCTCTTTAAGGCTGAAGCAAATCTGACTGGTTTTCAATGTGAAAATAGAATGTAAAAACTTCTTGAAGTTATTTCTAAACAGAACTTGTCTCTAATCCTAATGTAACAGAAATGGATACATAAATCAGATAAATCAAATGAATCTTTGGTTAATTGTTCGAGAATGATATTAATATCATGCGTAGGAATACTACTTTTTCTAGGATTTGACAGTTTTAGCAATCGAGAATTACCATATTTTGTAAATGGAAATACCACTACTAAAAATAGAATGCTATAAATAGAATGAGGTCATTTGTTTCCAAAGACTATAATATATTAGAGTGATGTGAAAATAATAATAAAAGCAAGATATTTCATGGCAAACTTTGGGGGTAAGGTTAGGACTGCAATCTGCAAGACATCTCTGGGTACACGCTGCCGTTGAGTATTCTCAATAGTAAACGGAAAACGGATTAACTATCCATCTTCAGAAATTTGCTGATTCTCTTCTCCTTTCATGACTCCAATAACAGAAATATTAGATCTTTTGCTAGAATCCTACAGGTCTCTAAAGTTCTGTTCATTTTTTTTCATCATATTTTCTCTGTTTTTCATATTAGGTAATTTCTATTGTTCCGCCTTCCAGTTCATAGATTCTTTTCTCTATCACTTCCAGTCAACTATTGAGCATGTCTATTTAAATTTTATTTCTGTTATTATAATTTTAAATTCTAAAATTTCCACTTGTTTCTACTTTGTATCTTCTATTGTTTTGCTGAGAAGTTCTATTTTTTCTTTTGTTTCAAGCATGTTTCTAATTGCTCACCTAAGCATTTTAATCATAACTGCTTTAAAGCCTTTTATTAGATAATTCTAAATTTTAGGTCACTTCAGTGCTGGCATCTATTGATTGTCTTTTATCATTCAGGTTGAGATAACTCAGGTTAAAATTAAAAGCATAGAGACAGATATGTCATGAAAATATTAATTGAAGGAAAGCAAGAGTGGTGTATTAATATCAAAGCAAATAAAATTATCAGAGATAGAGATTATATATTGATAACAGAGTTACTCCGCTAAGAACACCTAATTCTAAATGTGTATGACCAAACAATGTTGCTAAAAAATATGAAGATGTCAGCACCCCTCTCAAAAAATTATAGAACTAGACAGAAAATTAGTATGAATATTGAATTCAATACCACCATCAATCAAAATGATCTAATTGACATTTAAAGAACATTTCACATGACACCAGAATATATCTTCTTTTCAAACAACCACAGAATACATACCAAGAAAGACCATATTCTGGGCCATAAAACAAAGTTCAATAAATTTAAAAGAATTGAAATTATGTAAAGTATATTCTCTGACTTCAACAAAATCTACTTGAAATCAATAGGAGAGATACCAGAAAAAATCTTGAAACATTTATAAACTAAAAAAATACACTTCTAATTATCCAGAGCAGCTATCAAGGGAATTTGTTTTTTTTTTTTTTTTAAAAAAAAAACACATTGAACTGAATGAACAAAAACTCCACAACATATCAAAATTCAGAAGATAGCCAAAACAATGCTGATCAAAGAAAAGCAAATGAAGACCACAATAAGGAACCATTTTGTACTCATTTGATAGGCCAAGAGTAAGTCTTTTAAAAAGTATATAAGTAGCAAAGTTCATGACTCCTCCCCAGCTCTTAAAGCACTACCCTCCTATCCTTTGCCTTTGCAAGTGCTGGTACCAGCCCTAAACAGTGTAGATGCAGAATTTCCTGCTTCCTGACTCTCTCTCTCATTTGGTCCTGATAATCCTACTTCCTTCTGCACCAGAAAAAAAATAAGATTGCTTATTTTGTGTACATTATTATACTAGTTGGAAGAGTTTAAATAATCTTCCCTCTCCTCAAAAACCATTTCACTAATTTACTGCCTGGGTAAACTGATTTTGTGCTTATGTGTGTATCTAATTACATCTTTAACAGCTATTGAGATTTTGACACCAATTTATTTGTAATAATGAACTTGGGCCACAGAAATGGCAGTGATAAAACAGAGGACCTCCTCAAATAGTTCACTAAAATTATAATTCTCCTATTGTCTTCCTGACATTATCCAATGACATTCTGTTGTCATTCTCTTAATAGGAATCCTCAATAAATATTTACATATGATTATCACTATAATGATTATACATTATGAATATTAAGAATACATTATGAATATTATCTTTAAATGTCAATTATATAAGTTACATGCACTTATAGTATATCAGTTTATATTATCAGCGCTCAATTACCTTGTTACTAATTGAAAATGTTAAATAAACCCATCATTTTTTATTATTACTCTTTGGGAGGCTGAAAGCTTAGTGAGGGCAAGACTATGTTTTATTCACTGCTCCATCTCCAGTGCTATATGTGGTATTTGATACACGGTGAAAAATTTGCTTGACCAAATAAAATAATCCTCAGTGGCTACCCTGTTTTATTTGCTAGAGTTCAGGAATCTCAGTTCTTTCCCAATAAAAACAATAAGTAAAAGTGGGTAGTAGTATTTTAATGTTTACTTTGTACACAGATTTTTGCTGAGGGTTTGTATGCATTAGTTTTATGACACCCTCACTAGGAAAGCATATTTAATATCATCATCCAACAGGTGAGAAAAATGAGGTTTAGATCCACCGAGGGTTTGCCCAAATTCACAGAGCTAGTGAATGATGGTAGTAGAATTGAGCCAACACATCTGTACTAGGTTCTTAATCTACCCTAGTTCTTTCCCTAGGGCTATGCTCAACAAAGACTTTTAGCCACCAAAGTTCATATGGAAGTTGGGACATCCTGAATGGACCATAAGTTTGAGCTCATGACTAGAAAACTGACCTGCTCTTGGCTTCTGCTATTCGAAGATCTCTGATTCACCCTTCTTCTCATTTTAGGGCACTGAACTCTCCACTGAATTTCCAAAACCTGAAAGAAAGAAAACATCTTCATGAACATTTTGGGTCCCTTATGTCACCGTATCTTTTCTCCTTTCCTTAAATGGAAGAGCTTTCTAGGGAAATTGTGTATTATTTTCTATTGCTGCTATAACAAATTACACATAATTTGTGGTTTAATTTATTATGTTACAGTTTTGTAGGTTAGAAGTCCTGCATGTATTCATGTGATAAAATTGAACCAACCCAGATTATTCAAGGTCATATCACCAAAACATATCTGCAAAATCCATTTTTGCCATTTAAAGTAACTTATTCACAGGTTCTGAGTATTAGGATATGGATGTCTTTGCGGGGGGTGGCTATTATTCGGCCTCTGTATAACTCTATCCTCTATATATCATAGGGGATTTCTTAATTGAAAGTTCTTAAGTCATTATAAGAGTGTTGCACCAATTTGATTCAGTTTTATTTCTTTGTCACAAATATCCCTCTTTGTGTAAGGGGTACAACAATCGATGGTGCAGGGAAAACCAAAACACAAGAAGCATATATCATGCCTCAAGACCTCAAGATATTTACAGCTTTGTTGGGAGTTGTGTCTAGGATTAAATATGCAGTTTAAGACTTTTATTAATTTGATAATTTGGGGAGATATGATTTTAAAAACATTCTGACTTATGGAGTATAGCAAAATGCTAAGAAGGTAAAAATTCAATATTTTCAGTTTTTACCTTCACCTTGGTTATAAGAAGTATTTGAAGATAAGAAAAATGAAACTCCAGAAGAAATAAATAACTTATCCAAGGTCTTACAGATAATAAAATTATGAGCTTGTATTTAAATCCAGTTGTGTCTGACTCCAAAGCAAATGTTCTTTCCACCTGTATGCATCTAGACATAACTAAATAGTTCACCCTCGAATGGATTCTGATTCCTTATATTTCTAGTTGAACATCAAGCCATTGTTTAAGAGCTCCATGTACTATAAGAAAGAATAGTCTTATTTATTTTGTTTCTGTGTGAGGTAGGGCTAGGTGATGAGTTAAAAAAAAAACTGAGCTCTCATCTCATTGAAAGTGACGCACTTTGTTTTATTTAGTATGTGCTGAACAATGGCTTTCTAGACAAAACTGACAAGTTTTGTTTCTGGTTATTCATTTGATACCTACCACTTTACAACTGAAAAGTGATATGTTGACTTCATTTTGTTAACAATGGCATCTACAATAAATATATGGTATGCCTGACAGGTATTCTTTTTCAGTAACTGCTGTGAAAACAAGTCTAATAGACTCGAAATTCTCATGGAAAAATTAATCACAGTGGATTAAGAGGAAGCATTTTATGAATTCCATAGACATTCTTTCCCCAAGTACCTGGCCACAGTTTAGTTTTCTTAGTAATGTAAGGAAATATTAACTAAAACTCATCACAGGTAAAGCAAACCTTGAAAAGAAAGAGCATAGAAAAAAGGGAAAGAAAGCTCAACCAACCCCCAAGCAAAGTGAGATATGAAGTAGTCATTGAGGAACTCCAGAGACTTGAGAAGTGGAACTTCTTTGAAATAATGTGGTAGAAAATTGAGAACAGGTAATTATCTACCCAAGAGGTTAGGTATTCTCCTATGGCCACACATGTAGAGATGGCAAAACTTCTTCACAATGGGGAACATGTTTGATAAAAATAGTATTAAGTTTGGGGAGAGAGAGGAAAGAGGACACCTTAATGCTTTAACTCTCTCTGTAACTCTTCTCTCCATTTTTCTGTTCTCACAAAAGAATTGCATTTTGCTTTTTACAGAACTTGAAAAAGGATTTGTGTACCTCTCCAAAGGGAGGAAAAGAGCCAAAAGTGGATTCCAAATTGGCTACTTATTTATTAAGTGATGTTGGGTAAGTCACTTAGATTTCTTTGGGTCTCGGTTCTTACAGTTGTAAATGAAAGAACTGGGCTTGATCAGCTATAGGGCCCATTTCAATTATGTGTGTGTGTGTGTGTGTGTGTGTGTGTGTGTATACATACATACATACATACATACATACATACATATATATATATGGTTATAGTTATAGTTATTCTCCATAAATCATTGTGGAAAAATCTAAAAAACACTTCTCACAACCAAGTCCAAGATAATAAGTGAGGTATTCATGTTTTTATATCATTCAGCTTTAAAATCAGCTTCTTTAGCTCACTGGTAAATAATACATGAGTTCCATTTTGATCAAGATTTCAGTGATCCAGCCAAATATCTTAGCAGGTGGCACCTGTTATATTACTCCCTTAGCCCACTAGAAAAGAGTCAAACTTGGAAAGATAATCATAATTTTCAGCAATAATATCAAAATTAAGCACATGATCAATGTAATGCAGTGTCTTGGATTGGCTCCTGAAACAGAACAAGGAAAATAATGGAAAAACTGGTGAAACCAGAATAAAGTAGGTAATTTGGTTAGTAGCCAATACTAATGTTAATTTCTTAGTTTTACCAAATAAGATATTAACTTTAGAGGATACTGGGGGAAGATGGGGACATATGGGAACTCTACTATTTTGTAGGTTTTTAGTAATTCTAAATTGTTCAAAAAAATATTTAGAGAAATTAAATAAACTTTGGGGAATTATTACTTTCCTTAGGTTGATCCACCCCTCTGGTATTTATCTCAGCAGATTAAAAAAAGAAAACCTCCCTTGTCTAGGACTTAATTGTCTTGCTTTATGTTCACTAGTTTAACAGAATTCTCTTCCACCTTATTCTCTGAAGTCTCTGTGCCTCTAGCACTGTGCCTTGCATAGAATAGTAAGTGCTCAATGATGTTTCCTAACTACATAAAGAAGAGTTGTACATCTCTCAACAGTACAAGATAGTTATGCTCACTTCACAAATGGTATGTGAGTGAATTAAGTCACTATTTTTAAGAGAGATGGTTGCTCAATTGACTTGATTTCCCTGGAGTTTTAGTATTCTAAATGCTCAGTGATCTGCTTTGTAATGAAAAATAATCAGGGTACATGACCATAAGTGATGAGGACAAGGTCCTAAAATTACTTTTTGTATCTGTTGGACTACGTTATTTTTCCTTTATCCACATCTCTTCATCAGACATCTTCTCTGAAGATACAATATAGTTCAACCTTGCAAATAATTTTCAAAAATCAGAAGTTCATGCAGCCTAGAAATGGACAATGGCCCAAGTAGCACTTTCCAGGCTCCTCACTCTCCTTTGCCTACCTCCTTTTCCTACTCTATGCATCACTAATAATGGTGAAAATAACAAGACTAATAGGCCTTCAACTTCGAACAAATTTCAGGGAAAAACTCAAAAGGAGGCCAAAAGTCTCTTTCATCTTACAACATATATTTAATTGAACTAACTCCCTGGTTCCCTTTAGGTCTGTCTTGATACTGCTCAAATAAGTATAAGAGACGATGCTTATTTTTATGTCCCATTTTAGAGGCCCTGCGGCTTATAGTCAGGAGCAGGAGTGATGAAAACGGAGGTGGTATGCAGCAGGGTGCATTATGGTAACTTTTGAACTCTTTTGTCTATGCCCTTCAGTAAGAAATATATTTTCATGAGTCACAGTACACTCACATTACAACTTCATGATAAAACAACCTGAATACATAAGGTACACACTGATACTTTCTATTCTACTTAGTTCTCTATTTCATTGAAACAAAAATAATTGTAACCAACATGATATGAAACTCAGTTTGTAACATCCTGTGGAATAGAAATAAGGTACCAGAATTTGGCCCAGAAAGATTGATTTTCAATCTAGTTTCAATAATTAGCATTGAAACCTTGATCTATAAATTATCTTAATCTCTTTTCTACTACTTAGCTTTCTCACCTGTAAAATCAGGAAGATAAACTTACTTTCCCAGGTAGCTTCGAGAATCTCAGCAGTAATGCATATAAAAGTACCAGGCACAAAATAGGATCTTAGAAAATGTTTTCTCTTTTATACACCCACACCCTGTTATATCATTTTACATTAGGTAGATTCCCCTTGAGAGAAATAATCTCAGGAACAGGCTGAGCTCTGTACTCTCTGACCCCAATGTATTATAGAGCGGTCGGCAACCCAAAGGGAACAGAGAGAAGTGACAGGAAGGTGTAAGGCTTGGACTTCACGACCTTACTGGTTATTTTTTTGTAGCTAACAGGGTGGATAGAAATAGGTAGGCAAATTTTGGGCCTGGAGTCAAACTACGCCTCTAAGCCTAAAGAGCAAGGAATGTAGGAATGATTTTCCTCCCCTGCCTGGCCTCCTTGTGTGCACCACCTCTATGTGTTTACCCACAGACATCCTGGACAACGTGAAGAGGATCTGATATAAGGTGTTAGCTTCATTCAGCTGCACCTGTGCAGAAGCATTAGCAAATGTCTCACTGAAGTTTTCCACATGTTTCTTTCACCTCAAGCTGGCTTAGTGACGACATTCTCACACGCTCCCTTAATCCTGGCCCCCATAAATCCTTTATGAGTCCCTCCCTCCATTGTCCTTCCCATCCATCAAGAGCTCAGCAAAATCCCTTGGCATGTACAGTACATCTTTTCCCCTAGCCCATTCACAAAGACGCCCTGTCATCGCTGTTATTTTCGGCCTTCATTCTCTCTCCCCACCTTTGTGTTTGAATGGGTAAGTTTGTGTGTAGTGTGTATGCTAGGGAGGACAGGACGGATAGACAGCTCTATATACAGTGAATATTTGAAAACAGTGTGGGGAAACTTAGATAAAGGCAAGGATGGGTGGGAGAGGTTATCCAGCGTGACAAACACAGGTCCTAATTGCTTCTCTGCAACCTTATAATGTATCTATATACATAAATTAGACTGAATTCAATCAGTAACAGTGACTAGGATCAGTGTCTCCAGATAATGTAATCCTGTAACCTTGTACCTTTTCTCATACCAGAACAACCAAAAAAAAAAAAAAAATAGAATCGGTATCTGGAGAGATAAAAGAATACTAAATTCTCCATCACCCCCTTGGAGGAGAAACACATGTCTCAATTAATTCATCAACTCCATATTTTTTAATCTCTTTATCATTATTGCCCCCTTTGGAGAAAACAATGATTTAATTAAAATTTTACGGCTACAAATTGTGTGATGTAATTAATTAAAATAATTTACATTTAAATTATACTTAAGTTTTTCTTAATGAGGGAAATTAAATACTAAGAAATAATACTTTATTGGGTAGAATTGAGCTTTGGAGAGTCACAAACCACTGTACTAAGTTATTTTCACCTACTAAAATCCAGTTTTTGCTCCTTTGTGGACAATATTCATCCTGTAGCAAGACATGATTTACTCTCCTGTATCATGTATTAACCTCCAGCTGGATGTTAGCTTGTTAGTCTTCTTCCATCCTTCATAGAGAGAGAGTTGCAGATAGTCAATAAGTGATAACAAATTATTGTCTCAGAACCAATGATATGATTCCATTGTCTTCGGAAACTGTTCAAATTCCTATATTTTGGCATCAAATAATTCTTGTTTTTAGTTCTTAATGTTCTTTAGTTCTTCCTATTTTCAAGTGACGGTATCTCTAAATTTTATCTGAAAAATTATGTATACTTATTACAAAAGATGTGGAGACTTTAGTTAGCAAATAAATTACCAAATATTCATGAGCTCGTTGTGCACTTTAAAATAAAGCCCAGACTTATGCACATAAGCTTAATATGTACACTAAAAAAATAAAAATAGATAGTACATTTCATTTTTTTCTGTCATTTTACTTTTACTTTACAATATGTCACAAATATACACTCATGACAATAAAACGTCTGGATTTTTAATGATAGCATAGTTTTCCATTGGATAAATACATTATGAATTATTTACTCAATCACCTATTTGGAGGCATTTAAATTGTTTTTAATATTTGCTATAATAAAAATATTTTTTGAAGACCATCTCCATGTATATGACTCTGCTTACTTGCTCTATTATTTTCTAAGAATGGATTCCTAAAGGCAGAATTGTTGTCTCAAAAATAATTCACAAAATAAATGTAGATGCACATTAGCATATTCCCTTTTAGTCTAAAAAAATTTTAAGTATCTTGTATGATGTTGCATTTCTTTGTGCATGCTACGGTTAAAAACCTTTTCATATGCACATTGACCTTTGTATTTATACTTCTGTGACTTGCCTGTTTAAGTTAAACATACGGAAAAAATACAGAGTATAAAATATTTGTATGTCCTATATTAACAAATGCTAATATTTACTCTAGTAAAACACCATAGTCTAATTACCTTCCTTTGCTGCCACAAAGAAACCACTATCCTGAAGCTAATATGTCAACAGCCAGTCCTTGTTTCTATTATAAAACAAAAAATTAGCTTCCTCAACTGAAAGCTTTTTTAAAGAAAAGTTTTATCAAGTCATTTATAGCAAGGAAAACACTGGGTCCTGGAGCAGAAAGTCCAAAACACCAGCAGTATGATTAGGTGGAAAAGGTACCAGGTCCCCCACCCTGGAGCTGATGGACAGGGGAAGAAAGATGAAGGTTATTTTGAAAGAGTTTACATTGGCTACAGTAAGGTGGGTGGAGTAAGTTGAGCAGCTACAGTTCTGGGATAGATGCAGAGTCCAAGAGGAAGAAATGTATGTTCCTTTAGATTGGCTATGGGCAAGAACTAGAAAGTTTATGTGTAAATAGGAAGCAGAGGCTCATAGGGTGGCACCTGGCTATTCTCTTTGTAGATAATCTCAGAAATAGCCGCCTGGAAGTTCAATCAAAGTTCCAACATAGAATCAGGAATGAAAGCGTCCTTCAGTTGGTTTTGTCCTGCAGTTGTTAACTGATTAACCCCTTCTTGTCTCTTCCTCCCATCCTCTGGCCTATTGTAATTTAATTTAGGACATCTCAGTATTTTTTCCTTGACCTTACAAACATGTTTTAACATGGAACATATCAAAACAAACACCCTGAATCTTTCTTGATCCCACAGCTCTCTCCAGATAATACCTTTTATTACCCTTACCTTTATAGCAAAACTCCTTTAAAAAGTTGTCTAGACTCAATATCTATAATTCTTATCTTCCCATTTTTCTCTTTCTCTTTTTAACTTTTCATTTAGAAAAGTAGAGAACAGTATAAAAAACACACCTGTACCCATAATCAATTTCAACAATTATCATCTGTGTCCAATACTCCTGTGTTCTAGATTATTTTGAAGCAATTCCTGACATCATACAATTTCATCTGTAACTATTTTAGTATGTATTTCTAAAGGCAGGAACTCTACTTTAAAAAACTCAACTACAACATCAAAACAAAATTAGTAAAAGTCTGTTAATATCATCACATACTCAGTCTTATTATTTCTCCTGTAGTGTTGAAACAGAAATGCATCAACTCTGTGTTCACTAGTGTCTGGTGTTAGCACTATTTTATGATCTGTTTTAGTCCTGACCATGCCTTTTTCCTATTCTACCATAAAATGATTTTTCTGTTTGTGCTTTATTCTTGAGAGGTTTTACAAATATAATTAGGTCCATTCTGTCTATGATATGTTCAAAACAGGAAAAAATACTGTAAATCTAAAGCATGAAAATGCAATAAAAGTAGAAATGATTAAAATAATTAAAAGTGTTCATAAAAAGTCATCACTCAGAGAATGAAAAGGTAAGTCCTAGTTAGAAAAATATTTACTATATCTGTAATTAATAAAACACTCATTAAAAATAAATAATTTTTATAAATCAATAAGAAAAATACAAACATAATTAAAAAAAGATTGAAAAATATTGAACAGGCCCATCACCATAGGAAAAAATATTAAACTTCCCTAATCATCAGAAAAATACAAATTAACATACATATGAATGGTTAAAATTGAAAAGAATAACAAAACCAAGTGTTAATATACAAAAATGTTAAGAAACTGTAACTCTCATATAGTATTCAAGGGGGGTTAAATAAATTCTTTAGAAAACTAGCAGCATGTACTTAAGCTGAACATATGCACACCATTTGACCCAGCCATTCTATTCCTAGGGAGATATTTAACAGAAATACATTTGCATGTCCATCAAAACTTGTCAAAATCTTCATTGTAGTATTATTTGTAATAGCAAAGAGAAACAACTAAATTTCCATCAACGGTAAAGCAGATACATTTTGATAAAATGCAATGGATATCATCCAGTATGAAAATAAATTTACTACACTGAAACATGGATAAAACTCACAAACATAATACTTAGGAAAAGAAACCAGACAAAAAGTTATACTATACAATTCTGTTTATATAATATCCAAAACAGGCAAAATCTATCAAGGGTGATAGAGACCAAAAAAAGAGTGGTTACCTTTGGAGAAGGTACAAATAACGTGGTGATATCTAAATGGGTGTGTGTACACTGGGATATTGGGTGGTACATTTATCGTTTTTCATTTTTCTGTCTGTACAATATACTTGATAAAAACTTTAAATTTAAACAAAAAGTAATCCTAGGCCTTTTGCAGGCTAAGACCAAGAATAACAGAGAAATAAACTAATAATTCTCAACTAAACAAAGATGATCATTTGCTAATGGAGGAAATATTCTCTCTGATGTGGGTTTAGACCCAAATCTCCGAACTTAAATGACTGCAAAGGTCATGACCTTCAAAAATGTGAGTGACAGGGCCAGGTATAAAACAGTAGGGATTAAGTGGTAACATTGTTTCTAGGCAAAATGCAAAATCCAGTTACTCCATCTTTAGAAAACACTCAGTGTGCGTAATGCCCAGATTGGCGGGTGTCCAGGTTAGGATGGCTGCAAGGAAAAACAAAAACAAAAATATTTGTCTTTGCATATGCCTTTCCTTTAATAGGTCAACTAATAAAGGAAACAGCAGGCTTGTGTGTGACACTTAACTGACGGGTATTGAAAAAGGAACTTTAACTGGAGAAGTTACATTGAATTTTGTCCACAGGACTAGCCCCTTTTCTCCTTGTAACAACCATGAGACCTGTTGGCAAGGCATAGCAATGTTCATCCTGCTGAAAACCAAGGAGCTACTTAACATTGCAGCATTTGGAAGCCTCCAAAGGGGGAAAACCCTTCCTGTGGGAACAAACACATTTTTTTCTCTGGAAGCCAATCTTTCCAGGTTTAGAGAGCTTGAGGGCATATAGTCTTGAAATGATAAAGTGGAAGGTACCTTGCTGATTAGCCAGTCCCTTCTATTTTTAGTGGGATGAGGAGATTAACGTTTTGTTTAGCTCTGATGTATTTGGTATATAGAAAAGAGCACCAGCCATGGAGTCAGAATTACTGAGTACAAGTCCTGGCCCTGTCACTCACTATCTGCTATGTGACCTGGATAACTTACTAAACCTTTCTCCTTCTGTAAAATGAGCAAGAATAACTCCCATCCTAAGGGAGAAGACATGAGTCTTGGTCTACAAACTTGAGTTTATATGAACTATCACTTGTTTTCCTTTTAATCAACTTGAGTCCATGAGTGTGCCAGCAGGAACTAGATGGCCCATCCTAAGGGACTGATCTGAAAGGGATTTAATGAAAGGACGAGTTAGAGCATGTGAGCAGGATTAAGGAAACTAACAAGGGAGAATGACATGGGTTTTCACAACAGCAAGAAGCTGTGACCTCTCCTAAGCCTAACTGGGAAGGGGGCAGAAAAATGTTACCAAGTCAGTGAGAGAGCTGGAGCCCCCAAAAGGGGCTGATAACCAGGAGCTATGGCCCCAGAAACACAACCATTGCCAGCATAGTGGCCGAGAGGAAGGAAGCTAACAACTCTCTGAACTCTGTTCCTCTCACACTCTTGTACCCGCCCAGGTCTCCCATTGGCTGAATCCCAGAAGTCTAAAGACCAGAGAAAGAGGTTGATGGATACCATGGTGGTGGGCCTCCCTGGGCACAGAGCAGAGAAGACAATAGCAGAGTAGATCTAGGGGTGGGGCACTCACAGAATAATTAGCAAATTACTTATTTTTGCCCCCATATCCTGTCCTGACACATTGTCAGTTTTAGTCATTATTTCCCACCAGCTGCTACCCAACCGTTGCTGGTTGGGCCAAGCTCCTTCTCAGTACCAAAAGGTTGACCAGGCCCAGTGGTCACTGATTCATACTAATAACTTCTGAGTGCCTACTAGGTCAGCTGCAATGATCCTCCATATGTCACCATATAATTATTTCCATTGGAGGTCATGCCACCTCCGTAAGGCACATTCAAGAAACAGGTGTTCCCCTAACCTCTGGAACTGCTAACCTTTGTCTACTTCTCTGTCTCTGGGAACCCTATCTGTATATCATCTATTTGTCTGTCTGTCTGTCATCTATCTATCTAATCATTTGTCTATGTATCTATGTATTTAACAACCAAGGAGAGACATGTTTCCCTCTCTGTTACTCATCCAGCTATCTCATACTCTATAGCCAGTTGAAGCTTTTATAAAAGACCAAGAAATTCTTATTTTTCCAGCAGTTTTTTTTTTTTTTACAAGATTTCCCTAGGCAAGGAGGTACAGAGGATCTAGATATTTGTTTGGATCCCTGGAGAGAAAAATCTTCATCCTTTCCCTCCCCACAAGCCACTCATCACTTTTCTAAAGCCACAGTAGCATCATTTCTGCTCCCGAACAGCTTCAGTTTCTTTCTGCCTTAGGCACTTATGCTTGCTGTTCTTTCTTCTCAAGCCCTCCTTCTCCAACTCAATGCACAGCCTGGCTCCTTTTTATACTTTAGGTCTCAGCTCAAATGTCCTTTATTCAAAAAGGTCTTCTCGAGCAATCCTATTTTAAAAAGTCCTTCTAGTATCTTGTTTATTTCTGCCAGTATCTCAGACTATCTTGTGTGCTTATTCATTTACTGGTTTATTGTCTGTCTTTCCCAAATAGAAGTCTGTCCTATTTATCCTATTTATGCTAGCCAGAATTCCTGGCCCATGGTAGGAGTGAATACATACTAGTTGGATGAATTAAGAAATGAGTGAATGGATTGATAAACCTATTTATCGAAATGAATATCAATAAATTATCCTGCCACATTGCAAATCTGAGAGTTATTCTAAAAATAAAATGAGAAAATTACATGAAATGAGATGATAACATCAAAGAGTTAGACAAATGTTAACATTTTTCTATTAGCTGCAGCTCCTTGGTGGTCTGTTCCTCTGACTCCAAGATTTCTGAAGCCCCTAAGAATCCATTCTTTTTTTTTTTGCCTTGAAAGAGGGAGAGCATGTGACACTTAAAGTATGAGAAAAGTAGAAGTGTTATGGAAATATTATACATTCCAGTTCTTTCAAATACTAAGGCTCTCTATTAGTTTGTAAGAGACCTACTGCTGGCCTTTAAAGTACTGTGATGTAGACATGCATTCAGATAGATATATGGATATAATACACACAGAATGATACAGATATAGATATATAGGTGTAGGTATGGAGGTAGAGATAGACTAGAGATTATATCTAAATAAATTCGAAAGGTATAAAACATAATAGAAATAATAGTACCCACAGTCTCTTTACCCGAAGACAACCACTACAGATGCTGTTTTGGCCTAGTTTCCTTTTCCCTTTTTTTCCCCCTTTCCATACTCAAGTTTGGTTACTTATTTTTACATTTTACTCATACTGTATTGCTTATAATACCAAAATCTATAATTCATGGCACCTCTACTCTGGCTTCTTATTTTAACAATTTCTGAATCCTCTCATTTATTACTGCCACAAAACGGAATACGAACTTGCCTTCTCTTCCTCTTCCTTGTCCTCATGCCCCCTCTTCCCACTCCCTACCAACCCCTCCCAGGGCAGTGGCATGTACTAGGAAAAACGGGCAGTCTGGAAATATTTGGTCTCACTAGACTGCTACGTTGAGATTCTACATTTGAGTAACCAGACCAAGAAAATTAGTAGGACCTGGCCTCACCTGAGTCCTTGCTTAACCAAGCCTTGGGTTCATGAATACTCTTCTCAGGTGCCTACCTAGTGCAGGAAGCAGAGGAAGAGTCAGGCTGCTGAGGCTGGGAAATGACAACCCTGAAAGGCCGACACTTACTGAGGACCTCCAAGGCACCAGGTTCGGTGGTAAGTCAATGTTGATGGCCTGTATCAATAAATTCTCTCACAATTCCTTTGCAATGATTATTACTCCTTTCCCTCATTTTATAGGTGAGCAAATTGAGACTCAGAGAGGTTAAATAACTTGCTTGAGCTCACACATGCAATATGTGGTGAGCTTGGGACTTGAACCCAAAAGTCTAAATTCAGAGGTCAGGTTCTTCTCAACCAAAAGGAAAATAAATGTGGGGAGATAAAAATACCAAAGTACAGAGAGAAATGAATACATCTGAGAATCGATCTTGGAAGAAAAGCCCAAGGAAGGAAAAGACAGCTTTGTTGGACATTTTTACCCTTTACTAGGAGTACAGATCTTATCATCTCTCCCTAATAAAATGCATTTATTTTGTCTCCAGATGGAAGTTCTCTATCACTCAATACCAGTTCAAAGTGTCAAGAAACAAGGCATTTTATGAAATGTATACTCTCTCCTATTTCCAAGTGCTCCTCCTCATCTTCTAATTTTTTAAACTAATTTTTATGTCAAAACAAAATCTCATCTTAGTAACCATGTTTTCATCAAACATATGAGAAGGGCAAGGATTTCATTGACTGTTTTTTCCTTTTTCTTTCTTCTTTTTCATAGAGTTAATGAAGCCATGCCATTCCCAGGTTAAAGTTTTAAAGTTTAAAAATAGTAAACCTACAATTATTCCTGTCAGGATTTTGCTTCTCATGGCACTTAAGGAATTTGGATGGCATGGCAGGAAGGACAAGCTTTTAAAATTCCTTTATTGTTGACACCCCCTTGATGACTGATATACTGTCAGAGCCTCATCTGCAAGTCGAGACTAACAGATCTCTTCTGCACATGTGGCAGAAGTCAGCGGATAAGTCAACTCTCCTTTCTACTTAGTACTTGGCCTTTCATGTCATCTCAGGACCACTCTCATGACAAATTTGGGAGAAATTCAAGTGAAAAGAGAAAACACAAAAAGATAGAGGAAGAAGATTAGCAATTGTTCTAGATACCTATGAAAGTTTTACTAAATACATAGGAACACTTGAGGCTTACTAGCTCAGTCTCTCTCTCTCTCTCTCTCTCTCTCTCTCTCTCTCTCTCTCTCTCTCCATTTCTCTGTCTCTTGCTCTGTCTCTGACACACACACACACACACACACACACACACACACACACACACACACATCTTAAAGTCATCTAGCTTGGTAAAATTATCCAAAATTTGTTTTTCAAACACTATGTATTCAAGACACCTATATTCCGGTCTTGAATCATTTTCTTTTTTTTTTAAAAATGTCTTTAATCTGGATATTTCTTCACTATAGAGTGTGAACTCCACATTGTAGATGGCTTCAGAGCAGAGAATTGAGTGCATTTGTATCTACAATCATAGCTGTACATAATTTTTATTAAAAATTTAAAACTGTATAAAACTTCCTTGCCATCTCAGGTCTAAACATCAAATTCACAACTCTGAAGTTTTTGTCCAACCTGTGCTAGAAGGCAGAGGACTGTTCTCTTTTCTCTCCCCATGTGAACCTTTTCTTGATTCTTGTACATGATTTATAATCCATGTCTTTCTTGGTATATTTATGTCATGTTTTCCCAACAGACCATATGCTTCTGGAGGACAGAATCCCATTGGACTACACATCACTCTTACATAGCTTCACCACCCAAAACATCACTATGCATAAAAGCCTGGTAATATGCTTCTAGCCAGTAAGGATGCTATTAATATTGGTCTTGTCCTCTAACACCAACATTATTAAGGCATTCAGTCCAGGAAAAATATGCCATAGAGATTTCTCAGATGGGCTTTCTTCCAACCCATCGTTTGTACTGAAAATAAGTCTCCTAAATATTCCCAAGTGTTTCCTCTGTTAGTCCCATAGTTTGTGCCATGCACGAATCTGAATGAGTTCCAAATGCTATTTGTGGGGAGTAGATGTCCCCTCCATTGTGAACAGATGGTGGTCAAGGTGGGTGAAGGTAGTGACAACTATCAGAGGCAGCTTCTAATGGGTCTTTTCTGATTATATTATGACACTGAAATTCATCTCTAGCATAGTTTCTATGAGACACAGTGGCATTTATTTTTTTAAATACTTTTATTTTTAAAAAACTTATTATTTTTTAAATACTTTAAAAAAAACTTTTATTGCTTTCATAAGGTATAATTAAGCTATAATTTACCAATAATAAATTGCAGCTATTTAAGATGTACACTTTGATTAATTTGACATGTGTATATACCAGTGAAATAAACCATCACCATAATCAAGATTCCAAACATTTCCATCACCCTGAAAAATTTCCTTGTGCCCTTCCTCAATCCAGCGCTACCTCTGCCTCCACCCCCAGGTAACCACTGGTCTGTGTTCTGTCACTGTAAGTGAGTTTGCATTTTCTAGAATTTTACATATATGGGATTAAAAATGGGTACTCTATTTTCAGTCTGTCTTCTTTCACTCAGTCGATGATCTTTAGTTTTATCCATGTTATATGTATCTGTAGCCAGTTCCTTAAAGGTTGTGTAGAATTCCATTACATGACGTGCCCCATTCTGTGTGTTCATTTATCAATTGATAAACATTTAGATAGTCTCCAGGTTAAAGCTACTGTGAACATTCATGTACAAGTTTGTGTGCAGACATAGAGTTTAATTCCTCTTGGGTAAATACCTAAGACTGGAATTGCTGTGTTGTAACATAGGTATAGTGCATGTTTAGCTTTGGAAGGAAACAGCCAAACTGGTTTCAAAAGTAGCTGTAACATTTCACACTCTCACCAACAACGTGTAGATAGTTCCAGCTGTTCCACATTTTCACCAACACCTGGTATTGCCAGTCTTTCACTTAAGCCATTCTCAGAACTGTGAAATGGTTTCTCATCACAGTTTTATTTGTATTTACCTGATGATTATTGATGTTGACTATCTTTTCATGACTTATTGGTCATTTATAAGTCTTCTTTTGCGAAGTGTCTATTTAGATCGTTGTCCATCTTTTATTGGGATGTCTATCTGCTTATTTGAGTTGTATGCATCCTTTATATATTCTAAATACAAGTCCTTGGTCTGAATTACATATTATTTACAAGAACATTTTAAAATCAGTTCTTAAGTATGTTTGACTACAATTGCTCAATCAGATGTCAGAAATTTAGATTAGGAGGAGATGTTGTGAAATCAACCATTATATACCTACTTAGTAAATTCTAAGTGTCAGGAACTCTGTAGGCCCTAGTAAAATAAACACCACTGAGAAAAATACTTGCCTTCAAGTAACTCACAGTTAAAGGGGAAACCAAACATTTAAAAAACAACCCTGATAGAGTAAAGATACTAACAAATGACACAGAAGCAAAGAAAGGGGAGCAATACAGTTATTCTGCTTAAATGTAGAGGTCAATGAAGATGAGAAGAAATGCCATTGAAGCTGGACATTTAAGGATGAACAGAAGTATGCCACATACAGAAACTAAGTAAAGACTACAGTCCTATTGAAATTAGCTTAAGACAATAATGAAGTTCTTATTTGAGCTGGAACATTTTAAGTAAAAATGGTATATATCACCATAGGACCATTCAACCCTCTGAGTACAGTCTCAGAGACATCAGTTGCAAGGGGTTGCATTTTCCTAAAGCATGGGGTACATTTATAGGAAAGGTGTATGCTCCTTGGTCCCTAGTTTACTGCTTTGTACCTAATAGTGCTCAGTAAATGTACTAAACAAATTTAATACTAAACAAATCACTAGTGAATTAAATTAGCTAAATAAATGAATGTTTAGTCTATTGTGAGAGATTCGATGATAATATAATACAACTTTTTTCTATGAACTTATAAGGCAGATAAGCCCTGTGTTTATGGGCACAATGAGGCATAAATGACAAACACAGGGGAAAAAAGTACCTTCCCTTCTGAAGCTTTCCCAGACCTTCCATTCAAGAAAAAATAATTGTAGTCCCTGCTGTCCTGCCATAGCAGTGCCGTCATTCCCTTGTGGTAGAACGCATATCCCTTTATACAGGACTATTCTGTTACAGACAGAGTTAATAAGGATAGGGTCCATAATCTTATTCATTGTTGCATGCATGTCTAGCATTTCCTGCAAATAGCTCAGTTTCTGCCATACATTAAGTGTTCAAGAAATGCCTATTGTTTTGAAAGAAAATGGAAAATACCCAAATATAATACTATACTTAAAGCATTAAGTATCATATGAGATATACATATATTTTGTGAGAGGTCAAAGAAAGAAGAGATTCATTGCACCAGGCTTCGATGAGGTGACATTAGAGAGGGGAATGGAAGGGAAGGATTTGGGCAAGATGTTACACAAGGAAAGAGAACTTCAAATAAAAGAAACAGTGTGAGCAGAATTGGTAAGCACTGGTTTCTAAGTGAAAAGAGCCCAGGATGATTTGGCTGGTGTGGAGGATTTGTTTATTAATTGATTTATTAAGCAAATACATATTCAGCACTAAACGGAAGTATAGATTATGAAAATACTTTGGCAAGGAAGAACTTCACTCTCATAGATGAAGCAAGCAAATCATTCAGCTTGCCAAAACTCCATGTTTGCCAAAAGTAGAAAACAAGACTCCATGGATCTGGACAAGATCGTTCTTTACTCATAGCACAACGAACAGCAGGAGCATCTGCATGGTTGTGCTGGTTCTGCTGTCCCAAAGCCCCCTGTCCCAAAGCCCTCTGTCTCAAAGTCACTCTGTCCCAAAGTCACTCTGTCTTATGCAATGGATAAACCCAGGGGATTGTGGTGCCACAGAAGAAACCAGGACTCAAGGCTCAGCACCTTTTATAGTAAGCAGTAAGCAGACTGGTCTTTCCCCAGGGAGCAAGCAGCTCAGGGGAGCCAGCAGCTCAGGGGAGCCAGGCTGCAGTTGCCATGACTGACTTAGTTGCCATGTTACTAGCCACAGAAATCGCTCGGTGCCAGAAGATGGTCAGACCTTGCAGCTCGCATACTCAGTAAGGATGTGCAGGGATCCTGCTGGCCCACCGTGGTTTACCTCCCACAACATATGTAAAGGCCAGATTAAGAAGTCTGGATTTTCATCTGTATGTAATAAAAAGTTGCTGGAAAGTTTTGAGCAAAAGAGTAATTAGAGTAAAAAGACATCAGAGAAAGACTAATCTGATGGCAATATAAAAGACAGAATGAAGCAGAAAAAAAGGAAGGCAGAGCAATAAGAATGTTAGAGAGCAGCTCCCAACACCTCCCGGAGAGTAAAGGGAGTGCAGGAGAGCAGGAAACCAGGGAGATCTAAGTTGGAACTGGGTTGTGATGAGTCACCACTTATCATAAGTACATGCAAAGAAGAAGGAGGAGAGAGATTACTTAGGAGTTCCAGGTTTACTTTAGACATTTGGCCCATTAAAGTGGTTAATGTCAGAGAATTCAAGGACTTGGAATAAGGGTAAATTGGGAAAACTGAGCCGTGTGGAAATGTATGACGGCTGGAAGTGAGAAAGGAGTCTGGAAGGAAGAAGGTGAAGGGAAAAGATATGTTAATAAGGCTAAACCCACAGATTGCTGAAAATAAGCCACTTCGTCCCTTTACAGTTACAAGGAAGATGGAAGCTTGTCCACTATATCATTGTGGGAGCCTAAAGTGATAGCTCAAAAGACTTCGGCATCTGCCTTATCCACATAACCACTGGTAGGTAGCTTCTTCACCTCTACCCACTTTTTTTGTCAATCGAGACCATCCTACCAAGTGTATAGCCCATGAGAACCTGAGACATAGACAGCACTGCTGTAGAGTCATGCATGTCACCCACTTTAGCGTGGTAGTGTTTTTTTCTTTTTCCTCGGCCTTAAAAATATTTTATTTTTCCACCCTTGGCACTTTCTGAAACAAGAAAATAATATTCCTGCTTGTCTTTGGTTTGGGTGGGTCCCCTCCCCCATTCCATTGGTGAATATGCCTTTTAACAGTGTCATTTGTATTAACCTGAGCAGTGGATCTGGGAAATGGTTTTCCCTATTCACATGGAAATTACGGAGCCATTCTTCTGTCTTTCTTCTTTTAGGAGCTGACAGGTGGAGCCCAGAGCAGAGATTTGTTCAGAATTATTCTGTAGACAATGAGGACTCAAAGAGGGCTTTACCTTTTATTTTCATGCTGTCATTTTTTTTTCTTATTTTTTAACAACAACAAAAAAAGATCTGGCAACTGGAACTTAAGGTGGAAGATTAAACATTATTTGCCATAATAAACACAGATGGGGAGGACCTTTTACAAGCTTGGCTTTGCCTGCAGAAACTTGCACAATTGCAATGCTTTTGTCTTTTCCTACACAAGAGGGAACTAAATGCAAGCTCTTTAATTTTGACCCTTAACTATTTCAGGACTGTCTTTCTTGAACAAGGTTTCAGCAAAACTCTTTTTTTTTTTTTTTTTTTTTTTGGCATTATGCTATTTTGATTTGTCTGAGATGAAAAAATGGTTTATAAAGAACTCCTCCACTCAGAATGTATTGTAAGAGAATACAATATATATCATCATTTCCTTCCCATTATTTGGTACAGTTTATTAAAATAATGCTTATCAGGAAAGGAGCACAAATAGTCCTGGGTGAGAGAAAAACCTAGAAGATCTGAGTTTTAATCTGAACAACACCATTGACCAGCCTTTGGCAAGTCAGTAAATCTGTTCTTCAGTTTTTCTCTATCATTAAATAGGAATAAAACCACTTGTCTGGCTGCTTCACAGGGAAACTGAGAGTATCAGAAAAGAGAATATAAGTGAAATGCTTTGAAGAATTGTAAAATGCGATAAAGCAGGAAATATTAGTAGTAGTCTTGAAAATATTATCTTATCTAAAGTAAGAAAGAATTTATATTAGAATGAGCTGAATTTTTAAAGGTTTAACTGGTACCCAGTTGCAAAACTTCATACTCATATACTGAGAAACAAACATCAAAATTTATGAAATAAAATTACAGCATATCTAAAGACCCCAACCTTCATATTGGTGGAACATGAACCACAAAAAGTAATTATTCTTAATTTTTCACTATTTTCTTTTTGAACTTTTGATTTCCATAAACTCTAAAAAATGAAAGGGAAATGCCTATCTTACATGCCTCATTGAAAAAATTTATTTTAGGTTCCTTTTGTATTAGTTAGTTAAAACATATCTGGTTAATTCTAAAAATCAATATTTTCTAAGAGAATGATTTAATAGACGTCCAAGGGAAAAAGAGGTCCCTGTTGCCCTTCTCCATTATTAATTTTCTAGTGGTGGGTAGATCTGAAAACAAGCTGGAGTAGAAAAAGAAAAGGAAAGACTAATAGATGTGTGTGAATAATGCTGGGAGGGAAGATGTGGATGGAGAGATGGCTGGACTTGGAAAATGGTGGGAAGAACACTTTGTTTTCCTGGTTAATGTATTGTGGAGATGAGTTACTGTCTAAACATGATTGGGAAATGCTGATCCAAAAACTCATAATTGTAGTAACAGTCATCTGTTTGAAAATAAGAACAAATCTTTTTTTCTATCTCTTTTTATTATCCCAAATTCCCTTACTGGTTCCACATGAGCCAGATTTGAGATTGCCAATACATTAAAAAAGAAAAAGTTTTAACATGTACACTATGAAGAGACAGTAATAAAGAAGAGCCAAAAATAATTTAATATCCTCAATTTAAGTTGTCATTTGGCCATGTTGTTCCCCATTATAGAGAGCAAGATTAAAGGGAATTACAAAAGAGTCAGACCTAACTTTTGTGGATAGTAGCTATATTCATAATCATCATTGTTTAGATGACTTCATGAATGTATATATGTGTTAAAATTTATTGAACTATGTTTGGTAAATTGCATATCACTTGTATCACAATAAAGCCGCTAATGACAATATAACAGTTTTTAAATGAAAAAAAGTTAATGTAAATTTACAATAAATTATTCTAGAGTGAGGTCAGTGGGACTCTTGTTTTCTCAGTGTGTAAGATCTGTTTTCTTTACTTTTTAGCAATTTAAAGGAATTCATAATGACCTTTTGTTTATGAAACCTCATTTTTCTTTTATGTTTATACCAGTATCCAATCAGTTATCTCTTGTTCCCCATTTGAGCTTTTGATAATTCTATTAGTTTTATATTGCTACATATATCCCATTGGGGATTTCTTAATTGTGGCTTAAAACAACACACATTTACTATCTTATAGTTTCTGTAGGTCAGATTTTAAGGTATGGCCAAACTGGGTTCTCGGCTCAGTATTATGCAAAACTGAAATAAAAGGACTGGCCAAGACTGTAGTCTTTTCTGGAGTTGAGAACTCCCTTCCAAGCTCATTCAAGTTGTTGGTAAATTTCAGTTCCTTGTGGTTGTAGGACTACGGTCCCATTTTCTTTCTGGCTGTCAGCTGACAATAACTCTCAGGTCCTAGCCACATAGCCCCTTCCATGGCAGTTTACAACATGCATTTTTGCTTACTTCTAGGCCAACAGGAGCCCTTATCTCTTTTAGGGACTTAATTATATCAGGCTTACCTATGAAAAACTTCCTTTCAATTAACTGAAAGTCAACTGATTAGGAAACTTAATTACATCTATGAAATCCTCTTTCCTATAAAATGTAACATAATTGTGGAAGCGATGTTTCAATCATATCCACAGGTACTGTTCACATCCAGGAAGGGATCATCCAGGGCATGTATCCCAGCCTGAGTCTTGGATACCACCTTAGAATTATGCCTACCACAATTATTTAGAACTGATGCAAAGTTTTACACTTATTCATACAGACTTTGCCTTTTGGTTCTTTGCCCAAGTTTCAGGTATTAAATATTCGTTTTAACTTTATTTTTGTCATCTTTAGTAGTAGCAGAAGAGGAAGAACACTAAAAAGTGCCAAGGAATGAGGGATGCTGAAGTAAATGATTGGAAGTTAAGCCTAGTCTATCAAAGCTCATGAAATTTCTGATTTGCAAGCATAGGTATTCTGGGCACACATAAAGTGGCTTTAACTGAGATAACCAGAGATCCATGGCCATAAAAAAGAGGCAGTAATGGAAAGCCTGAATCAGACACTAGCACTGATCCAGCAGGAGAGTGAAGGGCTAAGGGGAGGGTTTGACAAAGAATTAATGATTATAGTCAGAAAGGCTTACCAAAGTCACAATATTCGGAAACACTCCATAGTGTAGTTTTCAGGGGCTAGGAAATTAGAAAGAGTACTTTATCAGGGTATACCACAGCACTGGCTGGGCAACACAGCCAGGAGGTATCTGGCACAGCTGAACCAAAACTTCAGCTCCTGGGGAAGTGCAGTTGGCAAGCACAAATAAATGTGAGATCTACTAGGAATAAACTAGAGTATCAGGCATATTACTCACCCCTGTCCCTTGCAATAAAAGAGGGGGAATAAGAAGAGACCATTTGAATGCGCAGAGGCAAGGGTTAGGAAGAAAGAGTTAGTTCAGGAATTCAAACACGGGGCTCACATAATCAAAATGAAGACCTGAACATGAATAGCTGATTCAGTTAGGAAAGGATATATTATATTGCAGTAACAAAATCCCAGAATCCATTACAACAAAATTTAATTCTTTCTCATCATTCATGTAAACCTAGTCATATTTCCAAGGCAACTGTCTTTTATGCAGCTCAGTAGTTTAGACTGACAGAGTCTCCACTATCGTGTAGCCAAACCATCCTCTTTACAGTTGCGGGAGAGACAAGAAGCATGGAAGTAAAGGACATCATTCCTGATGACATTATGTTGCCAAAGAGGAAGTTACGTGGCCATTCTGCATCCTGTGAGCCTAAAGATTTTGGTGAATAGCACATGTATTGACCGTAAAATCTAGTTGTGACTTAGAATCATTAAAGAAGATTTTAGAGCCAAAAACTATGGATTTGAACCCAGACTCTTCCTATTTACTAGCCATGGACCTTGGGTGAGTTAACCAATCCCACTTTGCCTTACTTTCCACATCTTAATATGGTTAATAATAGTACCTATCTCGAAGGATTGTAAGGATTAAAGGAGTTAATATATATTAATTTGCTTAGTGTGTTCTAAGCATTATGTAAGTGATGACTATTATTATTAGGGGGCAAAAATGGAAATCTCTAGTGGCTAGCCCAGAAAAAGGCACCTATCATTGGAGTTGATGAGTGGCCGTGGTCAGTTTTAGGCTACTACATCTGCTGTCCTACTTCTTCCTGATAACTCTTATATCTCACTCAGGATGACTATACTATAAAACTTTCTCTGATCCCAAAGGCAGAATTATTGCTTATCTCCTCTGAGGGTATAATTAAAAAATAACAGCTATTATTTATCAAGTATTACACACACCACAATAAGCACTTCACCTGGCTTATTTTACAAATATGTATTGGCCACCTACTATGTGCCTGGCACTGTTCTACTTAATAGAGATATAGCAGTGAACAAAATAAAATGCCTGTCCTCATGGAAGTTATATTTTGGTATAAACACCTATGGCATTATTAGGAAAGCATATATCAGAGAAGTTAAGCATTTACCACTAGTAAACATTAGCATCAGTGTTTGAAACCAAGCCTAATTCAAAGGCACTAATGACCCCTAGGCAATATTTTCTCTGGGTTCCACCAAGCCCTTTAGAAATAACTCTACAGTAGAACAAAGCGCATAGAGCAGATTAATTGTTCTGTTTTCTTAATGTCTCTCCCAAGAAACTGTGAGCTCTTAAAAGGCAGGTACCATGTACAATGTTGAATTTAATGAATTAATAATGACTTATTTAAAGCCCTCAAAATGACTCAGGCTTTGGGAACTGAGTCTACAAGTTAGATCGAACTAAAGTATAGACCAGGAGTGAGAAAGGAGTGGTTCTGCAAATGGGAAGAGAAGTTGCAGGGGTCCAGGAAAATAAGAAAAACAGGGCTGCCAATTCACAGACTGTCTTGGGTCAGAAAACAACTTTATCTTTGAATTTTTGACTAACTTTCATTTCCATGCTCTTTCTCCCTATCCTGTGTCCCCCTCTTCCCACACAGGCTAAGCTCTTTAAAACATTATTATTGAAAAAAAAATGGCAGAAAAGAAAATATAAAATGAATAATTCCAGGCTTTCAGGTTGGTGGAAAATTCTTTTGAAAAGAGGGAGGAAAAAGGCTTCACCACTACTTTAAGTAATAGGAGAGGACAACCTCTCCTTCTGGCTGTAGGCCTGACCAGAGATTGAGCAGTCTCCACCAAAAGGAGTAGCAATGATGATGACAATGATGTGTGTGCACCATGCTGGCTCTTTAATAACTCCTGTTTGCTGTCAGTGCCGAGTGCTACCCTTACCAGCAGTGATTCCCCTATTGTTATTGAGTCACCTACACACTAGAAACTCTCTTGGACAATTTTTAATAAATTACTTTGCCCAGCTGAATTCTTCTGAGTGATCTATAGGACTCTTTTTAAGTCTTACAAAGGGAGACCAGTAAAGAATCAGAGAAAGAAAATGCAGAGACTCCGGACAGGATGGGCCAAACATAATTCTTTCAGGCTGTACACAAAGAGCTCTGCAATTCCCTAGTAAGCCAAGGCTGGGAATTAATACCAGGACTATAATGTTTAATAGCAAACTCACATTATGTGTGTGATTTATAAATTTCTGTATGATGTATGTATCCAGTAAACTGTGTGTATCCATCCAGTGGTGTGCTGAGGCCAGCCCCTACTGGCTCACATTAGCTAACTGTTCACATCTTGTCCTAACTTCACATTTGGCGATGTCATCATGGTACTCTAAAATCGGCCATACTGGAAGGATTTACACCATGGAACTGACAAACACTAGAAATTTGAGCTGGTTTTTTTGGGGGGAGAAGGGAGCCAGTTATTAAATAGTTTCCAGAATACAACTATATGAATATATCTGTTTATATACATGTATATGAATACATATGCATATGCATACACATAAATATGTATGTATGTGTGTATGTGTTATATATATGTACATATATGTGTGTGTAAATATAGATATTCTGTCTTACGTGAATGATCTTCCAACTTAATTCTATGAGTTCGTTTCTCAGTTAATCCTTTTCTATTGATATTGAAATATTTTAACTTAAAAGGACCACCTTGCATAATGTAAAAAGATAAAAATATACATTTTCCAAAATTTTTCTATAATTACCATGTAGTGGACAAAAACCAGTAATAGCTATGAATACATATTTAGATTGAGTAAATCTCAACTGGCCATTACAAGTAAGGTCACGTGTTCAGAGTGAATAGACAATATAAGAAAGCCTGTACCTCTGTAAAAAACAATGAGCCCATTTAAAAGCTCTGGTCATTAATGTTTCAACCTTCGTTACTCTTAAAAACAGAGTTAATATTGGCAGGACTCTGTATCTACCGGGCCAGTCAGGCTGGGAAAGACAGATCTTCTAACGCTGCACACAACCTGGTAGGACCCAGAGCTGCTACTGGGTGCCTAGACTTCAGAACCAGGGGATTAGGACTTTTTCTAATGACTTGTCAACACAAGTAATTGGCCCAAGCTCCAGTGACTTTCAATAATGGAAGAAAACTCTTCACAAATAGGGGAGTGGGAGGAAAGAACATGAATCAAACTCAAAGCTTAGAACCTGCCAGATTTAATCCCTTCTTCTCTCTACTGACAGAGCTAATGAGTGGATTGCAAGATTTTACACCTCATCTCTAATGTTTTAAATACCTAAGAAAATAATAGAAATACATTTATGTACTGCCTTATATGTGTTGGCTCATTTAATCCTCACATCAATGCTAGGGAGAAGTATTAGCTATGTTTTACAGCTGTAGAAACAGAAGTTTGGAGAGATCAAATGACTTTTCTAAAATCACACAGCTGGTAACTAAGAAGTCTTTCAACCCCAAGCTTCGTGCTCTTTCCTCCACACTTTTCCAATGGTGGGTGTGCCGAAATGGAATCCTGCCTTTTGGCAAAAAGTGGAAGTCAGTCAATGATCCAGGTAAACTGAAACAAACTTAGAGAGCTCTTCCTCATCCCAGGCTTCACTAGACTATGCCTTTGCACCTCTTCCATCTTCGGCGTTTCCCAAATAAGAACCAGTTATCAAAATGACAGAACTCTAAAATTCAAATGCTCATTCACAATAATGCATTAAATTAGTTATAATAACGTAGAGTAGTAGCCTGTCTATATTTTTATTTTAGAGGTAACCAAAGCTGTAAACAAGAGAATAGCATTTGGGCAAATGAAGGACATCAAGTGTGTGGCTACAGAGCTAGAATCCCTAAAGAGTCAGCTGCCGAGGTCAATTTCCATGAATGGCTTGATTTCTATCATAATACCCAAGATGCTTTGGAAAAGGAGACCTGTTCCAATGGTTTCTCCAGATCTACTCATACCTGCTGGCACAATATTCACAGAGAGGGATTAACAGTTAGGCTCTTGTTTTGTTCAAAGGTGTCATGAAAGTCTTCTCAGTGTCAACAGTTCAGTCTCAGATATTTGGAATTTTTTTCTGTCCAAGCCTTCCTCACACGCAAAACAATTCAAGAGATATATATTAGGAATTGCATGTGAAATAGTGATACTTTACTTCATTCCCTCCCACACTGTCTTTTCAAAATAGAACACAATTGCTCCCTTTAGTAATAGAATGGATTGTGGTTGTCATGTAGATAAATGTAATATGGTTTCACACCTTGTCCATTTTTAGTTACTAAGTAGGAACTCCCAAGAAGCAACTCCATTTAAGGAAAATGCAGGTGCTTTGATGCCATGCCAAGGACTACATTTTTGAAAAATAGGGTTTTCATGGCAAATCCTGGAAGCAGAATCTCTTACCATCATCAAAAATTATCTACCATGTAGCATAACAAAAGCAGTCCACGCCTGACATCAAATGGAGCCCCTTTTCTCCAGTGGCACCTTCAATCACAAACCTAATCAGGCATACAGCCTATTCTGAAAGAATCTAAAGAGTTTGTTAACCACAGCTTGATTATCTTTCCAATATTTTGCTGCAGCTGCATTTTTGGAAGCCTCAAGCACAGAGCTACTTTACCTGTTTCTTCCCTTCCATATAAAACCTCCTAAAATCCTTCTCAAACATGTTGACTTATACTTAAAGGAGATCTCCTTAAAGATAAAGTAGAAAGAATAACATCCATTTTAAGTATTATGTTTCCACTGAAAAGAAGTCGAAGATGGTATTTCTAAACCATGAAGAAAGTTGGTAGCAGGAAAGCAAAATGGGAAAAAGTCATCCAAACTGAGATCGCCTAGGTCAGGGGAACCTAAAGTCATTTGAACTTAACATACTTATATAGAAAGTTTGTATCTGAATTTTGCTTGAAGATATTATATTTGTGCTAAATGAAATGTTACTATACAGCAATCTAACCCTAAAAGAATCTCCACATTAAAATATCTATTGTTGGCTGATATATGGCATTCTTACACATTGACTACCCCGAATTTCAGCCTGGTAGGTTCGGAATCATCTTAATTACACACAGGATTACATTTTATTATGTTCAAATTAAATTTTCAAAAATATATGAACATCTGAAATAGAATGGAGTTTCTGCAAATAAACCCATATATTTATGGCCAATTTTCAACAAAGGTGTCAAGACCATTTAATGGAGGAAAAAAAATAGTCTCTTCAACAACCAGTCTGGAAAAATAGATTATCCACACAAAAGAATTTAGTCATAACCGTACTTCCACCATACACAAAACTAACTAAAAATGTATCAAAGACCCAAATAAAAAAAAACTAAAACAATAAACTCTTAGAAGAAAGTATAAGGGATAAACTCTGATGGCCTTGGATTTGACAACAGTTTTTTAGATATGCCACAAAAGCACAAGCAACAACAATAAAAAGAAATTTAAAAAAGAAAGAAACTGTATTTCACCAAAATTAAAAACTTTTATACATAAAAGAACATTATAAAGAAAATGAAAAGACAACATACAGAATGGGAGAATATATTTGCATATTATATCTCTGTTAAGGGACCAGTATCCGGAATATATAAAGAATTTTTATGACTCAATAATAAAAACACAACACAATTCAAAATTGGGCAAAGAATTTAAATAGACATTTCTCCAGAGAAAATAACAAATGGCCAACAAGCACTTAAAAAGCTGTAAAACATCATTGGTCATTCAGTAAATGCAAAACCACAATAAGAAAGCACTTCACACCTACTGGATGGCTATCATCAAAAACTTAGAATTAAGTGTTGCTGAGTATATAGAGAAACTAAAACCTTTGTATTTTGTTGGTGGGAATGTAAAATGGTACAGCTATTGTGGAAGTTTTATCAATTCCTCAAAAATTTAAACATAGAATTATACCATGGCACAACAGATAGATAGATAGATAGATAGATAGATAGATAGATAGATAGATAGATAAAAGAATAAAAAACAGGTACACTAAAGGTCACGTTTTGTATGGCTGTATTTATATGAAAAGTCCAGAATAAGTAAATACATAAAAACAGAAAGTAGATTGGTAGTTGCCAGGGACTGGAGGGAGAGGAGGATGGGAAGTAAGTGCTTAATGGGTATGGGATTTTATTTGGGGTTGATGAAAATATTTTCAAACTAGATAGAGGCAGTAGTTGCACAACATTGTGAATATACTAAATTCTACTGAATTGTTCAATTTATAGTGTTAATTTTGTGTTATGTGAATTTAACCTTGTTAAAAAAATATTTGGACAACAATCAGAAAATTCTTGGAATTTCTATTAGGAACCAATAGTCCAGTATGAATTTTAACTTCCAATCAAATTATTTATCTTTACTTTCTCATTTTACTCTCTTTGCCCTTTCTGTTTAGAGGTATAATTTTTTGCTTTTCTTAGATCCTACTCTATGAGTACTAAACATAATCCTGAAGACAACACCAATGGCAAAAGATTCTACCTCTCTAGATAAAATCTTCAGTCTTCTCTCTTGTAAATGGAAGTTTCATGTCCTCACCGAAATAGATGTTTATTGTTTTGTTTGTCCAGAATAACACCACCCAATTCTGCCACTTGAGCCCCAGTGGTTCTAGCAAGGGCATGGCATCCAGGCTACTTACCTCTACTCTGCTCCTACTCTAAAGTCACTTAGATGACTCAAAGTGGAAAAAGAAAACCCTTTTCTCTTTGACTAGTAAAACATAGACTGGAGTTCAGAGTTGCATATGGCTTCTGCTCATTACTCTCTATCTTCCAGCAACACCTCTTGAGAGAATGGAGCAGAAGCTAGATTTAGGAAAAAGTAAAGCAAATGGCCTTTCTGAAGTATTCTTAATGAGCCAAACAAAATTTCTCCCTATAGATATAGCTGATTCTGTAGCTACTGATTTTTCAACTGGAGAGAGGAGAGGAATCAAAGACTAGAGCCACCTCTTTGGTCCCACTATCTACTTAAGCTTCAGATTCTTATTATTTAGGATTTGGGTGAAAGAGATACCAGCATCTCACATGTCTGAACACACTCCCCAAAACGAGTTGATGTAGAACTTCATTGACACAAGACACCTAGATCAAAGATTTGAACTCCTTAGTGTAAAATTTCTTGAAAACTACCTTATTTAATTTATTCTAAATTAAAAGCACATTCCTAGGCAAATCTATCTAGAATTTCATTGCTGGAAAAGCCACTATAATTTTTTTATTTATGTAATCAGCAATGTTAGTCACACAGCTCCTTGAAAACAAATAATCTGTCTTTTTTATAAGAGTCTTTTGTTGTGAAATGCTGTTAGGTACAGTTAAAGACAGAAATGAAAATGAAGTTGTTAAGAGGCACTTCCTTAGAAGTGAATTGAGATGCATTGATCTTATGGGGAAAAGAAGAAAAGATGTCATCACATGTTACATTTAAAATTTATCTGTTTCCTGTCCAAGGAAAGAACAAGCATTTATTTAAAAAGACCATGTATTACACACCATAACAGATCATTTCATATACATAATTTTATTTAATTATCATAAATGGCGTGTGAGGAGAATATTGTGAGCTACATTTATTGCACACGCACACACACACACACACACACACACACACACACACACACACACTAAAACTCAGAAACATAAGTAATTTACCCAGGGTTACAGAAAAAGTATGGAATTCAGACATTGCTATATCTGTCAGTTTAGGTAGCTTGAAAATGTAAAATGTCAGCAGGTAGGAGCTGGGGAGCAATCAGGGACCCAACATTTCAGCATGTTCAGGTCTCATTTTGTCGTTTCTCACCCTCGGCCTAAAAAATATGCTGAGGTGATTTCAAGCAAAGCCTCAAATTCTACTCTTGATGAAAGAGGCAATATTCATTTTGAATTGTGTTTGCAGAAGTCTGGAGCAGAATCTGAGAGGGCAGGAAAGGTGAAGCAATGTGGTGATGTCATTTGGACTGGAGGTATTTTGCATAATAGAATTTTCTCCTGTGTAGGGCACCATGGAGAGTGACATTTCAAAAGAGCACAGCTAAGACAGAAGGCCATCAAATGAAGTGGAGTTATCAAACTTGAGATTGCTTTGGCCCAAACTCAATAACCCAAGTGGCACAGCAAGCTATCCCTTCAGCAGACTCCGTGCTACGTACTACCTTCCTTAGAATCCTATAAATGCAGAGTTGGAAGTTGAGTGGCTTTTGTAATTGTATCAGTAGTTAAATATTTTATTAAATAAAACTCTATATATGAACTATATCTAGCAAAGTTTTCCTGAGCCCCCATTCTGGAGCAGATGAGGCACAGGGTCCTTTAATAGGATCTACGCCAATTCAAAATGTGTGCTGGTTCTGGTATCAAATGGCCTGTTCTAGACCCAGAGCTACCATTCACTAGTGTGACACTGAAAATGAATCCCTGCTGAGCCTTGATGTCTTCATTTGTAAAAATTAGATGTTGATGTGATGTAAAGTGGGAAAAGGAATATGCAAATAAAGCCTCTCTCTCTCCAACACCCTCCTTTTTAACTAAAGAGGAGGGAAAAGAAAATAGAAGATTTTTTTTGTCTTCCTTCTTCCTCCCTGAGTCGTGATATTGTCTTTTGAATGACAATTAACTCAGTGATGATTCTTCCATATTATTTTAGTTAACATAAGAAACACTGGTTGCTATAACAAACTCCAAAACTTCAGAAGCTTAACAAAATGTAAATTTGTGTCTTAATCAAGCAAAATGCAATGTGCATGTTCTTGGTTAGTGGATGGCCTTCCATGTAGTTCCCTTATCCTCTACAGTTTTAGAATCTTCTGCAGGCTACTCTGTATTCTGCTAGTAGATAAGATGAAAGATTATGAGGGAGAGTCTAGGCAGCAGGCCTGGGAATGCTGGGAATGGCACACATGGATTCTGAGCATATTCCATTGTCGAAATGCAGTTACATGGCCCTATACGACTACTGCGAACACTGGGAAATGCAAAACCTTCAGAAGTTATAATATGGAAGGAGAAATTGCATGTTTATCACCATTTGTGCTTCTCTACATGTCAACATTGAGAGCTGTCAAGCAAACACATCTTTCTTAAGAGGAAGAAGTTGTTTGTTAATGCAACTATAGAAATAAGAAAAAGGAAATAAGAAAATTCACTTTTTCCCACATATAATTTTATGCAATAAAAATTACAATATATTCTGAAGGTAATATAAAATGCATTCTTCAAAAGCCTGTGTGGTCACATGCATGAATCCTGTGGGAAAGTGGGGGAATGTTGCTGCAGAAAGAAGAAAATAGGTGTTTATTTGCTGTCCCTGCGATTTTTCTCTCTTTATGATCTTTTGACCACTATTTATGTTTTTCTTTTCTTTCCTGCTGCTTTTCAAAGGTACTTTTACCTAGTTTATTTTGATATTTATAAAATGTAATGTTTATGAACTCCCAGTTCCATGAGTATAAAAGAGGTTACTTATGGGGAAAAATACGACAATCTTATGTTTTCCTAATCCATGAATTACTTCTTTACACATGATTTGTTTAAGTCGGTTAATCACCAAGCACCGTACAAACAGGTGTTATCTATGATTCTCAAAACTGATGTGATATGTAAATTGTTCCAAGTGCATGTTCCATTCATGGTGCTTATTGATAGAAATGTTTCTCTAAACTGATGTTAGCTTTGTTTATATGAAAAGACCAAAAGCAACAGCTGGAACTGCCAGAGGCCAAAGCATCCATATGGCCTGGGATTCTACCATGCGTCCCACCATTGACCATGGAACACTTGTGCCATCTGCCTTTCACGGGGCACCCCCTGTCCACTCTCTACAGAATGGATCCTAACCTCTGCAGCTGTTTACTGAAAGCACGACTCTGGGTTCACAGGCTCTGATTGTTATCATCTATCCCCATGCTCCTGTGCTTAGGAACTGTCTACCTGAGCACATCATTTTTTTTTTTTTCTTCAAGGAGCAGTGCCAATTCCTGAACAAGCACTTTTTTTCTGTTTGAAACCTTCTTACCTCCCAGGGCCTTCCTGTCAGTTCCAAGGTCAGGCTTGATGGATAAAGTTAGTTCTCACCTTCATAACACAGGGGTGATTTGATTTTCTTGGGAATCCTCTAGCCTGGCATTGTTCTGTATGTGTTGTTCCAACAAATTCTATTTCTATAGGTTGTTGGCAGATGTTACAAAGAGTTGGGGGTGGCTGTTATAATCAAATACATTCTGGAAACACTGAGAAAAACAAATTAAACATGTGTCGTTAACACACAGCTTATTGAAGCTTGAAATATACCATTGTTACTATGAATCTCCAAAAGAAAGATGTAGCACGTAGTGCTTCCCAAACCAATTTGACTTAAGCACCTTTTTTCTGGAGTTTCTCATAAAACTAATGCATGCAGGAAGACACTTTGGGAAAAATGGTGATCTAAGCTGTTCTAGCTCAGTTCCATCCACCACATGAAGATTTGTGTGGCTACTCACTCTTATGATATCACTCTTCATGAGGGAGTAGCCTTGCAAAGGTTTGCTTGATACTATTTCACCATGGGAACTGCTAAACAATAGCGTATGTGGTAAATATGGAGACGCACTGCTCGGATCCCACTTCAGGGAAGGACTTGCTGCCCTGTTGCTGAGCAGTTCCCAGTTATCAGCCCCTGCAGGGTTTGCCTCAGCTGCAAAGAGCTACCTTGCCCAAAGTCACTACCTACCACGGCAGCCCCTCCCCGTGACTGAGCATGGCAGAAGAATAATGGCCCAGCCATTTTAGCTTAATGTGGGACACTCTGATATGCACATTTCACTCACTGTCAGGTTGAGAGATTTTCTCAGGCCTGCATTGTGGCTCAACTTTTTCCCTGCCCTGTCCTGTTTCCCTGCTCCTTTCCTGTCATAGGTGTTAAGCCATAATAAGCATGTCCTAAACTCCATCTCTTATTAGCGTCTGGTTCCAAGAACCCAATATGTGAAAGTTATAACCAGGAACGGTCTTAGGAAGCAATGCTAAGATGGGGTTTGGAGGTGGGTCATGTACCTCTCAGCTAGCAATTAAGGACACCATCACTAGTGGTAGCTGGAATACAGGCAACTCCTGGCACAAAGTGGCAGCCCAACTGCTAAATTTTTCACTGATGGTAAATTGGGATGGTGAACCAGTGAAAGGGAGGCACCAGTTGATGCAAGGTCCTGGCACTTGAGACATGTAGAGGATAAGAGCTATCAGGATAATGGTACTGATACCTTTGTTAAGAAATAAGAATGTACCACAGAAAGCTAATGAATATCTGAGTGTGAGTAATAAGAAATTGAAAACCAGGTATAAAAGATAGAGGTTCTCTTTGGAACAGAGGAAGGGCAGGAAAGTCAAGGACTAGCTATAATCAGAAAGGCTAAAATTTAGATGTCCAACCAGACAGGTAGGTTAAACCAAGGTCAGGCCTTTGTTTGGGAAAACTAGAACCCTAATGGTTGGAATAGGACATACAAATTGGTGGAGGCTAGAGTATTGCAGTTATTAGCTGTGGAAGAAGATGTCATAGAGTTTGTGACAAACCCTATTCAGGGATTCACAGTAAAGGCACCTGAAATTCTGGAGCAAAGTTATGCCATCTGCAATGAAGGAACATGCACCTTCTTAAAAACAACCCCTGGCATGTCGTTGGACTTTGGGAGGGACAGAATGTCTGCTCATGAAATCAGAACTGCCTACTAAGAGCTGAGACTTGTCAAATTCACCAAATCATAAAGTTAAGTAGGCTCAGCAACAACTGATAATAACATGGTAGTGATAAATTTGGGATCAAGTATAAACATGAAGATGGCTCAGACTCTCACAGTGCCCGCAACTGCTGTGGCAGTATTCCTCTCAGAGATCACACCTATATCTGGGTGAGATATCCCTTATGATCAGAAAGAAAAAGTCAGAGTTTGGTTGACAGATGAGCTGGCTCTGTATGTGGGTGCAACTGCCCTACCTTCAGGGAAAGCCTTAAATGATGGTAGTGAGACAAAACCCTTCCCAATGGAAGAGCTTTGGGCACTGCACCTGGTCATCCACTTTCTCGGTTGGAAAGAGGAGACACAAGTTGAGAACAAATATGGACTCATAGGTAGTAGCACTGAATAGCCTGGACAGCTGGTCACGAATATGGAAAAAGATTAGAAGATCAGGAATAAGGAGGTTGAGATTCAGTCGTGTGAATGGATATATGGCAGTGGGCATGCAGTATAAAGATTTTTTGTGTGTGTTTGTTAATATGTATCTGACAAAATTATTTAGTCAGTTCATGTAAGACAGTTTCTGTCACTGGCTCTCACAGTGTGACAAAATATGGCATGAACAAGCTGGCCAAATGACAGAGATGGAGGCTATGCATGGACCCAACATGCACCCCACTTATCAAAGCTTATTTATCTACTGCTACAACTAAATGTACAATGTGCCAGCAACAGAGAACAATGCTGAGCTCCCAGTATGGCACCATTCCTCTGGAATACCAGTTGGCCCCAACTTGAAAGGCCCATTGGTTCTTTCTCACTGGAATTGACTCTTATTCCAAAGACAGGTTTGTCTATCCTGCCCATAGTGCCTAAGCCAATACCACTATCTAAGTACACAGTGCCTGATCTACTGGCATGGGATCCTACAAATATCACATTGGATCATTATGCCCTTCACAGACTAGGGTTGCTGTATTGGGAGTTAAGACTTTGGAATTTGGGGGCATACAATTCAGCCCATAACACTCCCTTTGGGCACAGAGATTGGTTCAAGGATGGGAAAGTATTCTAGTCAGAATCTATGAGACTCAAGGAAATGTTAGTCCAGACTTCTGGGAAACTGGAGTTTTCTCTCTTCCATTGAACTTGATCGTATTATCAGGCCTAAGTTTCCTGCAGCCATTTTTACACCATGAGGAAACTCAGTTCAAGATGAAGTCATCACATAGAGGAAAACAGAACTGAGATTCAGGGAAACTGTATCTGAGTAGTAATTTGAGACTTTAGACTACCCCTGGACTTATAAGACACTTGAGCAAATAAATGTCTTTTGAATTTAAGCCAATTTGAGGACTTCTTTTAAATGCAACATCAAAATTCCTAACTAATAATCTTTGTTTTTCAGTCACACAGCTAAGTGCCAGAATATGCAGTCATCTCTGACAGATGCTAATGTTTTGGTGTTTTCACCATACCGCATTTACTGTTGTTGTTTTTCTTTAGAGAGCCACAAGGCTGAGGGCCAACTGCAACTATGACCTGAACTCTACTGCCTCTAGTATCAGAATGCAGCAAGTTACCTGTCTTCGCAGATACCATACATTTCTCACAGCATCCCTCACATCCAGTGAGTGAACAGGCTGCACAAAAGTGATAAACCAGCCAGAGACTCTGTTCCAAATTCTAGAGGAAATTTTGGGTTTTAGAACTATCACTCATCTTGGAAAAATCTCCTAAAGATACTGAAGATTTAATTCCCAGATCCATAGTTATTTTGAGAGGGCAAGGACTTTGCTGCCATCCTTCGATTTGATTAAATTCAACACAAGGTTACTGTGCCAGGCATTCTGCCATGTGCTGCGTGGAATCTAAGGATGGATAAGCCATGGCTCCTGCCATGGAGACAGTCACACTTACCATGTAAGGGAACATGCAAATGGCTAACAAAATGCAAACAAAAAATAACCAGAAGTGGAAATTTCTCAAGCTTTTAAATAAATGTTTTTGCTCAGAGATGCTAAAATGAACATACTGCCTTGAATTTGTGGTTGCTAGCATCATTGTGTGGGGAATCTAGGTTATTAAACAGTACCTATTGAACTGTACCTATTGACATCTATTAAAAATACACAGCATTTTTCATTTGCCCACCATTGACTTTAAAACACTTTTACCCCAATTTATAATGGAAAAGGTATAGAAAAATACAGAACAATGTGGGACTCTAACACTTCATCATACTCTATTCCCTTCAGTAAAGGAAAAGAATAAAGCTGTAACCATACTAACTATGCAATACAATGAAAACAATACAGAAATCATGGAACAAAGAGCATCTAAAGAGATTTTTTAGAATAGTGGTTTCTTTATTTCAGTCTAAATTGTGTGGTTTATAAATTCAAAACATTGTTTGGTTTTCTAACTTTGAGTTTTGAAATGATGTCCTTATTACATTAAGTGCAAACTTAGGACTCATAGCCAAAAATTACATTTATGAGGACCTTGGAGACAAACCATTTGAAATCTGGAGTTTATGAAAACTTTAGAATGATGGTGCCCAAAAGCATAATTTAATTATTTATTTTCCTTATTTTTATTATTATCATCATCAGATATTTAATAGTCTAGTGAACAGATTATTAAGTTCTATGAGAATTATAAAACTTTGAACAGCCTCTTCTATTGTGAGGCTTAAGGTTCAGAGAAAACTTTACCACTTGGTACCGTTTCAGAAAAAAATATTTTTCTGCTTTTTTAAAAAACAATACAACAAAGGGTCCACCCAAACAAAAGTGAATTTTATCAAAGCAGCATTCATTATAGGGATATACTTTGCATGGGTTGGTCCGATCTGAGCAGCATCATCTTGTTATAAGAGTAAGACAAGGTGTTCCAGGTTTGGTCCATTTCTGTAGCGATACCTGGAGGAATGCTTCAACTAAGGAATTCTCCTTTCCATATGAAATGAGAAGAATGACCTCAGTGTGACTATGCCCCACTACATACATTGCAACATGGAATCCTGATTGCATACTTCCAATCCTCAGCCCTATAACTGCAGCTGAGCTCACTGAGGTATGCAGCTGGGATAATGACCCTGCTGAACTTCTCTCACCCCAGTGCTGTTTCTCCTCTTTTGTGTCATCCTTATGCTGCCTTGCCCCATGCTAGTCTGTATGGCAATGGTCACTTTCCCATTACAAGGCCCCAGATTCCCTGTCTGCATTTTCAAAAACTTCAATTTCTTTCAAAATGGGAAGCTCAATCTACTATATTTAAAGGTG
This sequence comes from Eonycteris spelaea, assembly GCA_003508835.1. Taxonomy (NCBI): domain Eukaryota; kingdom Metazoa; phylum Chordata; class Mammalia; order Chiroptera; family Pteropodidae; genus Eonycteris; species Eonycteris spelaea. Next base: position 7,479,218 of record PUFA01000031.1, on the reverse strand, counting down.
GTCATTTTCTTCCAACACTATCTACTAAATGCCTTGTGACAACTAACTTTTACCTAGGAAATGGCTTCTCATTCCAATCGCATGGCATAAAACTTTCTCTCTTTGAGCATTTTCTGAGCAGCTGCCTCTAAATGTGGCTCATACTGTAGTGATGAGAGAAGGATTGTAACCAACTTAACTTTTGGTGGGATGAGTGACTTCCATATTGGCATTTAGACGAAACCTGGAGCAGACACCAATATCCACCTCCTGTAGCAGTTCATTTTATGGATTTCTCATTAATTGTATGAGCTATATTTGTACCTGATAATTTTGGATATTATCAAGCAATAAATATTTGGAAAAGGATCCATGCTAGAAGCTATGGAGAAATAAGATAGTCCTTAATTTCAGGAAGTCACATCTATTGGAGAGTCATGATGAGATACATGAAATATCCCTTGGGCAGCATAAAAGACTCTTGACATTCCTAAAAATTATGTCCTAAGACTTTCATGCATTTCATGAATTTCCTTCATAATATACAGTCAAAATATATTTAAATGGCACCTTCAGACATAAAGTTTTCCCTATATAGTATTAAAATCCTTTATAATATAGTCTATTTCTGTCTAGGAAAATCATTTCCTAGTAACTCTTCAGTTGCTTCTCACTTCCATTACCAGCAACAGCAACATGTTTCTTTATAGAAAAAATTTCCCTCAAAAGAAAGTTTTAACAACTTTACTAGAGTTACTTTTTCGCAAAGAGCAAGATATCAATGAGTGATCACCTAGGTTCAGTCACTGGCATATGCTCACTATGAAAGCCAGCCTCACAGTTCTTAGAGCTTAAAACAAAATCTCAGTCACATTCAAATTATTACCCATCATGAACCTCTAGAGTTGTTCACAGATATTGGAAACTATGTGTTAAACCTATGAATGCCAAGGATTAGCCCTCTACACTAATGTCAATGAGTGAATAGGTCAAAAGCACTTACCATAACTGTTTAGAATAGGTGTTTGGGGGAATTTTTCAATGAGAAATGGAATTTGAGCCAAAATACAAGTAAAGTTAATAAGTAGAGAGGAGAACCCTGTGTTGGCATGAAAATGTGTCTCTCGGACTTCTGCTTGTAGTGGGGAGTGTCAAAATCCATCATTGCATTTGTACAAAGGCCATGCTTCCAACAGATGGCTCCCAGACAATGAGTGAGCTCAGCAGGGAAACTAAGGGAGGCTTATTCATCAGAGATGTGGAATTCCTCTGACAGCAACTTTGGCTTCTTGTTGACCCTACCAAAACTTTTATAGAAGCAGATGACAGTCTAAGCATTTCATTCTTCCCTTCCTTTCATCTCTTCTCTTAGGAGTCGGACCAGCAATGAGGGTCTGATGGCACTCCCAGTTCCTCCCGCTCCCTCCCAATTTTCCCTCAGGATAAATCTCTTACATGTCTAATCCCATCGTGGCATTTGCTTTCTGACTACTGGGACTAACACACCCATATTCCAGACTGTCTGGGAAATTTGGAGAGAGAATATTTGGTTGTCGCAATGATTGTGAGGGTGCAGAGTAGACACCTCTACAAGCATTGGTGGGTGTGGTCAAAGATGCAAATTCCTATACAATGTATGAAACAGTCCCTTTCAATGAAAAATTCTTTTATATCTCTCATAATTCTTAAATGTCTTGCCAGATATCCATATAGATGAAACATCTGTTCAGAATTAGCCAAGCCTAGAATCTACCTTCATTTTAATTATAGAAAAAATGTATATTTTGCTTGTTTTTAATATATGAGTTTTATATAAGTGCAACTACCTTGGAAATCAAGGGAAGAGTAACTTTATGCTTTTACGGATTTACCAAGACATTCTCATCTTTTCAGAAAAATCATATCAGCAACAACAATACCACTTGTGATATTTGAGTAGCCAAAATAAACACATGGATGAATATGCATTTGTAGCTTGGTATTGATTATTTATAAAGGAAGAACTGTATCTTACTTGTCCCTCAAATGTACATGTTCGAAAGAATGGGTTTTTTATTAATTATTTCTATCATATTTTTCTTTTACATTGACTTAGGGCTTTAATTAGGGCTTACATTGTCTTTTAGAAATGCAGGTGCAGATTTGTCACTTAACACACTTCCATTTCAGGATTCCACAGGGGGCATTATAAATATCCATTATATAAAAAAAAGAGAGAGAGAGGTGTTTAGTCTGATGGAGTTTAGAACCTCTAATTCAGATTAAGTGAAGAACAAGGTGATTTTTGAAAGAAGGGTCATTAAGATATCTTGGCAGGGATCATTTTTTCCACATCCATAGTTTTTAAAGTTTTCAACAATCCCCCTCTCAGGGCCTGACCTTGATGAATGTATCCTTTCCTGCAGGATCTCTGGTGCACTTCTCTATTATTCCATTACAGAATTTGAGTCTTGGAAACCAATGGCAAATGGGCCATGGGACATTTGGGACATTGGGTTAAGCACACTGCTCTTTTGGCTAAATGGCCCATAGCTGTCAAGCTTATTCCAAGACTCCATGCAGCTGTGTGCATGCTTGCTATGTGGAAGGTAAAGTAGGATTCCAATAGCTTGGAGATGCATAGTAAGAACAGAAGGTCTGGAACCAATCAACTTTCCACAGCCCAATAACAGGTCTCACTTTCTTTGAACCAGATGGCCACCATTCCCAGATGTCACCTTGGTCTCATTTACACCTAATCCTTTGAGCTGCCAGTTTCTGGAGTCCACACCATGCTAGCAAAGCTAAGTTACACCTTGGGCTATGGGCTGTTACTAGATCAGAATAATTTCTTACAAGATAAGCAGAATGCTTTATGTGTAATTTCAATCTCTCAGGTTCCAATAAAACATTTATAAAGTGCCTGAAGGATGCTGTACAATTCTAGGCATTTTATAATAAGGGAATAGAATGTAGGAAAGATTTGGTTTCTGCACTTTCGGTATGCGGCTTAGTAAAGCCAAACCAAATGAGTACAAAGAACAATAAACCTTTACCTAGAGAGGTCTTATATTATCAGGAGCAAAATTAATATCTGCCTGTCCTTTTGGGATTTATTTATTATGTCATTTCTTCATAGATATACCCTCCAGTGCAGACACTAAACATGACATCCTGAGGAGCAAGCTCTCACCTTAATAAAAAAGAAGACACCTAAACCTCCATTTTCATCCTGGGATCCTTTATCCACATCCCAGTAGCTCACTCATATCTCTATTGCAACATTTTCTACAAGAATTAGGTTCCTGGATTTTGAGTCATTCCACACCCTCAATCACACACATTAGTTGGTTATTTACGCTATGGCTATTCATTTTTTAATTAGCAACAAGATTTGAATTTTATGAAATGTTATGGTACTTAGCTTCCTATGCAATTTACATCAACATATCAGTAAATGAATATTGTAATTGCCTAACTGTTCTTTGCTTTGTGGAATAATAGGTCATCTAATTAAATCTTTTCTATTCCTTTCTGGAGTTAAAAAAGTTATAGTATATTTGATATTTTTTATACTATGATCAAATGTAGAGGCTTATTCAGCCTCTGATTAGACTTCACAGATCTTTTCTACAAGGTCATTCTTCCTTCTCTTTTTCTCTTATCTCTTAGCCACTAGAAGTGTCTTTATCTGGTTGGGAGTTTACATGGCACTGTATGTTTCAAACGAGTTATAAACTCTTTACAAAAAAGACTGTGTCTCTTATCTCTTATATATTTCCATTTCTTCCTGATATCATACAGTGTTTTACAAAGACAACAATCAAGCAATGGCAGATTTTTAAGTTCTGGGCTCAAAAGTAAAAATTCCAGGGCTGGCTATGTTACCTTTAGTTAACTGCTCATTGATCCTCCCTCATTTGCTCTTGCTATCAGGAGGAAAGTAGAGATTTGGGGCTTTTATCTTCATTAAACACTTTTTCTTAGCTGGAAGCAATTCACTATTATCCACTCTTTCTTAAAGAATATGAAAAAGAGGTTCCCTTCCCAATAACAAGTCCATGTGGATTGTCTCTTTGTCTTATGAGGTCTGTGAATCAAACAGGAGGGGAGAGGAAAACTAATTACTGAACATCTGTGTGGTAGATATTGTTGTTAATGTAAACATTTTATGGAAAAGGAAACTGAATCAAATATTTGGCTCCATTACTCCTGCTTTCTCCATTACTGCCTCAAAAGAAATGGAGAGTAAAATCCAGCTTTTGAGAAAGACAATAATTAAAGTAGCAATTAGCAATTTGAGTACTATATGATAAATCTTGAGCAATTTCTTTACATAAATTAACTCAATTCTAATAACTAATCTGTCTAAACTGTTTCTTCATCTCTCAGATAGAATGAGGACGATAATAAGCTATACTATACTTTAATCCTCATGCCACTTTTATAGGTGAAGGAATAGAGAGGTCAGGTAACTCATCTGCCTAGGATCACATAGCTAGTCAGAATTTCAATGCTGCTAAGTCTGGGTCCAGGGCCCATGTGCTCAACATTATTCTTTACTTAATATTCATTGAAAAGGGGGAAGTGGTGAGTAATGATGAATGTTCCAATAAAAAGGAAGTACCTTAAAATAGGCACACACAATGAATTTTTAACTTGTTTCATGTAAAAGTCATTAATAATTGGTGTTGGCTGTGTATATAGTAGTAATATCTTGAAGTTCTGTCATAATATTATTACCTGGGGACAGGAGTTATCCCATGTTATAAATTCTATTTGCTCTTAACTTACACAAGCATAGACAGTATCTTACAGTTTGACTGAAAGGCTATGCCCTGTGGTTGCAGGGTATCTGGTGGAAGGACCATTGGACTTGGAGTAGCTTGAATTCTTATTCTGAACCACAAAGGGCTCCTTTTCAGAAAACACTGGTCACCGATTCCACTTTATTTTCTACTATTTTGTCCCTTTGGTTGTCTTTTTGCTATCTCCCATCTAATTCTGACTATAGTTAAGTAAACCATAAAATCCACTCAAGGAAGTATGCTACAGCTCCAGTAAAATATAACTACCTTACCATTGTTATTCTTCAATGTTAAAGTTATTTTTGTTTTAGCTTAAAACATTCTATGAGCCTTCTCAACCTTTATTGTTGAATACAATAGACTGATTATAAACCACGTGTCCTTAAGTGTGCCTATGTAAATTCACTGAACCTAAAGCCAGTTTTAGAAATGACATCTTGCTAATCCTCAGTTTTCACATTTAGTCCAAACCATAACCTGTATTTTTTCCTAAATAATCTCAGCCAGGCCTATGGTTTCTCTATTATTTAGACCTTGCTGATTCCTAAATGGTATCTTTAAAAAGTCTCCTGAAAAAACAGTTCCCAAGAATTTAGTAACTTGTACACACTGCCTTCTCTAGTACCCAGGACCTGTGGTTTTATTTGCCTAAGTAGGGATCCACTTCATAACCAACTCAAGTTAGGACTTGAAATCTTCCATTCAGTATTAAACCCTGACACAGAGGCAATGCTTTTAGGATAAAAGCTGTAGGATACATCAAACTAATGAAGGTTTGCTTGTCTCCAATATGCTTCATAAAGCTGCTTGTTACCAGGGAATATCTTTTCTCTCTGAATTAGGAGGTGGTGTCTGTGACACAGGGCATCCCAGGAAAGATTGTGAAGTATACTTTTTCAGAATATGATGATCTCAGAACTCAGTGAGGAATTCACTAACGTTTTGGATCGAGAGGAGCACCATTCTTGCTGGGGAGTTCTGGATACAGTGTTTCCCAGAAATGCATTTGTTTCACATTGTCCACCTCTTAAGAACATTTGCCTGCACAAATGTTCACTGTTTACATGGATATGAAGTTCTAAATACTGTCATAATTAGGTTGCTTTTACACATAGGCCAAAGAGGCAACTGTCTGTGAGTATTTGTTAAGGTTCTACAATGAGTGTGCTATTTAAAATCGAGCATTAGAATAAGATTTTCCATGTAAACATGCCTGGAAAAGGTAGAACCTGAGCTATCCCTAAAGCAATCTGTGTTTCTTGAGAGGCAGGTCTTAACAAGAGAATAGGAGGAACATTCACCACCTAAAAGAAGAAAGGAGAGTTAGGTATTGTGAAGAGGATGGCAGAGCTTTGTTGAAACTAAAGATGGTGTTTTTCAAGGATAAAGGGAATGGGATGATTTAGGAATATGTCTCGAGTTTCTCATTAAGTAATTTCACGGCTCTGGGCATATTGGTTGATTTCTGTGTGTCTCAATTTCCTCATCTATTAAATAACTGGGTTGACAAGATGGTAACTTTCCCTACATTCTCCTTTAATCTGACCTCACAGTTTTGCCTTTGGCAGCCATATGTGAAAATATTAATCATATTTAATATCTTGGCTTCATCTCTGGGTTTCTTGTCATGACGGAAGCTTGTCAGGACATGGGCTTGGAGAGACATTACTGGCATTGAATTGAAGGATCTAAGACACACATAGATGAGAAAACATTTGTCTATATCCTTTTGCTCACAAGGCAGTAAGTTGGCCTCCCTACCCTGAAAAGTGAAATAAGAAATCTGAGGTTTAATTAGTAGCTTTATAATAGCCTTACAAGAAGCCCAAGAAATGTTTGATTCATTGAGCCAAGGCAAACTTCAGCTGAATCACACCTTCTTTTGATTCAATTTCTTTTATTATTGCTTCAATACATAGAATAAATACAGAGGGTTGATACTATAAGTCTATAGTTGTAAGGGTAAAGGCAAAGACAATAATGACCTAATGCCTACCTATTTGTTGGATTCTCTTTGCCCAGACTTGTTGATGTCAGATGATACCAGACACAGGAAACAGAGACTTTTGTCCATTTGGAAGGTTGACTGTGGTCTTCCACATGCTGACCACAGAGCACCCACAGTGAGAAATCTTCCCGATGTGGGGGATTTAAGTCATGAGCCTCTGTCATGTTTCCATGTCTGTTCACCCAACTGGCCCATGGCTTTGATAAACATAGGAAGAAAAAGCTCCTCTTTAACATGTGAAATCTACCAATGGCCACTTTTGGGGTAACCACCTATCTGATGTCTGTTTGACAAAACAGCTTTATGGAAATACATGTACAATGTTTCATGCTTATTTCTAGGGTTTAACTTACTGCTGCTTAAGTCTTAAACCTAAATGAAATTTTAAAGTTTCCCATGTCCAGATAAAAATTATAGAGCAGGGGTGATAGGGCAGCTTCTGCCAAGACATTGGGTTACGGGAGTGCACAGCCAAGTCTGAAATACCAGAGCTGACTGGCTAAGGGTTATGTTGCACATCATGAAAGAGTATGATATCAGTGACTGGGGAGTCATAGCTCATAAAGATGTGGGCATTTGGAAAAGGTCCCTTCCTGCCTCATTGGACCTTATATCCTTGAACTACACCAAGTATTACTTAATGTATGCACACTTATAGAACCATGTCCGGAGGGTGCTGAGGAAATTCCATCCATTGGCTGTTTCTCATGGACCGTGTCCTCTCTTCCTCAATGGAGACACATGGGAATGGATGCTTTAAGTAGTAGCTGATACAAATAATTGCCTTCTCATTCTCTACCTCTTTTCAATCTTACTCCTTGACATCTTAGGGACTGCTTAAAATTATTTCAACAGAGCATTTGTACAATATTCCAAATTATGTTTTATTCTCACCCAGTGTATTATCTTTCTCTCCAAAGATATATTTGTTGCTTCATTCTCACTTCTTTGCCATTTCCTCTCTTTCTTAAAGTTACAGATACAGTATCTGCAAAACTCTTGATCTCGTTGAGCCTTTCTAAAACTGGAAGCAGTTTTCTTTGGAGGAGGCTCCATCTACAAAAGCCTTGTAGGACTCCTTCACACTCTCTCTCCCCAACTCCCATCACCCACATGATAACTGCGGGATCTTAGTCATGGCATATATGTTTCTCCATGCTGGCTCTTACCCACCTCTTCAGATTCCGTATTCATTAACAGTTCTACCTACAACCTGGCACTGCCCATTCAGCTCTAGCATTGAATTGTCTGTCTTAATCACGTGTGTTTCACACAGCCACACTTTAACACACATTGTTCTTGTGTCCTGGCCTAGACCATCTGCCCTCGTCCAGCTGAGAAAATTCTCTTCATGATTCGAGATTCAATTCAAGGTCACCTTCTCTCTGAAGTCCTTACTAAACTCCCAGAATGGGGCAGATCCACACATTAGAATCCAATGGCCAAATAATTGCAAAGAGGGAGACTTTTTAAAAATAAAGTACAACATAGAGAGTCACTAATTGGAGTCACAATCCTTTACTTTTGCAACATTTACAGAAACATGGTGAGTAGGATCCCTCCAGAGCTTTGGAAGGGTTTTGTGCTAGTTGTTATACATCAATAACCTCACAGTGAATCCACCTAATAATTTCTATTGTAGTGTTCTCTGTGCTTGCTTAAGTTATAACAATTATCAAAGTAAGTAGTATAAACTAATTACTTAAAAAATTTTCCAATACAAAATGTTCTTGGGACCATAAACTGTCAATCTCTAGAAACCAGTGCCCGAGTAATTTTAACTATTTTAACACCAAGACTATATCAGTTGAAAGCACAAAAATGCTGTCAATTGAGGTAAATTAAACTGCTGAGTTTTGTTGTAGAGGTATAGACCTCCAGACGCCAAGATGGAAAATAAGGTGTCATTGTAATTGTCAGGAGAGGGATTTAGAAAAAAGTTCTGAAGTCTCAGAAGCCCTGTGATCTAGGTGATGGTTGCAAGTTATCATCAGCTTGCAAAAATCAACTGTGTGATATGCCAATATATACTCAACTATATGTATATTATAAGTGAATTGGAATTTTAATTTTTTTCATTTAAGCAATTATTCATTTCTTTACAAAGACAACTAAATGATAACAATTGGGTCTTCTAGTATAGAGCTGGAAAAATTTTCATTCCACCAAGGATCTATCCAAGATTTTTAACTTTTATTTTTCTTGAGGTGGAATTCACATAACATATAATCATTTTCAAGTATACACTTCAGTGGTATTTAGTACGCTCACATTGTTGTACATCATCTCCATTTAATTCCAAAACATTTTTATCACTCCCAAAAAAAAAAAAAAATTCCATCTCCCCTCTCTACCAGGTTCTGGTAACCATTAATTTGCTTTCTATCTCTATGAATTTCCCTAGTGGGGCTATTTCATATAAACAAAATGACACAATATTTTACATTTTGTGTCTAGCTCCTTCACTTAGCATCATATTTTAGATGTTCATCCATGTTGAGCATGTATCAGAATTTTATTCCTATGGCTAAAAAATATTCCACTACATGAGTATACCACATTTTGCTGATCTACTCTTCAGTTGTGGTTGTTTGAATTGTTTCCAACTTTCGACTGATGTGAATAGTGCTGGCATAATCACGCATATACAGGTTTTTGTTTACATATGTGTTCCATCGGGGGTGGGGTATAAACCTAAGAGTAGAATTGGCAGGCCATAGGGTAATTTTATGTTTAATTTTTAAGGAAAATTTTGAGGGGCTGTTTCTCATAGTGGGTTAACCATTTCACATTCACATTAGCAATGTACCAGGGTTAAAAACTTCTCCATATCCTCGCCAACACTTGTTATTTTCTGTTTTTAGTTAGTCTTTAAATTCTAGACATCCCAGTGAGTATGAAGTGGTGTCTCATTTAGTATTTTATTTGCATTTCCCTAATCACTAATTTTGTTAAATACCTTTTCATTGGCTCGTTAGTCATTTGTATATCTTCTTTAAAGAAATGTCTATTTAAGTCCTTTGCCCATTTTTAATTGGTTTGCTTGTCTTTCCATTATTGAGTTGTAAAATTTCTTTATATAGTTGGATATGAGACCTTTATCAGACATAATTTGCAAATTATCCCATTCTGCAATTCATTTCACTTCCTTGATGGTGTCCTTTGATGCACAAAGTTCTTAATCTTAATGAAGTCCAATTTATCTGCTTTTCTTTTGTTGCGTGTTTTGTGTGGTCATATATAAAAATCATTACCAAATCCAAGGTTATGAAGATTTACCCCTCTGCTTTCTTCTAAGAGTTTTACACTTTGGTTTTTACATTTAGGTATTGTTTTTTTTTTTTAACTTATTTTAACTGATTTTTATATATGGTGAGAGGTAAAGTTTCGATTTCTCTCTTATATATCAGTTGTCCCAGCACTATTTCTTAAAAAGACTTTCCTTTCCCCCACTGAATTATCATGATATCCTTATCAAAAATCAAGTGGTCATAGGTGTATTGATTAATTTCTGAACTCTGAATTCTATTCCATTGATCTATATGTCTGTCCTTATGCTATTAGCACAATGTAGTGATTATGGCAGCTTGTGGTAAGTTTTGAAATCATCAAGTGAGTACTCCATCTTCCTTCTTCATGACCTTGGACTAGACAATATTTACTTAGATATGACATCAAAAGCAAAATAAACAAACAAATGAAATTAGATACAATGGACATCATCAAAATTAAAAACTTTTGTGCTTCAAAGGATACTGTCAAGAAAGTGAAAAGACAGAGCTCACACAGGGAGAAACTTTTGCAAATCGTTTATCCAATTCTTGTACCCAGAATACAAAAAGAAATACTAAAGCTCAATAATAAAAAGACACAAATTCAGGTGAACATTTGGCAAAAGATGTATCTATAGGATCTAAATTGACATATCTCCAAATATATACAAATGCCCTGTAGGCACTAGGAAATGGTGCTCAACATTATGAACTATTGGGGAAATGCATATCAAAACCGCAATTATATATGGCTTCAAACTAAGATGGCTATAAAAATAATAATAAGTGTTAGGAAGAGTGTAGGGAAATTGGAATCTTCATACAATGCTAGTGGAAATGTAAATTGATGCAGCTGCTATGAGAAATAGGCTGGCAGTTCCTCGGATGGTTAAACATTGAGTTAGTATACAACCAAGCAATTCTACTACAAGATATATACCCAAGAAAAATAAAAAAAATATGAAAAATATATGCCTACACAATAACTTATCATGAACAGTCATAGCAGCATTTTCATAATATTCAAAAAGTTAAAACAACTCAAATGTCCATCTACCGATGAGTAGGTAAGTAAAAAGGTGGCATATCTACACAATGAAATATTTAGCAATTTTAAAAAAAATGAAGCAGAGACACCTGCTATAACATGTATGAATCTTGAAAACATTATGCTAAATGAAAAAGCCAGTCACAAATGATCACATGTTATGAGATCCCTTTTATATGAAAAGTCCAGAATAGGCAACTCTGTAAGGAGGGTAGGTTGATTAATGATTACCTAGGCCTGAGGGGCAGTGAGATTGGGATTGATGGTTAATAGGACTGGGGTTTCTTTATAGATTAATAAAAATGTTCTAAAATTGATTGTGGTAATGGATGCATGAATCTACTAAAAACCATTGAATCAAATACTATTAAATGGGTGAACTATATAGTATGTGCATTATATATCAATAAAGCCATTTACAAATTAGTAGAAGTTGTAATTCTCTGCAAAATTTTTTGAAAATATACAATGAACATTCTAAAATTTATATGAAAAGGTAAAGGAGCTAAAAAGGTGAAAAAAGTTTAACATGGTAGGAATCACTCTACTTGATGTTAAGACTTAATTTATAGTGATAGAAATCAATACAGTGAAATATTGGTAGAGTAAAGGACATCTGAGTCAATGGAACACAATAGATAATCCAGAGAGACCAACATAGACACACCTCATTGATTTTTGACAAAGGTAATTCAATGCAGAAAGAATAGTCTTTCACCAAATGATACTGGAACAATTGGACATCCATAGACAAAAAAAAAAAAGATAAACATTCTGTATTCAAAATTTAATTCAAAATAATATGTAAAGTTATAAAACTTTTAGAGAATACACAGAATATGCAGGACCTAGGACTATATGGAGGGTTATTAGGCATGATGCCAAAGGACAATCTATGAAAGAAAAAAAAAATAGAATTGGACTTCATCAAAACTAAAAACTTCTGTACTGTGAAAGACCACGTTATGGAGATGAAAATGGCTACAGAAGGGTAGAAAATATTTTCAAATCACATATCAAACAAAAGGCCTTATACCAAGAATATACAGAGAACTCTCAAAACTCAACAATAAAAATATAAATGATTCAGTTAAAAAAATGTGTAAAACAGATGTAAGATACTTTACTAAACAGAGGATATAGATGGCAAGAAATCACATGGAAAGATGTCTGATATCAATTAGTTCTTAAGAAATGTAAATTGAAACCATAACAAATACTATTATATATACATGAGAACAGTTTAAAATTTTTTATAGTGATAACACCAAATGTGAGGATGCGGAGAAAATGAATCTCTTATACACTACTGGTAGGAATCTAAAATAGGATAAAAACTTTCTAAAGCAGTTTGGCAGTTTCTTTCAAAACTAAAAAAATAAATATACACTTACCACATGACCCAGCAATCACACTCATGAACATTTAACCTGGAGAAATGAAAACTTATGTTTACACAAAAACCTGTCACAATTGTTTTTAGTAGTTTTACTTGTAATAGCAAAATACTGGAAACAACCCAAATTTACTTTAATAAGTAAATGGTGAAACAAACTCTGGTATAACCTTATAATACATGAATACTTAGTGAAAGAAAAGAATGAACAACTGATGTATTCAACAACCTAAATGAACTTCAAGGGCATTATTCTTAGCAAATAAATAAATAAATAAATCTTCAAAAGTTACATTTTGTATGATTCTGTTTATATAACATTCTCACAATGACAAAACTTTAGAGATGGATAACATATTAGTGGTTGCCAGGGAATGGGAACTGCGGAGGGTGTGGAGAGGATTGAGGCAGTGCATAAGCACAAAGGTAGCACAAGGGTTTTCTTTTAAGGTGATGGAAGAATTTTGTATCTTGATTGTGCTGCTGTTACACAATTTTACACATGGAATAAAATTGTACAGAACTACACATACACACACAAATGAAAGTTTAAAAATGGGTAAAATTGTATAAATTCTATAGTCTAGTTAAAAATAATTTGTCAATATCAATTTCTTGGTTTTGATATTACACTATATTGGTGTAAGAAGACGCCATAAGGGGAGGTTGTATGAAGGGTACAGAGGACAGTATATTAGTTTTGCAATTTCCTGTGAGTCTATAATTATTTTTTTTTAAAGTTTAAAAAAACAGAAGTTGTTATATCAAATTTACAAATATTTTGTTTATGTAATTAGAATAAATAGCAAAAATTTTGTTAGAAAGTATATTGAATAAAAAATATTATAATATTAAAGTATATATTTTCTTTGTTTCCTACTTTTCATACCAATCTGCTATCTTATTAGATTTCACTTTTCTCCATAAGAACAAAGAGACTTTAGAAATGTTTGTGACTTGGAAAAGCTACTATGTAAATCAACTAAGTGTCCTATAATAAAATTAATCTTTTGTATGTGATTTGTCTGCATTAGTTCAAAATCATTCCAAAAGTTAAATCAAATAATTTAATGAAAAATGCTTATTTTTGCTTTTATCAAATTGTAATTATTGAAAACAACACTTGCAAAGTGGAAAGTGAAGTTTATCCCTATGTAATCTAGGGAGAAGCTGAACAAAAAAAAAAAACAATGAGAATTCTAATGGTATATGAGATTTGATTTTGAAATTTTATAATTGTTTTTTGGAATATCTTGACTGGCAAATCTTTGATGGAGCTCCTCTTTTAATTGTATAACTTTATATTCCATGTCAGTATGGAATGAAATAGAGAAAGTTTACATTTTGCAATATCTACTTTTGGCAAAATAATTAAAGAAATCATAAATAGAGATAATTTAATCAATTATATTTTAAATAAAATTATTTATTAAACAACAATGTGCAGAGTGAAGACAGTAAAATAGTACTGTGAAAATATTTATTCACTTCACAACAAAAAATTTACAACTGGAAATGTTTTCATTTAGCAAAAATTCACTCTGAGCTTCCTTGTAGATAACTTTATTTTATTTTTTTTTGATTAATAATATTATGGTCTACAGAGTAGAGTCAATGGAAATATCAAAAATTTCAATGCTACCAACTATAAAATGTACCTTGAAGAAGACATCAAACTATTTAAAATAATAATAATATGGTGATTTAAAAAAATACATTCTTTAGGGAAAATATCAGTGAGATGGGTTTAAAATATTTGGTTAAGAAACCTATTAAAGTTATGTGAATAAATACCAAGAATAATTAGTTTGCATATATATTTATATTCCTATAATCAATACACATTTTAAAAATTTTTTGTTCATATTAACTGATATGTGTTATTTTTATTTTAGGAGAAAATTTGCATTTGATTTTTTTTCTCTATTTTCTTTTTTGAGTTGTAATTGACATATAACATTATACTAGATTCAGGTGTATGACATAATGGTTAGATATTTGTATATATTACGAAACTGATCACCACAATAAGTCTAGTGAACATGTATGGTGACAGAAGAAAAATTGTTTTTAATAGAACTATTTAATACAATTTCAGTTAATAAATATTTCAAAATTATATTGAGTGCTCATTTTAATCTCAAATGAATCGCAACTTGGACAATAAATTTTATGGTCACCCTAATGAAAAGCATTCTTTTGGAGAGAAATTAACAGCAGTTTATGAACTTTAGAGTTCTCACATACCAAATTAAATGTAAAGTTTGTGAGGCTTGAAGATAGAGCTAATCATCTCTGGGTAGAGTCAGTTTTGCAAAGCAGTAGTATACAGACTTTTCTTGGAGTAACTCTAATATTCAATATTAGCCACAAATAAAAAAAAAAAGAAAAGAAAAAGCAAAAAAGAAAGTAAATAAATGATTGGATTCTTTCCTAACAATAATGATTTTAGTCTTTGACCTTGGGTACATCATTAAGTTTCTTTGAGTTCAGTTTCTTCATGTGTAAATGGGGATAGTACTAATAGCTTATGTCTCAGGATTCCAGAAATAATGTATGTGAAAGTGCTTGGGAAACCTGGGAGTGACAGGCAAACTTTGACTCTTAAGACAATCGGCTGAAGCAGCAGCAGACCTTCAAGAATTAAATAAGAAAGAGCTTCTAGAATAGCCTTTGCCTGCATGGGGAGGATCAGAAAAATAAGTGGACAGAGTGGATGGGAGAGACTATTCAAGGTTCAGCTACTCCTTCTAACTAGACCTTTGGTGTGATATCTGACCTTTATTGCAGCGCTGATCATTTTTGTTAGGACACAAGTTAGAATATATAAAAGCTTTCTGCTTTCATACACATGAATTTTCCATTCTCTCTATTCACCTCTCCATTCTATATAGCTCAGCTGTCTCTCAGGCCTAGCCTATGAACTACAGAACCTCATGCTACTGATACGTTACTAAAATGTTTATGTGTGACACCATGTTGCTCCTTCTCTCTGTGACATGTGTGCTCCCTAAGGTGGCTGATGTGGACAGAAACCTACCAAGACAGACCCACTGCCAAGATGCAGGCCAAGTGCTGACTGGTTTGGCCATATTCTGCTGATAGATCCCTCACACCTGGGTGTCTTGTGTCCCAGGCTGCCACATCATTTCTGTGAGATTTGCAACTTGAGCTGTGTTTGGCTCTCCAGTAATTAATTGCAGAGGCATGATGTTAAATCTCCACTAGTTAAAGTTAATCTGTTCCAGTGTTGAATTATTTTTGTTTCAAAGTCTTTGGATTTAAAATTGGTTACATTTTGCTGTTGAGCCCTCTACCCTCAAGCCTTTGATCTCTGCTACCTCCCATCACTACACTCACCCCCAGAACCATGAATCTTTGGCGTCTCAGACCAGCTTCCCTTCCCAGTTCAGTGCCTTTCGAGAGTTTCTTAGCAAATGAAAGCAGTTCTGACAACGTAATTCACCCTTCCTCAAAAGCTCACTTTAGAATCGATTTTCAGAACAATCTGTTAAGGACTCGTAACTATAAGCTTCACCACAGCACGGGAAAGACTCCACTTTCTCAATCACCCGTGAGAAACAGAGACAAAAACAAAAAATCCAGCAAACAAAAAGTTACTACCTAGGGTGGCATGGGCATTGTCTAAATCAGAAAGGAAAGGGTAGAGAGGAGACTTCATCAGGATAGTCACCTTTATTCACGAATGCAAAGCTGAAAACAATTCAGCAGGTCGCCTGAGAGCAATGGGCCTTGGAGTCTAAAAGACTCAGTTTGAATCTTTCTGATCTCTAGTAGCTTGTGTGACATTGTAATAAATCACTTTTCACCCCTGGATCTCAGTTTCCTGTCTGTCAAATCAGAATGAGTCTACAGCTACCTCATGGAGTTGAATCGACATAAGACTGATTAAGATAATGCATATAAAGCACCTAGCATAGAGCTTGTACAGAGTAAGTACTCGACCAAGCTAAGTATTGAAAAATTATTAATATTACTAAGTATCTAATCCACTAAAAACAGTATTACAAATTATGTAATTCACTGAGGCCCCCGAGAAGGTAAACGACTCCCTTAAAATCGCACATCACAATTCTAAGTTAATGGCAGAACATGAACTTCCTTCCACTAAACATTCATTTCATTTAGCATTTTTTTCACTGAAACTCTACTTAGCCCTAGGCACTGAGCTAAATGCTGAGAATGCAAAGATAGATGAAACAAGGTCAATGGCCTCAATAGGCATACATCATTAAAGGACATTTACCATGCATGTAAATAATTAAAATTTTGTCTGTTTACGGCCATGCCACCCTGAACGAGCCCAATCTCATTGGATCTCAGAAGCTAAGCAGGGTTGGGCATAGTTAGTATGTGGATGGGAGACCACCTAGGAATATCAGGTGCTGTAGGCATTAAATAATAATTAATAATAATAATAATAATAATAAATAATAATAATTAAAGTTTTGTAAGGGAAGTAATAGAAGTACATAAAAAGAACAGACTTAACTGGAGTTAGTCTTTCTCAAATAAAAGGAGTTGATAAGAGACTCAGTTTTGAAGGACACCAAATAGTCAAAGTTTAGAAAATAATATTCTAGAAAGAAGAAAAGAGCATGCAAAAGATGTGTGAAATACATGGAAGTCTGAAACTGCATGGTTCACATAACAAAGATTTTTATCTTAATTAATTTAATTTACTAAAGCACAAAGTATGAGGTTGGATTAGAGGCAGCAACCTTCCAAAATGCTCTCTTGCTCAGCCCTCACTCTGGAATCCCATCTGTGATGCTATGATTTATAATAAGAATATATATTTGTTCTTTGTTTCCTGTTTCTGGCACAGAGCTCCTAAAATGCTTGGAATTTGTCTTTTGTTATGTTAATGAGGTGATTTTGGAAAGCACCTAGGTATGAGGGCCTGTTGCCAGAAAACCAACCATGTGATTGGAGGATTGGAATTTCAGTCATAGCCCTGACCTCCCTGAGGGGAAAGGGGCTGGAGATTTATTTCAATCGCCAATGAACAATAATTTAATCAATCATACCAATGTAATGAAGCCTCCATAAAAGCCCAAAAAGACAGAGATTAGAGACTTTCAGGGTAGTGAACATGTGGAGATTTGGGGAAAGTGGCATCCTGTAGAGGGTATGAAAACTCAGCACTCTTTCCCATACTTAACTTCTGAGTCTTTCTCATGTGGCTGTTTCTGCGTTATATCCTTTTATAATTGACCAGTAAGTAAACTGTTTTCCTGAGTTCTGTGAGTGCTCTAGCAAATTAATCAGTCTCAAGGATAAGGTCGTTGGAACCTCTGATCTGTAGCCTGGTTGGTCAGAAGCACAGATGACAAACTGGGTTTACTATTGATGTCTGAAGGTGGGGGATCAGTAGTCTTGTAGGGCTGAGAACTTAACCTATGGGATCCAGTGCTATCGTCAGCAGATAGTGTCAGAATTGGGGTGAATTGTTACTCAGCTGGTGTCACAGAGAATTTTTGGATGTGAGGGGGAAAAAATCCACTCATTGAATTTGGAGCAGAATGTTACCATCTTATACTTTCTCTGCCTTTTTTCTGTGCTTACCCAACTGGTCTCATTTCATTTCCATGAAGAATCTCTCTTCTTTGCTTCAAGGTATTTGCCCTTCCTTGCTGGTCCTTTAGCTGGGAATGCTCATAGCTCAGGGTTTTTATGGCTTTCTCCTTCCCATTCTTAAAGTCTCAAGTCTCAATGTCACCAGTTCAGAGGGCCTATCTATAACTAACTACAAAATAAAAAAAAAATAAAAAAAAAAAAAAAAAAAGACCACCGTACTAGATGTGTATTTTCTGCCATATCAACAAACGTTTTTCCCTTCACAAAACTCTGTAATATTTTATGTGTTTGTTTATTTTGATAACCCCTATTACATTGTGAGGTTTTTTTTTAAATAGAAGTCTTATGAAGTCTCATTAGTATTGTATCCGCAATACCTGTCCCAGTGCCCAACATATAGAATATTCAAGATATATGCATTGAATGAAGGAAAGGTGGGATTTAGGGGCAGGGTTTTATGGAAAGTATAGAAGTAGGACAATAAATTTGCATCTCCCCACTGGGGACAAAGGCATGGAGTCATACAGAGCTGGGCTTGAATCCATATATTACCTGTTTGTCCTGGGGCATATTGTTTATCTTTTTGGTACCTACCTCAGATTCCTTATCTCTAAAATAGGGGCGATAATACTTATAGAAGGCTTGTGGATTGACAAGAGACTATTTAAATCATATTAAATCACCTAGGTCAGTACTTGACCACTTCACCTTCCCAGAACTCAATCTTAAACCTCACTTTATAACTTATAACAAGACATCTCTAAGGGAGGGATGTATGATTCACAAGTCCCCATAAGGATCATTGGATCATGGGGCATGACATGAGAGAGTAATTTCATTTATGGCCCATCCTGTAAATAATTACTGTATCAACTTATCTGAAGCTATGAAGTGTATTCCTAAGGAAAAAAATTGATACGTTATGGAGGACAATTTTCATGGAATGATCTATCAGTAGTAACAATCTGTGATTCTGACCCAGGCCATATTCAAACTGATTAAAGAAACCAAACATGTAACCTTCCAGGATCCTTCTTGCAGCTCAGTTTCCTGCCTTGTTAAACATTATCATTAGTATCATTAGTCCAGGATACTCACTCTGGTTCACCCCAACTTCATCTATTGATTGTAAGATAACATTTCTTGGTAACTGAGCAGGTGCTACTTGATACCAAGGATGCGTGGAAAGAAGCAGCATTTATCCCTACAGTAGCATTCTCATTAATCATCTAGACAAGACATGGAGATGATGCATTCTTTGCTGTTAACAAGCAAAGACAAGGCAGGTTAACTATAATCAGGACTAGGTGAGTGAAACTGTGAGCAACTCACAGTGGGTTGTTTTACCTTTCTCATGGTTCCCCCCACCCCACCCATACAACACACCCTCACTGAAAAGTTTTCATTCATTGTAACACTGCCCACATTGTTCCTGCTTGACCAAGTTTGACAACTACCACCACTTTCTGAGAGATTTTCTTTCCCTCTAGTGCCTTCTATGGTCATCTGTAATGGAGGATGACAAGCAATCCTCCCCCCTTCTTCTCTCCTCACCCCAACCTCTACTGTCTCCACCCAAAATAAATTGTTACAATCATGAGAATTTTTTTTTATTAAACAAAACCAAAAAAGCACCATGACCACAGAACTGTGACTAATACTGGAATTTAGCAAGAAGTCAGCTCTGGTTTCATGAGGCTACATTAAGACTTTGGGAACATTTTGCTACTAAAGCTTATGATGAATGACTCAGGGAAGAAAGGATTGCTATTTCTAATGCCCTCTTCTCTTCTGGTGTCAGTTTCATGCCATTGGTAATGGGGAGTGACATGTAGGCATGTAGAAAACTGTCTACTTGACTGACAAAGATAAGCTACTATCATATTCGTCCTGGCATCAGAGAGCTGCTGGATTGTGGCTCAAATTTAATCTGAAAAGAGGGAGCTATCAGGAGGGATTTATAAATTATTCTATTTTCTCTATGTTTAGATCAAAGCCATCAACTCTCCAAGAGGCTAAGCAATGTACACCCAGCAATAAAAAGAATAATTCTATGTATTTGAGCCAATTCGCTTTTGATAATATTTTTTGTTTTACAATTTCAAACTTTCAGAAAAGTTACAAGAGTAATACAGAAAATTTCTGTATACTCTTTTCCCAGATTCACAATTATTTAGATTTTGTTTATCATTTGCTTGCTTACACTATTATAATGCACTTGTGTTTGAGTGTATATGTAATTTCTAAATCATTTGAAGAACATTGATACATCATGCCCTCTACCCTATATTACTTCAGCATGTTTCCTAAAAACAAGTATTTCACTTATCAACACAGTACAATTATCAAAATCAGGTAATTTATTATTATATTATACTTATCTTCACCCGATCATATTCAAATTTTATAATTTTCCAATAACGATCTGTTACATTATGACTTTAACATTTTTAAAAGTACAGGCCAATTATTTTATAATTATCCCTCAATTAGAGTTTGTCTGCTTTTTTTTCACAATTAGATTTTATATACATGGCCAGAAGAGCACAAAAGTACTGGAAAAGAGGAGACAGAAGACAGACTTTTGCGTCTATAGAAAGCCAGGAAGATATTTCTTTGATACCTACAACCTGAAGAGAATACCTTTTAGATACACAGACACAGATGTGGTCTTATCAGGGTTTTCTTTAATGGTAGGACCAAATTTTCTGGACCAAAGGCTTTTCTGGACCTGCCTTGAAAAAGTTAAAAGAAGTTTCAAAAGGATCAACGGTTTCTAATAACTAGATTCCAAATAATTCAACAATATTTAAAAGAATATCAAGAACCAACATCACTGAGAAGTTCAAAATTTTCCATCAATGAAAAACCGCCAATTATGCAGAAGAAGCAGGAAAATATGACCCACAACCAGGAGAAAGAAGACAATCAATAGAAATAGACCCAGAAATGACATAGATGATAGAATTGATAGACAAGGTATAAAACAGAGAAATAAAAGATATCAATTTTTAAAAAATCCAATATAGTCAGTTTTATTGTAATGATTGTATGTATAGTCAGATGGGTGCTAGAATAATCCAGGGGATCACTTCATGGATTGTATATGTCTAACTTATTAAAATTTTAAGTTAAAAAAAGAATATATTTTTTAAGTACAAAAACATACCTTTTGTCCTCTAATAAAGCTTAATTTTAAAAAAGAATACTATTTTTTATAGGTGAGAAATACAATATGTAATTAGTAAAATTAACATTAGGTTAGACAATGTAGAAGAAAAAGTTAGTGAACCAGAACACACAGCAATATAAACTAGCCACAATAAAATAGAGATTAAATAGACTGAAACAATGTACAGAACATCAATAACCCTGTAGGATAATAGCACACATTCTAATATATGTATAATTGGAGCTCCTGAAAGAATTTAAGTGAGGAAGAAAAAAATTTGAAAAATCATGACAAAAAGCTTTTCTAATTTTTTTGAATATTCTATTTATTTTTATTTTATTTAAATTAGTTTCAAATACACAGTACATTGGTTAGACTCTATATATAGTTCATAAAATGATACCCCCAATTGCTCCCTCCCTCCCTAGCCCTCCACCTAGACATCGTATTAATGCTAACTGCATTCCTTCTGCCATACATCCCATCACTGTGAGCAACTATCAACTACTAATTTGTACTTCTCTAATCCTTCATCCCATTCTCCCAGCCCCTCAACCCCCCTCCCCTCTGTCCATCATCAAATTGTCCACTATATTTGTGAGTCTGTTTTTGATTAGTTATTATTTTTGTTCTTTAGATCTGCATATAAGTGAAATATAGGTATTTATATTTCTCTGGCTGACTTATTTCACTTAGCATAATAACCTCTAGGTCCATCCATGTCTTTGCAAATGGTAGGATTTCATTTTTTAAATGGCTGAGTGATATTCCATTGTATATATGAACCATAATTTCTTTATCCAATCATCTGTTGATGAGCATTTAAGTTGTCCTATCTTGGCTATCGTAAATTGTGCTGTCATGAATATTGGGTGCATAGATCTTTATGAATTATTGTTTGGTTTTCTTTGGATAAATACCTAGAAGTGCAATTGCTGGGTCAAAAGGTATATCCATTTTTAATCTTCTGAGAAACCTCCAGACTGTTTTCCATAGTGGCTGTACCAATTTACAATCCCACCAACAATGTATGAGGGTTTCCTTTTCTCTGTATCCTCAACAAAACTTGTTTTTTGATTTATTGATGATAACCATTCTTATAGGTGTGAGATTATATCTTATTGTGGCTTTAATTTGCATTTCTCTGATGATTAGCAACCTTGAGCATCTTTTCATATGTCTATTAGTCATCTGATTTCCTCTTTGGAGAAGTATCTGTTCAGGTCTTCTGCCCATTTTTTAATTGGATTGTTTGGGTTTTTTTGTTGTTAAGTTGCATAAGTTCTTTATATATTTTGCATATTAACCCCTTAACAGATGTATCATTAGCGAATATCTTCTCGCAAACAGTTGGTTGTCTTTTTGTTTGTTGATAGTCTCCTTTGCTGTACAAAAAACTTTTTAGACTGATATAGTCCCATTTGTTTATTTTTTCTTTTGTTTCCTTTGCCTGAGGAGATATATCTGAAAATAAATTCCTGCAAGTAATACCAGAAAGTTTACTGCCTATGTTTTCTTCTAGAAGTTTTATGGTTTGGGGTCTTACCTTTAAGTTTTTAATCTATTTTGAGTCTATTCTTGTATATGGTATAAGAAGATGGTCTAGTTTCATTTTTGCATGTATCTGTCCAATTTTCCCAACACCATTTATTGAAGAGACTGTCTTTACCCCATTGTATATTCTTACCTCCTTTGTTATACATTAAATGAGTATATAGGCATGGCTTTATTTCTGGGCTCTCTATTCTGTTCCATTGATCAATGTATCTGTTTTTATGCCAGTACCATGCTGTTTTGATAACTGTAGTCTTGTATATAGTTTGACATCATGTAGTGTGATACCTCCAACTTTGTTCTTCTTTCTCAAGATTGCTGTGGCTATTCGGGTTTTTATGGCTCCATATAAATTTTGGGATTATTGTTCAGCTCTCTGAAAAATGCCATTGGTATTTTGATAGGGATTGCATTAAATTTATAGATTGCTTTGGTTAGTATGGCCATTTTAATGTGTTGATTCCTCTTACCCATGAGGCAGTATATGCTTCCCTTTATTTGTATCTTCTTCAATTTCTTTTTCAATGACTTATAATTTTCTGAAAACAGGTCTTCTATCTTCTTGGTTAATTTGATTCCCAGGTATTTTATAGTTTTTGATGCAATTGTAAATTGGATTGTTGTCTTAATTTCTCTTTCTTAAAGTTAATCTTAAAGTTTGGTGATAAAAATGCACTGACTTCTGAATATTTATTTTGTAACTGCTACTTTACTGAATTCATTGATTAGTTCCAACTTTTTTTGGTGGAATCTTTAGGGTTCTCTATATAGAGTATGATATCATCAGCAAATAATGAGAGTTTTACTTCTTCCTTTCCAATCCAGATGCCTTTCATTTCTCTTTCTTGTCTTATTGCTGTGTCAAAGACTTCCAATACAATGTTGAAGAGGAGTGGTGAAAGTGGGCATCTTTGTCTTGTTCCTGATCTTAAGGAAAATGCTTTCAGCCTTTCCGCATTGAATATGATGTTAGCTGTAGGTTTGTCATATATGGCCTTTGTTATGTTGAGGTATGTTCTCTTTAGTTCCACTTTGCTGAGAGTTTTTATCATAAATGGATACTGGATATTGTTGAATCCTTTTTCTGCATCTATTAATATAATCACATGGTTTTATCTTTTGATTTGTTAATGTGGTATCTCATATTAATTGATTTGCAGATATTGAACCAACCTTGCATCCCAGGAATAAATCCAACTTGATCATGGTGTATGATTTTTAATGTATTGCTGAATTCAGTTTGCTAATATTTTGTTGAGGATTTTTGCATCAATGTTCATAACAGATATCAGCATATAGTTTTCTTTTTTTGTAATGTCTTTGCCTGGTTTTGGAATCCAGGTAACGGTGTCCTCATGAAAAGAGTTAGGAAGCCTTCCTTCTTCTTGAATTTTTTGGAACAGTTTGAGAAGAATAGGTGATAATTCTTCTTTGAATATTTGGTAAAATTTGCCTATAAAGCCATCCAGTCCAGGACTTTTGTTTTTTGGGAGTTTTTGATTACTGATTCTATTTCATTGGTGGTAATGGTTGGTTCAGATTTTCTGTTTATTCTTGACTCAGTCTTAGGAGATTGTATGTTTCTAGGAATGTGTCCATTTCTTCCAGATTGTCCAATTTGCTGGTGTAAATTGCTTGTAGTATTTTCTTATGATCTGTTGTATTTCTGTGGAGCCCATGGTTTTCCTCCTCTTTCATTTCTGATTTTATTTATTTGAGTTCTCTTTTTTTCTGGATGAGTCTGGCTAAGGGTCGGTCAATTTTGTTTATCCTTTCAAAGAATCAGCTCTTGGTTTCATTAATCTTTTGTATTGTTTTCTAGATTCTATTTCATTTATTTCCACTCAGATCTCTATTATTTCCTTCCTTCTATTCACTTTGGGCTTTGTTTGCTATTCTTTTTCTAGTTCTTTTAATTGTAAGTTGATTATTTGAGTTTTTTCTTGTTTCTTTAGATAGGTCTGTATTGCTATGAATTTCCCTCTTAGGACTGCTTTCGCTGTGTCCCATAAATTTTGAGTTTCTGTTTTCATTTTTATTTGTCTCTAGGTATCTTTTGATTTCTTCCTTGATCTCATTAACAACCCATTTATTGTTTAGTAGCATGTTATTTAGCCTTACGTGTTGTGTATTTTCCATTTTTTTTCTTATAGTTGATATCTAGTTTCATACCATTGTGATCAGAGAAGATGGTTGATATGATTTCAATCCTAAATTTATTGAGACTTGATTTGTGTCCTAACATGTGGTCTATCCTTGAAAATGTTCCATGTGCACTTGAGAAGAATGTATATTTTGCTGCTTTGGGGTAAATTGCTCTAAAAATATCTATTAAGTCCATCTGTTCTAGTGTGTCTTATAGGCCCATTATTTCCTTGTTGATTCTTTAACTGGAAGATCTGTTTTGGTGTCAATGGGTGTTAAAGTCTCCTACTATGAGTGTATTACTATTGATCTCTCCTTTTATGTCAGTCAATAATTATTTTATGTATGTAGATGCTCCTATGTGGGTACATAAATGTTTACTAGGGTTATGTCCTCTTGATTTAACAATCCCTTTATTATTATGTAATACCTTTTTTATCTCTTATTATAGTCTTTGTTTTAAAGTCTATTTTATCTGATGTAAGTATTGCTACCCTGGCTTTTTTTTTTTTTCATCTCCGTTTGTGTGAAATATCTTTTTCCACCCTTTACTTTCAGTCTGTGAGTGTCATTTGATCTGAAGTGGATCTCTTGTAGACAGCATATGCATAGGTCTTGTTTTCTTATCCATTCAGTTACCCTATGTCTTTTGATTGGAGCATTTAATCTGTTTACATTTGAAGTGATTACTGATAGGTACATTATTACTGGCATTTATATTTTTATTTCTATTTTCTTTTTAACCTCTTCTCTTTTTACAGAAGACCTTTTAACATTTCTTGTAATGCTGAGTTGGTGGTGGTGAATGCTTTCAGCTTTTTCCTATCCAGGAAGCTCTTTATCTCACCTTCCATTTTAATTGAAAGCCTTGCTGGGTAGAGTACCTGTGGTTGTAGATTCTTGTTTTTCATATAACTTTGAATATTTCTTGCCATTCTCTTCTGGCCTGCAAACTTTTCATTGAAAAGTCAGCAGACATTCTTATGGGGGTACACTTGTCAGTAACTAGCTTCCTTTGTCTTGCTGCTTTTAAGATTCTCTCTTTGTTTTTGACCTTTGGCATTTTAATTATGATGTGTCTTGGTGTAGATCTGTTTGAATTCCTCTTGTTTGGACTCTTTGTGCTTCCTGAACTTGCATGTCTAATTCATTTGCCAGGTTTATAGAAGTTTTCTGTCATTATTTCTTCAAACAGATCCTTAATACCTTGCTCTCTCTCTTTCTCTTGAGGTACTCCTATAATCCGGATTTTTTATGCTTCATGTTGTCTCAGAAATCTCTTAAACTATTCTCATTTTTTTAAAATTCTTTTTGTTGTTGTTGTTCTTCTGATTAGGTGTAATCAGCTACCTTGTCTTCCAATATGCTGATTCGATTTCTGCTTCATCCAATTTACTGTTGAATTCTTCTAGTTATTCTTCGTTTCAGTTATTGTATTCCTCATTTCTGTCAGGGTTTTTTTTTTATGATCTCTATGTCCTCTTGTATGCTACTATATCTCTGTTGAGGTTCTCATTGCCCTCATCCATTCTCCCTATAAGTTCATTGAACATTCTTAAAACTGTTATTTTGAACTCTGTCTTTGGTAGGTTGCTTGCTTCCATTTCATTTAGCTTATTTTCTGGAGTTTCTCATGTTGTTTCATTCGTGGCATGTTTCCTTGTTCTCTCATTTTATTAGCCTCTCTGTGTTCATTTCTATGTATCAGGAATATTTGTTTCATCTCTCAGCCTTGGCCAGATGGCCTAATGTGGAAGGCATCCTGTGTGGCCCAGTGGCACACTCTCCCTGATCCTTTATGCCAGGAGCTCTGGACATGACCTCTGTGTGGGCTGTGTGTGATCTTCTGTTGTCACCAAGCCTTTATTGTTCTTAGTAGAACAGTGGGTGGATTAACGTTCAGGCTGTCTAATTGGGGGAATTTGCTACACCCACAGGATAAGAGTTGTTGTGTAGGGGTTGACCCCACTGAGTGAGATTTGCCCTAGCAGGCTTGTGTACTTGTTGCAACCACCCTTTGGTGTATCAATAATGGAACTAGTCAGGAGTTGCTCCATTGTGGTCTGGTGCCAGTCTCCATATGCGTTGGGCTCCCCGTTAGGCCAAGGTCAGCCACTACTTTTGTTTGCTCAGGGCTACCTGGTGAGAACTACAAAGCAATCTGCTGATGGTTGTTGCCTATACTGGATCACTGACATGTAGCTCACTGTGAATGCTTGGCCCTGAATTGGAGCAAGGCCTCAAAAATTTTTCAAATTTGAAGGCAGCCATAGACATACAGATCCAAGACACTCAACAAACCCCAAGCGAAGAAACAAAGAAATTCTCAGCAGGTTATAAAACAGCCAAATTTTCAAAACAAATGATAAAGAAAAAAACTTTAATGAAACCAGAGGAACAAAGGGACAGTGAAAGGGGGCTTCACAGTAGAAGCAATGAAAGGAGAGAACCATACTTTTGTATGGTTCTTACTCTGATATGTAGTGATGTAAAATGTCAAGCATGGGATGAATATTATAAACTCTATAGAAAATACAAAAATATACCAAAATATACAGATAATAAGCCAACAAAGGAAATAAAATGGAATTATAAAAGTTTTCAATTTATCCAAAGAAAGGGATGAGCTACAAAAAACGGGTGGTACAAATAGAAAACATGTGGCAAGAAGGTAGATATTTAAGCACAATTATATGATATAATCACATTAAATGTAAGTGTTCTAAAATTTCAACAAAAAGTAAAGACTCCCAAATGAATAAAAAAGGGATTTAATTTTATGCTGTCTACATTAAACCATTTAATAAAAAGACAGAAATGCTATAAGTAAAAGAATGGTATCACGTAATGAAAAATCAAAGAAAGATATAGAGGCTACATTAAAAAAGACAAAAGGATTTTAAAGCAAATAATATTACTAGGGTAGACAAGATCATTTCATAATAATAAG
This sequence comes from Eonycteris spelaea, assembly GCA_003508835.1. Taxonomy (NCBI): domain Eukaryota; kingdom Metazoa; phylum Chordata; class Mammalia; order Chiroptera; family Pteropodidae; genus Eonycteris; species Eonycteris spelaea. The sequence continues at coordinate 7,451,306 of PUFA01000031.1, read as the reverse complement.
ATGCACTTTATCAAAAGGACATAATTTAAAAAATTAATGACAGTAGGATAAAAACATTATGGTCTATGTACAATGGAATATCACTCAGCCATTAAAAAAAATATGAAATCCTACCATTTGCAAACAACATGGAAGGACCTAGAGGTTATCAAGCTGAGTGAAATAAGTCAGATAGAGAAAGATAAATACCATATGATTTCACTTATATGCAGAATCTAAGAACAAAAAGAACAAACTAATCAAAAGCAGACTCAAAATATCGAGGACAATCTGGTGATGGCCAGAGGGGAGGGGCATTTGGGGCCTTGGAGAAAGGAGTATAGGGTTAAAGAAGTACAAATTGTAGTTGATAGATAGTCACAAGGATGGGAGCAGGGCAAAGGGAATGCAGCTAGCAGTAAAGAAATGACTTCAGAGGCCAGAGGAGAGAAAGAGCAATCAGAAGGATATAAATGTCTAACCAATATACTGTATGCTTGAACTACTAATAAAATAAAATTAAAAAAAAAAAAAGATAGTGAGCCAATAACTGATAGACCTAAAGGAAAAGGAGACAGAACCAAAAATTTATTATGGGAGACTTCAAAATTTCTATCAATAATTGATAGAAAAAGTAGAGAAAATCAGTATGGCTATAGAGAAGACTTGAATAACATAATCCATCGATATGATATTTATTGAACGCTACATGTAATAGACATTATTTTCAAGGATTCACAGAACATATACCAAAATATACCATATCACTGGCCATAAAACAAGTATCAATAAAAATATCAATTTACAAGAAATTAATACTACAAAGTATATTACCTAATCGAAACATAATTAGGTTAGAAGTCAATAATAAAAATGTACATGGACAATCCTCAAGTATTTGAAAACTAAATGTAACATTTTTAAATAACCCATGGCTCAAAGAAATTAAAAGGGAATTAGAAAATATTTGAACTTTATGAAATGAACACATTGCATTAGAATTTGTGAGATGCAGCTAAAGCAGTATTCATGAGAGATTTTATAATATCGAATGCCTATATTAGAAAAGAAGAAATATCTCAAGAATTACTTGTACTTCCACATTAAGAAACTAGATAAAGTGGAGAGCATGTTAAACCAAAAGTAAGCAGGAAGAAAACCATTTTTAAAAGAGAAGAGCAGAAATCAATGAAACATAATAAAGTAGGCAACACAGTTGAATCAATAGCCAGTTCTAAAAGAATGAATAAACCTCCAGCAAACGATTCAGAAGAAGAAGAGAAGGTGCAAATTACAAATATCTGGAACAAGAAAAGGACATCACTGCAGATCCTTCATTCATTAAAATTTTAATAAATGAATACTATGAAGAATTTTATGTAAAGAAGTCCCATAACTCAATGAAATTGATAAATTTTTAGGAAGATACAAATTTTTTAGGAAGATACAAAGTTTAACACAAAACAAATAGGCAAACTGAAAAGCTTTGTATCTATTAAAGGTATTGAATTCATATTTTTAACTTCCCAAAATAAAACTTTGAGCACAGATGGCTTTGGTAGAAATTCTTTAAAACACTGAAATAAGAAATAATGCAAATTCTACACAAACTTTTCCAGAAAGTACAACAGGAAGGAATTCTTCCCAACTCACTGATGAGACCAGCATTGCCTTGATACCAAAACCAAAATAAAAATAAAAATAAAAATAATGGGAAAACAACAGAACTATATTCCTCATTAATACATATGTGAAAATCATTAATAAAAATTTAGCAAATTGAACCATTCCAGTAGTTCAAGGCATGTTTAACACTTGGAAATCAATGTAATTGCCCATATTAAGAGTTTTAAAAAGAAAATACATTTGAACAGCCCAAAAGATTCATAAGATAAATATGATAAAATTTACATTTTTTGGTCAAAAAATTTCCAGCAAATTAGAAATACAGAGTAACTTTCTCTATCTGATAAGGCAATCTACAAATAATCTACTGTGCATATATATACATAATGGGTAAAGACTAAATGCTTTCCCTCTCAAATAAAGGATAAGGCAAGGATATCTGCTCTAATTATTTCAACATTTTGCTGTAAATCATGGCCACAGCAATAAAGCAAGCAAGCAAGCAAATGAATGAATGAATGAATGGAATACATGTTGGAAAGGAAGAATTCAAACTGTCTTTATTCACAGGGCCATGTTTGTCTATATTAAAAATCCTAAGGAATTTCCAAAAAGGCTCCTAGAAATAATAAGTGAGTTTAACAGGATTATAGGTTACTAGGTCAGTATATAAAAAATTATGTTTCTATATATTAGCCAATGAATAATCAGAATTTAAAAAATTTTTAAATACATTTACATTAGCATCAAACATGAAGTAAATAGGAATAGATTTAACAAAATATGTATAAGTTATATTCACTGAAAACTGCAGATATTGCTGAGAAATTAAAGAAGACAAACATACAGAGCTATGCCATTTTCATGATCAGAGTTTTATATTTTGAGATCTATTTTCTCCAAATTGATCTATAGATTCAGTGCATTCTCAAACAAATTCCCAACAGACTGCTTTGTAATAATTGGCAAGCTGATGCTAAAATTCATATGGAAACCCAAGGGATCCAGAATAAATTAATTTTTAAAAATGAAGGACAAAATTAAAAGACTCACATTATCTGATCTCAATAACTACTCTACAGCTACAGTAAGTAAAACAGCATGAATATCAATGAAATAGGAAGTCCAGAAACAAATTCACACATATATTGATAACTGATGTTTGACAAATGTGTCAAAATAAGTCACTTTGAAAGGAGTTCTTTTTTTCAATATATTGTGTTGGAATGATTTTACCGCCATATTAAAATAAATTAACATTGACCTTTACCTCATAGCTCAAAATAAATCACAGACCCAAATAAAAATGCTAAAACTATAAAACTTCTAGAAGATGCCATAGGAAAAAAAACTGAAACTTTGTGTTAGTCAAAGATTTCTTAAATAGGACACAAAACGTGAAATATAAAAGAAAAATTAATGAATTATATTTCATCAAAATTAAAAACTTTACTCTTCAATAGATACTTGTAAGAAAATAAAATTGCAAACCGGGGGGGGGGGAGAGAGAGAGAGAGAATTTGTAAAACATATCTTATGGTAAATTATGATAGATTTTTCATAATCTATAAAGCACTCTTACAACTTGATAATAATAATAAGACAACAACCCATTAAAAAGATTTGAACAGACATTCTATCAAAGAAGGTATGTGAATAGCAAATATACACATGAAAAAATACTTAGCATCATTAGCTATTAGCAAAATGTAAATAAAGGCCACAACGAGATACCACACACATTCATTAGAAATGGCTAAAATTAAAAAGACTGACAATACCAAGTGTTGTGAGGCAGGTGGAGAAACAAACTATTCTACATTGTTAGTGAGAATACATAACAGGACAAACATTTCAAAAATCCATTTGATGATTTCTTATAAATGTAAGCATACACTTATCATAAGACCTAGCAATTCTACATCCAGGTATTTACTCAAGAGATATGTAAACATATGTCCACACAGACTTGAATATGAATGTGCACAGCAATTTCACTCCTGATATTCAACAACTGGAGTAACCTAAATGGCCATTAACTTGTGAATGGATAAACATTGTGGTGTAGTGATAATGGGATTATCTAATCATCAATAAGAACGTACAAATTAATGATGCATAAATATCAAAAACATAATACCAAGTAGAAAAAAAATCTAGACACAAAAGACTAGACTGTATGATTCCATTAGTATAACATTTTAGAAAAGGAAAAAAAAGTAGTTGATTCAGAGTCTGTAATTCATCATTAGAACTACAAATCATGTTCCCTAATAGTAAGTCATATACTTAAAAATCATGTGAATACCCAGCATGACAATTCCTTCGCATTGAACTATATATTTGGCATAGTTCCTTACCCCTTCCATGTTTCTAACCTCCCTCCATTTGTCATTACAGTGCAATCTTTCTCCATCACTTATTCCCTGCCATTACAATTCTTTTCTATACCCTAGTCCTTCCTATTGATATAGAAAACCAGGGTTCTACAAAGCATGCCTCTTTCCCATGTTTATTTTGTAACCAGCTCTGCCTTCCTTTTCTCTTTAATGTTTTCCATTGAACACTAACATTGGTTAATGGTACTATATGCCACAGCTACAATGTACTAACTCTCTGGATTTCCTGTCCTCACTCAGTTCCTAGACTTCTGCAGGTGGATAACAGTAGAATTCCATTTTACAGTTGCTAAGTTCTAAAGTCAGGCATAGAATTTGCATAATATCAAATTTCCTCTTGAAAAAGTCTTAGAAAGGGGTCACATTGCAAGCAATGTACAATTTTCTAGTGAATTCGTCACTCTTATGTTTGGAAAATTAATCACTATTTCTCTGGTTGAGCTGTAGCTGTAATAGTTGCTTGCCCTAGGGGGGTATTTTATTATATATATATAATATATATATATAAATATATATATATATATATATAATATATATAAAATTATATATTATATATATATTATTATATATAAATATATATTAATTATAATTAATATATATAATAAATAATATATATTATATCTATTATATATGTATGTATGTATGTATGTATGTATGTATGTATATTTAATCACTAGATTACTTTCAGCGCAGCAAGATGCTCTCACTAAGAAAGTTACATGGGAATAGAGATCACCTGAAGCTAGAGGGATTTGCCTCCATCTCATGCTCACTAGGTAGAATGGTAACTGAATCACCTACAATTATTGCTACTTTTGTTCTCTGTCCCTCTCTGTTTTTGCTTTAAACTTTGGACAGCACTAATAGTCAAGTTTGCAAATATTACATGCATTTATGATGCAATGAATGGCACTACATAGATGTATAAAGAGATATCTATGTAATACTTAGTGAGCATTGCAGCTAAAAATTTAAGTTTTATAGAAGGCCATATTGTTTCTCTTGCTCCTTTCGGGGAATGATGGTCCAGAGGATTGTAGAATGATTCTACATGATTCCAGATCACTACATCTAGGATTTACAGGCAAACCGTTATACCAGCCTCCCCTTCTCACACTCTGAGATAAGAGTGAGTAACATCAGTATCTCATGGCTACATCCTGACCGCCACGTGGCATGATTCAGAAGCCTACTGTCCAATTTCCACACCCATAAGTCAGAGCCAGTAGGGGATAAATCAGTAATGATAACTTTGGTTAGAAAAAAAGGCATCTATTTTAAGTTTGGGTTTGGATTTATTCATTCTCTTTCAAACTTTTGAGTTTTGGAAACATCGGCAGGTTTTTCTAGAGTTCTATTCCTTTTTAATTTTTAGTTTTCTTTCCTTAAAGACAATATAATCCATGTGTTTTGATTGGCTTTCTTTTTAAAAATTGATGAATTTTTTTCCCTAAGAGGTATATAACATCCAAGAAGACTTCAAACGTGCTTCCACAGAAGGTTTCTTTTGTTTTCCTTTTTTGAAACCTGGAAATTATTTTTTTGCCAAATATAAATTAATTCAGACATCAAAGGTTTGAGTTCAGGTTGAAACTTCATATCTGTGAATTTTGAATAGGTTCTAAATTTGGCAAAGCTATTCTAAATTTGACCTTTACAGCCACTGGCTAAAGAGGAATGTCTCTTGATTAAACGAATTTTCAGATCTAAATAAAATTTTAAAAAATTGAACAGTGAAGTTAATGATAAAAACTGAATGTCCTCATGTGCAAGGGGAAAGATCCAAATTCCTCAGAAGTTTTGGATCAACCATGGGTGTGGTTTAAGAAGCTCACAGGCACTTGCTTTTTTCTCACAAACCAAGTACTAGTATTTCAGAGGATTCAACAATGGCCTTTGTCAAATGTTCATGATTATAAAATTCAGAAAATGGAGCTAGAGAAGCACAAGCTTACTGAATGAAATCCCTTCTATCAAATATATTATGATACTTATAACACTTATGATACTTAACTCTGTCACTCTGCGTAGTCTTTTGGAAATTCAACAGTGAACTCTGTAATAGCTATCTATGCAAAGGAGAAAACTGTCCACTTTTTTTTTTTTTTTGGTCCATAGTCTCAAGCAAAATGTACATTTTCATGGTTGTTACTGTGATCACTACTACAATCCACTCATCCTAACAAGCAAGACTTGTTGGTACAAAGCAGCATGGAAACTGAAAAGTTCTGAGTGAAGCTAAATTACTGAGTGCTGTATCAATTTCCATCACTATAATATCCTGAATCCACCATTCTGTCAGATTCAAAGTTCTTGATCACACCTGATAAGTGCAGATGCCAGGCCTAGGTGTAAAAATGGACAGCATTCTCTACTTCAGGCTTTCTTCCCGCCATCCATTCACTACCTAATGATAGAAAACCAGCATCTCTCAAAAAAACCAGCCCCTCCTACTTGTTTCCTTAGATATTGCTTACTCTTCATCTCATGAGTAATTCACATTTGGCTACTTGATATTTCTTCAAGAGCATCACGTGTTTTCACCACTCCACACATGTTCCTGCCATTCTTAGAGCCTGGATTGCCTTTCCCTGCCTCTCAGCGTATTTAATTTTTACTCATCATTCAAACTCCCACTCACATGTTGCATTCTTTACTCCTCAGCTGCACGTCGCTTCAGTCAGAACTTATCACTCTGCACTCTATACTCCAATACTACTGTATTTAATACCATCAGTAGTAGTACTTAAAGTCTAATTAGTGCTACAACTAAGTTTTACATGTCTATCTACTCCATTGAATTTTTTAAATGTCTTATTTTCTGAGTGTCTACTTATCTGAAAACCTCCAACAACTGGCATTTAAAAGACATTCAATAATACTTAATTAATTAATACTCAATAAGCATAAGACATGTACTGGGTTGCATACGAAAGCACTGTGAAAAATATCATTCTTAACCACAAGCAGTTACATTCCATAATGCATTATACAAAAATAGACATTTAAGTGATATATTATCTAAGACAGAGTTGGCAACATTTTTGTGCGTGAAAGGCTAGATAATATAAATATTTTAGACTTTGTAGGCTACATATAGGCTCAAGCATATATTATTTTTCTTTATAACTTTTAAAAATGCAAATACCATTCATAGCTTACAGGTTGTACAAAAAAAGCTGAGCCAGATTTGCTCTGGCCCTGGTTTGCCATCTCTGATCTAAGAGCACCATCCAATAGAACTTTCTATGATGATGGAAATGTTTTCTGCACTGTTTAATATGGTAGTCACTAGCCATAGGTGGCTATTGAGCATGTGAAATATGGCTGGTCTAACTGAGAAACTGAATTTTAAATATTACTTCATTTTAATTAATTTTAATTTAAATAGTCACATGTAGTTCACCTACATGAGTAAATTATTTAGAGATTATTCAAATTACAAGCCCCTTAGAATTAGTTTGAATAGACTATTTGGTAACTGAACAGTTCCTTGAAAATATACCTGTGATGATGGGTTTCTTTACGCAATACAAGAAACCAGAAATCTCCCAAAGTTGCCTAAATGTTATTTATAAAAGTAAGATCTTTTATTTTTGCATATTCAAAGCAAGAAAAAAATTTCAGAGCTGATGACTACATGAAGTTGCTTCATTTGGTGGAATTTAAAAGTCAGGGTTAATTCTTGGCCATTGCTCTACAAAGAGCCTTCAACCTGTTAAACTTGAAAGAATTATTTTACCTGCTGAGAAATCGGTTTCAAATTCCCTTAAGGATTTTAAATGCCCCTGCCACCTCATCACATTTCCTAAGAATACACTGCCTTTCAAAATCATGAGGACCTAATCATTTAAGAATCCACAGGTTCAAGTGGCCAATGATTTCCATTCATTTTGCCTCCACTTGGTTTAAGGCATTTGCCATGGTGTTAGCATAATGAGGAGCCATGTGATGATAAGCTGAACAAGGAGGAGGTCAGACAAAACAGGAAGGTGTTGATGGATGATGAGAAAGCAGTGGATCAAGGAATTTGTGGGTTTCTTTGGTCAAAGAACTGTGGCAGGGGGTGGGCATTACAGGGGTAAGCTGGAAGTATAGGAAGTAGGATATGGAGTAAGTGAATTTCACAACTGAGATTTTGGAATTGGAGTAGTTACTGGTGATGACAAGGTAAGATGAAACTTGGCTGCAGTGCGGTGGAAAATGATATGTTTTTGGAAATGAGGAGGAGAATGAGAGGCCAGGGTGTTAGATGGGTCCTCTGTTGTACATGCTGAAGTCATAAAAGTGATGAGAGAATTAGGGCCAGGAACCAAAGTTTTCAGGGAACTAGGAATGGAGATGGAGTAGCATGATCGGCAGTATATAGGTGACAGTGACAATAAGAGGTAATAGGTGGTATAGCCATATGGCATCACATTATGTACCCCCAACTCTATTTATATGCACAGCTGCCTCCTGGGCAAAACTTAGAAGCAGATGATGCTGAGACCTATACCAACCAATAGTCTCCGCCCAACTTGACTTATCTTGGGTCAAGGCCACTTTCTGTTTTAGTTCTCAAATACAAAAGGACCAATTAAAACCTCAATTTTTGCCCAGTTCGCTAAAAGTACACATCCTGATTGCCTTCTGGAGTTGGGGACCTACATCTCTACCCTTTTGAGGGAGAATCTGGTAAGGAGTTATAGTAGTCAGGGCTCTCCAGATAAACGGGAAACAGAGGCAATGGGGGTGGGGGTATGTTTGTGTATGTAGAGAGAGGTTTATTTCAAGGAACTGGCAAGTTCAAAATATGCAGGTAGGCTGTCAGGCTAAAGACCTAGGGAAGAGTTGACACTGCAATTCAAGTCTGAAGCTAGTTGGCTGGCATACTGCCATATTCCTCAGGGGAAGTCATTCTTTTTCTTAAGACCTTCAATTGTTTGGGTGAGGCCCACCCTCATTATAAAGGGCAATCTGCTTTGCTCAAACTACTGATTTAAATGTTAATCTCATCTAAAAAAATACCTTTACAGAAACATCAAAGACTGAAAGTGGGAAATTGATATGACTTATGCAAGATTTCAACTTAAATATGGTACAGCTTCCAACAAACTATGTTTTCTAACTCAGAAGATACCATTCCTTGCCCTCAGGCAAAGTTAGCCAGTCCCTTGCATGAAGATATGAACAGACATTCTATAATGCTTATCAGTCATATCTTCTTATAGAGTCATCATTTCTTCTGCTTTCCTTTCCTTCTTTCTCAAAGGAGTTCTACTTTCTAATTATATGACTTAATCTTGCTTTTATTTCTTAAAAGTAAGTACATTTCTGCCTTCGCAGAATATGCTCAGCTACCAGGAGACACACACAATTTATATCTCTCTAAATAACTCTAGTGAAGTACTTAAGAATTTGGGATCTCCTACAACCAATTTTCTTTTCAGAAAGTCTCTGTTGATCTCTCATGAGTGCAGAAGATGTTAGCTGCTCTTAAACTTAAAAGTACTACTATCTGTATTATATCATATTGAATACAGGCAACTGATTATTGTTTTGGCAGAAGTCTATTAAAATATACAATGTTTTTGTTCTTGTTGTTGGAGATGAATACTTGAAAACAAATTCCTGGACAGTGATAATCTGTCTAAAAACTGTGGTGCCTGTGCCTGAATTGCAATGGAGCTGTTTATTAAAAAATGTAAATTTATTGCCTGACTCCTGTACTTATTAAATTGCTTTCAGTGGAATTTTCAAGGAACCCAAAAGGGAAAAAAGGGTACCATCCCTTTCTAACCCAGAAATTTTCCCATTAATGTTCCTTATATAATTCCACATGTATCAAGTAATTTCTCATCTTCCATCATTACATAGAAACCTGGAGGCCAACTGGTCACCCAAGGATGCTGCCTTATAAGAAAATAGTCAATCTTTTACTGATAAAGCCAAATATGGATTGTAAGAGTGAACAGCATATGCAAGCCATCTATAAAAAGAAAGAAAATGATATCTTTTGGATTCATTGGCTAATAATAATAGGAAGCCAGAGTGGCATGGAAATGTGAGGACACATTCAAGTTCAAGTGAACCTCAAAACTGTGTGGGTAAAAAACTGGCTAGGTGCATTAGACATATAGTGTAATTCTTTTTATCCTACACCCTTCACAGAATCCCAGCTGTAAAAGAACCTCAATGTCACCATGGCTTTTATCCTGGAAAGGAGTCATTTTGCCAAAATCTACCTTATTCTTCCTAGCTGTGCCATTCCTTCCATTTCTCTCTGAAGATAAATGGTTGCAACTCGAACCAAAGCCTTTGATTTGAGCTTGTGGGACTTCCTCTACTTGACAAAGTTCAATAATTTCATTTAGGCAAATTGTTAATTTGTGTATTACTTTCAAATTCTGTTGTGTTGAAATGGATTACTGTCCCTAGAGATTATGGAAACAATAAGTATCACTGTTTGGGAATTTCTCATTCAACCAATATAGTGCTCGTCAGGACCGAGAAGCCAGAAAGAATGCGTTGTGTCTGAGGCAATGTGCCACATCATTTACTTCCAAAACTCATATCTACCGAAGGTAATTTCATTCTGTTCTCCAGCTAGCTATATTCACTCAAGTTACTAAGTTGTGGCTCTCTATTTAGATTTATATTAATTTGATATTTGCATTGACCAGGTATTTTCTGTTCTTGAGTTTTTTACTTTATCTTTTTGGAGGTAAGATGTTGCAGAGTTGACTTTCAAGAAGTGCTCATGAGTATTATGTTCTCTGATTTCATGGCATTTTGAAATATTTACAATAAATGTAATTTGCACCTGTCCTCAGATAAATTATGATCTTTCAGCAGCCTTTAATTGGGAAAATCACCACACGAAGGCTGATTGTGGCAATAAGTGCTGAGAAAGAATGGGAAGAGGTAGAGAAGAGGAGGCAATATAGAGTGATTAAGGGAAAACTTTCAAAATGAGAATTGAGCCGAGCTTTGTGAAAGGAAAAGAATATCATCAAAGAGAAAAGGAAAAAGACGTCTTGGGCAGGGAAGTGGGTAGCGATGCATTTGGCCTGTTGGAGGGACAGATAAACAATCCATCTATCTGGAAAGTGTGTGTTGGAGCCAATCTGTCAAAAACTGACAAACATCATTTAACACAGCTTTGTACCATTTCTGGACACAAGAGGTAAATTGGCACCTGGTCTCCTACAAGCTCCTACTAGATTAATCCAATGGCTACCACTTAAATCCCTTTGCCCGCTGACCTTTCTGAGGCACTTTACATTCCTAACACTTCCTTTCTTTTTTGAAATTCTGGTTTTTATTGGTCTATCAGTTACTTCCTGAGTTTCTGTCCTCTTTGTCTGGGTCTGCTCTGCCTAATCCCCTTCATTTGGCCAATCATTGACTGTGGTGCTCCCATGGGATCTGTCCTTGACTCTGTTCTCTTCTTCTACCATCTTTCCTTAGGAAGTTCATCTGTCCACTTGCACCACATCAACTACTGTCTCAAGACAAATGACCCCTAAAGAAATATATGAAAAGCAGGCTGGATCTCTCCTGAGTCCCAAATTCCTATAGATATTCTATCTTCACCTGGGTGTCCCAGATGCTCCTCACATTTGTCCTGTCCCAAACTGAGTTCATGTCCTCTTCTCCCCAGCCTGCTCTTTTTCCTATATTCTTTATCTCAGGATGATTCAGATGTGAAAAGAGAAAGAAAAGCAAAGGGACAGGGAAGAGACAAGGAAGGAAGCACCAAATCCTATAAAGTCCTTTCATGTCTTCTTCCTTTCCCATCCCAACCACTAACATGCTAGGTCAGGCTCTCTTCCCTTCTCACCTGTATTCCTGTACCTGGTTGCATGTGGGCCTCCAGTCTTAACTTACCCATCCATCTTCCACAGTTGGTCACAAAGATTTAGCAAAACATAAAACTGAGAATTGATTTGAGTATAAACATTCTTACCTTCATGGCCAACCTGCCCAAATTTATTTTTCAGTAATTCCATCCTTATAAAAGCACTTTTTTTTTTTCTAAAATCAAACAAAACTTCTATGACAGCCCCAAGCATACTCTGATCTCTGACTTCAGAGTCTTCCCATGCTACACTCTCACTCTGTGTAAATTCTGTGTTACCTCCCTCCACCTGGTCATCACTCACTGATCCTGGAGGGCTCGGCTTGGATGCTCTTTTCTCTAGAAAGGCTTCTTATCCTCTGGCCTACATTAGGCTGCTCAACTTTACTCTCTCAGAGCTTGGATGTACTCCACAATCCTAGGCTCAAAGACTCTTTTATAATTCTTTGTGTCCAGGCCTGCCTGCCCTTCTGAACTCTAAGCTCAGGAACACCAGAAACTCTAATCTGATCTGTGTCATTAGCCCCTGGCAGCACACCTGGGGAACAGTAATTGGGAATTCTATCAATATTACTTATTTTAAGATCACCCAAAGGATGGTGTTTCTGGAACACATGATATCAAATAAAGACAGTAGGACAGAGACTTGAAATTAAGACTATCTCAGAAAATCCAGGTGTACGGTTATTGTAACATAACACCTGCTGGGTGCTATGTGATTTTTTTGGATTTCAGAACTCAATGTTGTCCTTTTCCTCAGCTCACCACATTACCTTAAAAATGTTTTAAATAATGCAGACTGAAATGACCTGAGAACCCCAAGTGCCTGTTGCCCATTCCTCCAGCACATCTCATTGGGGTGGTGGGGTGGGGAGCTCATTTAGGAAACTACATCTTCCTTTCTCACTATACCAAGAGCCTTGCACTTTGGGACTGTGTCATAGCTGTTGAGAAAGTAATGAAGTTCAGCCACACAGCCAGGGATAAGAGCACCATCCAGGATCTCTCGTAACTGACCAGGAAACTCTGTCCCAACAGGAACCCATTCAATCACATCCTTGTGGGGTTTGTCTTTCCAATGAGTTCTTAGTGCTTGTGGCTCTCCTCAGTCTCCACTTCTTAATATCTCAAGGAAGTCCTTTTGCTCCCAATACCTTGCCAGTGTTTTCCCATGCTTTGTAATCAAAGTTGGCAGCACAACTCACACTCCTTCTGTCACCTCTGAAGCATGCCATGCAGGTGCATGCCCTGATTAGGAAAACATCCTGAAAAGATCTAGCCTTTTTTTTCCTTTTATGCTCACAAAACTCAAGGAGCTCCAAAATACACCCACACCTTACCTCTTTCTACTTTAAACTCTCATTTGGTAATTTCTTTGGTTTCTGAACATTTCTTCAATGTCTATGGATGGAACAAAGCATTTCTCCCAAGTACAAGATGATCTCCTACTAGTTAAGAGGATCTGAGCAGGCTTCGTTCCTCCTCATTCCTCTTTATCTTTCACACCACACCTAGGAGTCTCTGACTCTGAGCCTCATTCTTTACACATATAAATGAGAAGTAACAGTCCTCATGTATCTGTGAGTCAAACAATAAACTTCAAATTTTAAATATTACACGTCAGATAGAATTTGTAGGAAAAGCTCTTTTAAGAAACAGGTCAGCTGGGAAGTTGTCTTGTTACTATAAGTAATGCTAAACCATCACTGGCTAAATAGTGCACTAAAAAGCATTTGGATTTATCAGAAAAAAAGTACTATATGTGGTTAGAGCCTTTTATAACCTATTTAGAAAAGGAAAGGAAAGCCCTTCAAGAGACATAATTGAGTGACCACGACTGGTCATTATACAACATTTAAGGAGGGTAGAACTGGGTTTCTGCAGAACTGCTGTTTTGCTGAGTGGGATGTGGAGTTTGCCCAGAGCTGAATGGCTTTGGGCAATCGAGGAGCTGTGAGAGTTGTTCATGCAGTCAGAAAGTCCTTCCCACCTTTCCTAAGAATATGCCAATCTTCTTTTCAAATACAGGGACAAATACAGGTCCTACATTCAGGGACAAGAGTAAAACCAGTATGTTGTTTTTTTGTGTTCTAGTGAGGTGCAATGGCAAAACACATCATCTTATTGAATTTATAAGATTGTGTTATACTATTTTAAGAAGCTGGGATGGGAGGGGTTGGGTTAGCATGTTACATACTCTTAATGTAAAGAATGGATCCTTGTACACAACATTTTGGACAATAATACTGTATAGAATTTCCTTTTGTCATGCTAATTTCAGGCTTACCAGAGTTTTGCTACTTCCTAGCCAGGCCCTCCAAGAGAGCAGCTTACAGGTGATGTTCAGGGATTGAATGCATTCTCCTTTCCCATCACCCACATTGGCCTATTGCTTCTACAGCTCTTCATAATACCTGAAAAAATCTCATATTGTTTATTTGAAGTCAATAAATTTTTCACACACATTAATGGGATTTTTCCAGCCATTTGAGCATCATCATGAAATTTGATTTTTTCTTCTCCCCACCACTGGGTCCCATTGTAAGAAGACCATAAAATGCTTGCCACAACCTCATATTTGCATGGGCCTCCAGTTATAACTTGAGCAAGTTCATGCTCCTGGGCCTTCCAACAGATGCATAATTATGTTGTATTGTGCAATATCATCCAAAGAATTTCCCAACATATTTATGCAAATGTGCCTCAATTACTCTATAGTTGGCAAAATGTACACTCAAAAATGATCCAAAGAATTGTGTCATCTCTATAATTTAGTGGTTACAAGAGGGAAAGAGGGAAGAGAGGAGGTACATAAGGGTAAAGGGGATCAAATATATGGTGATGGAAGGAAATTTAACTTTGGGAAGTGAATACACAATGCAATATACATATGACATATTGAATTGTACACTTGAAATCTATATAATTTTATTAACCAATGTCACCTCAATAAATTTAATTAAAAAAGAATCATACCATCTCTAGGAGCAATGACATTCAGTACGTTGTAGTTAAATTTTGCATTCTGAATTTCCATATCAAATGCCCTTAATAAATATAGTAGAATGATTACACACACACACACACACATATCTGTTATTTATATCTGTTGTTATCATGACAGTCTCAAGCCATTGGAAGCCATATAGAAGTGTCAAAAGTTAAGCAGACTGGCTGGGGACTTCAACTTCAGCTCTCCACTTATTAGCTGTCGGAACACAGGAAAGGCACTTAATTTTATATCTGTGAGATGGGACCAAACATCTAATATGTAGGGTTTTTATAAGGATTAAATAAGATAAATTCTACAAAGCCCTTAGACAATTCCTACAACAATCTATAAATTTATTTATTTATTTATTTATTTATTTATTTATTTATTTATTTATTTATGATTCCACAATACCCTCCAAGCAGAAACATAAGGGGCTAAAAGATAGACTCATCTTATTTTATCCTTTTCCACTAAGACTACAACGAGACACGTTAAACTTTGGGAGGATTCTCAAATCTTTTTCCCATTTTGGTTACTCATTACTCTATCTTGGTAGTGTTTCCCAAAATTAAAATAAAGTGAGAATGTACATAAAACTTTCATAGGCTATGATATTTCTAAATATAAATTCTATGGGGTTGATCTAAAGAAAAAACTGGTTGTAGAGAGATCATAATTCAATTCTCACATGAAAAATGAATTTCACAATAAAATTAGCTCAATGTCAGAATATCTGGAATGTTCTATATACTAAGTGTAAGAATTTTAAAGATACTAAGGAGTTCAGAGAAGGAACAGATCAGCCAAAACCTATGCCAGCCAGGTTATCTCTGTTCCAGGAATCTCTAGAAGTAGTCTAAGAACCAATGATGTAGAAGCTCTAGATGAAAGAAGTAAGTCAGTTCATTCACATAAGTCAACGAAGATTGTCCCATGCACACTCAAGCTTAGCCTTAGTTTTTCCTCTTGTTGTTGTTAAGTGTAGATATAGTAGCTTTCATTGTCAGAGCGAAGTGTTTGCCATAAAGGGTAACGTGCACCCTATGGTGTAGCAAACTATGCAGGAATGATTAGAGGAATCTTAAGTTCACGGTGAGTTTCTAGAGAAACTTGTTTTGTGAGATCTCTATATACTTTTGGTGTAAAGCTATTTTAAAGTGGACTTCTAGTATATGGCTTTAATACTTTGGACCTTGGTCTTCTGAGCAGCCATCATATTTACAAAATTCAGGTTTTTCTGCCTTGTTTGTAAATGAAATGAACAGCTCTAAAGGGGAATTTTAAAAAAACTATCCCTGTTCATTGAATTTTTGCAAGTCTCTGAGTCACTTCGGTTTATACTAATTCTGAATGTGTAAAAGTAAAGAGTATAATTTGGAATGAAGAATGTTCTAGCCAGAGTTTTGGATTCACTAAATGATATCTCCTCCTAGGGTGTTTTTAATCTAGTATTAAAAAGAGGAAACGTTTCTCTTACACTTGAATATACAAGTTTTTCGAGGATCCCTTCCAAAGTGTCATCATTTTCTCAGATGCCTCCCCCTTGTCCCTCTCTGTCTTGCAAGTGTTGTATACCAGGCAGTACCATCACCTGGGAGGGACGACCTTGTTCATGTATTCTTGCATAACCCATTTTAGTGGCAATGGTGCATAGGTTAATTTCTTCATAAGCTCCAGGAATATACATATTGGGAAGAGAACATTTTAAAAAGGAATATTTAAAATGTGTTCTTGTTGCACCTTCTGGATGAGCTGTTCCCTTCATTAAGTTTGCTTGTCAGCTGCATACTAAAACTGAAAACAGAAAACTGCCATCTTTTTTAAACAAAGCAAGTAAGCTAGTTCCTACTTATTTTTTAATTATAATAAAAATATTTTAAAAATTGAAAGGATCTGAAAAAACTTTGTTTCTCTTTGTGGCAGAGACCTCTAGCTGCCCATCAAAATCCTTTCTTCTCTTTGAGCACAAAGCTAGACTATATTTTTCAAAATCCCTTTCAGTTAGGTATGGTCATAAACTTAAGATTATTTTAAATGAACATAAGCAGAAATAACATCAGGCTTGACCACAAAAACCTCCTATGTTTGATTTCCTATCATCTTCTCCTTCTACTTGACTGGAATATTTATGTCTGGGCAGAGTGAACAACCATCTCAATGACAGGACTTTTCTAGTTTTATCACTGAAACTCTCACATCTCAGGAAACTCTTCAGTCCCAGGCAAACCAAAATGGTTGGTCACCCTACCTCAGAAAGCAACATGTTGAAGATGTTATAGCCATCATCAGTCTGGGCCCCTGAATTACCACATGGTGGGAAGCCACCCTGATAAACTACATAGTAGAACTGTTAACTAAACAAAATATGAAACAAACTTTCATTTTATTGTGCCATTATATGTTTTATTTTTTTGTTTTACAGAATATGTCCTAACTAATAATCTTCAAAAGGAGAAAGCTGAGACATGTCTAAAGTAAAATCATAATAAATTATAGGAACAATAAAACAATAAATAAATACAAATTATGGAAGGAAAGAAGGAAAAGAGAGAGTCAGAAATAAAGAGTGGGAGAGAGACAGAAGGAAGGAAGGAAGGAAGGAAGGAAGGAAGGAAGGAAGGAAGGAAGGAAGGAAGGAAGGAAGAAAGGGAGGGAGGGAGGGAAGAAGGAAGGAAGGGAGTCAAGTCAGGGTAACTAAAAAAAAAACTTGATTTAATGTTATTCAAACTATCCTTCTCATGAGAAGTATGTGACAACAGCTGACATCAGACCCCCAGTGCTAAGTAGAGGTTGGCTCCCACAGCTGTTCTATTCAGCCACACACTTGGGAGAATGCCATAGCCAAAAGCAGAGAGAGCTATATGTTCTCTTCACAAGGTGTTAAATCAGTGAAGTTTATTGCGAAAGTTTATATTTCTTGAAGACAAAAGTTGCAAACTACAGCCTGCAAGAACGTGTCATTAACCTGCACAGTATTTTTTAAATGTGTAACTTTGAAAACCTTTAGTCTATGTAGTAGGCATTTTACATTTCAGCTAGAGCTTACACTCCACCCCACACACATATTTCCTATCATATTTCCAATATCATTAGATAACTTCTTAACATGAATCTTAAAGCAAGAGTTCTCAGGAACTCATGGATTCTTATCAAAAAGAGGAGAATTTAGCCTAGATGAAACATGGAGGAAATTCTCCTAATGTTTCTGATTTTTGGTGTGTGCTTTGGGAAAGAGGTACTGAAGACAGGAATGCACTGCACAGCTCAGTGAGGATCCAGGCAGTGGTGAACTGGAGGGTTCAGACATCAGCTTGCAAGAAGACCCAGGAAGTTGGAAGGCTAAACATGAAAGCTGTCACAGCCCCTGATCCCCCTCAATCCCTGTCAGCTTAAGACCAGAATCAGGGTTGTAGCTGGGTTTTGAAGATGGAAGCTGACCACAAGTCTCCATCACCTATAAGACATCTCCACTTTTATGGCTGGATGTGTGTATGACATATCATTTTTCAATAAATTGCAAGTCTTTGCATAAGTTTTTGAAAGAAATGATGATTTCTTCTCTCAGATATTCCAGGACACCCATGGAAGAAGGCTCTGCTAACTATTATGAAATTAATTACTTGGAGAAAGTTATTTGAACAAAAAGCACTGACTAAAGTGTTATACAACCCTAATGCAAGACAGAGACATAGTCCTGATGCAAGGAGTTTTGAAAGTCCCAGGAGAGGCAGGAAAATGTGCTGTTCCTTTTGCACTCCATATCTCCAGAAAAGACGTCAGTACTGCAAGAGCCACCAAAGAGACTGCCTTAGTTATGCTCAGCACAGATAGTGAGAAAGTGCAGAATTAGAATATCATTTCTAGTTGAGACAAGGGATATAATGCTATATGTCCAAGGGAAAAGAATTCTTTGATCCTGTTTTGCTTCCATCATTTCTGTCATTTAAAAGTGACTTTCAGACTATAAGGAATCATGCTGACAAAATAATTTTAAATAAAGAAATCATATTACAGAGCAGATTTTGCATTATCTCCCAATATGAAAATATAAACATCAATATGTATGTTTGCATGTGCATGTATGTGATTACGCCTGTATGTATGTGCACATACATATATGTATGGGGCAGTGGTGGAGGGGAGGCTGAGGAAATATATCACAAGATGTGAAAAGCAATCATTACTAGGTATCGGGAATATGAATGATTTTTGGTCTGTTTTTATATTTCATGATCTTCTACATGTATTACTTTTCTAATCAGAAAACCACATATAACAAATAGATTAAAAGGAGAGGGTGGTTGCCAGAGACAGATGAGGAGAGACAGAGGAAATGGCTGCAATGAATGAGTTGAGGTTTCCTGAGCTGCACATCAGACCCCAGCGTATTAAAAGAACATGCAGATGTGGTCACAGAACCAGTGTCAGCAATCCTAGAGGGATATTAGAAAGCAGATGTGGTTCCAGAAGACTGCAAATTTACAATGTTGTCCAGATTTTCAAAAGAGGGGGACTGGTGAATTTAAGAGGCTTAATCCTAAGGCATATGACATCAACCCTGCATAAATTCAAGAATAGATTATTAAACAGATGGCTTCTGAGAATTTTGCAAAGGAAGTTGTGGGCTCCCTAGGAACACATCATGCCAAACGAACCTCATTTCTTTTTTTGGTTGGACTAAGGGATTTGCAGGAGAGAGGGGCCATTGTTTTGACACGGCACCTGATAGTCTTTACTGACATCTGCTAACACTAGAGCTTTCTTCACTGGTGGAATCAGGCAAATGAGGAGAGACAAGAGCAGGCACACCCTCTAGGATGGAAGAGACATTTGGGAAATTGACCACATGTCTGCGATAGGAGGAAAAGGGAGAAGCAGGTCATGGTGCGGTTCCCTCTGCACGAACATCCCTCCAGAGCTCACCAGACTGGCTCCTCATCACTCAAGCGTCACCACTTCAGGAAAGGCCCCCTGACCACCCAAACTGAAGTAGCTCCTCTCTTACCCCTCATTGGTCACTCTCATTTGTTTTTCTTCCAGAGCACATCTCTCTCTCTCTGAAATTATTCTATTTATTCACTTGTTTGTTGTCTCTCTTTTCACTATAGTATAAGCCCTGCATTGGTGTGGACCATATTAATTTTGTTCAAAGCTCAATGTCCAAGGACTGGCATATAGTTTGATTCAAGAAATATTTGTCCTGTTAATGAAATCTGCTCCTACTCTACATTTTGTCCCCTGGTCATATCCACAAAAATGCCTTATTTCAAGGAGCTGTTGTCTCCTCTCCCTCATCTGTGAGCACCAAGGCCTCCAAAGAAGCCTCCCAGCATGACTGCATTTTCTTCACTGCTCCACTATTTGCTCTGATGAGAAGCAAAGATGTTTGGCAAAATTCCCAAACATGTAAATCCTCTCCCACTAATAGCAGCCACCAGGTCACGAGGTGAATGAGCAGGGGTCACTTTAGCAAATGACATGCAATTATTACAAATGAGGTCTCTGGCCTCAAACTGTGGGATGGAACACTTCACCCTGGTCAACATTGTTTGTTACACATGACTAGTATGGCCCATTGTGGGACAGATTTTCACCATTTCAGCAGCCAAACATGTCCCTCCCTCTCCAGAGAAGAGCCAATTAGCAGGTTGAGCAAGGAGCAAAGAACTTTCATCAGCACTTCCCCAGAAGGTAGTAGAGGTTCCCTCTCTCTGGGCCAACACAGCAAAAAGGGAGAGGAGGCAGATAGTCCCAGAGGCTTAGAATTCTGCTGTTTCATATTGAGTAAGTTCCCCAGGTCTTAAGCTCATCCTAGAACATGCCTAATACTTCAGTTTTACAGTCCCTGAGGACAGAAAGGAAGCACCTGATGCAGTTGTTAAGAGGATAGACTCTTGAGGCCAGGCTGCTTGGCTTCAAATCACAGCTTTACAGGTCACTACCTATGTTACTTTGAGCAAGATAGTTAAATCTCTCTGTGCCTCAGTTTCCCCCAGCCGTAAATAGGGGGTAGGATAGCATCTACTTCATAGGCTTTCTGCAAAGATTACATTAGCTAATAAATGTAAAGTACTTAGACTTTAAAGTACCACGGCTACATATATTAAGCACTATATAAAGTTTTTGCCATCGTGATAAATCCATAAATGCCTAATAATTCAGTACATCATAAGGGCCTTAGCATGTATTAAGCACCTGCATTTTCATTAATCATTAAATTCTATGTTAAATTCCAACCTCTACATTAAAAGAAGAACAAGGACAGGCAATTACCACACCAAAGGGTAATAAAGAGAACTGGTAAAGATCTAGATTCAAATTCTATGTCTACCACCTTCTACCTATGAGACTTTGATCATGGCATTAATGCTTTTCAAGGTTTTACTTAATAATTTCTTAAATTAAAAAAATAGGGCAATAGTAATTGTTCAGATTTTTTCATGGAGTATTGTAGATCTAGTAGGACATATATGATAGGTACTTTATATAAAAAAAAGTGATATTATTATGACATAAAGTGTTCTCACTGCCACCAGGAAAATCACTAATGTCACTTCTGATTTTCATTGTCATGAGAAAATCTCAAAGCAGGAGCTTTCTGGATATAGGTTTTGTGTATGACAAAATATCATTTAAAACATTTACATTATTAATAATCATGTTAGTATGCGATTATTGGTTTCAACTAATGAGAACACCTAAAAAGTGCCTTCACCAAAGATATAGATATTCAGTTATTATTAAGCATGAATACTTTAATTCAAAGCATTCTCTCATGGTAAGAAGGTTATTTTTTTAAGATGCTGCAGATGGGCTTTGCAAGTTCATTTGTCAAACAAAATAATCAGGAATGTAATATATATAATGCCAAACTACTGCTGATGTGCAATATTATTCCTCAAATATTTTTGAGTGCCTGCAATTTTCTAGGTTCTAGGAAAAAAAAAATAAGACAGGAAAGGTTATGGTCTCAACACACAATCTAATAGAGGAGACTGGCAGTAAGCTAGATTGAAGATAAATAAGCAAGATGATTACAAATAAATTTGTATGATAAATTTGATAAATAGAAAGGCATGCTAAGAGGAGATGTCTTTAAGAAAATGACATTAAAATCCAAAAGATAAAAATGTTCTACCTTGTGAAAGATGGGGACAAGTGTGTTAGGTAAGTGCTAAGAGCCTAAGATATGTGAAAGACCTTGGAATGTCTAAGCAATTGAAAGAAGACCCAGATGACCAAAGAAATATGAGTGTAGGGGGAAGAAGAGAGTTGGATGGAGAAGCCAGATTGGAAAGTGCAGAACTTTGTTGGCCATGGAACAAAATTTAGATGTTATTCTAAGAGCGAAGAAGAATTTAGACTGCATAGGGACATGCTATCAGTCAACCTTTCATAGGCTGTATTCAACAATGTTTCTTTTAGGGTTTTTTTTTTTTTTTGGTTCTGCAATTTACTAAGAAGCTCCATCTACTTTCTGCATGAATATTCAATGTCTTAGATTATTCCAAAATACTTCCACTTATCCAAGAAGTCAGATCTAATTTGGGTGACACATTTTGGACCTGAAAGATGTTCAGCCCATTTCTGGATAGTCTTATGACTAAATTAACTCAGAGAGTCCAAATCTCTTCTACTAATGCCCAGGGGTATTGAGGAACAGATACAAGACCAATAAATGAAAACTGTAGAAAGGCAGATTTCAACTTAAAATAAGGAAAGGCTTTCTAAAATTTAATTGTTTTACCGGTCTGGAATAGAGCTGGATTTGGCCCACAAGCCACAGTTTGCCAACCCCTGGATGAGGTCAAAGATGGTAAAATGGCATCTCACAAATGTCACATAGGCCCAGACATGTTTCATTTGGCCCAAACGTGTTTTAAAATAGAAAACATTTAAAAGTTAGAGGATTTTACTAAAAATCCAGATTACTAGCTTTTCTTAAGAAAGTAGAAGATCAATAACACGGAGCCCACATTCCTACATGTCAACAAGTGCCAACAGTTGTCTGGAGTTGAGTAGTGGCTGCCTGCTTTGGAGGGAACATGGGCTCTCCAGGTCACCACAGACCCCCACCACAGGCCTGTTACCTTCTTGACTTTGGGATTTAATATCAGTTGCCACTTAGCATCATGCTCACCCATTTTTCCCCTTATAGTAGAGAATTATTTGTCCAAACCTGCATCTATATCAAATGTATGAAAATAAAAGACAGATTGAAAAAGTCACATTTCAAGAAAAATGAGAGAAGGCATAGGCATATGGGTTTAATATGCATACAAAGGATGCTGTGTTGAAAAAAATCATTATTTCTATTTTTCTTTTTTTCAATTTTGAATTTAAACTATTTACATATTTATATCATGTTACATCCTTACACCATAGTTCGGTAACTATAAAAACCCATTTCTGAATTTGATTTTTTTTTTTCTGGGCCTGCTTTATTTGTCTGTTACCTAGCTGGCTCCCACAGGTAGTTGACTTTGTATCCCTGAAATAACCGACATACAGGTAGTAAGTACCCCATTCCTAAAAGACAGAAAGCTGGTGAACAATTCAACTGGAAATATTTGTGTTGTGAATCCTGCCAAGGCTAGAGGCTGTTTGATAATCTCTAACACTTGCAATTCTAGAACCTTTGCAGTCTGAATCCCAACCATGGCAAAATAGCTCAATTAGTAGTGCAGTCATTTCAGCATTTGAGTAAATAATTGATTGATCAAACAGGAGTCCATTCCTTTCATAAAAAACAGGCACAAGTACCAGCTTCATGAACAGAGCTCAAAGTACAAGAGATATGGATATTTTATTTAATACAGGAAGAAAGCCAAAACTAACAATTGAGGCATAGGGCAGATAACGGCTGCAGAGCAAGCTAAGAGAATCCTTTATCCCCACATACAGCAAGTCCTTTTCCTTTCTTTCTCTTCTGACAACGATCAGATAACACATGCTTCCTTTACCCATTTGACTTCCAGGCTCTGGAGTGAGTTTGCCTCCCATTCATTTGCTTGGCTACAGAGTTATTCAGTTTTACTCTTTAACTTTTCTTTTTAATTTGTGCTGAATTAACCTCCTATAAAAGGAGGTACCAAAAAAAGAAAGCAAAGAAAAGAAAGGGAAAAGTTGGGGCACATGAACTAACCTACACAAACACTCTTTGACTTAAAGAACACCCAAATAAAAAATGAAAAATTACTGATATTGATGGTGACTAAAAAGATCTATGCCCAAACACAATAATTGTAATTGTGTAAAGACATAGTTTTCATTGACATGATTAAAAATAAATATGCAAAAATGAAAGTTGTTAGAAACAAAAAATATGACAGCTTGAAATTACTAAGTTCCCTATAATTTTACATTATTTTTAAAATAAAAAATCAAATAAAAGTATGACAGCATAAAATACATCATAAAGAAAATCATTTGAAAACAAATGAGTGAAATCTATCGTGAATCTCAAATAACTGTGATGCCTTCTGATCATTTTAAAAAGACAAACTAATAAGCCTTTTAGGCAGAAATATGAAGACAGTAGATTAAGCTGTTAAAGCAGTTAAGTACATCTTATAAAGAAGCTCTGGGCAAGGCCTGTCATACAATTTAAAGGTTTTGTGATCTACTATGTGCTGAAGGAATTTCAGTTCACCTTTTGCTTGTCTAAGGATGCCACTTAAAACAACTAAATTGCATGTCATTAATGTGAACATTCTCCAGATGACTTTTATAGGACTAGAAAAATATTATCCTTTGTCCTCCCCTGACATAGCTCTAGTTTTAAGATTGCATGCTTACCACTCATAAATGCACGAGGGCCCAGTCAGATACAGCATAAATAATTTACCTTGCACATTGTGCTTCAGATCAGTGCTCATTAAGTCTTTGTGACTTAGAATCGCAGAATTTTTACAACTTAAATGCAAATAACAATGATCTAAACCAACTTACTCATTTCACAGATAAGATAGGTTAAAGGACTTTTCGAAGGTCATGCAAGTACTTAGCACCGAAGTCAGGAAGTTGGCCTGTGTCTCTTTATACAATTTCTGATGGAGCATAGATAGATGATAACTGCTTTATAATGACACTGATAATCACAAACCACAACAGCTAAAATGCAGCATCTGCTTTTATGAAGCTTTGAAGTATTTTGTTATTTTGTTTTCTCATAAGCTTTAGATAAATAGTAACATTCATATTGACCTTCTTAGCTAATGATTATTTTCCATGTCAAGCTCTTTGACATTTTCTAAATAGTTTAGATTTTTCTTGTAATAAAAACAAAAAATTCTTGAACAGGGTGTTTACCTATGTCTAGTGAGCGTTTTACCCCACATCCCACAGAATGCAGAGTGCCTGTCATGAATGATACAAATGATAATGTTTATTACATTATAAAAATGATGCCCATAGCAACATTAGCCAGGGGAAAAAAATCTAAATTAAGTGGTCACGTGCACCTGGAAATTAATTTCTCATGCATGGCTTTTCATTTGGAAATGCATCAGTCAACAGTTCTCAGTGAATTTCTTGAGGTCCCTATGTCATAATTTCCCAAATTAATCAGAGTAGAGACCACAGAAATCTCAATTTTTTACACAACAAGCTTCTTCAGCTCTCCACTCCTTACCCCCACACCCTTCTCTGTTATTTACTGCATTTTACATGTGTATTTTATTTCATGCTTTTATTAATCCAAGTCTTCCCTGCCCCTTTTTCAGCAGTAACAAAAGAAGCTGTGTCAAATCAATGAACTCAGAGCTGAGAAACAGGGGCCAGCCCTGCATACCCTTTCAACCCACTGGGCTCAGGCTTGCTGAATGTAACCTGAAGTTTTAAAACACTTTCTAGACCAGCTTGAACATAGAAATGAGAACTGGTTTGACTCCCAAGTCAACAATTAAAATGAAAAGACTGATGCAGTTTACACTGGGGAAGAAAGGGTGACGGACACTAATCCTTGACCTAGGATTACTGGGAGAAAGAAAGCAGAGCAGGAGTTCTGTTTTCACTTTTAAATTACAGAATTAAGATGGGGAACCGAGGAGTGGGGGGCAGAGGGTGGGCGCTGGGTGTCTAGGAGAGAGCAGACGTGCATAGTTTCATGTGTTTGTCCTCTAGGCTCAGTTACACACATCTCACCATGGCTAAACTGAAAGGCCTGTGTTCACTTGACAGGTTGGCAGTTGTGTTTGTGTGGAATGGGCACGACTCAGGAACCAGGAGGAGCAGTCCTCCTCTAAATGGCGGCTGTCGACATGCATAGCTCATTAAACTTTTCTTCCAGCAACATTTGAGAGGCTTGCAGGGTAGACCATGGCAGCCTGGGACAATAAGATGTTCTTGATGCCTCTCAGAGTATGGCAGTTGAAATATTAAACCAAGTAACCCAGAAGAAAAGAAAAGAAGCATCCAGGAATCAAGTCAGCTTCAGAGTGGTAACTCGGATTTCCCGACAGAATACACAGGCTGCTAGGATTGAGCTTTCGTGCCCTAGAATTTCTGTCCTATTGAGACAGCAACAGGCAACAGGTCAGGCCATGAGGCCTTGAGCTACGGCTGTCTATGCATTCCTCTCAGAGCTGAAGTTTCCACTTAGGCAGGACAAGATGGTTAGGGTTTTCTAGCCCTTATTATTGGATGGCACTGGGCACTGAAGTTAAAAGCAGTCAAGCTTCTGATGATATCTTTATACCACATAGGGTACAGAAGCAACAGATATATTCTAACCCAAAGGGACACTGTAGACAGACAGTATATTGGATGTTCCCACAGGGACCTGGGTGGACAGGCCAATGTCAAGAGCTTCCCAGGCATTTCAACATAACTCAATGTGGGGGAAAATCCAAATAACAAGCAAAGTTAAGTATCTCATAGTACAGTAGTAAAGGGGCACAAGATAAATTTAAGCTGATTTATAGAAAATAAAGAGGTGCAATATTGCTACACTGAAGATTGTGAAAGGTTATGTACTGAGATTCATTTTCTGCATCCTTATATTCTCTCTCACATACACAAACACAAACATGCACATTAATTTTTACTTAATTTATACCTCATCGCTAGTATTATCCTTTGATTATTATATAGGAGCTTCAATCTTATAGTGAAATTTGAGATATCCTTTTCTTTGTTTTCTGTAGATATTTTTGGAACTCTCTTATTTCCTGTTTCCTCATGAGACAGGGGATTCACTTTTTATGAGGGACATGAAGAGTACGAGATGAAATAATATAAACGCATCCATGATTGCAGCTAGGAGTGGAAGCAGAGACTCCTGCCTCACAGAATCCAGGATGTAGCTGCTGTTTTCACACAACCTGAATGTCAGGATGATTCTTTTGATTGACTTGAAGTGGCAGCTCATCTTTATGAAAGCTCAGACTAACACCTGTCTTCTTCAATCATGTGTGATTGTGAATATTTTTTTGAAATACTTATTACTAGTCCAATCTTCAAAACTGTTTTTTCCCTTCCCAATTTTAATCAGTCAATCTACAAATAGTTACCAGGTTCACAGTTGATAATCAAAGAGCTCTAAATTCAAATCCCAGCCTTTGTACTTTTGCCATGCCATTTTGGGGAAAGTAACTCCCCTAAACATCAGCTTCTTTTTATTGTAAAGTGGTATTATACTTTCCTCATAGATATTTTTGTAAGGATTAGAAGTGAAGATTGTAAGGCACCAACTACAGTGCTCAACAGATGGAAATATTTAATCAATGGGAATTATATATTATTTTTAATTTTTACAATTTTATACTCATGAATTTTATATATTTAAATATAAACACATATATAAATATAAATATGTAGAAATTAAATATATTAAACATAACATGATATATTTTATTTTATATTTTATAAATCTTAAATATATAATAATTATTATTTCCTAGGTACTAGGGAAAAGTATTTTTTAACATTTTTAATTTTTTTCAATTGCAGTTGACATACTATTTCAATATATTGACCTGAACTCACCAGGGAAAATTTAAAGACAAAAAATAGCACAAATTAGTAATTTCTACTATTGTAGAAATTTCTACTCTCTCTATATAATCATATATATGCAATAAATATATGTAAGGTATATATACAACTTTGTTATTATGTAATTTTGTATGTAATATGTAATGTACTTTTATATACTATGTTACATATACATAATTATATGTGTATACATATACCCATATATAAACAGAGCACCTCAATTTGAGTTACAAAAGAAATATTTTTAACCTCAAAAGGTAATTCCCCCTAAACCAGAAGTATACCTGTTGGTTATGTTACCATGCCAACTCACAAAATCTGTGCAGTACAGAACATGGCTAAAGCGGGATAAACACAAACTGTTAACCCCAAATCCTTCAAAGGCCTCAAGGCCAAGTCAGAGTAGCAGGAGAAAGAACATGCACTGTGAGATCAGACAGAACTGCATTCAAGTCCCAGTTCTGTCGTTCATTGTATGATCCTGCGTAAGTAATTTAGCCTTCTTAAATCTCTGGCGCTTATCTATAAATGACAGGTGTTATCTATATCCCAGAATTGGGGCAAAAATTAAATCAGACAATGCATGAAAAGCATAGCTGCTGGCAGCTACAATAAAAGCTGCGAGGCTTCCTGAGTACTACAGGGCACAGAGTATGATGGCAATGGAGTGATGAGACATACTGGGTTGGCGCTGAATTTGCTGATATAGCTTTGGTGCTGTTAACCAGGAAGAGTCATGACAAATTCCTTATAAAGGACTCCACTAGTTGGTGGGCTGGAAGGGAAAAAAGGAATCTTAATTTTTAATAAATGGGTAAGTTCCTAAATATACTACTCTAAACTATTTAAAAGATTTTATGTAAATCCACGCAGACTATCTTACCTTGTGTTTTAGGTAAGCAGGGCGGTGTGACAAGTCACCCGAAAACTTAGTGACTTAAAACATAGACAACAGTTATTCTGCCCTCAAATCTGCAATTGGTGGGGGGCTCAGTAAGAATAGCTCATCTCTGATCCAATGGTGCCAGGGTGGGCAGCTGAAATCTGGAGACTGGTATTATCTCTAGGCCCATTACTCACATGTCCAGAGATTAATGGTGGCTGCCAGTTAAGATTTCCGTTGGGATAATCATACAGAATGCTTGCAAGTGGCCTCCCCTTGTGTCCAGGGCTTCCTCATGACACGGTAGCTGGATTTCTAGGATGAGCACACTAAGAAAGAGAGCCAGGCAGAAAAAAATACCCTGTATACTTAGTATCACCATCAACTTTTGCCATATTCTATCCGCCAAGACAGCCACAAAGGCCCACGTAATCTCAAGGGAAAGGAATATAGACTTTGCATTTTGAAGGGGGGAGCATTAAAGTTCTAAAGACTATGAGAGATCAAAAATACTGCTGGGGTCATTTCTGGAACATACAATCTGCCATATCTTAAGAATGGTTGCTACTCAGGTTAGCTCAACTAAAAGGAGCAGGGGCTAGTTATTTCACACAATCTAGAGGCAGAAAAATGAAACACAGCCAAGTCTCACGTGAACTAGGGTATTTTTGTTAACAATTCACCTTCACCATATTTCCAGAGCCACACACCCTCCCTTCTTTATCTATCCTTGTACACCTGCCACTACATTTTTCAGCTTATGCCTGAAGATCAGCTTTCTCTTATTCAATAGCTAACAGAAAGCCTAAAACTTTGCCCTCATTCCCTCTGTTTAAATGACTCATCTACTGATAGTAAATTAACTTGATAATCAGTCCATGCCTTCTCACATTCTCTTAGCTCTGAACACTTCTGTACCTGCCGGCCAAATATCCCATACCAGTACATGCAACTGTTGACCCTAGTGTTATATCTGGCTGCTTAGGTTTGCTCTGCCCACAGGCAGTGCCTGTCAATTAGCACCTCCTGGGAGCAGCTCTTAACCAATAGGCAACACCAATTGAGGGGTAAATACCTCAGCTCTACAGAATAACTCAGACTTATATTCCATATGAAGTTTCCTAAATAGATGAATCTCCAGTTCCCAAGTAGTCCCTTGTTTGATGAGATATCTTTTATTGGCAGAGTTTCCTTCTCCATCTTACTTTTCTACTCCCCTACAGATATTTCCTGGGGTCTCCTCTCAAATAAACTTCTGCACTGAAAACTTTGCCTAGACTTTTAAGGAAAACCAAACTAAGACTATTAATTTTTCTCAGTACCCTGATTTCTAAACCTTAGGGGAGCAGTATAATTGGTCCAATTTGGGTCGTATGACCATTTCTTATCCAATCTTCTGTAATTGGGTGATTGGGAAATGAAGTAAATGGCTTCCCAGTCCTCTGATAGAGAGGTTATAGATGGGAGCAGTTTCCAGAGAAAGAGTCTCTGGGCAACAGGCCTCCAAAACATGGTGGCCAAATTCACATGGGGCATTTCTAACCTGCGCATTCATAGTTTTCTTTAAACCCTGACACTGTTACCCAAATCTTTTAAAATATAAGACTCCAAATTAAAAACAGAATGTCCACACTTAAAATCCTGCCTTTATAATGAATTATGTAAAGACCTCTATAATGTGTAGAGATAGTGGTCTACCAATTATTTAGAATCTGCTTGCTAAACACTTTACATGCAATCTTTCATTTTATCCTCACAGTAACTGCACATTTTGAGAAGTGGAAACAGATTCGGAAAGATGTTTAAATAATACAGCTGTTTGAATAATGAAAACTTTTCACCATGAAACAATATTATTTCAGATCACTCACCATCTTATTACAGATTATTGTAGAGATTCACCATTATTTGAAAGGTCTCTTAAAAATTAATATATAATAATGTCATCTAATAAGTTGTGCATGTTTGGCTTTAACTACTTTGTAATAACTTACTTATGAATGAGGCAGTTAACTCTCTGTGGACTCCCATACCCCAGAATTCTTTTTTTATTTCAGTCTAAAATAATACTCCAAAGGTGATTAAACCAAAACATTCTCTTGAAATATATTTTATTATAAAAGTTAAAATCTCATTGAATTTAAACACCTAAATTACAATAGTGTAGTAGCCTTTATTCCCACCAGTTAGATCCATCAGGTAAGAACTGAGACTTCCTCCAAGCTTCTCACAGTATTTTCTAGGATCCCCAAAGTGAACCATTTTGTCAGCTACAGTCACCATCGACCTCCAATTTTTCCCTCTCCTATTCCCACTGAGCCTATAGATGTCAAATAAAGCTTCCTAAAGAAACCTCCCCAATATTATGTTGATGGTGCCATCTTGAGCAATGTGCTTAAAGCAGTCAAGGAGCTGCCAACTCCTCACAAGTCAGGACAGTGCTAGCTCACATTGTGCAGAGATGGAGAGACTGGCTGCGCTCCCCCTTATGACCTGAAGCCAAAATAGCCTGACCTGCACCCAGAATTTCCCATGAATTCAGTCCATTTCTTTTCCTTAATTGAGGAAAAGAAATTGGATTAAACCTAGCCCACAGGGTCAGATGGGTAACAGAAACCATACATCCAAGCTTCCAACAATGTTTGCCTGCCATCCAAAAAATGTTCTTTTACATGCATATGTCTTGAGGCAAACAGATAAGGGTGAGTGTGTAGAGGGAGGTGATGATGATGCTTCTCCTTATCAGTCTCTGACCTCACTCTGCCAGATTTGTCACATATGAAGCACTACAATGTTATGTCTAATTTAATTGAACAATTTTATTATTGTTACCACTTAAGTTAAATTAATTTTAATTGATGCAAAATAACCATCAGTAGTATGGTACTGGAATGCATCTGAACAATCCTTCCTACCCCATTAGGCTGGATTCTAGCAGCGTGGGAGATCATGAGACAGCTCAAGAGGGACTAAAATGATATACCTAGACGCAAGAAAAGCTGAAGAAATGCTCCAAATACACACTAACACACAGTCTAAAATAATAGGGCAAGCCTGAAGATGCCTGAGATTGAAATCACAGACATCTTTGCCTGGTGGGTGACAGTTATACTGAAGAAATGGAAACGCAAGTGACACAAGGCTCTGCATACAGTAACTACTATTTCATATAAAAAATAATCATGCATACACCTTAGAAAGCTCCATTGCATCTTCCAAATACACACCTTATCCACCTCCCTGCACAGAGCAACCCACTAAGTATCAGCCCCTAAAATATAAGTGTGAATAAAATAGCCTCTAGTTTTGTTTAAAACACACTGTATATTATATTCAGAGGGCACTCAATATCTTTGTTACATTTCCACCCAAGACCCTGCATGGTCAATTAAGTATCCAAGGTCTAAGTATACGTATGGGATGGGGCATAATGTATTCTTGTAGCTAATTCTTTCAATAACAATTTTTAAGCTAATATTAATTGAGTACATCGTGCCAACCCTGTGCTTAGTATGCTAGATGTTTTATGTAGGCTATCTC
This sequence comes from Eonycteris spelaea, assembly GCA_003508835.1. Lineage (NCBI taxonomy): Eukaryota > Metazoa > Chordata > Mammalia > Chiroptera > Pteropodidae > Eonycteris > Eonycteris spelaea. The sequence continues at coordinate 7,419,045 of PUFA01000031.1, read as the reverse complement.
ATTTAATTCCCATTCCAACTATATGAGACAGGTCCTATCGCCATTAGAAACCCAGGCTTAGAGAGGTTAAGTGATTTGCCCAATGTTGCAGTGTTAGGCACAACACATAGACAGGATCCAAACTCTAGTCATCTGCAGATTTCATGCCTTAATGACTCCAACATACTGCCCCTAGATTTTAAGGTCACTGACTGTTCTAGCCAGTTCTTTTGACTTGGGCAATGAGGGTGTTAGTAGGTATGTCTTTATGAGGTCCAGTTCAAGAAACTCCATAGTCTTTCCTTGTTGATAAGTAATTGTTCTTCCAGAACCTCTGCTTGTGCAGTAGAGTCTTGGCTGGGTTGAAAAGGGTGGTTGGTGGTAATTGGTTGGTTCCAATGGATTTCAAAGTGAGCAGAATAATATTTACAGAAAGATCAGTTGAAGGTACTGCCCACTCTTCTATGTCATCAACACAAGCAGTGCAGTTAGTTCAGTCAGCCTTTCCTCACAATTCACTTATGTTGTGGCAGAAACCTTTGTAGAATTGGATAGCATTTCCAAAATGTTCAGAGGCTGACCTCTTGCCACTGTGTGATGTGGCAAACTCACAAAAAGTGAGAAGTGACCACTGTGCTACACTGTGCTAAGGACCACCATGGAGCCTCCACTATTCATTTCTTCCTCTGATACTAAGACTGATAGCATGTAAAGGAAGAAGGGAGGGAGCTAACATTTCTTATTTAGGTCTATGCTAAGTAATCTATCTACATATTTATATTTCACAAGAAGCCTTTATGACTGGTATTTCTTCTATTATACAAATGCAAAAATACTGTATCCAAGTGTGTCTGACTGGTCAGTGCCAAGCAGGTATAAGAATTCGACTCTTATGTCAAAAAACAAGCATTCTTCCCACCGACAAGGCAAGTTATCACAATTTCCTGATTTGGGTATGGATGGGGTCAAGAGAATCACTAGGCACATAAGGGTATGTTATGAATATGACACATATAATAGTTGATCTGTTATAAGAAATTCATTGAAAATAAGAGGGAGAGACAAAGCCACAAAAGGTAGGAAAATTCACACTTCTGCCACCTCTCAATCCCAGAGAAGGCAGATTTATTCTTCACATTTTCTGGAATCTAAATACATTCAAACATAAATCATATGGAGAAAATCATCATTTTTGTAGCCCAAGCATGTGCTGTCCATGGAAATGGCATCCCCTCCACTTAACTCATCCATCATCCCAAACCCTGGCACTCAAATTAAGTTTACAAACCTCTTACAGAGGCATTGCTGCTGCCTATGAAATCTGGCAAAGAAAGAAAACAATGGTTTTTTACACACTGGCCTGGGTGTAAAGTTTGAATAAGATATTGTATTTTAAAAATTGATTTTGTATACTCCTTGGGCCAACTTCCTGGAATTAGAAGTTTTTCTCATACGTCACATTCTCTTCAGACTTCTCAGATACCAGTAAAAATAAAGAAAATGGGGACTGCGGCAGAACAAAACCATAATTCAGGAGTTGGGTAATAGGTGAAAGATGCTAATCCCAGTTGAGAGAAGTTCATAAAAATGAATCCTGCCCCCCCTTAGGGCAGCAGGAGCATTACCTCATGAATATTTATGGTGGAATATGGGAAGTGTTGGGAAACAGACCCAGCAGGGGCCAATCTATCCGAACAGCTGGGGATTGTTTGGGTGTTAAAATGAAGTTTTAAGGGACACCATTTAATAAAAATCATATTTGAAAAGAATTATGCCTGTGTTCCAAATAACCGAGTATAGAGCAATTTTGAGTTTTATGTGCTTTGCAAACATCTGCTTGCTTTTAAACTTTACTCATCTTGTGCTGTAAAGTTGGATTCAGTTTCAAAAACCTGCCATATTTTTATGTTGGGGTGATCCAGTTAAAGAGGTTTACAAAAATGTTTAAAAGAAAAATATTGTGTATACTTATATGTATGTATCATAAGCCAACTTTTCAAAAAGTATTAACTTTAAAGAAGTGGTATGTACAGTGATTAGGCATGTAGACTCTGAAGCTAGATTCCCTGAACCCAAATTCCAGCTCCACCACTCCCTAAAGGCTGAGTGGCCTTGGGCAAGTTACTTAACCGCTCTGTGCTTTAGTTTTATGATCTGTAAAAATGGAGTCATAATGGTGACTTCTCCTATGGCTGTGATGAAGATTAAGCAAGTTCCTGGTTCATAACAAGCACTGTGTTAGTAGTAGCTTTCATCATTGTTATTAAAATTATTCTCAGTTAATTGTAATGCTCAGGTAGAGGGCATAAAAAGAGAACTATATGTTTATACCAAAAAGATATTGAAAGACTTAATGAGAATAGCTCAAATGCTATGTACAAAGGTACTTAAGGGAAATTACTGGTGAGCCAAAACCCACTTTTGTCATCAGCTCTCATCACCGAGAGTTCCTGAAATAAATCTGGTCATTTTCTAGCAAAAGTAAGTAGTTACTGCCAACTAAATCAAAATTGCTGTTAATGGTTTAATGTCTAAGTGTCACTATGTTTTTCTTAGGTATTAAGTGTCATCTTACAGTGTGTTGCCTAAAGGATTTATGTATAAGACATACTGAGATGAATCTCTTCTCACCCTGTTCCACAGGAAAATTTCATGGAAAATTTTCTTTTGGTCCCAAATCCTAATTTTCTTCATTTATTACTTAATTCATGCATCCAAAACAAAAATAAGAAAGAAAGAAAACCACTGAAGGCTCTATTTAACAGACTGCTTGTAGATTTATTATTGTTATTGCAGTTTAAGTGTTAATTTCAGCTCTGTGAAATTTCCAAATGTTGCTGTGAATGATTAATAATTCACATATCCCTTTCAAGGAAACGCCTGAATGTTCACCAACATTTGAAATCCAGGTTGCTGCATAAACGAAGAACTCTACCTTGCCCAGAGAGTAAATAACTCGCTCTCAACAGTCCATTAGCTTCACAGCAGCCAGAGTGAAAATGTAAATATGATCATGTTTTTCACTGCTGAAAACCCTTTAATAACTCCCAGTTTCTCTTGAGATGAGGACCGAAATCCTTAGTAGAGAATTTATATGGCATGTCTCTGGGCTAGCCTCCAGCCTTCCTCCCTGCACTGTCCTCTTCATCCTACTCTATGTCCCAGCTGCACTGCCTTTCAACTGGTTCCTTGAATTTGTCAACCTCTTCACTGGCCAGCAAAAGCTAGAAATATATCCATGCCCAGGAAGACCATTACTCACCTGGGGTAAGCAAAATCTATATTTTTTTAAAAAAAATGCACTATTTCGTTTGGTCTCTAGTATTTTGCCTCTCTTTGGCTTTCGTTTGTTAATTATAAAACAGGACAATTTCTTAGCAGGTGTGGCAGTATATTTAAAGGGTTTTAATATTTAAATCACAAAGCTTATCACTTATTTTATATCATGCTTGATGTGGTTTTAGAATTTCAGATGACTGTGACTGCTAGTGTCAGATATACCTGTGCCAAGCAACTTGTATAAATACAAATTAAGAGTATTCAAGAAGAACAGACCAGTAATGGAGATGCTGAAGTACCTCTGTAGTTTGGCGCCCTGATGAGCTGTCCAGCTAGTTTGTCCCATTATCTGATCCTGCCTCTACTAAGATGACATTCTTTACCTCAACTTCTGGATAACTTCTGAGTTTTCAAGTCTAAGCTTAAAATCACTTCCTGCAAGAGAATGTCACTGGCCCTAAAGACCAGGTCAGATCATCAAGTGACTGTATTTCATTAATTCTGCATTGTTCTCATATTTTCACATCTTCTAAATCTAGATGTGACTTTCTAACAATGACACTTTCAACCCATGGGTCAGATCACCTGGGTGTCTTAAAATGTTGTTGCTGGAACAAGCGTGACTATGGGTGTTAGTCCTGGCAACATGATTACACAACTGAAGCTCTGTCTTTTTTGTTCAACAAATCATTTAAGGACCATTAGAGGAAAGAATAGAAATTATAGATGACGTCCAAAAACTTTTGTTGACACCTACCTGTAACATCAAGAAAGCACCAGCATCTAAACTCTAAGAACTAATATCAGCTACTGAGAATAAAATTCCAGATGATAGTGAAACACTTTTTTAAAATGCCGCCCCAATTCCCTTAATGGCTAGAGAATGACACTGTGTAGAAAAGTACAGATGTTGATGACTCGGAGTCAAAAAGATCCAAAAGAGTTAGATTCTCAATGTGAAAAAGTTATAGGAATGCCTTATTTTATATTTTCCTTTTGATGTATGCACAAGAGTGATATATGATAAAAAAAATTATGTTCAAATAAGTTCTAAAATGAGTTCTTTCAATAAGTATGAAATAAGATGCATAAATAAGAAAGCATAGGGCTTTAATTTCTTGTAGATAAGAAAGCATAGGGCTATACTTTGAATGGCAGGGTTTTATCTTTCTTAATAGTATATAAAATAGTGATGTGATAAGTAAGTTTTATGAAACATAGTATCCATGTATATAGTTGCCTGCGGGGTTTATACATTACATTTATCACGACTGTAATTCTACTTGGGTAATTATTTGTTTAATATCTATCTTTCAAAATGTCTATCAATATGGAGTGATGCTTATAATAAAGGAAGCATTGGAAGGCCACCTGAAGTCTAGCTGATCATAACACATGTACATGAGGATATATTTAAAAAAAAAAATCGAGACTAGTAGGAGGGGCAGAGAAGTAAAGTGGGCTGCTCCCGCACCCACGCATGGCAGTTGAGCATGAAGAAGGAGAGCGCAGTTGCAGAGGCCCTCCTGAGAGAATGAGGGGTCCTAGCCTGGAGTTCAAGTCCCAGGAAGAGGAGTTCCCACAAAATATGCCTGTAAGAATCAGTGGGGATTCTGGCCATCCTGGCGAGATGGAAGGACCCTGAAAACCCAGACGTCCCCCTTAAAGGCCCATGCACAGACTCACTCACTTGCAGACACTCTGGGCTCCGGCAGACAGTCAGCAGCTTGGAAGGCACAAGAGACATACAAGGAAAGACTGAGTTTTGTGGTGCTGGGGCAAATACTGGAGGGACAGCCATTGCTCCTTTGGCCCTACTTTGGGGCCGTCTATAAACAGGCGCCATCTTGACTGTGTTGAACCCTCCCCCTGCACTGCCAATTCTGAAGCCGCATTGGCCCGGGGAAACCTCCCATGCCTCCCTGGGACTCTGCCATACCAACCCACAAATTGCCCTCAGAGGCCTGTTGCTGGGCATCTGCCCCCACCCTGCCCCTTCCTGGGACTGCGCGTTCAGAGCAGGTAAGAGACCTCAGCTTGCGCAGCCCACACATTTTGGAGGAGATATTAGTGGCAGACCACAGGTGCCAGCATGAACTGCACTGTCTCTTAGGCAAATCATGGGGGTCTATGGGCCTGATGCAGACAGAAGCTGGCCTTACTGTGATCTACAGATGCTGTATTGGCCTGACAGGATCAGCTCTCTCCATCCTGTGTCTCCCTGAGACCGGACCCCGCCCAACCCACAAATTTTCCTCGGTGGTCCATTGCTGGGCAGCTGCCTCTGCCTTGCCCCTTCCCAGGCCACACATTTGTCACAGGCAACAGATTTCAGATGGTGGGGCCACACATTTTGGGGGAGACATTTGGTGGTGCCGGCATGAGCTGCAGTGTCTCTTGGGCATTTAGCTGAAAGTAAAATTCACACAAATGTGAAATTTCAATCAAGCTGGGGTAGCAATACTTATATCAGACACAATGGATGTTAAAGCAACAGCTACAATAAAAGACAAAGAAGGGCATTACATAATGATAAAAGGATCAATGCAACAAGAGGACATAACCCTAGTAAACATATACTCACCTAACACAGGGGCATCCACATATATAAAGCAGTTATTGACCAACATAAAGAGAGACATCGATAGTAATACACTCATAGGAGGGGACTTTAACACCCCGTTGAACAACAATGGACAGATCTTCCAGACAGAATCAACAAGGAAGTAGCAGCCTTAAATAACATGCTAGACTAGATGGATTTAAATGATATTTTCAGGGCATTTCACCCTAAAGCAACAAAATATACATTCTCCTCAAGTGCACATGGAACATGTTGCAGGATAGACCACATGTTAAGCCACAAAACAAGTCTCAATAAATTTAAGAAACTGAAATCATGTAGCGAGAGCAGTTCTTACAGAGAAATTCACAGCAATGCAACCCCACTTCAAGAAACAACCAAAAATATCTCAAATAAACAGTCTAAACTTACATTTAAAAGAACTAGAAAAAAACCCAGCAAACAAATCCTGAAGTGAATAGAAGGAAAGAAATAATAAAGATCAAAGTGGAAATAAACAGAGTACTGAAAAACAATACAAAGATCAGTGAAACCAAGAGCTGGTTCTTTGAAAGGATAAACAAAACTGATAAATCCTTAACCAGATTCATCAAGAAGAAAAGGGAGAGGATCTAAATAATTAAAATCAGAATTGCAAGAGGAGAAGTAACTATGGACTCCACAGAAATACAAAGATTATAAGAAAATACTACAAGCAATTATATGCCAACAAATTGGATTATCTAGATTAAATGGATACATTCCAAGAAACATACAATCTCCCACACTGAGTCAAGAAGAAACAGAAAATCTGAACTGTCAATTAGCACTAACAAAATCAAATTGGTAATCAAAAAACTTCCAAAAAACAAAAGTCCTGGATCAGATGACTTCACGGGAAAATTTTACCAAAGAAGAATTAACACCTGTTCATCTCAACTATTTTTAAAAAATCCAAGAGGAGGGGAGACTCCTTTATTTTTTTCACAAGGTCACCATTACCTTGATTCCAAAACCAGACAAAGACATTACCAAAAAAAAAAAAAAAAAAAAAAAAAAAGAACACTACAGGCTGATATCCCTGATGAACATCAATGCAAAATCCTCAACAAAATATTAGCAAACTGCATTCAGCAATACATTAAAAATGTCTACATCATGACCAAGCTGGATTAATTTCCGGGATGTACAGTTGGTTCCATATCCACAAATAAATTAATGTTTTACACCACATTAACAAATTGAAAGATAAAAATCATATGATCATATCAATAAATAGAGAAAAAGCATTTGACAAAATCCAGTATCCATTTATGACAAAAACTCTCAGCAAAGTGGGACTAAAGGAAACACACCTCAACATAATAAAGGCCATATATATAACAAACTTACAGCAAACATCACACTCAGTGGAGAAAGGCTGAAAGCATTTTCCTTAAGATCAGGAACAAGACAAACATGCTCACTTTTACCACTTCTCTTCAACAGTGTATTGGAAGTCTTAGACACAGCAATAAGACAAGAAAAAATAAAAGGTATTTGAATTGAAAAGGAAGAAGTAAACCTCTCACTATTTGCCAATGACATGACACTATGTATAGAGAACACTAAAGATTCCACCAAAAACACCTGTTAGAACTATTTAATTAATTCGATTAAGTAGCAGGATACAACATTAATATTCAAAAGTTGGTTACATTTTTATACACTAATGAACTATCAGAAAGAAAAATTAAGAAAACAATCCCATTTACAATTGCATCAAAAACAATAAAATACCTAGGAATCAAATTAATCAGGAGGTAAAAGACCTTTCTCAGAAAATTATGTTATTGAAAAAGTAATTGAAGAGGATACAAATAAAAGAAAGCATATACTGTGCTCATGGGTATGAAGAATCAACATCATTAAAATTACTACCCAAAGCAATCTATACATTCAATGCAATCCTTATCAAAACACTAATGGCATTTTTCAGACAACTAGAAAAAATAATCCAAAAATTTATATGGAACCATAAAGATCCCGAATAACCATAGCAATCTTGAGAAAGAACAAAGTAGGAGGCAACACACTATCTGATATCAAACTATATACAAGGCTGTAGTAATCAAAACAGCATGGTACTGGCAGAAAAAGAAACATAGATCAATGGAACAGAATAGAAAGTCCAGAAAAAATCTATTACTGTATAGTCATTTAATCTATGACAAAGGAGACAAGAATATAAAATGGGGTAAAGATGGTCTCTTCAACAAATGGTGTTGGGAAAACTGGACAGATACATGCAAAAAAATGAAACTGGACCACCTTCTTACACCATATATAAGAATAAACTCAAAATGTATTAAAGACTTAACTGTAAGACCCAAAACCATAAACTCTAGAAAATATAAACAGTAAGCTCTGATATTGCTATTAGTAATTTTTTTTCTGATCTATCTCCTCAGGTAAGGAAAACAAAAGAAAAAAATATACAAATGGGACTACAAGTTTTTGCCCAACAAAAGAACACCATTGACATAAAGAAAAGAAAACTTACTGAATGGGAGAAGATATGCACCTATAATACATCTAATAAGGAGTTAATATTCAAAATTTATAAAGAACTCATACAACTCAACAACAACACAACAACAACAAAGAATTCAATTAAAAAATGGTCAGAAGACCTGAATAGGCTATTTCTCCAAAGAGAAATACAGATGGTCAAATGAAAAAATGCTCTATATCACTAATCATCAGAGAAATGCAAATTAAACCAAAATGAAGTATCACCTCACAGCTGTCAGAATGTCCATAATAAATAAATCAAAAAACAATGAGTGTTGGTGAGGATGTAGAGAAATCTTCATATACTGTTAGTGAGATTGCAAAATAGTACAGCCACTATGGAAACAGTTTGGAGGTTCCTCACAAATTAAAAATAGAACTACTATTTTACCCAGCAATTGCACTTCTGGGTATTTATCCAAAAAAAAAAAATTCTAGTTTGTAAAGATCTATGTTCATGGTAGCACTATTCACAATAGCCAAGATATTGGAAGCAATCTAAATGCCCATCAACAGATGACTGGATAAAGAAGTTATGGTTAATATATACAATGGAATATTACTCAGCCATTAAAAAAAATGAAATCCTACCATTTGCAATGACTTGGATGAATCTAGAGGTTATTATGCTGAGTGAAATAAGTCAGACAGAGAAAGATAAATACCATTGATTTTGCTTATATGTGGAATCTAAGGCAAACTACTTAAAAACAGACTCTCAGATACAGAGGACAATAATTGCCAGAGGGAAGGGAGGTGGGGGTGCTTGGAGAAAAGGTGAATGGATGAAGAAGTACAAATTAGTTATTACAGAATAGTCATGGGGATGTAGAGTACAGCACAGAGAACATAGTCAATAGCATTACAATGGCTGTTTTGTAGAGCCAGATGGGTGATAAAGTAATCGGGGGTGGGGGGGTGGGAATCACTTTATAAACTATGTCTAACTAATGTATTGTACACCTGAAACTAATATAAAATAAATATATAAGAAAATAAAAATAAAGGAAGCATTCAATAAATATTTTACAGTGAATAAATGAATTAATATATAATGAATGCATGGATGAAGCATGCTTAGATTTTTGTTCCTGGTTGTACAAATGTCACTGACCTCCAGTGCTAGGTGGTTGCAGGCTGAATCTGAGCTGCAAATGTGTGTTGCTTAACGGAGTACAATTTTTCTAAAAAAGATTTTTTTAAATAAAATTGAAAGCCTCTAGGTGGGGCATGTGGTCTCTAATTCACTGTCCCTATCACTCTTATCCATTTACATCTACATTATCTACCCCTCCTTTGAATGCCTTTGAGTTTAAAATGCTTGCTCTGTGCTTTAACACACGATGATCACATCCTTCACATGGTCAAAAGGATAGCTATTAATTTGTGGAGGGAAAAACCTACCCATGCCATAAATGTGCCCATGAAAACACTGTTGGGAAATTTTTAGACCATCAGACTCAGCAGGTGGCCCGGTTTTTGCACTAATAATTTATCACTGGTACTTCACTTGGCCTGCAGCATGTCAGTCAGTGCTGATGCTTACTGCTGTCCACAGGTGGCAGTGGTCCTTCACTATTGCAAAAGTCCAAAATGCCAATGTTGCCTGTAGGCCTTGGAATCATGAGCCCAGGAGATGTTATCTGTGTCCAGGGGAGTTTGTCTGACTATCACTCCACCTCTTGTATGTCCGTGCCTACCTGCAGTATTTACACAGCAAAGGAACTCGGGACCCTGTGGGTCATATGATGTGTTTACATAGCTGAAAACTAAAGGGCAGTTAGAAACTTAAAGGTATTTTTCCAAGTGGCTTAAACAAAGTACTTTTTCTAGTCTTTCCCATCAAATAAGAAAGGAGGAAGGGAAAGGTGATTTTGCTGCTAATTTTATTCTCTTACTAGTATAATCTTTCTTTTAGTGTTATCCTAATGTGTTAGTATACCTCCAACTTGAATTGTCAGTAAAATGAATTACAAAAATTGAGACACTTTTAGAAAGCATTATATACGATCTTCTTGTGTGTTTTGCATTTTTAACACCATTTTGTATATATATATATATATATATATATATATATATATAGACACAATGGAAAGTTCAGTTTTAAAGGGATTGAAATTAAGCAATATTCTAGCCCTAGCCAGTTTTTTCCAGGTAACTTAGCATTTGACAGATATAAACTATAAAACCAAGGCTTCTGTACTGTATCTTTCTTCTGTATAAATCTTGCCTGAATGCATTCTCTTCATAACTCAGTTACAAAAGTACCCTGGTTTTCTTAAGAACGGTCTCAGAAGTGTAAATACTCCTTAATAATAACACATGACAAAGTTTTAAAAAACCTTTGTGTTAGAGACCATGATAGTACTTACAACAAAGAATAACTCATAGCAGGTAATTTTCAATGGATTTTTAACTACCCCAGAGAAAAGACACTCCCATTGTATATCTGACCACCAGCAATGGTATTTGTTGGTGGTAGTTTAAATAAAATAACGTTCTTCACAATAGAAAAAATATATATTTATAAAAGCAATACTCTGTGCACAGGATCAGCAGCTCATTCCTTTTCATAACATGACATTAAGAAATTATCAAGAAAAATAATGGCCTTTTAAAAAGTATATTATTATTGAATAAATAGAAACTGTTCTAAACCAGCCATTTGAATTGAAAAATCTTTTGCAAACTTACTCTTACATGTAGATTGGGAAAAGTGAGTTAAAGACAAACGACTGCATTTAGATTTTAAAATAAAGAGAAAGAATAAATTGATAAATAAGGAACAGTAACAATATTATTCTTCTCTCCTGAAAGAGGTTTATTTACCCTTCCATCTCACTCAGAAGTAAAACAATCAGCAGCGTGTGGCTTTTCTTGATCTGGCAGGGTTAGCTTTCCTAAAGCAGCTGTGCACATCTGGTGCCTGAGTCCCCACTAAAACCCAGCCCCACAGAATTATCACACAAGCTCCATGTTCTGTGAGGATAAACCCCTGTTGTTAACGTCTCTCCTGGATTTGTACCTCCATTTGACTCTCAACCTAACCTAATCTCTGCCCAATGCTAAGAGTGTACCTGTGTGTCGACCTCCCAGAGACTCTCAAAAATTATTTATCTCCAGCCGTTGCAAGAATAAGACATCAGAAATGATAGTACGACACCAGGCAGGTGTTAGAAACCACTGCACTGGTGTTGGTAGATTTGAGCAATGGAATCTGGGCCAACACTCATGATTCCACACTTTGTGCAGAGGCCGACAAGGTACTGACTCCTCAGGCTTCTTGGGGATGGGTTCTTGGCCGAGCCCCATATCATTCCATTGGTGCTTCCAACTGAACCGACAAAAACTGCTGAACCTCAAAACCACTTTCAGGGCAAAACCAGCACATAATTCAAAAGCACTTTCCAAGTCTCTAACAGGGAGAGAAATTAGTATTTATTAAGTTCTTGTTATGAGCCAGGCAATTCACATGCAGTATCTAGTGAATGGTTAGAGCAACACTGTGATAGCAATGTTATTAGTCCCACTTTACAGATGAGACAGCTGAGATTCAGAGAGGTTAGCTAACACATTTGCCAAATCATTTAGTTTATTTCCTACGTCTTGTTAACCTGTGTCCATTTACTTGTGAGGCCTGTGGTCTTTTCACTAACCCATTTTCGGTGCCCCCCTTTCCTGTTTTATTGTCCCTAAATAATTTTTTTCAAATACTCACTTAGGAAAAGGCAATCCCAGAACCTATGAAATTAATTCCCTCCATACTTCTTTAAAGGATCTCGGGAGTGGGGAAGGTAGTTGATATCAACTGTGGCTTTGGACATGGCATTCACTTTTATATAAAAAAGTATTATTTTCCCTAAGTTCAATGATAGGCATCCTTGATTTTAATGGAAAAGGAGGTCAATATTATAATGATTGATTTCAGCACCAATAATATGAGTTACATAGATTCAGTTACTGGATGAGTAGATAATCACATATATTTAAGAGCAAGTCTAAACTTGTCAATGCAGTTCATAAATTTCTGGAATCAGTTATCTTGGCCAGTGTCTACAGAAAAAGAATAGTCAAGGGTATGAATTTTCCTGAGTGAATTCTCAGGATACACAGTCTTGCAGCATGACTTACAATTCTTTCAGTTTCCATGTCACAGCTGATCAATGTAGAATGACAAAGAGATGTGAAGAAGAGATGTAGAGTTACCAAGAGCATAAGCTTTTCTTCTGAGAGGTCTGGATGACTGAGTGCCCATGGTTCATGTCTGCTGAGTATAAAACAAGGCACCTGATTTTCAAAGAGAATTTCAGATTGGCAGCTTTCAAGGGGATTGGCATAAATGTCAGTCTCTTAGATACAGCAATTAAACCAGAAATCTTCAAATTTGTGTTTGGCTTGCGGTAAGGTATCAAAGGCAAAGTGTTCTTTATTTCTGTTTGAACAAGGATTCCAACTGCTAAAGATCTCCACATTCTAGTTTCAGCCCCTTTTCCTCTTTACTCAAGAAAGATGGAAGTTTGGGAAGCACCCAAATGTTAACTGAATCACTCATGTATAGCCCTGTGCAAAGTACAAAGGAAGCTAATTTAACCCCAGTGACGCCTGCCTTCTGGGGCCTAGAGACTTCAATCAGGAATTGATTTTTCTGAAAAGAAAGAAAGAAAGAAAGAAAGAAGAAAGAGAGAGAGAGAGAGAGAGAAGAGAGAGAGAGGAGAGAGAGAGAGAGAGAAAGAAAGAAAGAAAGAAAGAAAGAAAGAAAGAGAGAGAGAGAGAGAGAGAGAGAGAGAGAGAAAGAAAGAGAGAGAGAAAGAAAGAAAGAAAGAAAGAAAGAAAGAAAGAAAGAAAGAAAGAAAGAAGAAGAGAGAAGAAAGAGAGAGAGAGGAGAGAGAGAGAGAGAGAGAGAGAGAAAGAAAGAAAGAAAGAAAGAAAGAAAGAAAGAAAGAAAGAAAGAAAGAAAGAAAGAAAGAAAGAAAAGAAAAAAGATTGACCAATAGCATGAAAAGGTTTCAGATTGATGACTTTATTTCATTTTTAGAACTTAAACTCTATCAGAAAATATGACAGCATAATTATCAGCCACAAAATCACTTTATATTGCTATATGGAATATTCACTGGCTGACAGTCATCATCTCAATTTTCCTTATTTCTGTTATGGAAGGAAAAAAATTTATTTCCACTGACAATATTTTCCTTGAGCCTGCCTAGCTATTTTGCAGATATATTTGTTGTTGCAAGACTGTCAATGGAAACTAAAAGTAAGTTGCACTTTAGAATACTCAGAATCTAGTCCAGATTGATTTCCATTTGTTTATAGTGTAGAAAAAATAATTTAATTAAATATTTTTAAAGAGCCCTGCTTCACTGAGATTATGACCTAACACTTTCCATAACCACAAACATGTCAAGTTTCCTGATGCACTAAAAGAGCCCTGGGGCCTGACAGAGGAGACCTGAGTTCACACCCCACTTTTAGAATGGTATTGCTATCAGATGATAGTCCAGAAGTCGCAGTACTCTAGCCTCAATTTCTCTATCTATGAAAACTCAATGATCTCTAGAGCCCCTTCAAGTTTCAACCTATTTGTCCTAACATACTAGGCACATTTTTAAAATCTTTACAACAAAATAGCAAATTGTAACACATTTTTTTAAAACTCAGAACTAATACTCCCTCATAAATATTGCACCTAAATTATAAGTAAAGCAAAATGAGGGTGCGAGGGAGAGAAAATGGAGATAACAGTTATTTTCCACATTCTGAGAGTTCCTCTAAAAATCCACAACTGTGGAAGAAAGCCGACATTCCCTTGTTTCCTCCAGCGAATGTCACAGTGAGCCACGAGTTTGGCCACCACCACTCTTTTTCCACAGTGCCAAATTCACAGAGTAGCTGTGCAGAGGGGCACTTGGAACCCACTAGGACTGTCAGCACATCTGTGCTTCCGGAGTCTTTTCCAGACCAGGCTATGGGATATCCACCCAGAGCAGCAGCTGGACAGCACATCCCCAGCCCCCATCCCATGAGGATCACTATGAAAATAGGGATTTTAGGGACGCATCATTCCTCTTCCAAATTCAGAATTTGGTTACCCGTAATCCTCTTTGGACAGAGACCAGTAGAAACTCATGTGCTAAAGGATACCCACCTGTCACAGTGTTTTTGAATGTAACTCAACCAAGTTAACTGTCAACACTGGCAGAGGAAGCGGGGAGGGGAGCTGGAAATAGTTGGAGGAGAAGACGTTATACCCCAAAAGCTCCAACAACTTAGAAAAAAGATATTCTGTTAATTATTATATATTGTCTGCTAACAAATTGAATGGATAAATGGTGAAGTGGATTAAAATGTTTTAATATCTGCTAAGCATTTAAGAAGTATGATTTCACTGAGGCTATTTGACCAAATGAGATGAACTGGCTATTCCTTTCTGGAGAGTTAGATTTCAATGAAGTCAAACCCAATTTCAATTGGTATTTTACCAACAACCTGGTTCCATCCCTTTCTTGTGCTCACTGTGCTATGTTAAGTTTTGGCCTAATTCAGAGATACTGAGATGCCTGTGACTAAACAAAGGTAAGCCATTGAGCTAGAGGTTTTCTTCTTAACTCTCATCCCAAAGCGAGTGTCTGGCTCTGATGGTAGCATATCAGATACTTCCCTGGATGCTTTGGTTACCAGTCATCCATTCAGCAAGCATTTTTTTTTTTAATTACGTTTATTGGGGTAACATTGCTTAATACAATTATATAATTTTCAGGTGTACATTATCATTTGACATCTGTATATTCTATTGTGTTTACCACCCAAAGTCCAGTTTCCTTCAGCTACCATATATTTGATCCCACTTCACCCTTAACCCACTTCACCCTTCCCCTAAACCCTATATTTGACCCTCTTTACAGTGTCTACCTACCCGCTCCTTCCCCACCCCACTAGTAACCACTAGTCTATAGTCCTCTGGTAACCACTAGCCTATAGTCCATGTCCATGAGTCTCTGTTTGTTTGTCCTGCTCATTTTCAACAAGCATTTTAATGCCTATGTTATGCCCTGGGGAATTAAAACATGAGGCAACATAGTATGTCCTTAAAGAGTGCAGACAGATAAGCAAAGACACACTAGAAGTAGTGATTGCAATGATACACATGTGTACCAGGTGCCCATAGGGGCAGAGCCCCTATATCTGTCTAGTGGAATTAAGGAAAACTTCATGGAGAAAATCTTTCATAAAGATACACCAGAAGACCTGTGCCTGCTGGACTAGTTTGGGGATGCAGAAGGTAGCAAAAGTCTTAGGAAGGGGTATGAACAAAGACACAGATATGAGAGAGTTTAGAGCATGTTCTTAGAGCATAAAGCTCAGAGAGTGTGTGACAGTTCACAATGATAATCACTAGCATTTGTTTTGAATAACTCTACCAGATCCATCTTAGAAGCAGGTAGAATGCAGGGTGTGAATCAGACCCTGTGTCTCAGGCACATGTATCAAAGGAAGGAGAGTTCCCCCCATCACTAGAGAAGAGGGGTGGGAAATAGTCTGGAGGTTCCAACGACTAAAGTCACGTCAAAACTTAAGGCACCCTCATAAGGTTCCCTGATCCCCACAAAGTAAAAGGCATCACTCTCCCTCATACACATTGATATCTGACTAAGTCATTTCAGGGCATTGAGCTGGGTGGATGGAGTTATCTTGCAAAGCTTAAAATGGCATGGATTTAACTTCTTTCATCAAATTCAAGTTTTAAAATGGAGTTCTACCACTACTAATGATTAACCATACTAAGCAAGGGGGTATGAGCAGGCCAGTGACAGATGTATACAAAAAGGCAGCACATTTGGTGTTCTACATCCATTTAGCTTCACTCACTTAAACACATTGTTGGTGTTATACATGTCACTATGTAGTAGAAATTATAGCAAGGATCCTCATAATCTCACACAGTAGGACTCCAATTCAAGAAATAATAGAAACAGCAGTGAGTCATTTGAACACTTGTTACATGAAATAGGAAAACTTATAATAAATCTCAAAGGATTATTGATTATAATTAGTATTCAGAGTTCAGAAGACCTACTACATAGAAATTCCTGACATTGAGATTTATTTTTATCCAACTTTGAACAAGTTTTTCTTTTTTCATTTTTCCACTTTAAACACACACACACACACACACACACACACACACCACACACACACACACATCAGAACATCAACAATTAGGATAGAAGACAGAACTAAAATTCCATTTAACAAGACAAAGAAATGGAAAGAAGCTTAAATCAAAGACTAGAAAATCGTATCTATGAAGATCAGGGATCAAACACACCCCAACATAGTAGAGATCTGGGACAACACTCTCTGCCCAAATTAGGTCCCATTTCCTTCATGAGTTTGCAGCCTCTGGAGAAGGCAGGAAGCCAATATACCTTCAATATTGGGAACTAAGCAATGAATATCCTACTCTAGCTAAGAACCTGGAACTGTTATATTCCTGCAGGATAAGAACTCCAACTTGATAAGGTAGACCTGCTTCTTAGATGTGTATCACGGAGGGCCAGGCTAAGACATCATTGAAATCATTTGATAAGAGGGATGAGCATAGAGATAATTAAAGAGGAAGCACCCACCTTTCAAAAAAATTGCGATGTACACAAAAATAACTGGCACTCAGAAAAATAGTTAGCAAATGATAATTTAAAATTTTTCAGGCAAAAAATAAATATTATAAAGCAACTTGAAATTATGGCTTTCTAAAAATCTTTAAGAGGGAAATAGTATCTATAGAACAAAAATAGGAGTTTATAAAACAGCATATGATAATAAATTCATGCTTAGAAGTCTTAGAAGCTATATTTTTAAAACCTTAATAAATAGAATAAACAATAGACTGCACATAATTATAGAAATAATTAGTAAATTAGAATATACAATTGATTAAACTTTTCAGAACACAGCACATAAAGAAATGAAAATTATGAAAGGGAAACTGATACAGAAAATATATATTGAGCAGCTCAAATATAACTATAATAGGTCTCCAGGAGAAAATATAAAGAGGCATATCAGAAAATATGATTGCTGAAATTTTTCTTGATTTGTAACCTAACCTAGACAAACTAGCAGAGGCTTGTTCTTATGACTAAAATAAGTGAGGAGAGAATGTTAACAGAGGAGCATCTCTAATCTTTTCTTGTTTGATTTAAAAATCATAATCGGTCAGAATAAAGTTTCATTAAGTATAGAGATACTATGTCATTAGTAATTTACATAAACCAGAGAAGACTTTATTTCACGTGGAGTTATATGTTGCCAATTAACAAACCTAAAAGTCTTACTGAATGGTCCTCTCTATTAATTCACCACACTTCTGAGTTTGTTTCCTTGCTTGAAGAGGTAAGTCACTTAATTTAGATTCCTTAACACAAATGCAATAGACTTGACTGAGCCAAACAAGAAGCCCTTCCTAGGAATCACAGTGCCTGGTAAATCCTAGTTTTATAAAAATTTGCGACAGAGCAGTAACCAACAAAGCAGAGATCTGAGATGAAAATGGAAATACTTTAAATCATTTGAAACAATCTTCCTTTTTACCGGGTTTGCAAATTTAGCATAAATTTTTCCTCCATGCTTTTTAATAACTAAACATCCAGAGAAGGTGACAAATAACTTGTAGAATCTGGTACTTTTGAGGCTAGGCACAGACCCTGCACAGTAAGACGAAGCACTAAAGATATGATATGGTGAGTGATGCTCATTTTTATGGATGGTTGACATTAAAGGATTCATCAAAGGTGGAAAGGAATGGAAGGAAAAGAGAGTAGATATTGAGAAGCCACGGGAAGGTCAGGAGCACTTGCAAGATCCTGAGAAGAAGTCTCCTCAGTTCTTCCCTTCCTCCATTACCCAGCATCTGTCCAACAGAGGCTTGAGAGACCAAGCAGACCATTACAAATTTTCTTTAGTCAATAGGGAAGAGGAGAGGAAGTTCCTATTTTCCAGTAATAACAGGATGGTATTTTTCTTGAACAATGACCAAACATATAAAAAGATGACTCCCATTGGGCTATGTGGGAAGAATTGTCAATAATGGAATATTCTAAGGCATATGGTTCTGGATTCAAACTGTAGCCAAATTCTTGGTCCCTGTGGCCATGAACATAAACGAGTACTTTATATCAGTAATGTAGACTCCTACCACAGGCCCTGCACTTGATTCTACAGACTTTGAATGTTCTCTCTCTCTCTCTCTCTCTCTCTCTCTCTCTCTCTCTCTCTTTTTCAGAATCTGCATTTCATTTTCCTCCATCTTCAGGGGAAAAAATTATGTAAGTTCTGCATCCATAATAAACACTGTTTTGTTTAATCAGATCTTCGCATGCTACACAACTTTTATTTCCTATATTCTACTCACTCCGTTGGTAAAGTCTTTTGACATGCATACAGGGGGCAGCATATAAATTAGAAGCTGTCCTTTAATCCTAAAATGTGAAGTGAGACAGAGCCATTTCTTGAACTACTAAAAGTGCAACTGTCAAAGGTACAATTGGATATCGCCCATTTAAGAAATCTTGCAAAATTACTACTTTGAGATAGATGACCTAATTCTGGCTCAAAAAAGTATCTAGTGTTTTGAATATCTGTTTTAAAGACATCTTTTTGTATCGTATATTTGAAATCAACAAACAGCTGGAAGCAGAGAATTGTTTTATTCAGGGATATCATTTGGTTGGTTGGTGGGTGGGTGGGTTGGTTGGTTCCTTGGTTTGCTTCAAAACAGAGTGGCTGGACTTATAGTCTGCTGCGTTCTACTAGTAATGCCTGAAAGTAAAGTCAAACCACCCACTGTGTGTATGTGTGTATGTTTAGAGTTGGTGGAAAAAGACCTTTTTACTTTATTGCTTCTATGAAAGAGAAATAATTATTAGAACACATACTTCTAAATTCATTTTCTCTTTTTTTTCTGTAAAGGAAATTTGCATCAGCCCACTAATATCAACCCCAAGCAACCCACTATGTGAATTTATGCTTAAACTGACAAGACTGGGAGTGGAATTAGAAGCAGCTAGAAACTCTGGGGCAGAGAGCAGCCAGCCCCGCAGCTCACAGTGGGATCAGTCTGTGTGTTCAAGAACTCTGGGTCTCCTGAGCTGTCCTATGTTCTCATTCTATCCACATATATTTACTGAGCGTTAATTATATACCTACACTATACCCAGGGCTAGAGAGACAGAGGCAAATGAGGCAAACATGATCCCTGCCTTCCTGGAGAAGGAACAGACAAAATGATAGACAAACAAATAAGTAAAATAATTGCAAGTTGTGAGAAGTGTTATGAAGGAAACCAGCTTAGGGTAGGCATATACGAGAGGTGTGCTGTAGGGGACGGGGGTCAGGAAGAGCATTTCTGAGAGATGAATTTCTTTTCTCTGCAACAGACCTTCAAAAATTTGAAGACAGATAAGGCCTAAGAACAATCCTTTTCTGGGTGAAACATTCACTTTATTTGTTCAGTCTTCCTATGAAATAGTCAGGCATAGTCCCTTCTAGCTCTTCCTAGTCCAGTTCTGGACATGAGTATTCTATGATAAGAAAAGAATCTATAAAATAAGAGACCTCTCTGGGGTAGACAGTTGACAGACAGACAGACAGACACACACACACACACACACACACACACACACACACACACACACACAGCTATCAATAGAAAAAAGCTTGAATCCCAAAATGTGATTTCCAAATCTTTGGTTGCAAATAGTTCTGGGTCTCTGAAAAAAAAATCTCGCACCTAATACACTTGTGGTGCCAGCTGCTACAAAGTACCACTGAGAAGCCAAACCCACACTGAGGTCTACAGAGCCCTGATATTTAAGAAAACCATCATCAAAAAGCTGTTCTTAAAACTGCCATTTCTGTCCAGCTTTATCTCCTGCTCTTGACTTCTGTCCAGTTCATCTTCCACTTCCTTCTTATCCCTGCTATGTGTCAGCCACAGATGGACTGTCGCAAGGGTCCATCAAGAAATAAGGTAAGGGGACATGTGTGCAAGGCAAGTGCTCGTTGTTCTTCATTCCAGGTTTGGAAAGAGTTATTCCCATCCCAAGGTGGATATATTTAGAGTGAATGAAATCAATCTGTTCACAAACAATGGAAACATTTGGTACAATGTGCAGATATTGATCATACTATAAAGGAGGCATTAGTTTTGTTTACTAAACATCCCCTGTGCTGAGCTGGGCTGCAGCCAGTCAGAACTACAAAAAAGTGTGAGTCTAACCGGTTTGCATATTGCTGTGTTCTTTTTTTTTCTATTACAGTTTCCCCAATCTCCCAACTCTATAAATATTTACTCAATATTTTACCACACTTAAATTTAAGAATTCAGTTGTCTTTCTTAACTGGTTCATAAACACCAAACAGAAAAACCAGTTCTTAAGATGGAGGAGATAGCATCTGATTGACACATTGAACCTGGATTACGTATTAAACGAGAAATGCCCTCCTTGAGCCAAGATAATTGTGAAGTGAAAAGCAAATGACCTTCTCAGCTGAAGAGGCATCCATAAAACGGTTGGAAAGCTGCCCTGTTTGCACATGGAATCAGAAAATAAAATGAAATAAAAAGAATCTATCCCATTCCTCTAATTTCATCATCTTGCTACAGCCATTCTCCCCAGGGCTTTCCTCTAATCCAGTTGCCAGGGAGGCATGAGGGGTTATCCTCTCTGAAACACCATTAATGATTCTGTGGGCCCTCCTGGGGCTACTCTGAAAGAGTTCTTAGGGAAACTGGCTGCTTCTCTGGGCTCATCATATGGAAAGTATATTTCTCAACACAGCTGGCAAACAAATCTCTTTGAAGGAGATAGCCAAGAGGCCTGAGATTGGCCCTCGAATAATGAGTTCAGCATCTTTTACTCTCCCCAGCCTATAATATTCTTCCTCCCTTGTAGTTATTTACTATTATTCAATATTTATGCAAGCTATAAATGTGCAGAGTACTGCACAATATCACAGAGAGGGCCAATGGAATAACACTGTCTTATTCCAAAGCATTGAAAAGGACCAGCAAGTAAAGTCCAATGTCAGGGGTGTCCAAGGAGAGAGGAGAGCAGGGAGATGGATGGACAGCTGAAGTTATCCAGTGTCAGGGACTCATCCTAGGCATGGACACAATTGGCTGGATCAGAGCTCCTCTTCTTTGCTGTGGATCACAGGAGGAAATGCCTTGATCTCTCCTCGACTTTGGCTAGTTCACACTTGTTTTGTAAATAGAGGTAGAAACAGTGATCCGAAATTAAGACATGCACCATAAACTAAAATTTGTATTACCAGGACACATCCAAGGTAGTGAAAACTATTAAAAGAGCAGGAATTCAGCAAGCAGTGCTTTAAAACCAGAATGCATAACCTGTGGAACACCCTCACCAATATTACTTGTGCCTGTATTAAAAAATAATTGCCCTGATATTCTCCAGCAATGATCCAAGCGTGGTTTGTTTAATAGGAAATGAGTGCAATGAACTTCAGGCTAGAGAAGAACTATCCAAGGCCATGTCATCAGAAAATGACAGATCTGAGATCCAAACCCCAATTCCCTGATTTCAAGGCCAATATCCCTCCAGCAGAGAATTGCTGCCTCTACCTGCTTCTTCCTTTGTTGCTCTGCACCTTGTTTCCTTGGCTTTCTTCCCCTTCAAATCTTCCATCCTATTTCCCCCAAATGGCCATTCATCTTCCTACTTTGACTTCAGGCTTTCCCCAGCCCCTTTGGTTTTTATTTCTCTCCTCAGTCCCTCTGCTTTTTTTATTTCTATATCCTTCCTGCAAAGTCATATTGTCTCTTATGCTTGAACCATCAGTTTACATGGTGAACTCTTTATTACCTCTCTAGCGCTACACTTAATGCAAAGAAAAGCCTATGAACTTTAGAGTCAGACAGGCTTGGGGTGAACTATCAGCATTGCTGTGTACCCCTTGACACCTTCCCTCAAAGCTGAGGCAAAGACATCTAGGTGCTATCTAATGTCCATTCTCCCCTCTTTCTTAGTAACAGGGCCCTGATTTTTAGTTAAGTGCATATGGCCAACATAAAACACTATTTCTCTGGCTCCCTTTCAGTATCATGTGGCCATGTGATATGTTCTAGCCAATGAGGTACAAGCTGAGGCATTTGAGGGATAATCCTTTTCTCTACTTTCCTCATTCCTACTTTTAGAACACAGTTAAGATGGCTGAGCTTCATCAGCCATTTTGGATCATGATGAGACTCTGATTGTAGAATCTACGTGCTAGAGATAGCCAAGCAGAAAGGTACCTAACTGGGTCCTTAAAGAGGCTGCAAAGCTACCATAACAGCCTGAACTGCCTGCATTGTATATAACAGAGGCAGGAGAAATCACTGTTTGGCAAGTTTTATCTCTCATAGTCAAATGCAGACAAATCTAGCATATATACTGTTTTCCCTCTTTTTTTTTTTTTCTATCCAATGGGAAAAGGTGTCACAGAAGTAATACAGAACTGCTGAATCTGGTGATGCAACTGGTAGCACAGAGAAAAGAAATATCTTTCTCCTGCTCTCTAATCTCCACCATGATTCCCATTGGCTAAACATAGCCAGAAGCCATTTTCAGGGAAGTTTTGGAAATGTTGTTACACGGGGCAGCCTACTTCAATGAAGAACAGATCAAGTAAAGGTCAGGGGACGGACTTGAGAACAGAAAAATGACATAGCCTGTCCAGAGAATGTTAACTAAATAAAGACCCACATGTAAAGCATTTAGCACAGTGCCTGTCACATAACAGACATACCATAAATGCTGGCTCCCTTCCCCTTCAATGATTTTTCGTATGAGTCATAGATTCACAAAGCCATTCATCTCTGCATCTCTCTATACAGATAGTCCATGAATGCCTCCACTCAGTTGTCAAAGACAGAACTCAGCACTTTCTGCCTGTATGACATTCCTTTTTCCTGTGTTCTAACATAGGTGATAGAAGCACTACCATGCTAATAACTGTTCTGAAATTTCAGGGTCCTATACAACTCTTTCCTCATCATAATCTTTCTTCCCCACATCCAAAACACAGACATCCTGCCTTCGGGAGTTTTCTAGTGATCCCCTCTAACTTGCAAGGCCATGAGTCTAAACTGCTCTTGTTGTCACTATATTTCCTTACAGAGTCTTTGCCCTTCTCTGTTCATCTGCATTATCCAGATTTCAGTCCTAGCTTCTTTACCACTAGCTTCACATGAGGCTTGGCATTTCAGCAGCTCAGGTTCAACTTCTTGGCCTCTTTCATCATCAGTTACATGGCTAACTAGCAAAATTCTATATCTTTTAGACCAAGTTCACAAAAGCAAGGCTCTGGTTGGCCCAATTTATATTTGCTTGCTACACTAAGTTGATGGCCTATGGATTAACTGCCCATGGATTCTATGTCTACCCTGGCCTGTCCACTGGGGGTTGAGAGGGGGCAGGACAAGCTATAATTGATCGCTCTTAAACAGCCCTATTGCTACAAGCTATTATTCTCAATCCCGGTTATGATCATAACATTCTCCTGTTCAAAACTCTCTAAGCCTGATGACTACCCACAATAACAAGGGAAAAAATGTTTGCCTTACAAAATGTAATAGGAAATACTTCCACCATCAGGAGATGTTTATCACTTCACAAAATGGACATAATCTCCAACGGAGATTATGCTCATCCTATGCTCCAGCATCCTGGATACTTTCCATTTCCAAATACACTTTCCAAAGTCTCTCCTCTAAGCTTCTGTTCTCTGTCTGGAATGCTTTATTCCTTGATATTTCTACATGTTGGGAGTCTACCTACCAATCCCAAGAAATTACAACATGATCTTTGCAGTACTATTGCCCCTCAACACCCCTGCCAGAATTAGTCCCTTCTAGATACATGTCTTCCCTACCTTATAAACTCTTACTCTCTCCAGCCTATAATATTCTTCCTCCCTTGTAGTTATTTATTCAATATTTATGCAAGCTATAAATGTGCAGAGCACTGCACAATATCACAGAGAGGGCCAATGGAATAACACCGCCTTATTCCAAAGCATAGAAAAGAACCAGCTGAGTACTGTATCACCAGTACTCAGGAGAGACCTTGGTTTGCAAATGCTTAATGCATATCTTTTGAACAACTGCACATCCCATAACACATCATTTCTTCCCTCCATGCCCATTGCAGCAAATATCGCCTGACTTAGATTCAACCTTTGTCATTTCTTATCTCTGCTCCCTAACAGAGAGTGAATAAAACTATATATTATTAATTTTGCATTCCCATGTACCTAGAAGGCAACTTTATATATGCTAGATTTATGACAAATGTTTGTGAAATTGAACAGTTAAAAGCATTTACTTCTTTTGAAGTCAAACAAAAGATTTGGATGCAAAAAGATACTTTTATCTTCTAAAAGAGAAAATAAATTAACATTTGGAGTCTCAGCTACAAAAATAGAAATCTCTAAAAACCATAAAATAAAATTTAGGCTTTAAAAATATATATTTCTTAATTATAGGATTTTAAACTGAAATAAATTTTCCTGCTGTAATCAATTAATGTTATTTTTTTATACTGCTGGTTATGACTGCAAAAGCTAGATATTCTTGAGCCTCAAGTTGTAGAAATAATATATACTTTTTATTACTGGAAAAAAATTACCTTATTTCCAACTTTAAGTTACTTAAAGTAAGACTTTTTTTTTTTATGCTGACAGCACCTGTTCTTCTTAGGTGGTCTCCCATCCAAGTACTAACCAGGCCCAACCTGTTTAGCTTCCAAGATCAGACATCAGGCTTATTCAGGGTGGCATGGCCATAGACCTTGGACCATGGCTTCACCAGGGCACAAACCCAAGACCTTCTGCATGTAAAGCAGACATGCTAACTGCTACACCATGGAATCACGTCCAGTAAGGCTTATTTTCAAAATTTATTTGGAGTATCATATTATGACTAATGAATAGTTAGAGAATGCTTGCAAAATAATTGCTGCTTTAAATAATCATTTATAGTAACTTTAACATCAACAAAGTGAATTTAAAAAACACTCTCATTAACTCTTTGGTCAAAAGTGTAGAATTAATCTAAAAATTTATGGCTTTATTTTAAAGGGTAAAAGAGTGTCTACTGCAGGAGAAATTGATATTTAATGGAATCAGAGATGAAGACCCATTCTTTAAGGATAATGCTGAGGAACTGGGGAAATCATGAAGAAAGTACTCACATGGATTTACACAAGATGAAGTTTAAATCATAATGAAGAATAGTTCTCCAGCGTTCCATTCATGCAAGTTAAAAATCAGAACAATGTAAACTCTCTGTCCTTTCAGGAAAGTTCTGAAATTTGTGTTCCTCGCTCCACCCAATGCCCTGCTCCCTATCCCCATGACTTGCCTTCATGAGACAACATTTCTCTTTTGGTGGAATTAACATACACTTGGGTGACCTCACTTCTCTCCAGGACCAGTAGCATTAGAGCTCAGGACCCTGCCTCAAGCTTACATAAGGAGTACAGACCAGGCACGATCAGCTTCTGAGAGATGAAGCCAAGACTTTCTTGCTTGTTTCGTTCCCGATCTCCTCCTAAACAATTTAGGTAGAAGAAGCCAGGTCAGCCTTTCTGTCTAGCCTGTCTCCAGTGCTAGGGGAGGTGAAGGGAGGCACCACATTGGATTTCATTCCATCTTTACTGTTACTGAGTTCACCCTTTGATATTCATCAGGGCCTCCCAACAGAGCTATTAAAAGCAGTTTTGGTATATCAGTCTTTGTTGTATAAAACTGTTCTGAACATTGTAGGATGTCTCACTTCTCTGCTTCCCATCATTAAATTCCAGAAATGCCCCCAAACACTATAAGCACTAAAAAACACTCCCGCATATTTCCAAACTCTCTAGAAGGACGGTGTAGACCCTGTGTCTCTGCTTTCTTTTAGTCCAAAATCAAAACCTGAGCCTTTATCTCTCTCAAAAATAGTGAATTACATATATAGGTTGTGGTATTGGTGCCACTGTGTCGATATAGCAGGCTCAGCAGGAAACTATCATTTTTACAACCTTAAGACATGGAAGCCACAATTCAAAGAGTATCCTTGCCCCACAAAATTCTAATGAAAATATTATCTCTACTGAGGAGCAGATTTACCACTTCATAAACTCAAGAAATGGCAAGAGGAGTGTGTTCTTAAAGTTAAACTCTTCCAGACAAATGAAGGGATATTAATCCCAACTCACCTCAGTTCCATATTCCCCACCCCAAAACACACACATGCAGAAAGACTAGCTCCCACTCTAGATGAGTTATTTGCATCCATATAGACAGTTCTGACAGTTGGCAGAAAGGAAGGGTTTATTTGAGGGAAATATATACTGAAGCTTGACTTTTCAGGCAAAGGCTTGTTAGTGTTGCACTGCTCCTTGGGGGACAGGGAGGTATGTCCTGAGGTTTAAGATTTAATGAGGATTCTTGGAAGGCAGACCAAATTGCAGCCATAGAAAATAAATTACAGGCAATTAGGTCTACATCTGATCCATTTTCCAGCATGCTAAGCTTCACTACTACCTGTCTTCAGATTCATATTTTTATGCAAAGACCAAATCTGCTTGGCTTTTGAGAACATAGTTCATTGAAAATGAAATGTCTTTGGGTTGACACAAAAAAGTCCGGCCACAGACGAACCCAGATTATATTTGCAGGCAGCAAAGCATTGGGTTACCGAGTCTTTCCGGAGCATATTTGTTACAATCGCATTGAAAATCAGTAGGCTTGGCAGAGAAGCTCTCATTTGCAAAGAAGAAAAGTAAGAATTGTGCCAATGGACAGGGCTGTAGATCTAGCAGGTGTTTGCAGTGGTTACAGAACTATGGCTCTAAGCCCGGCTATGTCAAAATTACCTAGAGACATAGCTGGAAATACAGTTTCCCTGGGCTTCCACCTGTTATGGGCTGAATTGTGTCCCCTCTAAATTCCTACATTGAAGTCCTAAACAGAGTGCCTCAGAATATGACTGTATTTGGTGATTGGGTCTTTAAAGAGGTATTAAGGTGAAAATAAATCAAGTGGGCCCTGATCCAATATGACTGGTGTCCTTATAAGAAGAGAAGGATACAGACAAGCACAGAAGGAAGACCATGTAGAGACACAGGGAAACAAAGCCTGTAGACAAGCCAAGGAGAGAGGCCTCAGAAGAAACCAACCTTGCTGACATCCTGATCTCAGTTTTCTTGCCTCCAGAACTGTGAGACAATAAACATCTCTTATGTAAGTCAACCAGTCTGTGGTACTGTGTTAAAAAACCCAAGCTGACTAATATACCCCCCAGACACAGTGAATCAGAATTCCTAGAGGTTGGGGACAGAGGTGAGTTAAACACCCTAGGGTTTGAGAACGACCGATGGGGACTTCTTCTCAAGAGCTTAAGAGCTTTCCCAGATGGCCCATTGCCTTGACCTACTCTGACTATGGCCAAGTTCTGGGCCCACTCGTGCCACAGAAACACTCTTAGATGTCCACAGTAGAGTCTTGGTTTTTCTTCCTCATCCCCTTACTTGACTCCTTATAAGATAATTGCCACTTTTGGATTCTATGAGTTTCAAAGGAAATTCTCCCCTCACGACATGCTTCTGCCAAAGCCATTTGAAAGGTAGCTCAAAGGGGTGTTTTAAAATGAAATGACATTCCATTTCGTAAAGAAAAAAAGTAGAGAGAGAAGAAAATCAGGCCAAACTGACCAAAAAGCTGGATAATTGCTAAGAGATGGAAGGCTGAAGTGACCCAGTGATTCATGAATTATGCATTCAAACATGAGGTGTCATGAGTCACACCTGAAAGTCCCTGAAAATCTCCCATATTCCCCAAGGCGGCAGAGTCAGAGTGTGCCATCCTCCAGAGGGGAGAGCTGGGAAAGCATTTCCATTCCCTTATGGATTGTCATGAAAGACCACCTCAATCACTTCGTAAATACAAAGATAATTGTAATATGTGTCCTCGTTTGAATATTTGCTTTTGGTCAGCCGAAAGCCATGCAGGGATCCCTCACATGCAGAATTCCCAAGAATCTAGAAGCCACCTATGAACAAGAGGACTCCTTACATGTAATTCTGTTTCAGCAATGGCTAAATACTCAATCCTGAAAGGAAATCAGGAAGCATTTGAATTATCCACTTGTCTCCCTAACATCATGTATTCAGGATTATCGCTCTTAGTCCCTATATTTGCAACTTTGCATTTTATTTGTCTAGAAGCAAATTTGACCAACATTACCTCCTATCTTGGCATAGGTACAATTGTTTCTATGGTCCAACCCTACCCTAATCACTACCATCTAATAACCAACCATTCACTACTGAACTTCATGGTCATATATTCATTCATTCATTTATTAAATAATATTTATTGAGTACCTATTCGAGTTAGGCATATTCCAAGGCCTAGCGATAAATTTTAAAAATTCAGATATATGCTGCATGAAAAATAAAGCAGAGTAATAAAATAAGCAACAGTTCTCAAAGTTTGGTCTCTGAATTAGCAGTATCAGCATCATCTAAAAACCCATTAGAAGAGCAAATTTTAATACCTCATTCAACTTTTTTAAATCACTCTGGAGATAGAATCCAGCAATCTGATGCACACTAAAGTTTGAGAACCTCTGCTGTAATAAAGAATGATGTAAGGACAGTTGCTTTAGACTGGGTGATAAGGAAAAGCCTCTCTGAAAAGGTAACATCTGACCTGAGGCCTGAATGTCATTTGAGCAAGGCTATTTCCTGGGCTTAATTCCCCATAGTGGTCACTTACAATGTCCTCAAGTATTTGGACTTTTTTTCATGCTTGCCAAACACTCTCTGATTATAACTTCCCATCAGGACTGGCTTCATGGGTATGTGACCTATGCAGTCACACAAATCCCTTTGCCCAAAAAGGCCCTTTACTTAGTTTAATGCACTACTGTTACCATCTTGAAACTCAATAATTTTACCTTTGAACTTCTGTTTTGTAAGTAAAGTTCAATGGAACGATAGAGCATATACGTGGACAGAAGAGGTATGCGCAATGTGCATGCTGTTCCATTTGTATTACTCTATGAGTCTGGTGGACCCACAATGCATGGGAGTTCAGTGAAATTCAAAGCAAGCTTAATGTAAGAGTGTTGTGTGAACAACTGAGTAAGCAGGAGTACTGAGTAAGCAGAGATGCCATACTTTCTGTTCTAACTAGAATTTGCTTCAAACACAAAAAGAATGCAATGGTATAAGAGACAAGAACTACCAAAGAAACCTATCATATCTTTTTTTTTTCATGCTACTTCTCATGCTGAAAGTGATGGTAGAGAAAGGAAAAGTTAAGGCAACCCAGAGTTCTTTTACTTTTCAGTTTTTCCTTATTCTTGGGTAAGCCAAAAGTGACAGTGTTGTACAATTATGATAAATCAAAAAGTGAAATAAAAACAAGTTAATATCTGTAACAATTTTACCTTTCAGATACTAATGAAATACAATGCATGCATGACCTACAAAATATGCTTTGTGTAATTTTGATGCTTCCGAATATGAATTGAATGCTCTTAAATTTCCATTTAAAACTGACATTGTAAACTATAAAGAGTAAAATTCATGCCAACAATTTCGATTTTATTTTTTTTTTAGTTATAATGATGTTAAATAGCAAATAAAAAATAGCATGGGCATGACCCATTGAGAGAAAGACCATAGAAGGAAAGTGCTTTATATTTCAGTTCCTTTAGTGATAATATTTTTCCTGCTTTTTTAACAAGGGCTCCACAAAATATGTAGCCAGTGCTGCTTCCCTTTAGAAGTCTGCCCACGGAGAGAGGAGGCACACTCACCATGCTGACATGAGCATTCCAAGACATGCAGCAGCTCTCTCCTTGTCACAACTGGGTCATCAAGTGGAGCATCCATCTCGGGGAGGGTGCCAGATGGCACTGTTATCATAAAAGTGCAGCTGCATCTGTAACAGGAAGGAAGACAGAAAAGAAAGTTTTCCCTCTCGCTCATACCCAGACCCTGCAACAGCTTCTTTAGAAATAGACATGTGGGTGGCTTCTAAGACCTGATACAATGTTAAATCCCAGAAGAATTGGCCTATATTCTGTGAAACCACTGGGCCACTTTCCAACAGGCAAGGGATGCAGAAAGAGCTAACAACTTACACACTTCCCAGAGTAATGAACACAGCATGAGAACATACATTAATTGACTAGTGCTAAAACAGTACACACATCCCAAGCAGGACTTGAAGGAGGATTCAAATTGTTGGAAATCATGAGGTTTGACTATCCTATCTTATTTTATCTTCTACTACAAACTCAAGTTACACATATGCTTAATGGACATAAGTTCTCCTTTCTCTAATCTTCTTCTAACTTTCATTACATGCCTCTAACAACCAACCAGTAGGGGTAAAAAGGAGTTCCTTTGACTTCTCCCACCCACGGTTCAATCCCAAATGCTAAGAAAGACCTCCATTTACAGTCAGTTCCAAGGCCTGGTGTGTGTCACCTCACACGATCAGATGCATCACTCCAGCCACTTCAGTTCATGAGAAACCT
This sequence comes from Eonycteris spelaea, assembly GCA_003508835.1. Taxonomy (NCBI): domain Eukaryota; kingdom Metazoa; phylum Chordata; class Mammalia; order Chiroptera; family Pteropodidae; genus Eonycteris; species Eonycteris spelaea. Next base: position 7,388,068 of record PUFA01000031.1, on the reverse strand, counting down.
GGGATCTCTCTTGCACATGATGCCAGACAGGCACAAAGGCTGCTTTCAGAAACTTAGGCAGGTTTACGAGGCTGAAAGTGCCAAGATTTTGAAGTTACAGCACTATCCCACTCATTTCTTATTAAGATGCTCCTTCATCATTGAAATTCCTTTCAGACTCACATGATTTCAGTCTTGTTACTGAGCCATTAGTTAAAAGAAAAGGCTTAGAACCAAAATCTTCACCTTCCTATAGAAACCATTAGCTTTTGGAGATCGATTTTTATGAGTTGCTCGAATGTTGACCCTGGGGAATATGGTGTTCTATTAGGTGAAAACACAGGTAACGGATTTATTTTTCCCTCAAAATGAAGAAATAAATACCTTTTATTGATAAGTAATGTGTGGGAAAGGTTCTGAAAGAGTTCAGAGATGGACTTTCTTCCCTACTCTGCTACAAAACAAAGAGCTTCCTCCTGTACAGAACTTGCAAAGAGGCTGGAGGCCAGAGGAATGGGGGGAGCCCAAGATGTGCTACCAACCAAGTTTCATCTGCTTACCAGCTTCAGCTGACCTATCTGCCTCTCAGTCTTCAAGGGTTTGGACTAAATCTGAGATTTTTAACTGTGCTCCATAAAATTCTTAAGAGAAAGACTGCTAAACCTGATTGAGCATAAAGAATCACCTTGGAAGAGTGTTCATAATCGACATTCATAGTCTTCCACTTCTGAGATTGATTCAGTAGGTCAGAGAGGAAGGAGGACCCAGAAATCTAAATACTAAGCAAAGTCTTTTGGTTGGTTGGTTTTTATGCAAGGACTGTGGCAGTGGCAGTACCTCAGAGTTTTTGAGGTGAGGAGTGGATGTGTTAAGGACCCTATTACCACCATTGCATCAAGGAAAGCAGCTCATACTTTTCCTGTTTCACCATTAAGTGCCCCATGGGTCTAGCTGAATTAGAAATTCCTTACTCTGAATAAAGCACAAGACTAGACGTTTTCAATGCTCTGAGAAGTGCCAATGTCTAGGGTTCTGGAGCTCACAATGAGATGGGCTTAAGTTGAAGAACTTAAAGGAGGTACATCTAGCACATGAATGAATAGCTTTCACTCTTTCAATAGGAAACCTCTAAAGTGGGTCAGAGAACAATTCCCACCCAGATTTCAGGGAATTCATCAAGTAATCCCTCTCCCATAGTAGATAAAACAGATATCTCACCTCTTTAAAAATATTTCAAATAATTATTATTGTGGGTTAAATTATGTCCCTCCAAAAGGTATATTGAAGTCACATCTCAGAATGTGATCATTTTTGGAAATAGGGTAGTTGCAGATGTAGTTAGTAAGATGAGGTCATACTGGAGTATGTTGAGCCCTTAATATGACTGGTGTCCTTAAAAAAAGACAGTATGGAGACACAGGGGAAAATGTCACATGATGACAGAGACAGAGACTGGAGTTATGCATCTGCAAGTCAAAAATACCAAGGATGGCTGGCAACAACTAGAAGCTAGGAGAGAGGCATGGGGAAAAAATTGTCCCTCAAGGCCCTCAGGAAGAACCAACCCTACTAACACCTTGATCTCAGATTTCTGGCCTCCAGAACTATGAGAAAATAAACTGCTACCATTTTAAGCCACCTAGGTTGTGGAACTTTGTTGTGGCAGCCCCAGGAAACTAATACAATTACTAAATTTGCAAATAATAAAAATGATCCTTGCAAAAGTTGTTCTTCTATCCTAATTAAATTTTCAGTGAGGGAGTATGAAAGATTATTCAAACTCTTCCCAGGCATGAGTGAACCTAACAATCATTTTTCAAAAGCAACAAAGTCCATCTCTAAATTGAGTCTCAATGTGTCATTAAAATAACCTCTATATCACAACAGGCCATGCGACCACATCACTCAGTATATCTCATCCTTTCACAGAGAGAGGTCATTAATTGGTTTTGGGTATGAAGTCAAAAATCTTTTTAAAAATATGTTTAAAAGGAATAAATGATCTCCATGTAAAAGGATATAAAAGTTTATACCTTACACAGGGCAGGAAATCATTGCACATTCTGAAGTTTCTGTGAAAATAGGTCACATTTTCATTTCCCTAAAAAGAATTTCTCATTTTTTAATCTCACTGAATATTGTTGTAATTAAAATGCCCTCTCAAAATATCAGTTTTGTGGTATTTATAAGCCACTGTGTTCAATTAGCCTCTTATTATTAAGGAGCGTATGATTAATTTAAACATATTTTTTGAAGTAGAATACATTTGAATAGCACCCTCATTTTTATGAGAGATTCAGAGGGGAATCTGGGTTTTACAATTAGGATATTCATTTTTATTCTGAAAGGAAAGAAAATAAACAGAATCCAATTTTAGGAAAACATATAGTCAAATCTGATAAATATAATTCAGCATGGCAGTTAGATTTTTATATGTCAAAAAATCCAAAATCTAATGTTAAAACTCTTTTCATTTTGCTTTAGGTTTTAAAACATTTTTATTATGAAACATGTTATGCATATCTATGGACACATAAGATGATAAATTAAAGGAACTCTGGTGTTACAGTACCATTCGGCTTGTGATATGGTTTGTTACTTGATTAACAAATCCCCTGTGAGATCCTTCCCTGCTCGGTGGGTCTCTCCTCTTCTTCCTCCCCCCATTCCATCCCACTATTCCAAATTTTCTGCTTTAATTTTTGATAAGTAGAAACCTGAGGCCTACTTAGCAAGAATCACATTCAGATAAGTGACATGATTTAAAGTGGGAAGTATTTACCCCTGTACCTTGATGTAGGCTGTGACATGACAACCTAAACCATCAGAAGTATAAATTGGAGATGATTGTTTCCATTGCAAAAGAATTCATAATGAACCTCTTGGAATTAATATATGACATTAATGTACTTAAAGTTTGATTCAACTAACAATAATTCTGCTTTCACAAAACTTTTAGGACCTCAAATAATATATAAATAGAAGTGAAATGATTTGTGTTATATACTCATTTATTCAACAAACATTCATTGTACATACCCACTGTGTGCCAAGTATCACTCGGTGACACCACTGAATAAGATGCAGATCTTACCATAAGAATATTTCACGTATCCACATCTCATAAATAAGTACAACAGAAGTGAAGGAAATGAACTGCCTGTGGAAAGTAAACTCCCTGACAGAACTAAAGTTTCACTAATGGCTCCATGAGATTTAGCCTGATTTTATCCTCTCTCAGCTGCTTGTTTACACAGAAGGATTTGAGTCTGGGTCCACCTGCATAAAGCACAGAGCGCCATCCCAATAGGAAGGTTCAAGATTACTGATTCAGAATAATCCAGGAATGTCAAGGAGCTACAAAGCTGAAGTCTCTCCAGTTTACATGCAGGTCATCATAAATCTCAGCAAATCATCCCTTCAAAATATTTTGACTAGGCAAGTTCTACAGCTGGACTAGATCTAGTCCCAGACAAGTATGTTACAACTTTAACCATACAAACATTTTCATTTTATCAATATTTTCCCAAACAATTACTCCAACCTTCCCATTCCTAACATATACATATTAAAGTAAATCTTAAATTAATTATCTTGTATGTATTACTATTTGCTAATATATATATATATATTTGTTTGGGTTTCAGCAACAAAGACCAATTCTGAGAAATTTAAACAAAAGAGCAGCAACATATTGGAATCCAAGGAACTGTTAAACAGCCAAGTCTTGAGAAAGATAGGTGCCCGGACATCCCTAGAATCTCTATAACTACGCAGAAGTTCTCTCAAATGAGCTAATTTACTCCAAGGAACCCTGTCCTCCCAACCATTCCAGTCCATGTCTCAGATTTCCAGGAGGAAGAATCTAGTTGGCCTAGTTTTGATCAAGTGCCTACCCCTAAATCAAGTAAGGGGCAGGATCAGGGTGCATGATGTCTGTTCACAGAGAGAGGTGAATGGTTGTGACCAGAGAAGTTGCCTTTCGTATTAAAGCTTTTTTTTTTTTTTTTAATGTTAACCCTCTTTAAGGAGTTAAGTTTATAGTTTACCACATTGCTTCTTTCTCAGGCTTATGTTGAGTATAAAACAACAACTGTGGGGACTGCTTGGAAGGAAGGTGGGAGTCAGGAAGGTATAAAAGAAGAGTATAACATACACCCTGACCCTCTACATTTATCTCAGCACATAAGCACTACTTTGTGATTTATTCTTCATCCCATGAACATGAGAGCTCAGAAAAAGAAGGGTCACTTAGGGGCACAAATGGATCTGAATTCTAGAGTCAAGCAGACAAAATGTGGTTTACCAAAAGCCCTAACCAGAGCATTACATTCCACTGAACAGCCAGCAGCGTGATTCCTCAGAATTAGTGCCTTATGATATTTCCAATACTGTTCTGTCAAGGAGACATTACCTTTCTTTGTGATTGATGAAAAACAAAAACAAATAAAAATCTTTACTTTGCAAGACAAGATGAAGGGAAGCAAAGATTCTGGGTCAACATATGAAAACAGTCTAAATTTAGAAATTTACTTCTTCAAGAAGCAAACGTGTCTACTGTTTCTGTTGGAAAGGTTGCTTGATGAGCTCAGTTTTGAATTACATAAAAAGACTTATACACAGTGAACACTTTGAGCCTAATGAGAAATGTCAAATGGAAAATGTAACTAAAAGAGTTTTGTTCTCAAAAAATCCCTGCTGATGAAACCTGAAATCAATATTGATGAATTTGGCTTGCCCAGTTTTTGCTGAGTGGAATGAACCGGGTTGGTATAAGTTATTTTAGCTATATTTCCTCAACATGCCAATAGAGTTTTTTCAGCATCCCTCCAGCCACACATGTGGCATACATTTATTATTTACAATACATACACAGGAAGTGCTTGATTGATGAGATAACTCCTTTTTCAGAAAGATCTTTTCCAAATGGGGTTTTATACTATATGTGCTAGATGAAGTACCATAAAGTCAGTAAGATATACTTTTTCACCCCCAGATTTTATTTCTGATAAAAATATTACAAGGGCAATTTTTTTGTAGACAGTGTGTGATGTAAAATATGATTACAGATAAATATAGTTTGTGCCTATATTTTTCTCTTTACATGCTCTCTAAGGCTTTGTGTATATCCAACTTATGTAAATATGAGCCAAGAAGAGAGAGAACAAAAGAGAGGGGAGAGACTGGGATTGAGATGGTTTCTGGGTGAAATGTAATCAAATAGAGTGGATCATTGTGTTCATGTAGATTTTAATCCATGCTGAGATATCCATATTATACTATCATATTAAATAAGAACTATGAATATTCAAAGTGGCATCAGTGGAGGTTCGTAAATGTTTTAAAGTTAATTTTGAAACATTAGTATTACTATAATACAAATGTTTTTCTCTTTAGCATTAGAAAATAAAGTTTGCTTTTAAAGAAAGGAATAATATTTAAGACAACGTCAAATTCATATCATTTGCCTTGGTACGAGATATTGATTTCAAATCTGACCACATCCAAATATAGTTTCATCCTTCTTTAAGACTCTTGATTATATACATAATAAATATATATTTATTCTATATGTTAATTTATTATATATTGATTATGTATACTTGTTTATATGTATTTAACTTATAAATATCTATTATATATATATATATATATATATATATATATATATACACACATATATGAAATTTCCTCTTAAAAAACTCTTTCCTTCCCAAATCATCACATTATAGGCTTCCTTTCAACAGTACTTTCTAAGAGTACATTTCATGGACAACTGTATTCACCAAAATATTCACATATGTGAATATATTCATATGCATGAATATATTTATACATATCTATTATATATTCATATAGCATATGTAGTCATATATATTCATTTGATATATAAATGTGTCTTAGATTTATGTGATTTGACATAATAACATTCTTAAAATATATCAGGCATTCTTCTAAATGACGTACAGGTATTTACTCATTTATTCTATATGACAACTCTATAAGATAGGCATAATTGTTATTATTTCATTTTACAAATGATGAAACGGAGGTGCAGATGGGTTTCATAACTTGCCTAGCTCTCCCTCTAAGGTGGCTTAGGCAGAATTAGTACCCAGCAGACTAGATGCAGAGCCTGTGCGCTCTCCTACCACACTAGAGAGAAGGGGCAGCAAACTTAATGTGTAAAGGGCCAGATAATACATAATTAGGCTCTATAGCCACATACAATTTCTATGGCATAGTCTTCCTCTTTTTTTTTTTTTAACAACAATCATTTTTAAATGTTGTTTACAGTCTACTACAAAAATAGGCTATGGACTAGATTTGGACTATGAGTTATAGTTTGCTAATTCTCAGTTATTGCCAAATTTTCTTACACAATTAAAAAATGTGTATGTACAATAAATAGCTTTTTTGTTGAACAGGTACTTTGTCATCTTCAGTTTCTTTCAAAGACCCCCCGGTCACACTTTCCTGAAACCTGCCTTTAACCACCCATATGGTGGAGCTTCTGTCCATCCAGTTCTTATAATGAGATCCTCCCCCTCCAGTCTTAGCTGATTGGTCCAGGGCGACGATGTGACCCAATCTGGGTCAGAGAACTGGGAATTATTACATTTAGTAATATTCTCCATCTAGTCTGCTTGAGGGTCTGTATCAAACGAAATAGGAGCCTTTTCAGTGGCCATGATTTCTACCATCTAAACTGGAGAAGCAGAGAAAACCAGTCTGCAAAAGGAGAAAATGAAGTTGACACACAGAGAAAAGCAGAGATGACAGATGGAGAAAGCAACTTGATAGTGAATCCTTCGTCCAGTTTATTCCTAAGGTCCAGCTGCATCCTTGACCTTGGATTTCCTGAGAAAAATTGTTATTTCTTTGTAATAATTCTCCCTTTCCCCTCCAGCTATCTGGCATTGGTTTCTGTTACTTACAAGCAAAACTAATAATTTTTGCATGTATTTATCATTTTTTAATTAGCCAACATTTTTAGAAAAGGAAATTATTTTTAGAGAATTGGCTCAATAAGAATTTAAGAACATGCATTCTTTTAGATTACGTAAGATGTTTTCAGTTTGGGGATCTCTAGTTAAATATTTAAAATACATCTTTAAAGGGAGGTCCTAATTAACTTAACTCTTGGCACAATGTTGTCGTTTTTTGGCAATACTCATTTTCCCCATCACGTCCAGCAGCAGTGCCAGTCACTCAAAGGCCAGACACTTACGTGCAGGGCAGTTCAATAATTTTTCATATTCTTACAATGTTTCCGGCATTTTTCTTACCTTAGGCTGTCACCCATGACGTGGAACAGTGCCTGAGCCAGCGTAGTTACTCATATCGAGTTGAAAGAATCAAAGAATATATGTTTTAATGATTTTTAAATATGCAATAACACTCAAAAAGCACCTCTTTATTTGAAAGAGATTTTCAGTTTAGATAACTGGTCATAAAAATGATTTATTTAAAACTAAAACTTTCCCAAGAGAAAAAAATTTTTTCGTTTGAGATATAAATAAGAAAATCTTAGATAGAAATAAGAAACAAGGAGGAAATTAGGCTGTGGAGAATCTTTTTTAAGATAGTTATTTTCAAGTGAAAGTGTGACAGAATGCGACAACTAAAGGGAAGGGCTTTTTGTGCTCTTGGTGCCGTTTAAATAAATTGGGCTGTGACAATGTGCGCAAATTTTCAAATCCTTTAGGAACATCAAGCCAACATTCACGTGTGGAGTTGATGGGGGCTATTCCCCCATCACCTCTTTTCCTGGAAGCCACATAAAACAGTCACACTTCCAGGGCAAATGGCAGGAATTGCGCTCTCTCTCTCTCTCTCTTTTTAATGTGTTCTGAACAATGGCCAAGGAATCTGCCATCCTGGTGAGATCAGTCTCACCAGCTGCTTTCTTGAGTTTAGTTCCACCAGCCAAATGAATTGACTTACATAGATGGGATGCTGTATGGCAAAATGATTTCTTTGTTAAAAAAATTCACAGATTTTTTTTAAGCGAATAATCACATGGACTCTTTGGCATTGTAAAGTCAGCCTATATTTTTTACCTTTCCAAAGGGTCCAGTTTTATTAGGGGTCAGGTTGAGCCTTCTAGACCAGGGGTCCCCAAACTCCAGGTATGGACTGGTACCTGTCTGTGCTGGTGCCTGTTAGGAACAGGTCCGCACAGTAGGAGGCGAGTGGCAGGTGAGCAAGCAAAGCCTCATCTGTCTCCAGAGCTAGCATTACTGCCTCAGCTCCATGTCAGGTTATTAGGCATTAGGTACCAGGGACTGGTACCACAAAGGTTGGAGACCACTGTTCTAAACTAAACCAATGACATTGATGATAATTTGCCACCAAACTTTAGTTGAATACAACACATATGCTGTTTCATATTCTTATATGCATATTGGAAGACACTTTGTTTCTAATACAAAACACCAGAAGACATATTCTGCAGTTTCCTCAGTTCTGGTCTCATTTTATTTCTTCCCACCACACAACTGTCTTCAGCTGTTCTTTAGCTCTACCTGTTTGAGTCAGGAGGTCATTTGGAAACAGCTTCATTTGAAAAGCAAGATTCTATATTTAAAATACAGAAACCGCTCTCCAAGGTTTGAAAGGTATTTTTATTCGAGCACTCATTCTCTAATGACCATTGTCCATCAGTTGCCAAACTACTTTCTCTCTTGGGATCCTATTGTCTCTTTCTTGTTACGGAGAATAACAAGTCTTTGGTACTCATTTCCTGTAGAAGATTACATTTCAGTATCAGACTTCACCAACAAGTCATCTCCCAGCCAAGGACTGCAAATCTACATTGTGACTAGAGAGGGCAACTTTCCAGGTAATAATGACGATAGAATAAAATAAACAGACAAATAAACAAATAAATAAGAAGTAAAAGGGTTTGCTGAGCTTCTCCACTACATATTTATCATTGCTCATAGATGAGCACTTCACTGGGCTGTCCTCATGTAAGAAAGAAAAGTTTAATCAACAGAGTGATGTAACTCCCCAGCCAGGATTTAGATGGTTGCCAAAAAGTAGAAAACAACATCCATGACTTAAAAGTGGATTCATGTCAGTTAGAAAAGGGGTGTGGAGCATTTCAAAGGCTTTTAAGAGATCCCACTTCATTACGAATGATTGTTTAATGTAGAGAATTACTTGGGCCTGCCTGGTCGAGGAACTAGATATAAGTTCATACACATTGAATGATAATCTTATAAAGGTGAGAAGATAGTATTCGACTTGGAGTCAGGATCTGGCTTTGAATCTGGACTATTAAAACCTGCTAGCTCTTTATACTAAAAAGAGATTCAATTTCACTGAGTTTCAATTTTCCTTTTCTGTTAATTAGGAATCATATCTCGTTTACAATCTTGTTTCAAGAGCTAAATGCAACAATCTGTGTCGAAATATCTAGCCAGTACAAGAGGCACACAATAATGAATCATTTTTTTTCTCTAATGGCATCCAGAGGGCAATGACAACATGGGCCAACTCAAAGCAGCTGAAAATGACAGCTGGAATGGCCACCAAATAAGCCCATAGTAAAATGAAAATCACATCAAGATGATGTTTTCTTCAGTGGACACTTTTCTTGCAGCTGGGAATTTGGGAATTTCTGTCTCTAATTAACACAATACAGGGATAGAGGACTACTGGAATGCATGTAGGGTATACTTAAAATCTAATGATCAGGTCAGGAAAGGTCCCTCTATAAAAAGTTGAAATTAACAAAACTCAACCCACTGTGACCAGGAGCAGTAGGCATCCCTTGTGTGTTATGATTTAGAGATCATTTATCTATTATAGTTTAGGTGGCCCAGGACACAGACATTAAGATGAAGTTTGTATGAAGGGAATTAATTGATGAATAACTTCTTTGAAGGAGTAAAGGAAGTAGGACTGGGCAATAGGATAAGTCGAATTATAGTACTGTAAAAAATAGCCTCATATTATCCCACAAACGGCTATGAAGTTGGAAGAGCCCATCAAAGTGTCCCAAATTGAGACAAAGAAGCAAAATATTTGTCCCCGTTCTTAGACAGTCACTCACTGAAGGCAGGTTATACACAGAGAGAGGGTGTAAACTTGGGTGAGGCAGCTTTATTTAGCTGAGGGCATTTCCCCAAATAGGAATTAGCTATGAGTGGTCAGCAGCCATCACTTGTAGTAGGTAGAAAAATAAGTGCCTCAGTCTTAAAGCGGATCAGGTTTACCACAGATCCACTAAAGGCCCCTCCTTGCCACCCAAGACCACTTGTTCCCATCTGAAAACAACTGTCACCAGGTTCTTTCTGGTTTGTCTTTCCCTGAGGAAGCTTTCAAGGGGACAGTTATTGAGATAAATTAGAACCCCAGTCAACATGTAATTCTCAGGTTGTAGCTGTGGCACTTTTCCATTTGCTATCAAAATTTTATAGGAAAGAACTAAGAAACACTCCCATTTGACCATGAGCGCCAAAGGTACTCTTCTCTACTACTGTTGGATAAGAGCAGCCTTATCTTCTCCTAATGATCAGGGTTAATTGTTCCTGCTGGGTGATGACACATTTCCTTGTCTGCTGATGTCTTGGCAATCAGAGCCCAAAGTGTCTAGGAGGCAGTCACAGCTTAAAATAGAAAATGATTCTTGCTGTATCCCATGATGGAAGTGTCCTACCTCTGGGAACCTCTACAACTAAAGAGGTTAGATTTGGAGAAAAACAAAGTACACATTCCTCCAAGTGGGTCACTGGGAGTGATGATAACTAGAGCTGCTTTTATTTCCAATGCTTGGTTCCTAGATCCAAGTATTCCACATATTAGGAACACAGTCTATGGAAATGAATTTAGAGTGTGTACCACAATCTGTAGGATGGCACTCCATTCATTATCTCCTCCAAAATGGTGCTTCACCTCTACCTTCAAAAGACTGTTTCACTTCCTTTGAAAGCTGATGACTTCCAAGTAGTGTGGTATGTGATAAGACAAGTGGACCCTTGGTCATGTGCTCACTGCCACTCCTCCTTTGATGTAAGTGAGTCCCTTGTCTGAGGCAATATTTTACGGTATCCTGTTTCAGTGAATAAAACATTCTATACAGTGTCTGACAGTGTAATGCACATGACCCTTCCACCAGGAAAGGCAAATCTATACCTGGAATATATATCAATTACAGTCAAGATGAATCACTGCCCCCTTTTAGAGTGAAGGGGGTCCACTATGCCTGGTTGTTTTTGAAGGGCAATGCTATATCAGATGCTCGGGTTAGACTGGATAGTAGTTCAGACCTTTAGCAGCAGCAACAGGTACATCAGCACTATGCTGTTGGTCCCATGCAGAGTTTCCCTTCCCTGCCACCAAGGAAACTCTGTTTATGAGCCCATTGTGCCAAAAATGGAGTGGCTAATTACAGTCTTGCTCATATCAACAGTTCAAGTCATTCTGTCTTATATCTTTTCCATGAAGATTTTCTGGTGGGAAGTAACAAATGATACAAAAGGCTTCAAACTTTATGAACCCTCTCATAGGTCCATTCCAAAGGTCTGTTACTCCCCAAATCTTCCTGTCTCTAATATTCTAATCTTTCTTCCTCCAAGCTCTTAGAAAACTAGCAAACATCCACCATTACCCATATCCATATATAGCCCTATATGCACATCTCTTTCCACACTGTGTGGATGCCAGATACACCTGCAAAAGCTCTGCCCACTGGGAAGATTTCCCCTATGTCTTTCTTTCAGGGCCACCCATGAGTAGGAATTAGTGCAGCAGTAAACCATTTTCAACATGAACCCACCATGAATCAAGTTCAGACTTTTCCTTCTCCTGTCAGTTGGAAATAGGGACCCTCCCCACACAGTCATGAGCTGAGGCAGAGAAACTGAGATTGTGGCAGGTGACACAAACATGCTCATGCTCAATCCTGGATGTGCCACTTCCATCTTACAGTGGATTTCTGCTAGACCTGCTTGAACTTACGACTCAGTAGCTCTGACAGAACTGAATTCTTGTCACTTGATGTCCCATGATCAGGTGCTCCATATCTACCAGGGCCCAGCAGTACACCAGGAACCATTTTTTAAATAGTGTATAATATTCTGTTACAGATAGCATGACCTTACTCCAGAGCCACTGCAGCTGTTCACAAACTCCACATGGCCTCCTTCTCATCATGTGATTACCTCTAATACTGTAGGCTCTACTAGACAGTATGTTCGAAGAGGTACCCTTAGCTTGCTTCAAGCCCTTTTCTGCTCTGAGTTGCACTTAAACCTGGAGCCTCCTCATCACTTGGTAAATGTATGGGAACAATATTGTCAAATGTGGAATATACTGCCTCCAGAATCTCAAAAAACCTACCAGATATTGTGCTTCGTTTTTAGTGATAACGGGAATAAGATGCAATATTTTTTCCCTTTATTGAAGTAGATGCTATAGCATGCACCAGACCATGGGATCCCTAAAATTTCACTGATGTTTCAGGACCCTGAATCTTTTATTCTACCCTCTGGACTGCATGTGTTCTACCATGGCTTCCAGTATATTTCCTCATTTTTTTCATCTGTTCAAATAACAAGAAGTCATCAATATTGTAGCCCAATCTTATGTTCTATGAAAAACCCAAATGGCCCTGTTCCCTTTGGACTGTATTGTAGGAGAGCAAACTGTTAGACTGTACTGAGGGTGGGAGACTCAACACAGCTTTGGTGCAAGACCATAAATGTATGTTGTTGATCATTCTATGTAAATGCCCACTGCATCTGGCCTTCCTTCTTCATAGGGACAGAAAGGAGACTATTTGCCAAATCAATGGGCTCATGTACCTGATGATATATCAGTTTGTATAGGTGTATCTGACACAGTAATTATAATTGGAGAAACTACTTAGTTGAACATGTGGAAGTCCACTCATTTTCTAGGATCATTGGTTTTCTGAGTTCCAGAGTAGTGAATTAATTGGGAATATGATAGATACCACCGCTCCTCTATTATTTAGGATTTTAATGGTGGCACTAATCTCTCTAGTTGTAGTGGGAAGTGCTATTATATTTACTATCTTAAACATCAGGCAAAGTGCAGATTCAGGGGCCCCCTACTGGTCTTCATTATGAAAGCTCTTACCACAGAGTCCAATAAACTAATGGGGGAGTTATTACAATGAACAGAGGTGACCATTTCAATTATATATTCAAGGAAATGACCCCTGAATGGGTCACTAGACCCAGTGGACCTACTAGGAGCCAAATCTGGCCAGTACCTCGTTTATAACCTGGTGCCCTTGTGTCCCTACCTTAACAGGAGAGCAACAACAATGTAAATCACTGTCATCTAGGTCTGTGTGCCCAACAGTCCACAAAATATTTGATTTATACCCTTTTTTCAGTGTATGGTTCCCCCCCCCCGCACGCCCCCCCCCCAAAATGGCTATAGGTTCCTTTGGGAAATGACTGGGAGTATAATCAATATGCATGGTTGTCATAGTCTTGGAAGGTTTTTCATCCTGAATACTCAGCCTCTCTTTAGTCATTGGATTTCATGCCTGAAGAGTGGCTCAGGTCCTTAAACAGGGCAGGAATTCTATTACAGCCACTGCCCTCAGACTCCTGATCATCAATTCTAGATCCCTTTTGATTAATAATACTATCACTGGCTGCCCATCTACCTTGCCTCTAAGAATACTGTATTCTATTAACCGTCTCCATAGCTTTCTGCAGATCATACTAACTCACTGCTATTCCAGCCTTTCTGTACATTATTATAATTGCTCTCATCTTGTTTCTGATGGGCAAGTGTCCCTGCCTGGCCTATATTATCAGGCTTCAGTCAATTCCATTGCATCAGAGCCCAGTCCTATAACAGCACCCCTTTAATCAGCCCTGGCCTCAAAGGACAGCCACCATAGAGCCTCTCAACAATGCTGTGGCCCCTCTCACCAGTGCATTCTTTACAGCTTTCGTAAGTGGATTGTCCTTTAAACCTTCACACAGAATACAGTTGGCTGGTAGGTTTTGCACATCAGCATGCCTTCTTCTCTCAGTGCTTTGATCCACCCACCATCTGCCAAGGCAGTTCTGGCGTCTCTACTTTACTCACTGTGGACCATCACTTTCTCCAAGCTTTAAGAGAAATTCTAGCAGCATATAAGCATCCTATTCTTTGGTCCCTTATAGGTGTTGTGTCCTATATAATAGGATAATTCTCTCACATCAATAAGCTTCTCATATCCAACTATACCTCACCCTCCCACTTTATTCAGTACCCACAGGATCCATATTTTCCTGGCTCCTGGTGATATGAGTTTGCTAAGTTCTGCAGCTTCATAGAAGTATAGTTCCTTTCCTCTCTTAGTATAAGAGACTTTTGCCTACTAGTTATATTGTAACCAGGCCCTAATTATTGTTCCGCTGGCCAGGAAGGTAATACAAGTAGATTCTGAAAGGGCTACATGTTGTTTTCCAAGACAAATACTTCTGCATCTCCTCCAAAAAGTGGGTAGTGCTATACTATACAAGGAGGAATGGGCCTCCTATAAACCCAGATGGTTCAGGGAGAAAAGAAAATTTTGAGGATATAAATTTTCCTAGTGCGTTGTCACCATGTCAAATCTCAAGGTCTTACTTCTTTCCTACAGACCACATGGTTTGTCTAGACCCTTATACCTATGTCTCCTGCTAGTAACCCCTTCCTAGAGCTGGAGCTATGCTCCTCCAGGTTCCGTCCACTTTTTCCTTCTGGCCAAGGGTGGTAAGGACTCTACTGCTGTCAGCTCCAAGAGGTGGCAGTATCAGTGTGGCTTTCCCTAAAACTTGGCCACACCTTTGCAAATAGTTCCTTTATTAAATTCTCAATTACCCAATTTGAGTATGCCCATTTCTTCCCTGCTGGGATTCTGACTCATACAAAACATGAAACAAGCACTAGTCCCTTTTACTCAAGTCCCTGTCTCCTCTCCATAGTTGGATCCTGCCACTGTGTCCTCAGCTCCAAGCCCCCTCCCAATCCCTTCTCCAAGTTCAGGCATCTTAACACTCTGTCAGTTCTTGAAAGCAATATCCATTTACTACAATGTAATTACTTCTGAGATCTAAAAGTGATTAGACAAATTGTAATCAATCCATTTTTCCTCAGACTGCCACTTGGTATGAATTAACACATAAGACTTACGTATTCAAGATGAACTTTTATTTTCAGTCATCTCTGAACTTTTTAGCCCCCACCCTCTGCCTGAACTCTGGTGGAAAATAGGTCATTTCTGCTGGGACCAATTCTTAACTTTTTCACTCTCTCCCTGGGTCATCTCTGCCCTTGCTATGGTCATAGGGAAGCCTGGCCTTACTGATCTCTCTGTGTCCTGAATTCCATGATCATGACGTCTGACTCCTCTTACTACCTGACAGCTCAGGTAACAGAATCAATTGCAAAGCTCACTGGACCAAGGGTTAGGCAAGTTGCGGTCTGGTTTTAACACTGCCACTAACTAGCTATATGACCTGAATGTGTCACTTCCTTCCATCTTGTTTAGAAGCAGAAAGCAGTTGAACAAAAACATCCAGCTACATAAAAATCTCCAATTTTCACCTTTTATTGTGACTCCGAACTTCTTCTAATCTCCTTTTCTTACTACATTCCTGAAGTCCCTGCCCTTGATTCACTCCAGTGATGTTATGTCCTTTCTTCTTAACCTTTGCTTTATCATTGCCACACGTGTATGCATATTTACTCTTAAGTAAACTTCTGTGTATACAAGTATGCACAAAATTCTACATACCCACACTTAGGAGATCACCATGTTGCCCTTTTTACCACACCTTTGAACTACAATTTATGGTGCAACAGGAATCACCAGACTTGGCATATCTAACCAGATTTACTCACTGTCCCATCAATTACACACACATTTCCAAGAGCATCATGATACTTCAGTCTACAAAAGATGTCAGCTTTTCACTCTTAATCAGATATATAAAAGGTTTCCAGAACTATGTGGTGGGGCCCACTTCTAAAAACTAAGTATAAAACATAGCAAAGAAAAGACCTGTTAAAAGAATCACATTTCTTCTCAAATGATATCACATGTAATTAATAATAATAATAATAATATTAATAAACAATAATAATAATATAAAATAGACATTTTGATGTAAGAAGAGCACAGGGAGAGAAGAATGCTCACTCAGGTTATGAGTTTAACAGGGCTCTGGTTTCAATACATACTCAATGCCCTCATAGCAGCTTTTCTCTCTCTTAGCTGAGAAGTGAATCACTACCCACCTCATGGACCCCGGATGTGGAGATACACCTTTCCTGTTTGAAGTCAATAAAAATGTGCAAGGGACTGAGACCCAAGTATGTAGATCAGTCAGAGTAGGGCAAAGATTTTAAACAAATTCCCATTGACCTCTATGCTGGCAGTTCTGTTTTTCCCATCCAGATTATAACATTGAAAAAGGCTAAGAGCACAGCTTGAAAGGGACTTTTGAATGTGTTATAATCGAGGCCAAATGTTTAAATTCCAAAAAATAAAAAAAATCATACTTGCTACCATGCTACTCATTGGAAATATCTCAAAATCTTCTGGTGAGGATGGGAATGTACATTACTTCTTGTCTTTGATTCAGGCAGAGGAAGATATACATCATTGTTTGATCTCGTGGGGTCTAGCACCCCTGAATGACACAGGAAAGAGCAAACTTCTGTAACCACATGCACTGACCCTGGGTAAACCAAGTTGCTACTCCTGGAAAGCTGATTCCCTTTCTTTCAGCCCATTCACATGCCAAGATAGACAGACCACAAACCCTTTGCTGCATCTCACCTCTCATTCATTCATTCATTCATTCATTCATTTTAAATTTTCCTGAAGTTGATGCTTACTTGTCAATCATAAATATGCATAGTTTTTAAAATAATAATGTAAATAAGAGGTATATAAACAAAGAACAACAGTCCCCTGACTCACCTCTCACTCACCACCATCTTTTTTTTTCCCAAGAAACAACCAATTTCAGTCTTTTGTCTGTCCTTTGAAAGTATTTTAACATACTGTGCTTATATTATTCTTTCCCACTTCAATTTTAACCAATATAAAATTATTGCTGACTATGATAGAGGATATTTTAGCTCATTTACACCATCATTCCCCATGCCTCCACTAACCTTTCCCACAATCTACTATTCAGGTTTACATCATCATTTAACATATACTGGGACTAGTGAATATTGCTCACTGTTGTGACAACTATTAAGCATGATTACATTTCCTTCCTCACAGAAACTTTTGCTTTTCCTGGGGCTTCCTTAGTTTTCTAGGCACTTATGACCAGGTCTTCCTACATTCTCTAAAGCCCCTCAATACAATTTTCCATATTTTCAAATATATAAAGTAAATTTATTAATGACATTTGTTCCTGCCCTCTCTTCTTTCTCAAGACTGAACACCTGCTTTCCAGTCCTGCTGTAGAACTGATGTCCTAGGGTTTTCCTTCTTGCCACCCTGGAATTTCTCCTCACCCTTTCCCCTGTTGCACTTCCTATTTCCTGGATTGCACATCTCCAGCAGATTCTAAGACACATGGAAAGAAGATTCCTTGAAAACTTGAATATCTAAAAATGTCTCTTTATTTTTCCCTTACACTTGATTATGAGTCTCTTGGTATAAAATTCTATGTTGAAAATCATTTCTTCTCCAAGTTTGGAAGAATTTCCTCTGTTATTTTCTGGATTGATTCCAATGTTGCTATTGAATGATGCCACCTTAGTTTCTCTTTTTTGTTGTTGTTTCTTGCTCCAGAAGGTTTCATCTGTCACGAGAATGTATCCTGTTTCTAGTCTTGGTTTTAGGGACTAAGTGGACTTTTGCAATATGGAACTTCATTTTCCTTCCATTATGAAAACTTTTTCTTGCATTATTCCTTTGAAAATGCTCTCTCTTCCCTTTCTGTTTCTGAAAATACTGTTGCTTTGAGATTTTCTCTAATCTCTGAACCAATTCTCTAATTCACTTAACTATTCTCTCCTACAGGTATTTCTTCATCTTTTTCTCTACATTTTGGAGGCAATCTTTGCCTTCATCTTCCATGCTATTCACTCCCTTCTAGTAGATTTTAATATTGTCTGTCGTGAATATACTCTCCAACTTTTCTTTCTTATGGTTCCTTTTTTGAGTACCATTTTGTCATTATTTTACAGAGCAATACTTTCCCTTACATCTTCTAAGCACCTGGATCAGGTCTTCCTCCTAATCCTATTACCTGATTTGTTATAGTCTCACTACTTCATGTTACTCATTGCTTTTTGACAACCTATCCATATTGAAAAGTAAAATTAAATGCTCCGTTTTCTTGAACTAGGCTTGTAAGCTGTCAAGCATCACTTTAGGATGATAGGACTTTTACTTTGGGTCCCTTCCATGATAACATTTGTATAGCTTTTCTTCTAGGCTGCTCCTCCCGAGAAAAGTCCTCTGATATCCTACCCATAAGGGTGTAAGCCTGATTTCTAATGCTCTAGAAGCCTTTTACAACCCTTTAGGGAATAATGGTTAATTTCTTGTCAGAATTCTCAGTAAGGAGGTATTTTCAGCTGCCTCTACTCCACTAAGTCAGTTACCCATCCTCCATCTGTTTGAACAGCAGGTCTCACTCCCTCTTACCTACTCAAGGTTATTACCCTAGAAATTTCCCTTTCATTCCATAACAACTTTTCCTTCTCTACTTAATCATCAAATGTGTTCTAGTATTTCTTATCTTAATAAAACTAAAACCTCCCTTGACCCAAAATCTCTCTCTAATGTCTACATATTCTGATCCTATTTTCAGCAGGATCCTTGAAAGAGTTTTCTGTCACCAATGTGTCTCCCACTATTTGCTCTGAAACCCATTCCTGTCAGCTTTTTGCACTGTCACGGCCACTAAAGACATTCATATTAATAAATGCAATGGTTACTTTCTTACTCTCCATCTTACTTCTTCTATTAGCAGCATTTTAAACATTTGATTATATACCTTCTCTTGGCTTTGGATACCACTGTCTCTTGGTTCTTCCTCTAAGACACTGGCTATTGCTTCTCAGCTGCATTTGTTGGTTCTATCTTATCTTTATATACTCCAAATGCTGGAGTATCCCAGGGCTCATTCATCAGATTTCTCTTCTCTCTTTGCACACACTCCTTGGTTATTTCAGTCGGTCTGGTGGCTGTAAATAGCATATACAAACTGACATTTCCCAAAATTATATCCTCAGCTTTGACCTCTTCCATGAACCCCATATTTTTATATCAGACCCCGTACTTGGCATCTTGCATGTCCTATAGGAATCTCCAACATGATTAAAAACAAATTCTGTTATCTCCCCACCTTCTGAAACCTATTGCTTCTATGATATCTCAGCAAATAGCAAGTTCATTCTTCTAACTGTTCAGGTCAACTCCTTGGCATCATCCTTGACACCTTTCTCCCAATACCATATCCAATTCATCAGTAAATACTATTGTCTCAGCCATCAACACATATACAGAATTCAACAATTTCTTCCTACTTTAATCACTGCTACCCTATCCAAGATACCATCAATTTGCTCCTAACAAGAGCCTCCAAACTGCTTTCTTTCTTATATCCCTACTATTTATTCTGAACACAATAGTTGAAGTAATACCTTAAAAAATAAATTATTTTTTCTCATCTCTGAACAAAACTCTCCAATAGATTCCCATGTTTCTCAAAACAAAAGCCAAAATCCTTAAAATTGTCCTCAAGACTCTGTAAGTCTCCATTCCCCACTTTGACATCATCTCCAACTATTCCCCTTCTCTTGCTTATTCTAATCCAGTCATGACAGACCTACTTGTGGATTCTCAAACACTTCAAGTAGACTTTCTAGTCAGGCAACTTAAACTTGCTGTTCCTTCTTCCTAAAATATTCTCCTAAGTCTCTGAGAGGTAATTGCTCAAATGTTACCTTATCAGTAAGGATTACCCTCACCACCCTATTCACAATTACAGCATTCTCCCATACTGGTACATCTTATTCTTTTATACTTTCATTTTTATCCTTAAAACTTATTTCAATTTAATATACTTTATACATTGTTTACTTATTTAATGAGTTGTTTGCTGTCTTCCTTGACGGCATACATTTTATCTGTTTTTTTCCTACCATATTCCTAGAAACTAAGTCAATACCTGAGACTGGTAGATAATCAATGTTTATTTGTCAAATGAATGAATGAACAGCCACAGAGTCAGATCTCAAGTGGCAGCAAAAATACATTATTTTGAGAAATATGAGCTAAATCACTGTTTCTAAAATTGTCCTAACCAATGACTGGGTTGTTTCTGAAGCCTAGGAAAAAGCTGAAACATCGGGTAGGGATAAAGTGGTTAGATATGTAAAATTCAGTTAAAATAATCCTCAAAAGTGGCAGTACATCGCAGAGTCCAAAGAGCTAACATGAGCTTACAGAGAAAAGAAGCAAACAGCTTCACAGAGTTTTAAGAGAGGGTAGGGAGATTGCATAAAGATAGCAATAGCATTTCAATCCCTCTTACACCTTCTAGAAGAAACTCCAAAAACATGAGACTAAGAAGATTCCCCCATTTGAAATACCAAAATGGTGATTTGCAGAATGACTCCAAATTTCCCAAAACAAAGAAATAAAAGGCAATAGACTCCAAAGAGAATGGACAAAGATGGTTCCCAGTGAGGGAGAGGGAGGGAAAGAGAGATGGGGGTGGGGAAAGAGAAGAATGAGACTGCAAAGCACATACCTCACTTGACCAGCAAGGAAACCATGTGTTCTGAGGTATCAGAGGGGAACCTGAGCTCTGCAAGAGCCTCAGTCTCCTCATGCTCTTTCCTGACCACTTTCTTCCTCAGATCCAATAAACCTTTTCATCTCTTTCAAGCTGTCTGGAGGGAGCCATAAAAAGGCAGGCCTGACAGATGCTCATGTCAGCTCAACACTGCCAAAAGCACACATTCAGGCCCACCACTCCTTGACATGTCACTGAAGGTTTCGATTGGGCATCCTTCCAGGACAAGCAAAGTGGACCTTTTGAACCCACTGTGGCCATATAAAGAAGGAGCTCCCAGAAGCTTCCCCATTCAGAGAAGCAGCTCATGTCTTCAACTTTGCTAGATGCTCAAGAGCATACAATGGGAGTTTCAAGATGAGTAAAACAAAGCAAAACATGGGAAAGCCTCCGAGCCTGCAAGAATAGATGCTTTCAGGGGAAAACAATCTATTGCAACATTTATGAGGCACTGGCTGGCCCTTTTTCTTTTTTTCAAGGGACTCTGAGAGATTCAGATGGCAATATGATGTTAAGTATAAAAAGTAGCTAGTTAATTTGTTCCCCAGTTTCTTCTGTACTGGTATCTAATTAAAATGCCAGAGATAGGCAAAAAGAAGGGGAAGGGAAAATTTGAAAAATGAGCCTCTTTTAAGTGAAAGAGCTGGGATAATTGATGATCGGGTGGCAATAGCAACAGGAACGGCCCAGGAACAACCCAGTCTGAGACTCTGGCTTTTGGAGATGAGATGGAGGTGCCTCTGTTCACAGAGCCTTCTCCATTCAAATGCTTCTCCATAGCTACATCTTACCCAACTCCTAAGGCCCAAATCAAAAGCCTCAGCTATTAAACCAAGCTTCTCTCATCTTCTCTCATCTCTTTTGGTTAAACATTTTAAATACTTTTTTCCTAAAAAGTAATGTTCCACTTTCAACCCTACCTAACAGTCTCTTTCTTAAGTTCTGGGTGCAAGTTCATTTCATATGTCACCCCTACTATATCCATCATGGTCATTCACCTAAAATAGGTCCTCAAAAGCCTTCCTAAATACGTACATGCATGCATGCATACATACACACATACATACGCACATACATACATACATACATACATACAAACAAAATGATGAGTTCAGGAGTAAATCCATACATATACTTTTGGGGTGGGGTGGGGTGGGATAGGGGACAGGGAGAGGTCAGAAGGTATCTACACTCTGCTTTACAAAAATGAAGACAATGGCTTTCTGGAGAAGAACCAATTATTCCCATGTTAACAAACCATTGAGAGTCTTCCAGAGCCACTGCAACCATGGCATAGTTTCATTTAAAAATAATAAAAATGTTCCCAAATATTAATTTCAACAGAGGCCACTGGACAAATGCAATCAATGTATTTGATCATCAGGGGGCAGAGAAGTGGCCCAGGAACCTGTGACAAGACAGTCCTTAACACATTCACGTGGCTGTGCTCCACAGAGCAGCATACATTTAAGAAGAGAGCTCGACACAGAGGGTGGGAATATAGGTCTCTAGTATGAACTCTGTAACCTTGGGCAGGTCAAATAACCCATTTCACACATGAGGCCTTCAGAGACTCGCCTATTGATGAAGAGCTAGGCTGGATGACTCTAAATTTCTTCCAGCTCTAGAATTCAATGATTTTTCATCTGTTCCACATCAGAAAAGCATTTTACCTCTGTCCAAAATGCAATTATTCTCAAAACAATTTTTTAACTCTATGTCTTCAAAATTCTTTGGACTCCCTGAAGATTTAACAGTGCCGAGCAACATATGACTATTTAGGTGGCCCAACCTCAAGTCTGGACACCTCCTCCCAGATCCCTTAATTTTATCCTCTTGGTCCCCAGAAGCCCTCCTAGGTCCCTCTGTCTCACTGCCACACCATGTACCTCCCAGACCCTCATTAACATGTGGTCTCCCTAACTCGCAGAATTGTCTGTTCCACTTTCAGTAAAGCTACTAGTAAAAAATTCTGAAATAGAAACCAGATGCACACTCACACCTTGGGATGCATGTATTTTGAAGATGAAACTGCCACATCTCTTCCCAGTTGGCTTCACCCCTTTTCTCCCCACCTGTCATGTGGTGTACACCTGCGATACATTGACAAGGCTTTAGATTACAACATGAATGGTTATATCAGGTTCCAGGATGGCCTTGGGTTTTAATCCCAGGTGAGTTCTGCATGCATCAAGGGTTTTTATTCCCATTTCATCTTTATGGCTCTCATAGCTTCCTCTTGCACTCAAACTAATATTTCATGTGGACAAACAAGTCTCTTATTCCCCTTCCATCTTCCAAACTTTTGTTTTTGCAAATCAGTTTCCCTCTCATCTTAATTGTCAGTATAAATACTATGGTGAGAGGTAAACACGTGCTGTGGTTGGGGATATCCCTCCCACTGTCAGATAGCTCACCTTTTTTGACAGATTGCCTTAGACTGGAAGAAAATTTTTGAGCCTACAAGCCAGAGGAAACCTCAACCTTAAAAGTCTATCTTTCCTGCCCCTGCCCCTGCCCAAAAATTACTATTAAGCAAAGAAAAGTAGAAAAGAAAGCAACAGGGCTCAAATTATCCCATGAAACCCAAATATCAGAGACCTAGACAAGACCATAAATAATCTAAAGTATAGTGAATGGATTTTCTGAACCAAAGAAAAGATTTGATCTGACGAATGATGTGAGACTAGAACGCAGCATTTGAAAGTACAGTTGGTTATGGGTGCTGACCCTCATGTAATCAAAAATCTGTGTGTAACTTTTGGCTCCCTAAAAACCTAAGTTGTCCCTCAGTATCTGCAGTAGATTGGTTTCAGGATGCTGTGTGGATACCAAAATCCAGATGCTCAAATACCCTATATAAAACGGCATAGATAAATGCACACAGTCAGCTCTCCACATCCACAGACTCCTAACCACAGAACCAAAAAAAGTACAGGTATTTATGGGAAAAAATTCGCATATAAGTGGACAGGTGCAGTTCAAACCCATCTTGTTCAAGAGTCAACTGTATAAACATTTTGCAGAATCTGAACTGTAAGATCACATACATTAAAAGTCACAGAGTAAAAAACCTGGCCCACAAAATTTAAGTCAATAAACTATTTTAAGTACCTATGATATATCAGTCATTTTCTCCATGTCTTTGCTAACTTCTATTCTATGTCAAGTGACAACTCTGTAAGAATGCAAAACACTTGATATCCTTACCTCCTATGATGGCCACACATTCTTTGCCACTCATTCCATCAGGAGATGGGGTTTGTTTTTCCTCCCCTTGAATCTAGGTTGGGCTCTGACTTCCTTTGATCCATATGGATGATTTAGAAATGAGGCTGGGTAACTTTCTAGGGCTGGGCCCTAAACAATCTACAATTTTCATTTTTGTTCTAACACTCCCTCTTAGAGCCTCTTTGAACCATGGTGTAAGAAGCCTGGTTAAGCTCCCAGCTAGTAGCACCAACTGCCAACCACGTGAGTGAGCAACCTTGGATAAACCAGCACAGTCAAACCTTCAGATGATGCAGCCAGTTAATATCACATGGAGCAGAGCTTCCCAGCTGAGCTCAGTCAATCTATAGAACCATGAGAAAATAGATGACAGTTTTTCTTTTAAGCCACTATGTTTGGGATGGTTTGTTCCATAGTGACAAATAGTGGAAATGGTTCATTTCTTCAGACTCGATTCTCTTTCCTTTATTGTGTAACATTTCTTTTCTCTTATACTCAGTCCCTTCTGTTTATATATTACAAACATGTATGTATGTATGCATGCATTCATGTATGTATACACACATATACACACGTGTGTATTAGGTAAAATGAGTATGTATGATCTATGTTTTAGATGAGTATATATGTATATACTTACTTACCTAAAACATAGATCCTCACCTTTGAACCTACTTTTTAGTGACATAGAAGAACTAAAAAATACTTTGAAATTTATACTTTTTCTCACACTCTACCCCCAGGTGTCTCCAGGAGAGAAGAGTAAGACAGAAATGTGTTTCCCCACTGATATTAATTAGGTCACTATCCTTCAAAAGCAAACATGTCTATAGTCAGTTCAAGTTTTAAGCAGAGGCAAATTTATCCAGAAGTTAATAAAGTTTAAGTTCATTTGCACAGGTCTCTTCCAAGGCCCTAGGAGGGGTCCATAAGCCATATATATATATAAAATTTGCAGAAGCACAACATGCTAACTATAATCTGTTTAGACTGCCGTCTATTTCCAACCTAGCTGTTTCTCTGTTCACTTCTCTACCTGAAAGAGTGGCTTCCAAGTAGTCACAGATATTTTGCAGATTTGATGAAAGGAAATTTGAAATAAACATAGTTGCTGTTTGGGATCAGGAAGATACATTTATGTGGTTTACAGTCACTTTGTGTAAGTTATTACTAGTCATCCAGGTATAAGAGCAACTGCCAGAAATTCTCTTACAGCCCAAAATACCAACTTACCCAACACTGTGATACAAAGATGCAGGGACAAAGGTTAGGTCACAATACAAATGTGTCCTGTGGTGCCCAGCATTGAATGAACTGGAGAATGAAGAAGAGACATGATTTGAAACAAGCACTGCCAGATGTTAGTCTATGGAATATTCTGCTAGTCATTAAATGTATAAAATTGTAAGCAAAGAATTAAGGGATTAGATTCTTACTGACACAATCAAAATGCAAGTTCTCTCCTTTCAGGAACAAATTTCATAATGCACTGGTGCCATCATAAATATATCATGTACCTTTTTGTTGTTTTGATAATAATCATACGAAGTTGAATCTAATATAATTCCTGGGTTTGTAGGACACAATTTTGATTAGTACTACAAGGAAGGAGGCCATCTTTGTATAAAGTCACAGAAGTCTGTGTTTATCATTACCATTTACCAGTAAAAATAATTGAATTGTGATCAACTATTCTGTAAGTATGACTTAAAATTTTGCAGTTTCCTTATGGAAAGTGATATTATAAAAACAGAGCCACAAGAAAAGGCAAATAAAAAGATTCAGCCAAGCAATATAGAGGGGACAGTATCGGAGAGGTACACTAGAGAAATAAATGTATAAAAATATTACATCAATATTGTGTACATGTTCTAGGCAAAAAGAAGAGAGGTGAGAGGCAAAGGTGCACCTGTATCCTTTTAAAAGACTCTTCTAGAAGCCTTATCCAGCAAATTCTTCTGACTTTTCATTGACCAGAAGCAAGTCACATGGCCATGCTAGGGGCAAGAAGTAGAAGTACAGTAGTTCTTTTTTTTAAGTTTTTGTTCTTTTTTCTGGGCATGTTACTATTCTCCCCACCCAAAATCCAGATTCTGGTGTTTAAAAAGAATGGAAAAATGGACATTGGGTAAACAACCATCATGACCTATCTCAGAGTAAAAATCTAATCCAGCCTCAGGCAATGGAAGTATTTCTGTTTACTAGTGATCACAAGCGCATGTTTTGCTTTATTTCAGTTCTACCATCTAGTAAACTGATTATGTATTGAAATGTTTATATAAGACAGTGCAGAGTCACAATAGGTAAAAAAAAATTCCTAAGAAAATCCACCAGACAGGGATATTATTTGGCTTGTTCCTTCTCCCTTCCCAATTATAATTATCCATATTAAGGTATTTGAGAAATTAAGAGAGATGGCCCTCCTAAAATATTAAATATCTTTTCTAAGTATTTCCTTATTTTCGACAGTCCAAGAATATTACTTGGTTGGATACTTTTAAGTTTGCTTTTCATTAGTAAATGGTCACTCCTCTCCTCTGCTCAAGATTTTTGATTTGCCTATTAAGTTGACCTATGACTGCACACACCACAGATCACAAAGTGGAAACCCAGGGTAAGCCTACTGACGTATTTTGTTTGGTTCACACAGTATTTTAAAAATAATTTAAGTAGTCATCAATATTCAA
Source organism: Eonycteris spelaea (assembly GCA_003508835.1). Lineage (NCBI taxonomy): Eukaryota > Metazoa > Chordata > Mammalia > Chiroptera > Pteropodidae > Eonycteris > Eonycteris spelaea. Next base: position 7,361,370 of record PUFA01000031.1, on the reverse strand, counting down.
GGACCAGAACTATGACTGAAATTTCTTGGTTTCTTCTTTTTCTTGAAGAGTCAAAAGGTATGGCAACCCTGGCTTGCCTTTGCACATAATAACTAACAGCTGTGGCTGGTAGTGGTTCAACCTTGGGCAGAGCCTGCATTTTCCCTCTTCATACAGCTCCAGCCTCACCATCAGCTCATTTAGGTTATCTGTCTGGTCTCTGCCTCAAGGTGTCTGGATTTATGAACCCCATCTATTCCCATATTTGTAACTATAATAGAAAAACACTTTTAATTATTACAATTATTTCAGAAATTTTTCAAGAATCCATTAATCAATGGCTTCTCTATGAAAAAGCAGAAGAGGAAATAGTCCATGCCTTGAGTAGGTCACGAAGTCTGAAAGTGTTGGAAACATAAAACAAGAACTTCAAAGAAGTAGTCATACTAAGTATAAAGACATATACACTTAGTGGGACAGACAGTAAGTGGCAAGTGATAATTCCATGGTAACCAGAAATGAGCACCTATTTCTTTGTAAAAAGAAAAAAAAATGTAACAACAAAATATATGCCCAAATAGAGATCATGTTTCTTCATTCAACCTTATACAGCATTTGTCTTTACTGTCAGCCCAGTCCTAAAGCATTAGTAGAATATACCCCCTTCAGCCTACCAGCAGGCAGTCTTTCTGATGCTAAAAGAAGCCCTGGGCACACAGAGCCACAGTGGGGGTCAAAAGAAAATTGCCCAATTCTGTATTAGGAACTGTTCTAAGACAACAGCTCATCCACTGCCAAAATGTTACCTTTTCTTTAGAGAAATGCATGCAGGAGAAAGGTAATATGTTTCTCTAACTTTTTGTCATTGTTTGCCAATCTGAGCAATGAATTATATATCTTTTTTTAAATTGTCATAGTGACAATGTGCTGGGTACTAGGCTAAAAAATTACAGATACTATCTCATTCACTTAAATCTTCATAATGACCCCATTATAGAAACAAACAAACAAACAAACAAACAAACAAAAACTGAGGCAAAGAGGGTAAAGCAACTTTCTCCAAAAGCTTTTAAACCTTGCTGTATGACACCTAGGAAATGGTGGAGTCACATTGAATTAAGGCTGTATAAGAGTATCTGTGCTTTACCATTGTGCAATAACTATAGGAATAAGTACTCTGATAAATACTATACAGTTTATAAAATGTCTTAATATACATTATTAGTTCATTGGATCCTAATAATACTGAGGAAGATATAACTTGTTAATAAAATGCAATTTTTTTCATTGGAAAAAAGACTAATAAGCAATGGTTGAATGTGTGCCATTTTCAAAGCGCTGTGACAAATGTGAATAAAAGACAAGAAGAATAAGATACAATCTTGATTTGATATAGATCATCACTGGTGCAAGAATAAAGAGCTCCTTATAATTCCTAGGAGAATTAAGTCAACACTTTAACAAAAATATAACTAAAATTGCAAAGGGAGCACAGAGGATTGTGTGATCTAATCTAATTGGTGGAACTTAAGGAAGATTTCATAAAAGTGAAGGGTAGGATTTATACAGGCAAAGATGGGAGTTTAGCAGGTTTCTAGACAGAGAGAACATCATAAATAAGCAATGACACATACATGTATGAAAAATACAGGGTGTGTTTGAGGAATGGTTCAGTATAGCTGGAGCAGGTCAACAAGCTAGGAGAAAACTAAAAATTTAAGATGGGCCTGAGTGGCAGAGGCATAAACACAACACTGAGAAATTGGAGAGCCATGGATGGTTTTTGTTGTGGGCACCAGCACCACCCAGCTTGTGTTTAAGGGTGTTGTCAAAGTCAGCAGTGTGATGGATGGACCAGATTAATAGTAAGGAATCTGGATGCTGTGCCACACCAAGCTACCCTAGCTTGGTGATCTAATTTAAAGATGAAAGAATAGAAAGCCACTTTTCTGTTACTATTCTCAAACATATCCAGCCATTAGCTTGCTAGTAGCTAAAAACACTCATTTTATCATTGGCTTTCTTCAGTTGCATAAAGCAATTAACCTAACTTGGAAGACTCCACGTTTTGCCTTGAAATTTAACAAAGTTATTTTTTTTAATAAAAAACAAAAATTTGACCAATAATGTTTTTCAGGTTTCCCTCAATCAGTCTTCATGAAAAATATATATATACCACTCTATTAAAGTATCTTAAGGAAAGAGGCAGAGAGGCAGGTCAGGAAATTATTGTAGTAGTTTTGATTTGAAAAGACTAGCATATTAGCAAGTATCACAGTGCCCAGGGGTCATGTCTCATGCATGAGACACATGAAGCATTATCCCATACAACCCCATAGGGTTCTATAACTATCTTACCATTATGAAAAAGAGAACATAGACTCAGAGAGATTACAGAGCTTGCTCAAAGTCATAGAGCTAGAAAATAGAGGAATCAGGACTTCACCCCCATAAATGAACAAAAGGAACTACATCAAACTAAAAAGTTTTTCACAGCAAAAGAAATTATCAACAAAAAGGAAAGACAACCTACTGAATGGAAGAAGATATACACCAATGATATATCTGATAAGGAGTTAATATCCAAAATTTATAAAAAATGGGCAGAGGAACTGAATAGACATTTCTCCAAAGAGGGCAAACAGAGAGCCAACAGACATATATAAAGGCGCTCAATGTCAATTATCATTAGAGAAATGCAAATTAAATACAATGAGATATTACCTCACACTTGTCAGAATGGCCATCGTCAATAGATCACAAACGATAAGTATTGACAAGATGTGGAGAAAAGAGGACCCTTATGCACTGTTGGTGGGATGGGAAATTGGTACAGCCGCTATGGAAAATAGGATGGAGTTTCCTCAAAAAATTCCACTTCTGAGTATTTATCTGAAGAAATCCAAAACACTAATTCAAAAAGACATATTCACCTCCTATATGTTAACTGCAACACTATTTACAATAGCCAGGATATGGAAGCAACCTAAGTGCCCATCAATTGATGACTGAATGAAGAAGTAGTACAAATATACAATGTAATATTACCGACCATAAAAAAGAATGAAATTTTACCATTTGAGACAATATGCATGGTATTATGCTAGGTGAAATAAGTCAGAGATAGATAAATACCATATGATCTAACCTATACGTGTAATCTAAAGAACAAAATAAACAAGCAAACAACAACAACAAAAAATCCAGACTCATAGGTGCAGGGAATAAGCTGATGGTTGCCAGATGGAGGGGACTTGGGAGGCTGGTTGAAAAGGTGACAGGATTAAGAAGTACAAATTGGTGGTTACAAAATAGTCACAGGGATGTAAAGCATAAGGAATATAGTCAATATGGTAATAACTATGTATAGTGGCAGGTGGTTGTTAAACTAGTCAGGTATTTCATCTACCAACTATAACATAATATTGTATTTTAGCTACATTTTAATAAAAATCTTGTAAGAATACTCAGGCCTTAAAAAAGAATATAAAATATAAAATATAAAAATATTTATAAACAAAAAACAGTAAGAGACAAGTTATAGTAATACTAAAAGTTGGGATCTCATTCCATGAACACTTTGATACCTGTGCAAAAAAATGAAGCTAAGATTGGCCTCAAGAGCAGCATTTGAGAGTCAGGGCTACATGAGCATCTCAGATAAGTGACTCTGATATATCACAGAGCACTCAATCTGTTTTTGTGTCTGAGGCTGCATGAAGTTCTAATCTGCTTAGATCTGATTGGATGGCCCTTTGATTGCTCTATTCATCTGTTCATTTACAATCTCTTTCATGCCAGGGTTTTTGACTATTCTCATAACCCAGCAATCATCCCAGCTATATCAAGCAGGATAATGTGGCTTTGCTTTAAGCTGAGATACCGCACAAAGCATAAGCAAGAGATTTAGATTCAGCTGAGGTTTCTGAAAGTTAAGAACACAGCAGGAGTTACCATTTAGGCAACAAACACCACAAGGTCCTGGATTAGTTTTTTTAGTTGCAAACATAATACTTTCATGTTTCCTTAGATTCTTTTCATTAAGTTAGACCTTTCATACCTAGCTTCCCCTAGACTCATTCCTGGTTTTTGTATGGGATAGCATTTGGTAGTTGATAGATGAAATACCTGAATACATATCATCACAGCACCCCCAGGAATTGGTCCCCGTTAGGTCTCCCAGTAACAGCATTCTATGCACTGCTAAGAAGAATCAATTTTCCAGAAGGAAGGCACATCCTCATGTCAAAAGCAACAAAAGAGAGATCACCAGAGTTTTTGTTGCAACCAGACAAAAGCCACTCACGGGATATGTCACTTAACCCATGCCTGGTGAAGCATTCCAACTGATCTTTTATTCCTATCAGTTCCCTAGTCACTCTCACACCCTTACAGAAAGCCAAGACACCTCGGCTGGCTCCTGCCCCCACCCAGGCATGGAGTGATGGCAGAAGCATATGAGGAAGCCAGTTGACTTCCTGACCCTACCCAATCATTTGGTGGCTGTCACAGGGATGCCAAATGTGAAGCAGAAGGTTGTCAGAGGTGAGCTGGGCTCCAAGAGAAGTTTTGAAGGCAACGGAGAGTCTAAAGAGCCTCCAGGGATCCATCCATCTTCCCAAGGAGCCTTGTGATCTGTGCTTCAGAATCAGGTGTGCCATCTTGAGAAACCATCCCACATTCCGAGCAAAATTAGTTTAATGTTCCCACATAAAAAGGTCCTGAGCCAGGTGGAGGATCATTATATGAGCACACACCGTGGAACTAAAATGGTTTGCATGCTGCTTGAAAGAATTTATGGGGAAAATTTATTACAGACCCACTTCTTATGTAAATTGTGTCCCCATATGATGAGTTCAGTGAAAGCAGTAAGGGCAGGAAAGGTTATTTGGGCCAAACATCCTTAACATTTCACCTTTGAGGAATGAGATATTCTTCATCCAGATAGTCGCATGAGCCCTGAGAAGGAGAAGGAAGGCAAAAGAAAAATCCCAAAACTTCTGTAAGAATAACTCTTTTGCCTTTGTGGGAAGTTCATTTTTTTCTAAGTTTTTCCTGTAAACTATGCTAAACTAGAGAAGAGGGAGGATAAATGAAGGGCAAACCCCACAGAGCTGGGGTAGGAGGGTCTCCATTATTTCAGATTATTTGTCTTTAATTCTAAATTCTTAGAGATTAAAACCTTTTACACCACAAGAATCCTGAAACCACAGACATGACAGGTAACAGGAAAGGACAGCACAGTGGAATGCCAAAGCAGGCAGATTCTAAACAGAAGCTAAATAGATCCAGAGTCTAATTCTGGTCCTGTCATTTGCTAGCAGATAATTCTAATAATAGAAAACAACAAAAATAATAATAACAACCAGATTAGGTCATTCTTGTACTCCATGCCTCCACTGGCACCCATTCCACCCCAAGTGGAAGAAGTCACTGAAGTCACCAGAAGACCTTGGTTGACCTGGTCTCTGCTCTGTCCAAATACACCACTGACACTCTCCCCCTTGTACTCCACTTCAACCACAATGGCCTCTGCATTGTTCCTGGAACTTGCAGAGCACAGTTCTGTCTCAGGGCCTTTATATTAGTCCTTCTCTCTGGAATGCTTGTGCCCAGGTCATCACACTTTCTTCAGATCTTTCCTCACATGTCAGCTTATCAGTTAGACCTTCCCAGTCGAAAATGACAAGGGCCCTCCACTCACTCCTCCCCACCCACCCCAGGATTTCCTATCCCCTTTGTCCTGCTTAATTTTTCTCTATACCACTTATTACCAATTAAAACAACAGAATCATTTGTTATATATTATCTGCATCCCACACGAGATGTATATTCTGTAAGAGTAGGGTATTTTTCTATTGTATTCACTGCCATATTCATAGAACCTAAAACCATTCCTGGCATGAGACAGTATCTATGAGGATGGATGCAACTGATCATCTACTATGTGTCAGGCACTCTACATAGACAAGTTTCTGTGAGTCTCACTGCCAGGTATATCCATTCTACTACTTGAACACATATTTCTATTGCTATACTGTGGTGGGGGACAGTTTGGTGCAAAACATGACATGTTTGTACACGCGTTTATGTATGTGTATGTGCGTGTATGAATTAATTCTAATCTACTCTCCACAAATGGCATTTAAAGTTCCTATGTCAATTCTTAATACCCCAGGAGGGATAGGTAACTGGAATAAGAGGGACTATAATCAGGAATCAATACCTTAAGTGTTGGTTATTTAAAATATTGTTATTCAAAGCCAAGTTAATTACCAAAAGAGAGATTATTATTGGTAAAAGTAGAGAATTTCAATGAAGGTGATTATTGAGAAATATTGTAAAGGTTCCACTGCCCTGAAGGTAACAAAGTATCAAGAACTGGCCAGTGCCACCGGTTCAGTGCTCAGCTCAAGGTTCTAGACTGCTGTCCTGGGTCCCTCCACTTCATGGATGCCTTGTGACCTGACCAACCATGAGGCTGCTTGGTGTGGCTAATGGCGTGGTTTTACATCTGCCATATAGTGAGTCTTTTATGCAAGGCGTTAGCTGAACTGCCAAAGGTGGAACTCCAGAACTGGTTGTAAACCTGTTTTGTGTCTGTCTGCTAGATGTTTGACTACTTGTTAGAATTTGAGTTTGCTTTTATTATAACAGTCTTAATTTGAGTTTGATCACAAACAGATCCTGAGACAGGGATTCAAGTGCATGTAACAGAAAACATGGGTAGAAGTGTGGAATATAGGGAAAGGGACGCAATTGATAAAGGGTACATTATCTAGTCAGCTACCACTGTGGGCTCCTGGAGCTTTATCTCATAAGAAAACTCTGAGAAACTATGCAAATTAGACACTTCAAAATCATCCCAATCCAACATATGAGGCAACTGGGGTATTTACACACTGATTCCCAAGAGTTGTTAGTTGAGGGCTGCTCCTGTTTCCTGGAATGCACATGGGTGGACTAGCCTTGCTGGACTCTGGAGAAAAGCTCTCAGACACAAGAGTGCAGAGACTAATAGTAGGAATGTGACAGCACACCAAAATATGTCCTAAGGTATGAGGGCTATGGGCGAGGCACTGACCATGTCTGTATGTAACAACCCACCTGCCTGAATAATCAGGAGTGAAGAACCATACACATCAAATACATACCCTAGGTGTATGCTTCTCTATAGTCTAGGTGACAAGTATATACCAGAAGAATCTGCTAAATGTTTTTTGTTGGCTAATATGGGGCATAGGCCAGTTTTAAACATCCTCCTTAAGGTTTTGTTTTGTTTTGTTTAGACGAGGTAACCCTTGGTTGACCTCACAGATTGCAAGGACCTTGTCAGCTTACACAATCCCTTATTTTTTTTTTTTTTTATGCCTACAGCACCTGGTCTTCCTAGGTGGTCTCCCATCCAAGTACTAACCAGGCCTGACCCTGCTTAGCTTCCAAGATCAGACAGGATCGGGTTTGTTCAGTCCTCCTTAAGGTTTTTTAAATTGCTGTTCCCTCTGCCTGGAATATTTAAGGGACATCATCTTAAAAACTTGATAACAAGAAGCCCTAAGCAGCATATTGCTGTCTCCTTTCCCTTGAGGCCTCTTTCTGGCAAACTTACCTCTCTGGAATTTCCTCCAATGAAAAAGCACACCCGAGGTGAGCCCCAAGCCTTACTACCCAAAGTGCCCTTGCAGAAGGAGAGCTCTTGAAAGACTTTCTAAGGAGGAAAAATTTTGCTGCTCTACCCAAAGGTTCTATCTCCAGTAGAGGAAGGGGAACAGGTAAGTTATTATTCTTTGAGGCTTGTCAGATGCCCATTCGGAATAGGGTGGAGTCAATAGGGAAGAACAGAAGTGGAATGTCTCTCATACGTGAGTTGCTGCTATTAAGTATTGTATTAGTTAACTACGGCCGCAATAATGCTGTGTAACAAGCAACCACACAGCCTCAGTGACATATGACAGTACATTTATTACTTGTGTGTCTGAGGTCAATTGAGGGTCAGTTGGCTATTGGCTGGAACAACTGGGGCTCTCTGCTCCATATGGCTCTCATTTTTTCAATAAGCTTATCCAGGCAATTCTCATGGCAATGGCAAAGAAGCAAGAGTGAGCAAGCCCAAACTCACAAGTGCTTTTTAAATCTGTTTGTATTATATTTGCTAACATCCTATCGGCCCAGAGCAGCAGTTTGCTGGAATTGGCTGCTCCAGCTTGCAAAAGCTGGTTTTTAAATATTCAGAAACTTTGTAAGTCAGATATTATATCACTGATAGATTAAAATTTTAAAAACCAGCAAGCACTACAAATCAGAACATTTTTCCAGAGAGCTGGTATACTACTGGCCCAAAGCGAGCCACATGGCTGAGGTCAGAGTGAAGAGATAAGCCAGAATGACCTACCCAGAGTGGAAGGGCTCATAAAATTACATGAAAAAGCAAGCGGGTTTGGAGAATGTTGAAGAATTGGGGCCCGTTTTTGGACTTTATCACAGGTATTCAGCAACACCAGAATTGAGCTCTTTTCCAGGCTCTGCAAAGTGTGGGACCAGTCAAGTCACTTTTTATTGTTACTTATTTATTTTTTTATTAGTCAGGTCACTTTAAGTATCATGCTGATTCTTCATTTGGGCAAACTTTACTCTTCTCATAAAGATTCATGTGGTCTAGGATGTTAAAAGAACACTTAAGTCTTTCCAAGGACTATGGCTAATAAAAAGGAAAGACTTGTTTCTTAGTGCCTATGAGCTCCAAGAGCTCTGGGGTTGGGATCTTAACCATTGAAGAGATGGAAAAATATCTGGGGAAAATGAGAAGTGAATTCCATCCAAACTCAAACAGGGAAAATCTGAGAGCAGGTCTCCCCAGGTCAAGCTCTTGTCCGCATACAGCCTTCCAATCAGGCTTAGCAGCAGGCCCAAGGGGGTAAGAGCAGGAAATAAGAAAAACTCAAGCAAATCTCCCATCACTGTGCCTAAAGCCTGCCTTCCTCATTTGTCAGGTAAAACTTATCAGTAAAGTATTAAACTGCCTCTTTAACAACTTATTACAGTCTATCACACATTGAACAGACAGTTGTTTTAAAACTGTCTTACTCTATGCTGTTCCTGGGTTAGTTGAGTAGGGGAATGTGGTGTATTAATGATCGACACAGTGCAATGTCTCATACTGCCAAAAAAGGCCTTAAAACTATGTACTTATCTTAGTTGGTTCAGGCTGCTATAACAAAAATAACATAGAAATTTAATAACATAGAAATAACAACAGAAATTTATTTCTCACAGTTCTGGAGACTGGAAGTCTGAGATCAGGGTGCCAGCATGGTTCGGTTCTGGTGAGAACCCTCCTCCTGGTTTTTAGATGGCCTTCTTTTCACTGTGTCCCTCACAAATGAAAGGAAGAGACAGGGAGGTGGGGAGAGCACCAGAGAGAGAGAAAGAGACTTATGGTTGGACAGGGAGGGAGATAGGGATGGAAGGAAGGAGAGGGTGAGAGGAAGAGAGAGAGAGAAAGAGAGAGTGAGAGAAAGAGTGTACATGCTCTCCTGTGATTCTTCTTATAAGGGTATCAATCTTCTCTTGAGGACTCTAATCACCTCCCAAAAGCCACACCTCCAAACACTACCACATTGGGGATTAGGGTTTCAACATATGAAATTTGAGGGAAAACAAATATTCAGTCCATAGCAATATTAGATCCTCAACCTAGAGACTCAGCCTACGCATTATTAGCGTGTGGAAACTGCTGAGGGGTCTTACATTAAGGGAAACTGTTGCTCCTCGCAGAGCCCAGCATGTCTCCCTTGATTTGACTACAGAATATGTGTGGGATCTGCACCACCATCACATGGGACACAAGCAACCTGGAGGACATGGTTTGAGACTGTCCTGACTCAGTGGGATGCTAGAGAAGAGGGTTTTAGGAACCCAGAGGTCCACTGAAAAGCAAACATTACAACAAAGAGAATGTTACTAGGAATGTTTCATAGATCTAGTCTCCTTGCCTCCAGTCAGGAGAAGCTAGCAGAATAATCCCCACATCTCAGGAGCTGTAAACAACACAGATTAATTTTTCAGACACACTCATGTACTTTATGAGTCAACAGGGGAGCTCTCTTTAATGTGGTCACTCAGAAACCCAGGCTAACAAGGCAGCCGCCACTCCAAACTTGCCTATCAATGAACAGAAAAAAGAGCATGGTAAAGCCCACACTGGCCTTAAAGACACATATCACCTCTACTCATTGCAGTGTGATCAGTCCAAGGAGCCACATGGCCCCATCTAGCTTCAAGAGGACAGGGAAGTGAAGTGCTTCACTTCCCAATCCTACCATATTAGTTTCCTGAGGCTGCTGTAACGAATTGCTAAAAACCCAGTGGTTGAAAGCAACACAGATTGATTCTCCTATGATTCTGGAGGCCAGAGGCCCAAAATCAATATCACTAGTCTGAAACTCAATTATCAACAGGGCCATGCTTCCTTTGGGGACTCTAAGGGAGAATTCGTTTCTCAACTCTTTCTCACTTCTGGTGGCTGCCAGTATTCCTTGGCTTGTGGCCACCTTTTTCATTCTCCAAGGCCAGCACCTTCAAATCTCTCCTAAAGGATTTTCATAGTGACTCGCCTCTGTCTATGTCAAATCTCCCTCTGCCCCTCTCTTATGATAATACATGTGATTGCATTTAAGCCCACCCGGGTAATCCAGGACAATCTCCCCTTCTCAAGACCTTTCATTTAATCACATCTGCAAAAAACCTTTTGCAAATAAGGTTACATTTACAGGTTCCAGGGATTATCATCTGGTATCTCTGGAGGCCATTATTCAGCCCAAGGAAAGAGAATCAGAATACTGTATTTATTGAAAGCCATAATGGCTATCATATTCTCTTTTAGTCTCCCTTCCTTCCAGACTTCTCAACTAAGTACTCTGGGTTCTGAGTGCTTTATCTTTTTATAGCTAAGCTTTTATCCCATTCTAGACACAGCCAGAAATGCGCATCCAGAGAGGCCACCAAAGACCCACTTGAATAGCCCTCTCCATTTACAATTGAATAAATTGAGGCTCAGAAAATATCATGTAGCCAGGGTCACACATTGAGTTTTAGGTGAAAATGGAACAGAGAACACCAGAGATGTAGTGAGCCACCAAACATGACATCCTACTCTATCAGCCACCTAGTCAGACAGTTGGTGGGTAATCCGATTTTTGTCCTTTGATAATTACCTTCCGTAATCACATTATCCTCAACCTATATTACTCTGTCACCACCTAACCATTTGCTTAGAAATTATCACCATCTGACATTTTATGTATATTTATATTTATTGTGGATTTCTTCCATGGGAATATAACCTCCACATCAAAAAAGTCCTGATTTCTCACTTCTGCATCTCCAGTAGCCTATAACAGTGCTTGGAACATAACTGGCATTCGGTATTTGTTAAACAAATGAATAAGTGAATATGAAGAACTGATTTCCTACTAGTGAAATAAAATTTCTGCCATCATGTTAATTTTGTGAATGTCTGATAATATCTTCTGGAGTATTACAAAGGATTATGTTTTCAGTTTATTATGAATATGATTGCAAGTCTATAAACTTTATATTTGTTCTGCTATTTTATGTTTTATCCTATTTCTCAAAACAAACTGCCAACTGATAACAATAAAATATATATAAACTTAATTATTAATGTCTCGCACAGCAAAAACACCTTTGTTATAAGCAGACAAAAATCTAGAAAGACTGTATTCACATAAATGAAATTTTTTCACCAGCTTAAGTTTTGTGGGTTTTTCTTTTTAATTCATCTCCAGCCACTGTTTTAGATATTTTCAGTCAAATGAAAATTCCCTTTTATCTTTCCTGCTTGGTCTTAGAGTGAAGTAGTGATCCTAACAAATAGGTTGCCATGTAAACTTCTGTGATGCCAGGTTACACTGATGACTTGGGAGCAGAATCAAGCAGAATAGTAACTTTGAATTATAAAACAAAAGTCTCTGACAATCAGCAAAACCAAAATTATGAGCATATGGGGAGGGAGACCACATTGTTTTAAATCACAAAATCCTATATTTTTCTGATTTTAGGAATCCCCAGGAAAACACTAGAACTTTAAGTGAAAACAAATGACAAACTCCCTGTTAAGTCAGAGGAATAACTATAATGATATGACAGAAGAGAATTTCATGGGCTTCAGAAACCAAAGTTTTGTGAAATAATAACCGAAATATGTGTAGGAATTTCTAAGCTGATGGACCTAAAGTATTTACAACTATGAGTCTTTCATCATCAACATGAATTATTTTCACATGTATTCTCCATTCCCAATTTTAACATCTTCTGGTACCACCAATACATCACACCTTCCCTTCCCTCCAAACCTGCAAATATACCATTCCTTTCTCTGGAGACTTTCCTCCCAAACAAGCCCTATCCTGCCTCTAACACTCAAACTCTCAGTACCTCAACAGTAATATGGGTCTAATAATAGTCCATGCTCATATAAGGTTATTAGAGAAATGAAATGAGTTAATCCACATTAGTCCTTAGTCCAATGTTTGGCATGTGGCAAACAGTGAACAGACATTTGTCATTATTTTTACTATTGCTATTCTCATCAAGATAATTTCACTTGGCTAAATATGCTGAAGTAACTATTTGGGGCACTTGGCAGGACACTGGGGAGATATTTGGGAACATGTGGTTCATTTGGATATTGAAACATCTAGAATAAATATTTGTATAAGGTCAGTCCTGTACCTAAGGCTAACTTTAGTTGAATTATTCCAATATGGACTACAACAGAACAGAAAGGCATGGAATGAAAAGCATTACACAGGCCTACCACAGCCCCTGGTCTACCATATCTCTAATGGGTTCTCCTTCTGTCCAGTAAGAAAATTCATTCATTCGAAATCTATTTATTAAATACCTCTCATGTACCAGGCACTATCTAGGGTCTAGACCTTGGAGAAACAACATTGAATCAAACAGACAAAAACTCCTGCCTATATTCTAAAGGAAGTAGACAGATCATAAAGAAAATGAATAAGTAAATCTTTGTTTATTAGATTTTGGTAAGTGCTACAGAAAAAAATAAATCAGGGTAAGTAAGGTAAACAGTGCCGGTGACGGGGTAAAAATTCTAAATAGGATCGTCAGGGTAGACCTAGGTATAAAGGTGATATTGGAGCAAATACTTGAAGGAGGAAGAGATATGTTGGTGTCTGGGAGGAAGAGTGTGCCAAGCAGAGGGAATGACCAGTGCAAAGGCCCTGAGGTGAAAGAATGATTGAGTGTCAAAAGGATAGGAAGGAAGTCAGGGTGGCTACAGCACAGTGAACCCGGGGAATAGCTGTAAGGAGCAGATCTTGAAGGCCTTTCAAACTATGAAAGACAGTTGGATTTACCCTGTGAGAGATGAGAAACCATTTCAGGGCTCTGAGCAGAAGAGAGGCAAGATCTGAATTATGTTTTTAAAAGATCCAAGCATGGTATGGAATGAGCCTAGTAAAGGCAAGCTCTCCCAACAACCCAGAAGTTGATGAAGGGGCAAGCCATCTGCAATGGATTGAATTGTGTCCATGATGTAATTTGAGCTTCAAAGATTCAGATATTTAATCTTAGAGAGCTGCTGAAGTACATTACCACACAAATGCTGGGAGGCTTGTGTGGCATTTCTGGAATATGGGGATAGTTACAACAACAAAGGCTCTTTTAGAGACATAGCAATTCAGAAGGTATCAAAAGCTGTGAGAATGACCAGAAATAATATTAGATGTAAGGTGTTGTGATAGTTAATATTAATGTGTCAACTTGACTGGACATGGGGGGCTCTGATTAAATAACGTTTTTGGGTGGGTATGTCTGTGACAGTGTTTCTAGATAACATTAGCATTTTAATCAGTGGACTCAGTGAAGCAGATTACCTTCCCACCCCCACCCAATATGGGTGAGCACTGTCCACACCAGTGAGGGCCTGAATAGAACCAAAAGCAGAGGAAAAAGGAATTTCTCCTTTCTTCTGCCTCACTAGTGGGCTGGGACTGTGCGTCTCATCTTTCCCTGTCTTGGACTGGGTCGCACCACTGGCTTTCTGCATCTCCCGCTTACAGACAGCAGATCGTGGGACTTCTCAGCCTCCATAATCACATCGGCCAATTCCACACAAGAAATATGCATATATTTAATATATTAATACATTAAATTTTATATAACATATTAATTTAAATATAATTAATCTGTTAATTATATATATGTGTATGTGTCTATATATATCTCCTATTGGTTCTGGTTCTCTGGAGACCCTAACACAGATGTCTACAGGAAGTAGCTTTATCCTAAGTTCACAATTAAGCAATGGCTATATCTCATATGAACCAAGCATCAATATGTATCATGGATAGATTATATATATAAACAACCAATTTACCCTGTTAAAATTAGGACAGAGAGATACCTCCAAGTTGAACAAGGAGCCATAGTCAGGCATGATCTAGAAAGAAAGGGCTGAGAAAGCCCAGCACGTCACCTATAGGACATGGGGAATGGACTGATGGCTGGGCTTGTGGACTCACAACAGACCCACCTGCATAAAATTTTAACCTAAGCATTCCTAATCTTAGAATAAAGCCTTTTTTTTTTTCATTTTAAAAATAGTGTAAAACCTAAAGAGGAATGAAATAAACTATTGCTTCTCAACTATGATGTTTACAAGAATCACCTGAAAGTTAATAATGACCCTAGACCTCTCCCATTCATTAAAGGAGGATAGGACCTGGGCCCTCGTGTTTTCACCAAGTTCTCCAGGTGATTGTGGTACACACAGAAGTTTATGAACAGCTAATAGAGAGAACTGGTTCTCAAACTTGACTACCCATTGGCATCTCCTGGAGAGTTTTAAAAATTACTAATGCCCAGGTCCTATCTGGAGATTCTGATTTAATTGACCTGAGTGTTGCTTGGGCATCAGGATTTTTCAAAGGTAACCAGGGGCAGCCAAGATGGAGAACCACTGATGAGTAAGGATTGCTCTCACCAAAGGGAATAACTGATCACTACATATTCAAAACTCTATCCAATTTTAATCTGAAATCTTTGTTCTTAGCTGCCATTTTAAAGACAAAATCCAGAAATCAGTAGGTGTTGTTTATCATTGTTATTCATTAGAATATAATAAAATCACAGAAAAATTAAGAGAATAAAATAATTGGGAAAACCATAAAAAACCAATAGCACTTTGATGTTATCATTGTTTTCTCGATTATCATTTATGACATAACTAGTATCAGTAGTACACGGAGCTCAACACTAACCCTATCCTCAGGAGCTGTTTTATTAATTACTTGAAAAAAGACACAGACAGGCCACTTATCTGAGCTGTCCTTATGCTCTCTGAAAGCTCAAGCTGATGGCAAAGTTTCCCTGCAAGAGTCTCCTCTCCAATAAACCACTTGCCACACATCTGCCTGCAGAGCATGAAGCTTTACAAAATGGCAGAACTTGCACCTGCTTTTTTGGCACTCGTTTTACAGTTCCTTAATTCTCCACTGCAATTTCATTAAAATGACCAACTTGAGTATGAACGTAGAGAAGTGGAAAGCACCCAAGCTTGTATTTTAAAGTAATTTAATGGCTCATTAGCTGTGTGACTTCAGACAAGTGACTTAGTGTCTCCCTCATAGTCCTCATTGTAAAACTGGACAAATAATACCAACAGTCCAGTCATGGCATGATGATAAAATGAGTTCTTATAGCTAGAGCATGAGGGCAGGGTCTGTTACAGGTAGTCAAATGTCTGGCACCAGGTAAGCACTATGTAAGTGTTAGCTGCTGTGGGTACGTGACGTAGGCGTTATACCATGTAGTACAAGAGGGAACATTGCCACAGACAAATCCTGTCTGCCTATAAAAGGAAAAAGTTAAGAATTCTTTGTCTCCTCGCTCTTAGCAAATCTCGTGTTTATCTGGAGAGAAAAGATTCAGGTCAGTGATCTATTTGCATGAGGGCTAAAAAACATGCTGAAATTAACAAGTATTGATTTTGTTAACTTTGGGCCTAAGTACCACATAATGATTTTCCCACATGGAGCCTGAAAGGATCTTGGAGATCATGAAGCCCAATACTTTTTAATAATAAGGAAACAGAATCTGAATTTTAAAGGGTGCTTGGGGCATGTTGGATACTCACTAGTTACAGAGTCTGGATTAGCACCCGTGTCTGGAAGAAGCTATAGAAACACTTTTAAAGTAGCTGTAAGCAATTTACAAAGCATTTAACATTTCTCCTCACCACGACCTCTAAAGCAGGGTTTCTCAACCATAGCTCTGTTGACATTTGGTGCTGGATAATTGTTGTAGGGACAGTCTTGTGCATTGCAAAATGTTTAGCAGTACCCCTGGTCTTTACCCGCTAGATAATAGTAGCATCCTCCGCAAATAGTCGTAACAAAAAATATCTCTGGACATTGCTAAATGCCCACTGGAGGATAAAATTGACTCCCATTTAAGAACCACTGCTCTCAGGGATAGCATGACTGCACAGAACTAAGTTCAAAGAGATTAAGCAACTCGCCTAAGGACACAAGAACTACTAACTAGAAGAACTGACGGGGGGGGGGGGCGGCGGGAGGGAGGGGAGTAGGGGAGAAACAAAAACAAACAGGCAAAAAGAAAATACATAAATGGCCTAACCATTAGTCTGGAGACTTTTTCATGTTCCCCTTTATTTAGTGAAGGTCAGTTTCACTCTTTCTTATCCTCTCTCTTGAAGGAGAAAATAAATATGAACAAGAACTTGAAAAGCCTATTGAGGCCAATTGTTTCAAACATACTATGCATGAAATATCAATATTTTTCATCACAAAATACAAAAAGTATGAGTTTACTGTAATTATTTTTAGATGAAATAATTTTAAGGTAACTAACTCACAGAGTATTTTATTTATATATTTCATTTATTCCAGGCTCTGGTATGTATTGATGTCAAATTCTTCCAACGCACAATTGCCACCCAGGTCAGTGAGAGATGATTCCATTTTAGCACTGGAAATAACAAAATTATTTCTCATACAAATGGCCCATAATTTCCCTGAGACATGGTTACAAACATTTGGCTCAACTGTTCAAATTACAGTAGTTAAAAACTACTTCAACAACCAGTAGATTAAGGACCAAGTAATAATATTATGAGTGTGGATAGGAATGTGAATGCTATGAGAAAGTGGAAATAAGAGATTTGACTTTGTCAAGGTCAATGATGTTATCTTAAGCAGAAAGCTAAAATGGTCTGCCCACTGAAGGTGGAAAAGGTGTTGGGTTACTGGCAGAGCGGCCTTGGATATGACCCACAGGGCGGAGACATTTTTCCTCTGGGTTCCCGCTACAAGAAGGTATTTCCACACGGGTCACGACATTGCATCGTTGAGAAACCTTTCCTGCCTTGTTTCTCGCATTCCTTGCTTATGCCCAAGTACAGCAATTTCTGGATACGCACAAAAGGCAACCAACAAGCAAGGAAGTAAACCTGCAGACACCTAAGTGATCTTCCGGTTGGCAAAAGACCAGAAATAAATTAAATTTAAAATAAAAAAGAGTGAGCAAAATTTAACAAAAACAGGCCCAAAAAGAAGGGTAAATGAAATGCTCCATCTTAAACTTGTGGGACAGTAAGGATCCACTTACATGTAACGGATAGGAAGATTGGAAATGATTTTATGATTCAACTAAACTAAAACAGTTCAGCCTAATGCTTTGGCACAGCCACAACTGAAATAATTATCAGCCATGTGTCCTTCTGTGTATTTCTCTGAGCCTCAGTTTTACCATCTGTGCATTGGGGATGATATGGCTATTGTAATGATTAGATGAGATCACATATGTAAATGCTTAGCACGCTGCCTGACACAGAAATATCATTCTGTAATCCTCTTCTTTCCTTTTCCAAATTCATACTAGAACAAGGAAAGCCAAGAGATGTGGGGTTTGCTTTTAATCTACAACCGTCCTCCCACCCAGCCCCCAACTGCGGTTGCACTTGAGTCCTTTGAGACACAAAGAACATCATGGAGGGCTGCAGATACTACTCCTTCTCTATCTGCTGCTGGTGACTGCCATTAGGCAGCTCCATCTGGAGCCAGAGGCACAAGATTGCAGGTGATGCAATGCACAGGTGTCAGCCCCTAAGACAAACAGCCTGGCAGAGAACAGGAAAAAAAGGATAATGGCAATGTAGTGACAGTTACCAGTGGAAATTAACCAGGATGGACCCTCTCCTAGATAGTGATGGAGACACCTTGGCCATGGACCTTGGAAGGGACCCTTCTGTAAGGGATTCTCAGACACTGCAGTGGTTTCTGGGGGCACGGTTAGGGCAGTGGCCAAAATAAGGTGACTTCAGATAGGACATCAGAAGTGTGTAAGGGGCACGAGAAAAAGGTCAGGAAAGTGACTGTCACTAAAAAAGAGAAATTAACAAGCCACACAAAGAGAGACACCCTTCCCAGAAGTAGTCCACCCTCCAGTGTGAGGTGGAGAAGCCTTACCCAGGAGATTAAAGTGCCTTATAGACAGAGGTAGCCAGGAAGCAGCGTGTTGAAAATGACGTTGTGTGAAATAAGCCTCACACACAGAAACTATAATGAGTTACGGACAAGCTGTAGAAATGAGGAAGGTGGACCTGCAGCTCCAAGGGAAAACAGAAGTGCAGCAAGCAGCAGGGAGCCCAGAGAGAAAAGAGTCGGACACACACTAGGTAAGAGTCTCCAGCTTTGTCAGAAAAGGGATTGGTACCTACACATCCTGGTAATTGAGCACCATTGTGACCCAAGCAAAGATGGGTCCTTCATTTATTGGTCTCATTGAATTTCATCTTCACATTACTGAGCTAACTTTTCCCCCCTTGTTTTACACATAAAGAAACAGAAGTAGAACGTAGTGGTTAAAAGCATAGGTACTAAAGTCACATTCCCTGGGTTCTAATTTTTGCTGTGTAACCTTAGACACATTACTTAACCCCTCTGTGCCTGTTTCCTCATCTGTGAAATGAATTAATAATAACATCAACCTCATAGCATACTTTTACTTAAAAATATTTATAAGTTAATACTCGCAAGGTGTCAATACCTGGTCAGCTTTCAGAATCAGTGATCTTTGCCATTGATAGAACCCCTAAATCCCAAAAAATTTAAAGTAATGGAAAAGTTAGGGAAAAAAATGTAGGAAAAAACTTGTCGAAAAAAATTGTAGGAAGAAGGGAGTATGTAATATTTGATATTTAATGGTGTTACCCAGCGTATGTCGCCCTATTTGCAATGATGACTCCCTTTGCTGCTCAAATATCCACAAGAAAATGATTCCTACCACCAAGTCTCAGAAAACAGGGATTTGATAATCATAGCAGAGGGGCTGTGGTCAACAGAAAAAGCTGAAGGCAGCAGAGAGAGAGTGCAAACTAGGACAGGAGAGTGACCCAAGAGAGACAGCTGCAGGACCTTGCTCTCAAAGGCCACCGGGTTAACAAGTAAGGAAAACTGACAGCACTTTGCAGGACACACTGCAGAACATCAAAGCCCTCTTCGTAAATCATCTGCTAAAGACACCCTTTGGAACTGATTCAAAAGCAGAAACGGGTGTAATGGCCTTAAAACCAACAAAAGAGGGCTATACCCTTGCCTCTGAGGGACCAAAAAGAGTGCCCAAAAGGACATCAGAAGAATCTGGGACAAGAAAAATGCAGACAAAGCTAGGGAAGTGAGCACTGCTTTAACCACCTTAGTAAAGAGGTGCTGTGACTTAATATCAGAAATCACTCTATCATTTGTATTAATTCCTTTAAGCACACTTTCTCTGTTGCTTTCAGAGTAGAGATTCTCATATCCTTCATAAAATGTTTTAGAATAATAAGAATGGCCTCTCAAATTTATGAGTGTTTCATATGAGCCAGATATAGTAGTAAGGGGTTCACAGCATTATCTCATTTAATTCTCAGCAGATCCTAGGAGGTAGGCACCATCATTACTCCTATTTCATGGAGAAGGGAAGTGAAACTCAACTAAAGAACTTTTTCAGATCACATAGTAAAAAGGAGGCAGAACCAGAATCTGAACCCAGAGACAGTGAAACTAATCACAAGAGCAGAGACTTTCAAAACTCAGTGGGGTTAGCTGGGGATCTTGTTAAAATTGTGGGCTTTCAGGCCACCACCACCTCCCACCCTCCACCCCTAGAGTTTCAGATTAGTGGGATTGTGGTAGAGTCCAGAATCTCAAGCACCTCCCACATGATCTGATAGGCATGGTCTGGAAGCACACTTTGTTCAATGCTTCATTCTACCACCGTGCCTCTTTGGCTAATCTTCAAAAAGTTCCATGCTAAAGCTATCACTGCAGCTGTTATGTATGGATATGTGAACTGGGTGGACCTGAGCTGTTAAAGTCAAGGTCTGGAATCCCAAATGAGCCAGAGCAGGTCAGCAGCTGCCACTCCTTGGACAATGTTTTCTCCTCATGGCTTCTTTCTGCCTGAGTTGTTCCACATGACGCTATATTAGTTTTCCCTTTTATTTCCAAAGAGAAGGCAACAGAAGAGCATTACAGAAAGGGTAGCTCCTAAAACTACAAGAAAGATCAAGAAAACATAGAGTCTTGCTCCAACTTGCTTGTTCCTGTTCACAGAGATGAAACCAAGCACTGAAACTTTCAACTTGGAGACTTTAAGAGTCTCTATACCACCATCATCTTTTATTTTACATTTAGTAAGATTTAATCAAAAGTCTAATACATGATAGGAGGAAAGGTCATTTTAAAACATATTGAAACTTGGTCAATATGGCCTGTTTAAGAAATAATTTACATGTCACCTGGAAACTATTTTATACTGTTGGGAGTAGAGTTTTTTGGTTTGGTTGCTTTGTTTTGTTTTGGCTAAGGAAGTTGCCTAAAGATTAGTATCTATTTCTTCCTAATAGAGATGCATTTCTTAGTAAGTTTCTCATACAAATGTTCCCCTGGTTTTGTATTTTTAAAAATGGATTTTCTAAGTAAAATTCTATCTAGAATTTGCTATTGCCCCCGATAATGCTTTTTACCAATTGCAAAGGTTAAAATTGATAAAATTAACATGGCTTTACTAAAATTATACATTTTTCTAACTTCCCTTATCATGAACATGGTGCACTTTCAAAATGCTTACCTAATATCTTCATATTTCTAGCTTAAGAGAGTTCTACCAATTATTATAGTATTACCCCCCTTAGCCACAGGGAATATGTTCCAGGACCCCCAGTGGATACCTGAAACCACAAATAGTACCAAACCCTATACATGCTGTGTATTTTTTATACATTCATATGTTTTACCGCTTCTCTGTGGTATATTCAAATTGCCAGCATCACTACTCTTGAGCTTTGGGGCCATTATTAAGTAAAATAAGGGTCACTTGAACACCATCACTGCAAGACCACAACAGTCAATCTAATAACCGAGATGCTGCCGCACATGACTATGAGCAGGGAGTGTGTACAGCACAGGGCACACCAGACAAAGGGATCATTCACATCCTGGGCAGGACAGAGCGGGATACTGCAAGAACGCATGATGCTACTCAGAACGGCGTGCAATTGAAAACATAAATTATTTATTTCTGTTGTTTCCTACTTAATGTTTTCGTACAGCCAACTGCAGGTACGTAAAACCATAGACAGCAAAATTGCAGATAAGGGGGGATTACTGTACTCACATTAAGTTTTAAAATTACTGTGTTAAATGCTGTTCTTAGAAAGGCAACAATTTTGATTTGTCATTAAAAAAAGTTGTCTCTTCATTCCTCATAATAAAGATAAGAGGCTACTGAGTTATAAGCTTCTCTCTATTGACATTCTCCACTCAGTGTAGCACAGTGTAGTCAATTCTGCATTTCTAGAACAATGATTTTTTTTAAGTTTCTTCTATGTTGCTCTTCAAAAAGTGAAGCCTAATAACAGAAGATGGCATTAAAAGCCATTTTTCTCTGCTCTACTCATTCTGTAATATTAGAACCAGTATTTTGACCATCATAGGCTACAATTTTCTCTTTATCCATTTTAATAAGCTCTGTTATCTCTCTGAATTCAACATCATTCAATATAGAAGTCCACACATTATCACAGAAACTGCACATATGTAGAGAGCCTCTGAAATGTTGACTCTATCCCTGAGTGTCTGTGCCAGTACCAAATTTATAGTCTTATCAAACCGAGGTGGAACTTGTGCAGCAAGTTGGGGATGATCTGTTAAGACTGTTTCCTAAAGTGTATTTCCATAGAGCCAATACACTATAGCTTAAGAGAAGGAAATTATTAATGTTCTATGGGGAAGAGCTGTGGGGCAGAAGCAACGTAGCCAGACTCAACAGGAGGTATATATTTCCACACAGTGCCTTCAGCAGCCCCAGAAACTAGAGAGCCAGGCTGACCACCCAGAAGCACTCATAGAACCTGGAAGTGAAATCACCAAGAGACAAGGAGGCCCATATTCTCACCTTTAAAACAAGGTTCTGGGCACCATTTAACAGTCCCCAAGCACGAGAACGTACAGTCTTTTTGAAAATCAAGCAGAGAACATACACAACTTTCTCTTCTGCAACAGCTAAAATGACTACTTTATACTTGAAAATCAAACGAGCAAACGGATACCTTTTATCAGATTTTTAAATATAGATTATCCAATCCATATTAAAACAATATGGATTAGGAAAACCCCCCAACCTCTTTATAAAACAGCAGTGTTTGTCAAATACCAAGTTACAAAAATTTGATGGGCCAGGCAACAGCTAGTCTGACACTTCAGTTTAAATTTCTAGATAACAGGTAGGAGAAGAAACTTGGAGCACTTTAAAAGCTAATGATTGGGGGGGAAAAATCAAACTTATTCAAAATCTAAGAACATCATCATGCTACTTGAAATGACTTAGAATTTTAAAGCTAAAAAGGACTTTTAAAAGCATCTAATAAAATCTCTTTATTTCAAAGATGAAGAAAGTATTTTATGTTTGGCCCAAAGTGTTACAGTTTTTCCTGCTCTAACATTAAGCAAGATTTAAATCCAAGGAAGATCAAAGACTTTGTCAGGGATTTTTTTTAAAAAGCCAGAATATGAAATCAAGAGTTATAAATTATTCTACACAGTCTATATGGCCAACACATCTAACATCTAAGAATAAAGAGACAGATTTTTGTAAGATATTGGACTTATTTCCCAAAATGCATCATATGAATTTTTACAACATGTCTACTAAGAAAGTATGACTTCATGTGATTCTTAGTGGTTTTGTGGTTTGTTTTTTTGACCCTTAATCCTATACACTGCACAACAATTTAATAATATTTTGGCTAACAGTTGAGAAAGAAAAAAGGTATGTATAGCTTTTTATCACATAATTTCCCAGGCTAACAGATTGAGTTTCACCATTTATAATGACATAATGGTTGCTTCCAAGTTTTGGCAATGATAGATAAAGCTTCTATAAATATTCACATGCAGGTTTTTGTGTAGAAATAAGTTTTTAACTCCTTTGGGTAAATAACAAGGAGCACAATTGCTGGATCAGATGACAAGAATATTTTAATTTTATAAGGAATCACCAAACTGTCTTCCAAAGAGACTGAACCATTTTGCATTCCCATCAGCAACAAACGAGAGTTGTTGTTGCACTTCATCCTCACCAGCATTTGGTGTTGTCAGGGTTCCAGATTTTGGCCATTGTAACAGGTAAACATGTCATTTATTTAATGAGGAAAAATGATCATAATCCCCAAAAGGTGGTTTTGCTAAAT
Source organism: Eonycteris spelaea (assembly GCA_003508835.1). Taxonomy (NCBI): domain Eukaryota; kingdom Metazoa; phylum Chordata; class Mammalia; order Chiroptera; family Pteropodidae; genus Eonycteris; species Eonycteris spelaea. Next base: position 7,337,588 of record PUFA01000031.1, on the reverse strand, counting down.
GAACAATCCCTTTAAAAAAAATTATCAGTTAAATACTTGCTTCCAAATATGGCAACAGATAAATTATAATAAACTTCACAGGTTAATATCAAGAGATATTAAAAAGAGTGTGGCTTACAGGCATTGAGCATCTAAATGTGTCAGTAATTATTCAGACTTTCAGGTTGTTCATCTCCATACCAAAATACAACGTGTTTCTTCAATCTCTGTGGAAACACTTTTAGATTTGGAGCCAGAGAACCTAGATCTAATTCCATTTTACTTTGCCTCTCTCTCTCTCTTTCTCTGAAAAAAATGAAAGGCTTGAACCGATCAGGCCTAAGGAGATTGAGTAACTAATTCATACGAGTGAAGCAAGCCAGGTGGGGGACTCTGGGAGGCTAAGGAGCACCTGCCTTCAAAGAAGAGGGGAGCCATCATTCTCCACAGCTGTTGGATGCCATGTGAAGTGTGCATCTAATTTTGCCTGATCAGCCATTTTTTTCATGAGGGGCCAGAAACCTAAATTTGAATATAATACCTCCTAATGTTTACCTATTGAAAACAAATTATTTCAAAAATTCACTAAATGAGGGACTTCTGACCAAGATAGAGTAGCAAGGATCAGACTTTCCCCTTCCCCCTGAAATAAACAACGAAAAAAAAGCTGACAAAATATATGAAAAAATGGTTTTCAAGACACTGGGAATAAGCCAATAAGGGAGAGTCACCTCTGAGAAATGAAAAAAAAAATGAGGTGAACCCAAAAACCGCCCAGCTTAAGAGCATGCCACAGCAAACTCAGTAGATAAAGGACAGTCCTCTCAACAAATAGTGCTGGAACAACTAGATATTCACGTGAAAAAAAAGTGAACTGCCATCACACCTCCAACCATGTACAAAAATTAACGTTAAAATGGAGATAGACCATAATGTAAAACCTAAATTATAAAACTTCTGCAAGTAAACATAGGAGAAAGTCTCTAATATATTATGACTTTGGATGAATCTCAAAAACAATTATGCTAAGTGAAAGCATGTTCAGACAGAAAAAGAGTACATAAAGTATGATTCCATTCAAATAAAATTCTAGAAAATGCAAACTAATATATAGAGACAGAAAGAAAATCAATGTTATTTAGAGGGTTGAAAATAGGAGGAAAGATTACAAAGGGCTATAGGAAACTTTTGGTGGTGTTATGTTAATATCTATGATGATTATATATACCTTTACCTAAAAAATATTATATACTTTAAATATGCACAATTTATTGTGTGTCAATTAGCCTCAATAAAATGTTTACTACCATGCGCATGTGCACAAATGACCATAAACCTTAAACACATACCAATGGCCAAACAAAACCAACTTGCACGCAAAAATCTAGTGTGCTAGCTAACGGTTTTCAATCTCTATATTCAATGGCTGCTTCTAGAGTACTTCCAGTGACCTGTGATTCTTTAAACGATCCACAGCGTTTAAGCTAAATTATACCTTCTGAAGATGCATACATATAATTTCTTGAAAAGCATTCTAGAAAATATTTTTGAGTTGAAAATTTGAATATATTGAATGTGTATATTATATTACAAGAGGCATATTTATAAATGTTTATGTCATCATTCATAAAATACATACAATAGATTGTTCATTTCAAAGACCTTTGTTTCTTTGTCATTTGGCAGAGCCTATATTATTTCCTCAGCACTTCAGGTCAGGGAAAGTACAAACCTATCTCATTCTATTTTCAGGACAATAAATTTATGTATATCAATATTTTTGAAGATACTCTAAGAATGCCACCCTTTTCCAGCAATTCTGACTTTTTGGATTGCCTATAATATTTCAAATTATATGAGCAGCATTCACGATAATCAGTGGGTTTGAGCCATATAGGCACTGTTTTCAGAGTGTCATGGAGAATAGTTTTATTCCACGTGTACCTTTATCTACATAAACATGCACCTATACAGTCACATTATAGCACACAAACAGGTATACATACAATTTTGTATGACATATAATCATGATTATAATGTCTAATCTCAGTATGAATGCATGAATATATATCATATAAAAGCATATATGTCATGCTTCCCCATTTTATTGTATAAATATATTCATGGATATATGGGTATGTATCATTGCTCGTAAACATTTTTTCGAATATTAAATTGAAACTGCTCTAAGAGACTAAGACACAGAGGTGATGGGTCTATCAGTAACCAGTTACCATGATCCTCCGCACCAGTATCAGCTTTCATTTGCCATGAGATAAGCCTAAAAGTGTTGGAGTTGACATAGTTCCACAGGTAAGAAGAAAAAGTACGTGTTTGTGGCAGACTGTTACACGAAAAGGGGCCTGAGGATATGTCAACTTGTTGCAATCAAAACAATGCAATAAAAGGAAGCTAATGTTGGGTCACCATCTTTTTGTCAGCTTAATGTAGGCGGAGCCACATAAAACCCCATCTGGAATGTTGTCCATTTGTGCAGAGGCACCATTTGCAAACTGCTTGCGTTCCTGTCCTCCTTTAAATTGCAGTTTAGAAAAAATGCTGGTGGCATTAAGAATGCTTAGAAACAGGGCAATTTTCAGAGCTCAGATTGCAGGTAGAATAAATGTCTTCTGTACCTTGTTCATGAAAGTCCAGACAAGTTCTTAATAGGAAAGGTAAATACACTGCTTCACAATTGTCAACAATCTCCTCTTCCTGCTTCCATTAATTAATACGGATTAAAAACACTCTAATTTTGTTTCTGAACAATTCATTTGATATCTAACTATTAAACAATTATAATCACCATCTTTAGAACAGATATTAGGAAAAAGAGGCTGCTTTTCTTGCTTAAGGCACATTGAAGAAAACTGATCCTAGGATACCAATTCAATACTCCAGCTGAGCATTCTTTTCCAAATGCATTGTAGGTGATTTTTTTCCTCTCAGTTCTTAAGGGGAAGTATACATTTGTAAAATACATATATGATTTAAAATACATAAAACATTGAATTGAATTCATAAGAAGTAACTAAAACATTTACATGAAAACTCCTGAGTATTAAATGTAAATTGATATTATTATTAGTCCTAGAAAGGCCCTAAGGTATAGAATCTCTCTAGAAAAATAAAGAAATCTAACTTGAATAAACATTTGGAATCTCATTCCCGTATTTTATCAGTGTTGGAGTTGACTTCCTTCTCTACTGTCTCATTCCTCTTCTCAGCATTCTGCTGCTCTATTTCAAGCCATTAGCCTAAGACACTTGCAACCAGCTTCTCGGCATGCACTTCTCTCATTAGCTGTTTTGAACTGTTTGGGGTCATTCACCCTCTAGTTTTTGAGATCCTTGAATCATGTCTTTCATGTCGGGGTGGAAAGGTGGAGAACAGCAGGTTAAGCCAGCCTCTGTACATAACAAAATCTAGCCTGACTTTTATGACTCCTGGAGTGGGAAGGGTCCAGGTTACAGCAGACACAGATGTGAAACGCTCCTAATTAAAAGAGCAGTTGTTAGAGCATTTATTAGGACGATGTTGGCTGACCTCAGAAGCACTTTGCAGTCCAAGGTGGTAGCCAAAGGGTTCTCTGGAGAGAGGTTACCTTCTCTCTGCCCTTCAGCATCTGGCCTATCATCTGTCTAAGCTGCCCTGGAAGTGCTGCTCATGACAGCAGTGGGAAGAAGCGAGGGTCTGATGGGGCTTCCAGCATATGCCATGAGCCAGGTGAGCTGATGGCAGTGGGGGGGGGGGGGCAGGGGCAGTCAACTGACCCTTTGCAAGCTACAGAGTGCCTCCTCTCCAGAACCTCCAGGGAGAAGTCACAAAGGTTATTTTGGTTCCTGAGTAAACAAAAATCTTCTGGAAAAGTAAGCTTCGGAATGGAAGGCCTAAATCAGAAATGCTCCAATAAGGCTTTATAACCAGGCAATTGCTGATTAATTGTATGATAGTCAGCTCTTGGTTGGTGCTACTTTTCAGGCCTTAGCATGCCTGACCCAACAGCTGCTTCACTTGGCTCCAGGCATTTATGACTTTATTTTGAACAAATCTCGAACATTTTCATTTGACTTTTCCCAACTCAGCTATGCAATTCAAAATTTGTTTTAAATTATACGGTCCTTTTTTACTTTTTTCTTCTCTCTCTCCCTTTTTTGTCTTCCCCTCCTTACAGCTGTAGCTTTGGAATTTGAGTTGGTTTTCTTTAGGCAGCAGCAGGTTTTGTGATGCAAAAAGAAGGAAGTTTACAGAAGGGGAGTGGGTAAAGCAGGGAGAAGGGGAAGGTCATTTTACTAACTCTCCGGATTCCTTCAGAACAAGCTAAAACCTCAGACTGTATAAATATTGAAGTGCACAGTAGAGTCAAAATGTTCAATAAACATTTACTGTGAATGGAGGCATTAGGGAAGGCTTAGGCCCCGCCTGAATTCCCATGAAATTTGTAAATATTTCTTTCATTTGTTCTCCATTTACAATTAGTTGCGGTCAAGCTGATCAAAGCCAGAGGAGGCCTGTTGCATGTGAACCCGCATCCCTCACAATGACATCCACGAAGCAGAATGAAATATGGAATATCGGGTTTCCACGGATGTATGAACTTGTAAAAAATCTGAAAGAATAGGAGGTTTTTCACACTGAGTAATGTGAAACATTTGGTGCGGATTGTAGGCCTCTGAAGAGGGAAAGGGAGAGCCCAAATCCATCAGGCCATAAAACAGAAGCAGGCCCAAGCGAACACAGGGTCTTCCCCGGCATCCAGTGATTCAGCTGTCACAAACTCTGCCACATAGAGGTCCTGGCAAAAAAGCCCCTTGGGCAGGGTAAAGAAGAGGCACCAGAGCTGTGCCTGGGATGGTTGCTTTTCAGTGATCCATACACAGCTCCTTCTCTATGCTTCTGGTTTGTTAAATTACTGCTCCCCCATCCTGGCAGGATACACACACCTCTTTTAATTGATATTCACACCATTTCCAATCAGACAAGTGTTAAAGTGCTTGGGTAATTACTTGGGCAAGATCTTCCTGTTTTTTATACACAGTCTAAATAAATAAATAGCCCAAATGAATCCAGCAGTATACATCCTACCACAAAGCCTCAAAAAGCCTCAAAGCCACATGTCACTGTTCCCCTGGCTCACTTGTACTCATTCTCATTTTCATTCTCTCTCTCTCTCTCTCTCTCTCTCTTCTCTCTCTCTCTCTCTCTCTCTCTCTCTCTCTCTCTCTCGCCACGCCCCTCCCTCTACTTCTCTACCTCTCTCAACCTCTCCTCTTTTGTAGACTCCTCCACTCATAAAGCCTTTCTCACTGTCAGATGGGGCTGGGCTATACTCCTTTGACAATTCAGAATGTTTCAGTTGCTTATCTTTTTCCAGCTGTCAGGCAATAACGGGGTCTGACTTGGAGACATGGGGGGCGGGGCGGCTTTGGCAGTTTACATTTTTTTTTGCCTCCAGTGGTATACATAAGGACATGAATCAATGTCTTTTCTCTTATTAGAAAACTGAGTGGGCACTACAGCTAGCTTAATAAAAGGCCTTATGGTAATGCATAAATACTAAGAATGAAATAAGCAAGGATACTGCCAAGAATTTCCAACCAGCAAAAGCAGGTAGACTTCAAGTACATACAGCTCTTTCTGGAAAACACAAACAATCCTCTCTTCTCCCACTACTCACCCTCTCCTTTTCCAAGGGGGATGTAATTCCACCTCCTCTCCTCTCCAGGTTTGTGAGATGGGCATACATTGTTAAAAGTGCATCCTAGCACCAAAATCTATATTTTATCAAGTTGGGGAAACATTTATAAAGATTAAAGAATATTGGAAATAGGTAGGGATAAATAAATAATAAATAGAACTGAATCTTTGTGAAAACTCATCCTCCCCATCAATTTATACATGCCCCCTCCTGCTCTCTACCCTCATCTACTCAAAATAGAGGAAGACCCAGTAGCCTGTACAATGGATGATTTTAGGAGGTGTGAAATAAAGTTCACCTCTGAACTAAAGCCATTGTGTGACACCAAGCTCTTTCTTCAGAAAAGTTTTCCAGAGCTCTGGGTGGGAACTGACCTGGGCTCCTACAGTAAACAGAAAGCTCCTCCCCTGGACTCAGGAGAATTGATGTACAACAATCAATTCTGCAGGAGGGTGAAACCTTGATGCTCATAGAATCAAAATAGAAAGAAAATCATAACTTGATGTTGCATGGAGGCCTTTATCTTAGAAAAATTGACCATCCAAACTTTTCAGAATGTCTTAGATAGCACAGAGGGAGAACAATTTTAAATAGTGCTACAAAATGTCCAAAGACCTTGTGAAAACAAATAACTGTACCAAAATTAAATTTTGGCAACTTGGTCAAAAGTGATTTAGAATGTGATAGAGTAGATAGTTTTGAAGAGGAGAGCACTCAGAAGAAAATTCAACAGTACATTTGGCTAAAACCAAAATTGGCTCAACATATTCACCTTATTCAAGATGCACATTCTTTGTCAAAATGTGGGTGACTCACTGGGCAATGCCATCCAGCCCCACATAGACAAGAAAAGTTGCTGCAGTATGTTCTTAAATGAATACCTACCATCCATCTCAAGAAATTGAATAATACCGCACCCCTGAAGCCACTTGTATATTTCACTGACTGATTGCAGCCCATTCCTGCCACCTACATAGGTATTCTGAAATAATATGTAATTTAACTGTCTATATTTGAATTTTATAATCATGGAATTATACCAATATATTCTTCTTTAGTGACTTGCTTTTATCAGTTCAATATTATGTTTGTGAGATTGACACTGAGTTGCCCATAAATGTTTTTTATATCCACTGCTGCACAGTATTTCACAATATAAGTATACATCCTTCATTTGATAAATCATTAGTTAGGGTTTTCCAGAGAAGCAGAATCGATATATGTTCTATTTGTCCCATTATAAATGTAGATAGATAGATAGATAGATAGATAGATAATAAGTAGATAGATAACATCTACATATATTATAAATAATGAAGAATTGACTCATGCAATTATAGAAGCTGAAAAGACTCACGATCTGCCATCTGTAAGCCAGAGACCCAGGAGGGCTAATGGTGTAATTCCAGTCTAAGTCTGAAGGCCTGAGAATCAGGAGAGCTGATGGTGTAGGTCCCAGTCCAAAGACAGGAGAAGACCTATGTCCCTGCAAATAGTCAGATAGGGAGCAAAAGGGGTAATTCCTCCTACCTCTGCCTTTTGTTCTTCTTAGACCTTCAATGGGTTCTATGATGCCCACCACATTGGAGAGGACAACCTACTTTACTAAATCCCCTATTCAAATGCTAATCTAATCTAGAAACACCCTCAGACACATCCAGAAATAGAGTTTAATCTGGGTACTTAATGGCACAGTCAAGTGGACACATAAAATTATCATAATAAAACAACTGGATTATTTATATATATTTATTTATGTATATAATTTATATTAATGTTATATATATTTGCTCAGAGAAAAAAGTACCATTGTGAATATCTCTGTACATGTATCTATAGTATGAAAGATTTTCTATAAGGTATATACTCACTTGTTCATGGAATCATGAGTCATAGGGCATGCTATGGTTCAACACTGCCAAACTCATTTCCAAAATGGTTATACTCATTCCTACTCCTAATAGCAGTGGATGAGAATTCCTGTATCTCCATATCCCAGTTAATATTTGGTATTGCCCAACAGTTGGGTATGAAATATTAAGTCATTGTGATTTCAATGAGCATTTCCCTGACTAGTAATGAAATTGACAATCTGTCCATTCGTCATGAGAAATTGATTTTGTAAAATTGCTATTTATTTCGTTTTCCCATTTTTCTATTAGATTGTTTCTCATTATTAGTTAATAATAATTTGCATATTCTGAATAATATTTTCATTCAATTTATGGTGTCTTTTAATGGACAGGGATTCTTAAATTTATTATAGACTATATTAATCATTATTTCCCTTTATGTGTCATTCCCCTTTTTGTGTCTTAAGTAGCCCTTCTCTACACTAATATCACAATGATATTCTCCTTTATTAATTTCAAAACATGTTATAGTCTTGCCTTTTCATTAGTGTATTTAATGTACCTAAAATTAATCTGTGAGTATGGTGTGAGATAGGAATTAAATTTCATTATCACACCATCATTTATTTTAAAAATACATCTTTTTTCTTCCACTCTGCCAAATAATCCTCACAAATGTTTTTATATTCATGGGTCCATTTCTAGTTTTTCTATTCCACTTAAGTGGTTTATTTACTACCCCTTGCCAATAACCACCTATTAGGTAGAGCTAGTCAGAGGAAAAGAGATGTAGGACCTTCAAAGGAACAATAGCAAGACTGACAGCTGATCTAAAAGAAACGTCAGAAGCAAAAAGGCAGGGAGAAATAATGTGGCCAGATGTAATTTTCTTCTTTTTTTTCTGCTTCTGAATGATAGTACTTGTGAAACCATAGCTTAAAGTCTTCCATCTCTTTTAGAAAATTCTTGGCCATTACCTCTCCAAACACTGCTTCTGCCACATTATCTCTTATAAACTTTTGTTAGTCATCTTCACTCTGTCCCATACATCCATTATGTGCTTTTCTAAAATTGTCCATCCTTCTCCATTTTATTCTTCAGTATAGATAGTTTTTCTGACCTACCAGTTTACTCATTTTCTCAGTTTCTGTGTCTAATCTGACATTAAACCCATCCAATAAGTTAATTTAATATTGTATTTTTTTCCATTTTAGAATATCCATTTGATTCTTTTAAGTTTCTCATCATTTGCCAACATTCCCCATATTGTCCTTTACCTATTTAATATACTGATCACAGTTATTTTAAAGTCTATATCTTATCATTCTAATAAATAAACTTCCCTGTTGAGTCTGCTTCTACTGTATTTTTTGCTATTATTTTTCAGTCAAGTCTTATCTTTTTGTATATATAATTATTTTTGATAGCATGCAGGACTTTTTTTTAGGAAAAATTGTACATATAATATGCAGCTCTGAGTGATGTTATTATCCACCAAACAGGATTTAATTTTACAGTTAAGTTTATAGGCAGTTAATGTAGGAACATATCACCTTAATACGATCAGGATTAAGCTCATAGGAGTTTTAGTGCTATGAGGAATTGACCTGTTCTGGTTTACTCTTACTACTAGTGTGTAGTCCTTTGATGTCCTAACTAAAGCTTGAGATGTTTACTGGGGCATCTTCATAATGGGCCCTGAACTCTACTTTTTGTCCCTCTGGACTTAATACTCTCCTGAAAACTAGTCATCTTCTGGATGTCTCAGCCATTGCTTTTGCTTTCAGAATCAGTAGTTGCCTCAAGATGAAAAGCAACCCCTAAATTCTGAGCTCACTTCCCTTGTGTTATTCCAGATTTTGGACTGAAAATTCTCACCACCTACATAGCTATCTGGACCTTCAAACATTTATTGTTTTTGTCTTTGTCCAGCTTCTCTCTGGAGTTGATCTCTGCAATCCTAGTGAGTCATTACTAGAAGTGAAACGCTAATACTTCAGATTTTTTGAGCCTGCTATAAATTGTCTTTTTAATACAAATATTTAATTGTAATGGTATTTGATTGGTTTTACCAAATTTATTTTTATAACCAGCAAACATCCTAAAACCTATCAGGGCTAAAAGTTTAAGTGACTGTGACAAGAGGGTAGAAATTCTCTGAGTAATTCCAATCGTTTATTTATAAATTCATTAAGGTTTTCTAAAAAACCCATTATGAGTATCTTCTGAATTATAGCTTTTTTTCGCTCTTCCTAATCATTGTATATGTTTAATTTCTTTTCTTGTCTTACATATTAGTTGAGAACTTCTATACCATGTTGAATAGAGTGGTGATAGAGGGCACCTTTGTCTTTTTCACCGTCTTTAAGATAACGCTTACGTATGTTCTCCATCAAATTTGATGTAATTTAGAGATGCCCTTTATCAGAATAAAGAAGTTTTACTGTAGTCTTGGTTGACTAAGACTGTGCAGAAATTAAAGTTGGCTCAGGTGTTGAGCAGAGTCAAGGTGCACCAACTTTGTTAGTGTGTGATGGTTTACAGAATTTAAAGACAACATCTCACTCCCTATATAGAAGGAGCAAATTATAAGAGTCTCTTATTTACTCTCTGGTAGAAGGCCTCATATTTCAGATATATTATTAAAAATCATTTTTGCCTCTTAGGCCCCAAGTGACATTAGCATATATGTTTCTTTTCTTCATATCCATTTTCATAGTCTCCTCAAAATTTATGTCGGAAAGTTTTTTTTCTAACGTTTATTCTCTATTCTCATCCCTTTCTGAGGGAGGGAGAAGATCACTAATCACCATCTTTCATACAAAAGCACTTTTTCCTTTATTTGAAAAATGTTAAATTCTCCTCTCAAGTCTTCTTTTCACATGCTAAATAAAGTCAGTGTTTTTTGCTTTACTTCATGACAGGTATTTAGTCTTATCAGAAAGTATCCAAAGTTCATCATAATTGCACTTCAGTCCCACTATCCTAACTTGGACAATACAATGAAGTCCTAAGCATATCAAGTGCCAGAGGAAAGTTAGGTCATTTCTTACTCCTTAAATTTCCCATGCTCTGATTTTTCTCTGCCTCTTTAATCGCAGCCCTGTATTGCTGAATCGCACTGTTCACTTGAAGTCCACTTTGACCTCTGGATACTGATGTGATAGGATAGAGGTCCTCTGAGACCTAGCGGAACTCTTACATTTATCCACACTTTCTACCCTCTTGTCACAGTCACTTAACATTTTAGCCCTGATGGGTTTCAGGATGTTAGCTAGCAATCTTGTGCGTTCTCTATCATTGGCAGTATGTCCTATACTCCGAATCATTAACACGCATGTAAGTAGTACCACATCAGGGGCCAAGTCTTTCAGAACTCCAATCTATAAAACAACATTCTCACATTCACATGGGGCATCAACCATCTAGCATGTTATGGAGCTTTTTAAAAATGACAATACCTGGACTCTGCTCCAAAAGCATAGGATTTAATTGACCTGAGGTAGGTGATTTGAATGTGTAGCTAGGACTGAGATCACTGATTAATAGCGTTGATACACTGTGCTATATCTAGTATTTTAACACAGCAGTTCTCAAACTTCACTGTACATACAAACCACCTGAGATCTTTATTAAATGCAGACTCTGATTCCCTAGATCTGGGATGGGACTGAGATTCTGCATTTCTAACAAGTTTCCAGCTGATGCTTATGCCATAGACCAAAATTTGAGGAACAAGAAAGCACAGACCCTTATTCAAATTGAGCACTTAGTTCACCGTTGAACAGCCCATTCTAAACTACATAAAACATAAAAAAAATTCTAGATGAAGTATCTTTTAAGCCTAACTCTGATCCCTTATTTAAAATATTTCTGAAACCTGAAACACTCTCAGCCACTGCCCAGGTCTTGTGGTTATTCCCAGAGTTTGCTCTCTGTCTCTGTGCTTTCTGATCCATATTACACATGACATACTTTTCTGGGTTTGTGAATGAGTCAGCATATGTAGCTGGGTTTCCTAATCAATATCTTAGCAACATCTGCTGGTGGCTACCCATGTCTCTTTCTCCTTAGACATAGATTTTGAGAAAAACTTCTCCTTCTATGAGGTTTGCTGGGTGTTCTGCAGGGAAAAGATTCCAAATAGCATTAGTGCCCTTCCACACACAAACACACATCTTACACACACCTGTCAGCATTTCACATGCAGACCATTGTGTTGTCAGACCCCTGTCCTCCTTAGGATCTTGAGGTTTCAGAGAAATAAAAAGTAGCTGCTTTCCTCTCCACAGGAAGGCCAAGATCCCAGGTATAAAGGGACACTATGCAAGACCCTCTGCCCAAGCCCTGCCTGGTTTTAATTTCATCATAAACACTCCTCTCACACATGCCTTGCTTCCTGCACCCATGTTGGGGACCATTCAGGGATGTGTAACTGGATGCCTTCAGCCAGAAAATTCCAGGGCACCTTGGCACTTCTTTCAATCAGGTTCTGAGTTCTCATTGGGGGAGCCCAAAAGGCTTTAAGGGAGACAGGAATCCTGGCTCAGTCACTTACCAGTGTGTGAATTTGACAAATTACTTGATTGCTCAGAACTTTTTCTCCATGTGAAAATGGTGCTAATAGTACCTACCCCATAAAATTGTTGTAAAGATCATGAGATGCACAAAAAGTGCTCCTACATTGTCTGGTACTTAATACTGGTTCAACCAAAGCTAGTTAGTAACCTACATCAGAAGTCTAAGTGAGTCCTACTAGGATATTTCTAGCTCTATTTTGATGCTTCGCCAATTCTGTTAGAGCTCCTATCCCATCATCCTCACCCTCACCCAAAACAAAGTATGAAAAAGAAATTTTCATCAGAAAATAAAATGTCTTTATCTTTTGATTTATGCTAACCCAAGCCGGCATTAAATGTGGGCATGAACACTCCAGCAGACGTCACTGTCCTTTTTGGTTTTATTTTTCTTTCTAAACCTGAAAAGTTGGCTGCTGCAAAGAACTGAGGAGAGAATAAGAACTAGGCCTTTCCTAAGGAGTAGAAGAAAGGAGGCCAGACTATCCTTCTTTCATAGGGAAAATGATGAAAGAAGTCAGAGAGAATGCAATGAAAAAGGCAGATTAAATACACACACAAAGACAGCAATTCCCTGCATCAATTTAGGAAGACTCTGGATGAGTCTGTAAAGGGTAGTGAAATCCACAGTCAAGTCTTGACCTGCTTTGGTGTGATGCTGTTGGCTAATCAAGCATGGCGGTTACCAGGACAAAAACCCCAACCACCTCCATCCAAACCCTGAAAAAGTTCCAAATGCACAAGTCACGTGCTGAGTAATATCAGATCTCCATATCATCAGTACCCCCCCCCATTTTTGTTACTTAACATACTGCTACATTTTTTTTTTAGCTCAGGTTCATGCAGCGTGGAAGAGGTAAGGGGGAACTACTTTTCAAGATATCCAATGGCAAAAAATGCACCCAATTCTCTTGTAAATGATCTCTAATGAGATCCATAAAAGTGCTTACTTAACAGAAAGCAAACCCATGGATGGGACTGCCCTAGTTTTCTTTTGGTATACTTAGCATACAAATTTTTAAAGTTGGAAGCTACTGTCAGAATTTAATCGTTAGTTGGGTAAATGTCAATTGTGCTGAGATAGCACTGAAAACTGCCAACATACATTTATACTATGTCCCTTCATATTTTATTAAATCAAAGTTCAGGATCTGTAGTTTGGCTTCAGATAGCAGTTACTTTGTAAATACATTTCCACAGTCAAAATGGACAAGGATCCCAAGTCTTTCCAGTCCCTCCAAATCACCATCAGGTTGAGCAACTCCAGAGGAGATGAAAAGAAATCCTAACTATGTAAATTCAACTGGCAGTCTCTGCCTTAAAGTCAGTTTAGTTGAGACATAGGACACATACATGCTTGAAGTACAAGTACAAAATAATAGATTCTATTTGCTCAGGACTGAGATTTTCAATGCCGTATTCTTAGTTTCTAGAACATTCTCAGGCATATAGAAAGTACTTGATAATCCAAGAATTGCCAAATGAATAAATAAATAAATGAGTTACATATTACTGATTCCTGACAAATAAAAATTAAAATGCTTTTATTCCAAGCAAAATAACTTCCTTTTTTTCCCAGAGTTATGAGAGATTTGCAGCACTCTGGGCCCTAAAGAATAAAATCTAAGCATTCATATAGAAAGCATGGGGAGAAATGGGAAAAGGAACAGGGATTCTAGAGATAGGAACAGATAATCACATAGGAAGCAAACACAAACTGGGGACCTCACAGAAGAACTTTAGATCTTGGCGAGCTCCCAAATCCAGTGATATTAATCTAGGGCACAGGACAGACCACAGTGGTATTACATGGGGTCTTGCACAGGAAGCAGAACAGAACATACACCCTAAGCCAATTGAGTCCATGACTTATTAGAAAACCCAACCATGACTTCACCACATATCTTTGAACCCTATGGCCCCATTTTATCAAAGAGGTCAAAGACTCACAGAGGTAAAAAGGGGACACCAAGTTCATCTCAAAAGTTCAACTTGTATTTTATATCTTTTCTATTAAAAAGGTGGGGGTGGGGAGCAGAGGGGAAAAGAGAGAGAGAGAGAGAAATTTTTCAATTTTTGAAATTTCAGATCAATTGTGTCTAGAATTTACGCTGGGTTCACACTGGTTTGATCTTTGAATATCATCTGTCTAAAGGTGGATAGTTAATGGCATCCTGGATAAAAGGAGGAAGAAAGTAAAGGTTTCAAAATTTGCTATTGATGTATGCCAAAGATGACAATATACAGACAGACAGATGCCGATGGGGCTTCGGTGGGTGCTGGGGCCATGAAACCTGTGATCGCCTTCCCTATATAGGCCATGTACGCAGTACTTCAGTGGGAATATCACTCTTAAGAGGAGAGACGAGTCCTAGACTTTACTTTAGCTTGTCCAGAGGAGACAAAAGAGGAAGTTAAAATATATGTTTTGGACTAACTCTTAACTGACCAGAGGAAAAGGAAAAGTCTCAAAGTCCTAAAGCCAGAAGAAGAAAAGAGAGCTATGTAAAGGGGTCCCCAGCTCAAGAAATGGGGAATAAGAAAACCAACGGTAGATAGATATGTGGACTTCAAACAAAAATACAACCTATAGCTTTTGGAAATTTTGAGTTTTGCCCCTTAAAAAGTCATTTAGTTGTATTGTCCTGTTGTCTAATCTTATAGATCCACTAAAGTCTTAAGTAACATACATGGTATCAGTACAAATAAATAGAATTTCAGTAAATCACTCCTCAGAAAAAAGTATCCATTGGTAGGCAAAAGGGCAGGAACCTGAGTGCCTTCTTTGTACACAGTAGGCAATGCAGAAATGACTACAGGAGTAAGTTAAATTGAAAAGAATTGCAACATCCCTATAGGAATCTGTTTATTGTAGTAGGATTAAAATACAAAACATTCCCTGGACAACTGGCTGCCCCGGCCCCATTTTCTGTAAAGGTATGTCAATAGTGGAAACACCTGATGTCATATTAGTACATTACAACCTTCTCTTAAAATTCTACATTTCTGAGATGTAGAAAGAAATGGTCGCCAAACAGTGCAAGCATATGTGCCCACCTGTGGCAGACTCTGTAGACCAAACAGAGGAAACACAACATATGTTTGACTCCAAAGCTAATCTCACCTTTGAACCACCCCTGAGTTCTCCACCTTAAAATCTAGAGAGCTCTGCGATTCATGCCTCAGGAGCCATGAGGAATCAGGTCCATCCACACTTGGAGTTTAATGAGCCAATCTGTGCCGAGTGAGAGAAGGTGGAGCATGTGGCAGCTTTGACTTTGGGAAGGTAGCCGAACAGAATGGGGTCACATGGGACCAGGACCCTGGCATTGCACAACTCCAGGAGTACCCTCTGCATTGAGGGATGTTTACACAGCTGACAACCAGGGGTTATGTCACACAACCCTGTGTGGAACATTAACTGAGACCGGACTCATTGGACTGGTGCTGGAAGATCCCAGAACCAATATTCCTAAAGCTCGAGTCCCAACATTTCAAATCATATTTTTTAAGTTGACAAAAAAGAAGTCTAGTGCATGATTTCAAAGTGGTCTTCAAGTTTATGAAGTAGCTAAACCAAGCAAACCCTCATTCTTCATTGCCATGGAGAGCTACACAATAGAGATTAGGAACAGATAAGAATAGATTATAGCCTTGAGGATCTAACCAATTAAATGGATATTAAAAAAAAAAAAAGTTCTAATGTGCTTTTCTCTGCAGACAGAAAGTATGGTCTCTGAAAAAAAAAAAAAATACCTGGCTATATGACCTACTGGTCCTCTGTTTTCTCATTTGAAAAATGGGAATAAAAATAGGACAGACAATTTAAACAAGATTTATACTTTGTCATAGGGATTCTCCAGGTATTTTCACCCCTTGACCTTCTTAGGATTTATTAACTGTTAGAATGCTCCTCTTTCTCCCCAAACAAGGCTGCCTTTACTCCAAGGGAACCTGCACCTCCTCAGTTTCCTCTCATTCATACTCCCTTGGCCCCTACCCTCATTCTTCTCGGTGTGGCCCCCATCTTATGTTCATCCACACTCCAGCTCCAGTTCTAATCTTCCAGGCCCCACAAGGATCATATTTGATCACATATTTCTAAAAATTCTATAGGTTTCTGAGTATTAAATCTCTGGGGCTATAAATGGCTTTTGATAGTTAGGCAAACCTAACTCAAGAAATAAGACTTAATTGCATAAAGCATGCAGAGAATACATTTATTCTGTCGCTTTATCTCACAATTGATGCTCAATTAATACATTTAAAATTTCTAAGAGCATAAATAATATATAATGGGTTACAAAATATTCAAAGAGATGTCCCATATGGTTCAAGATTTTCTCTTTTCATGGAAATGGAGTCCCTTACTTTCATCACACTTTCCTCCAGCTAATAAATAAGGTTTTGTGCTGTGCCATTTGACCCGTCAATCATAGGGAGATGAATTTATTATAAGAGCTCTCCTAGGGAATGCATTTAGTGGTGGAGAAGCCTATCAAGGTTTGCTTTCAGCAGCATGATTGTTGAGCTTTTCCTACCATAAGGTCTGAGGACTATGAACCCAGAACAGAAACAAGGGAGGAAGTAACTTAGCAAAAAGCAAAAAGCAAATCGCTAAACCATTTCTGTAGGATTTCTAGAACAAGTCACCTCAAATGTTAGCGCTGAAGCTAAGAGAGAGAGTCCAATACCAAGGTCCGGCCCTTTCCATTTGCACACCACTGACCGAGAAACAAGAACTACATCTCAGGATCTCTAGCAGAACAACACATCTGATCATGTGCATTGATGTGGTGACCAATCAGTGTCTGGTGGAGAATATCAGCCCAAGCTCCAGCACAAGCATGACCGCCAGCATCAGAAGCCAATAAGGGAAAAGAACTGAATACTGTGAGTAAACCCATTCCAGAAAAGCCACAGAAAGGGCAGAGTTGGGAAAGTAAATATTTGTTTAGTAGCATGTGGTTTCATGCTTGTAAATTAGGCTGCAAACTTTACTTAGGAGCAATAAAAATTATTCCACTACAAGAAACATCTAAATAGAAGACACATTATCCTCAGACCTAATCCTATCACAAGATAGCAATTATGTTTCTACCCTTGGGGTGGTCTCCATGGAGAAGACAAGACAAATTTCCCAATGCCAAACTGTTAGGCAGTTTCAAAGCCAGTGGGCTGATGGCACTCCCTTCTCCTGACAAAGATGACTGTATCCCAAGGATGTTAAAGCCATCAGTCATTTCAGTGGGAAAGATTTTGCTCTAAAACAAAACAGATGTTTGACAAAAATAACCATGTTTTAAAATACTAATAGTCATCCAACCAAAACCAAATTCTTTACATTAATGCAGTCTTAGAATACCAAAGTATGGAATATCCCACAGGCTAGTGGGCAATGCATCATTGTTCCTACAGGGCATTCACCAGTGGCACAGGGAAAGTTAGGATGAAAACTTGTAAATCCTGCCACCATTACCAAGATAAAACATTCAATTTAGCACCAACTTGGATACTGTTGCATTGCCTATCTTAACTGTGTGCCTGTTCTTTTACTCAAATTTATACTGCACCAAGCTTTCTGTTTCCACATCTATCTGCTCTGTATTCATCTGCTCTTGATGTCCCTCTGATGGGTCAACTTGGCATGCCCCAAACTTACTCACCCTTATACTCTCAAAATCTGCTTCTTCTTCCATATTCCTTATTCAGGTAAAGACCCAGAGCATATCCCCAGTCATCTGCCTCTAATTCCATATTCAGGTTGGGAGGGAGTGGAAACAGGCCCAGAGGAAGGATTCTTCTTCCCCCAGGCCATCCAGAAACCATTTAAGCTTCTCAATGTAGTCTCCAAGGATTCATATAAAACATCATTGACTCATATCATATTAAACAACGTTGATTCATATCAAACAACATTAGAGCTTCTAGAGAGCAAAGAAAAATGAAAAATGAAATCCTTCCTTTACCTTTTAAGAGAGAGCCAAAGTGATAGATTGCTCAAAAACTCACCAAGGAAACAGTACAAAAATAGACAAAGGTACACTCTGGAGGCCAGACCATTGTACTTTTCACTATTTCAAGCCACCACCCAATGAAAATAAAATATTCCTAGAAAAGGACTGTGTTGGAGACATCACACACCTCACACACCGCACTCTAAGCCCTGGTACCATGAGATCACCTGGCCCTGTACAAAAGGAAATATATGCACATATACACACTTTGCTCTCAAAGTATCTCAGATTGAGTCTGAGTCATTATGTTTCTCTTTCAGATCTAACATTCTTCCATCCCTTCTGCTTACTCTTTTGTGATACCCAATTTATAGCAGGAAACAGGGAAGAGGCATGAGTGGACAGGGGAAAACATACAGGTCTCAATGTCAACCTCTTACTAGTCAACCTCTTACTCTAAGTCACCAGCTTACTAGAGGCACATTATCTTTTTGGATGTAAGTAAAATTGACTTCAACCTTCACTTCCTAGGGTACAGTAGGAAAGCCAGCATTCCTCCCAATAACCTCAGTCACCTCAAACTCCCAGTCTCTGCTCAATTCTTTCACACTGATGTGAGGTTTCATGGAAACTTCCAGTTTCTTTACACTCCACCTCTTCATTGGGTCTAGGCTGCATACCTAGTAGGCTCTACTAAAGATTTCTAGCAAAGGAGAGAGAAAGGTGGTGGTAAAGATAAGGTGTAGTGTAGAACTGCATAGAAAGTAACTTAAATGTAAAACATAGACCTTTCTATTATTAAAAGTTCCTCGACTATTTCTTCATTCTGAGAAATCATACTTATATTTTTTCCACTCAAGGGCAAGTCCCTAGTCATGCTGCTGGAAACGCCTTGCTCTTCTTTTACACTTGATCCACCCTAGCTTGACTCCCACAAATACCCCCAAATCCTTCTTCATTCCTTATGCAGGATAATTTAGACATCTCTTAATCTTACTACTGCCTCATCCTAACCATGTCCTAACACTATGGTTTTTCAAACTTTCTAATTAAAATCCATGGTAAAAAAAAAAAATATATATATATATATATATATATATATTATACACACACACACACACACATACACATATATATATGTCATAGACATGTACACATGCAGACATTCACACTCATGATATATATATATATACAAAAATGTGCATATGTATGTATACATACATCTGTATGTATATGTATATATATATATATATATGCAAAAACAAAAGCTTCATGAAACAAGTTACCCTAATTATTACTATGTGTTCTGATATTTTCTATTCTATTCTCTATTTCTTTTTTTAATAATAATGTCATAATCCATTAAAAATTGATTTTGTAACTAATTAATCAGTGATAACCACTTTTGTAGTCAGCTTGGGCTGCCGTAACAAAATAGTATAGACTGGGTCACTTAAACAACAAGAATTTATTTTTCACAGTTCTGAAAACTGGGAAATCCAAGATTAACATGCCTGCCAGTTCATTACCCTGGTAAGGGCTCTCTTCTGACTTGCATGATTTCCTGACTGTCTTCTCAATGTGTTCTCACATGGCAGAGAGAGGAGGAGCTCTAGTCTCTCTTCCTTTTCTTATAAGAACACTAATCTCTTCCTTGGGACCTCACTCTCATGATCTCATCTAAATCTAATTACTTCCCAAATGCCCCACCTCCCACAAACATCACGTTGGAGTTAGAGCTTTAATATATGAGCTGGGGTTGGGGCGGGGATGCAAACATTCAGGTTATAACACCCACTCCTTTAGAGTATATCCTTACAGGGTCCAAATGGTTCATCAAAGGGTTTTGCTGAGAAAAGCTTCTCCTGTCTCATAAAAAAACACAAAATTAGGTCAGAAAAACTTGACATATCACTCCAAAGTAAGCAAAAGAGTGCAATAATAAAAATGGATGGTCCATGGAATGAAAATGGCTAGATTTAGATCCTGGCTTCAACTCTGTAACTTCTCTGAGCTTCAGTTTTCTTACCTTTCAAGTGTACTGGTGCATTGTAGCTAGTTTACAAGAATATTGTAAGGCTCAAATAAAATAATGTTATAAAGTACATAGCACATTTTCCTACAAAGTACTTAAAAACGGTAGCCATTATTATAATTATTGTTCACTAATGAAAATTATATTTGCAGTCTCTGTTTTTTTAATCTATCTGTGCCAATGGTTGGCTTTATCAGCCTGTGAAATTGAAATCTGGCTCCTCTCTGTGGTCTGCACCTCTCTAGCAAGACAGTTCCACAGTACATGTTACCAAAGGAGAACAGTTAATGTGAGAAGGGACCTAAGAGATTTTATATTTATTTCTAAAATTATCACAACATTTCATTGCTTAGTCAGAACCAAAATTTGGTATCCAGGCAAATTGGAACTGAAAATGCAGCCTATTGGGAAGCAAACAGAAAATATTTTAAATAACCTACACCACCTTACACTTGTTTCCTTTGCTCCCCATCTCCTCCAAAATTTCTCTCCCTTTGTAAAGAGACACAAGAATGGGATATGTCCAGCAAAGCTATCATTAAGAGTCTAAGGACAGGAAAAGAGCTTCCCAGACAGAAAGAAAGAAAAAAAAAAACTAAAGGAATTTATCAACACCAAGCCATATTACAGGAAATGTTGGAGGTGCTTCTTTAAGAAAAAAAACATGTTTCTAAAACAAGAATAAAGAATGGTAATAACTACATTCCTATCAACAAGTACCTCAAATGGAGAAGGATTAAGTGCCGCAACCAAAAGGTAGAGTGGCTGAATGGATGAGAAAACAAGATTCCTACATGTGCTGCCTATAAGAGACTCATTTCAGATAAAAGATACACACAGACTAAAGGAAGGGGATGGGAAAAGATATCACCTTGATAAACCAATAGGGTATTGTGCTAAATAAAATGGGTCAGATAGAGAAAGACAAATATTGCATGATTTCATGTACATGTGGAATCTAAAGAACATAATCAACAACAACACAATCACGGAAATAAACTCATAGATAAAGAGAATATTTAGATTGGAGGGAGTTGGACCAAAAAAAAAAAACAGGCAAAAATTAAGAGGTACAAATGGATAGTTGCAGAACAGATTTGGAGATGTAGAGTGTAGCATGGGGAAGATAGTTAATAATGTTGGAATAAATATGTAATGGGGAAAGGGGTACTAGATTTAGTGGGATGATCACTTTGCGAGTTATGTGGATATTTGATCAACATGCTATATAACTGAAACTGGTATATTATTACATGCCAACTATAATTGAAAAAAACTCATTGAATTGTACAGTGTGATTGCAAGCAACTAATTGTCTATTATATTTCAATAAAGACAAAAAAACTTTACATCTGAAGTGAAGTTATATATTTTTAATAGTAGCATAAGAGTAATAAAATACCTGAATAAGCAAAAAAAAAAAAAAAAAGGAATGGAATAGAATAAAAGCCACTTCCATGACTGCATCACTAAGTGATATACATGTGGCTTGCAGAGGCTGTGAGTCAGCTATTTTGAAGCCAAGAGCCCAAGACTTATAAGCAGAGATTCTGTATCACCTTGGAGTGATAAAGGAGAGGATTAGCCTGAGCAAACCCCATTTGTAATACACCATTCTGATAATCAGAGCCTATAGCTTTTCCATTACTGAACTGAGAAATTTAGATGAGAACCCATCCTGTTGGTGACATTCAACATCATCACCTTCCTCAGCAGCATACTTGAGAACTTGCCTGTCAATTCTTTGGGGCTCATTCATGTCTATCACTCCCTTTGGGAAATCTGGAGTGAGCCTCACACTCTGTCATGTATACATCAGAAACAAAAGTGGTTTGTTTGTTTTGCTATGATCTAATAGCCCTATAAAAAGGAATGTCAATAAAATGTTTTGTTTTGTTTTTTAATTTGTCTTGATCATAAAGCTCCTCGGAGATGCTCCTGTCACCAACCCTCTCCCCACAGAGAAATAGAAACTTCTCATTAGATAAACTGTCCATCTGAGGCTACTTAAGCCAGACTCCACAGGTTAACCCAGCTGCTACTAGAAACCTAACCTAGCACAAAACTAAATGACTCACTGGGATACTAACCTCTACAGACTTCAGGCCAACTCATCCCTGTCCCATCAGATTCCACCATCACTGATCTAAATTCAGAATACTAACCAGATCTGGGAAGACCATTTTTGGGGGTCACCTTGGGACTTCAGCTCTTTCTCACATTGCTCTTTATGCCAGGGAGAGCTCCCCTGACCACTAGCTTTTGACTTTGTAGCTCCCACACCTATTACAGCGGCTGGCACATTGCAGATTGTCAATAAATGTTGGTCGAATTGAATTGAATTAAATTGAAATTGTGAAAGCCAAAATAATGCAAACAGAGCAAGTTGAGGCACTTCAATGCAGTGCCTTAACTTCTCATACTGAATTTTTTTTTTTATTAAACTTCTAAATCAAAAGCAGGCGTATACATCACCCTAAATTCTCTGATAACACTGCATCCTCCAAACCACCTAGCTCTCCCTGACTTTTATGAGCATAAATCAGAATCTGTGGTCCTTGAATAGGGTTTTTGAAGAGTCTAATCTTATCTCATGACCACATTAAATCTGCATTTATTAAATGTCACTTTACAGGCCATTTCGGCCTCAGTCCAGCTTATAGGAGGATGTAAGAATGAGTTTTTGATTAAAACCCTTTTGGAAAACATGAACAAATGATAACCAGTTGTGATACTTTTCCACGTTTTTACAATATTTAAAAATATATTCAGATATCCAAAACTGATCCCACAATTTGATTTATTCACAAGTCTCCTGAAGTGCTTAATAAGTACAATATGGTACAATGAAAATCATGCTTATTACTGCTATTGGGTTGGTAATTCTCCAAGATGAAATCATACTTTTCAGGTTATAAATATACATTTTATTGTTGATTTTATGCTGCATTTTGAAATACTGCTTCTCTGCTTTCATATTTTCAGGGCCTTACAAGGGCATCATAAATCAGTCTCAAACTGGAGGAATGCTAATTGATATCAGGTGATTTCAAAATAAAGCCTAGGTTAAACTTGCTGTATGTTTCATGAATTCCAATTCTTCTGGAACGCTTTCAAAACCAAGACATGCAAGGAATTCATCTTCCAAAATTAATTAATTAAATGTAAACACATTAGATATTTTAAAATCTAAAAGGGGTTTTAAAGGATGTGTGAGTGATTCAGCTCCAATGTTAAAATATAGAAGAGATAGGAGGACAGACATAATGCATTGTCATAGGACTCAATACCTTCTTAGAAAAAAAAAAGAATAAAATTTCTATTACCTATAACTTGATCTGAATTTTTTTCCTAAACTTTCTGACCCTTTCTCTGCTCTCTGATCTCATAATCTATGTTACACCTGAATCACACAGAATCCCAGGTGTAGATCAACAGGTGTTACTGGGAAGAGCAAGGTTGCCATTTCACAAAGGTTTTTTTACAGCAAAAACGATGATAAATTTCAGATTTTTTTTTTGTCTGGCTAATGGGAAGTAGCCTATGAACCAGCATAAGTATTGGTGTATATCGACTTATAAATCCCCACCAGATAAGATAGTCAAGATAGAAAATTTAGATTTTTGAGTAGGAGTATATTAATCTCTCTCTCTCTCTCTCTCAAAAAAAAAAAAAATACTATAGCAGCAATTCCAAAATGTGTTATCACATGAATGAAACACAGAAAAATGTTAATAGCTGGAGATTTAGCATGTGTGTGCATGCATCATCAAGTCTATAAGCTCATGACTATTACTGCTAAAGAAGAGATAAGTTTTTTAAAATAACTGAAATAAAAATATTGAGCATATTACTGTCTAGTCTAGATAATACACAGACAAAGGCAAAAATGTCGAGTATTATAACATCAAAATTAGTTTATTTTGAGACACATACATTAGAACATTCTTCAGAAAAACCTAATGTCTAAAGCATATAATGCTAGGACTCAAGATCTTGAGTTGGAGATCAAAGATGTCCAACTCCCTAATTTTAAAACGTGAAACCTGAGGGCTAGAAAATTAAAATACTAGCTGAAATTTATAAGCTGCTTAGTAGCAAAGCTGGGACAAGAAATGAGGTTTCCTGACCCTATCCCTAGTTCTTGATCCATATGATGATAGTAAGAACAATAAGTAGGCCATCTGCAATCTCTCCCTTTCCAGAAAGTAACAAGGCCAAGAACTGACACAGGAAACTATTTCTCACCTTGGTCAGCTCACGCGTCACTTGGGACTCTTTTCGATTCACTAACAAAAGTTCTGCTGAAGAAAGACAGTGATGTTTTTGCTCTTCTTTTGACCTTTTACAAATTACAAAGAGAAACCAACACCCTAAAAGGAGAATATAACCCATAGGTTGTAAAGACATTTCTTGGTAACTATTTTTATGACTTCCTTATAGATATACTCTGACAACATTAAAGCATTCTCATGCAGCAAATATAAGAACCTCACCCTCATTCTTACCTCGTCTCTCCTCATGTAACAGCTGACTCAATTTTACAGACACTGAGTTCAAACTGTGTGTGTGTGTATGTGTGTGTGTGCACGTACATGCACATGCATATGTACACACATCCTATTTTTACACAAGACTAGGTGCTCCCCTGGTATGGGTGCAAAGTATTTGACATCTTTAACACACTCCTTTCCTAGGCATATTTTCTTTGATCACCAAGCGAATAGAACAGAAATCCAAGTCTGCCTAGTAAAAGCTATAAGAGTTTGACCTCCAACCTAATAAGGAAGATTGGAGTTCATATTTGCTGTTCCTTTGGGAAGAAAGCAGTCAGCATTCAATATCCAGAGGACATGGCAAGGGAAGCAAATAGATAATTATTCACTATGAACCTGGATTGGAGATATGTCTTCTTAATGCTCACCTTGACCTTGAGAGGGACAAGGCATCATCTCTATGTTATATATTATAAAATGAGGATCTGAGAGGCTAAAGAACTTGCCCAAAGTCATCCAGGTCCATCTGACCCCAAAGCCCATTCTCTTAGTCCAATTTAGTCATATGGCTAAGGAAATCAAGAGCCAGATAAATGAGGTAATATCTAGGGTCACAGGCCAAGTAGTGGCGGAGATGAGACCAGAATTATTGACTCTGATCCAGTGCTTTTTCTAAAAATTTTAAGAGAATTCTGTAACTTGCAAACTCAAAATTAGCAACAAAACAAAACAGTCTGGTTAGTATAAGACTGCTAACCAAAGCAGCAAAATTAAACAAGCTACACAGCACTACCAACATGAGAGGCATATTAGCATAGGTGTGTGTGTGTGTGTGTGTGTATGTGTGTATTGATACAGTTGTATATATCATCTGTGTTATGTTCTATGTCAGCTGCATGTGTGGTAGGGAAAAAAAATTAAACATTAATGAATTGTGCTTCTCTTTACATTTTCATTACCAAAAGCTAGTTGTTTGACAGAGAACACAATTCCTTTTCCTTAAGAAAATGGCCCCCTGCACCACCTGAGTAAATAAAGGGGTGGACTGTACCTGGCATTTTGGACAAACTTAAAACCAGTGAAATCCAATATTCTGTGTAAAGCAAAGAATTTCTTTAGTCAAAAAATATATCACTAATAAATTATATGCCATCTTTGAAGATTAAACATCTAGGTACATCGCTGCATATTTCACTTTTAAACGTAATTTCTTCCTTCTCTCCACTGGTTTTATTCTCCATATCACATTTCTTCCTTTGTTATGAATCCTCCTATCCCAACTACATTCCACCTATAACCCCTTTTCTAAAGATGGTTTGACTCTATTCTCACTATACCTTTACATTAGAAAACTTACGCCACCAAAGGATACTTCTACGAATCAGGAGAATACACCCTACACCAGCTACATTTGAACTGACCAAAAAGAGATGCCAGACTCCCAATGGGCCAAGCACAGCCATTGTTCCTGGAATTCGTAGTTGAGACTAAAGTAGTGGAATTCGTAGTGGAGAGGGTTAGATATGAATGGTCAAGTTGCCTGCCTGCTGCAATGCCACCCCTAAGTCAAGTACAATCCAAAGTTATAGCAGAGGATTAACTAACAGCCTTTGCAGAGGAAGATGCTGCAGGGTGAAGCAGACGAGCAGAAAAGTAGACATGAGAGAACGGGCACTCCAGAAAAAGAGCAATGAAAACAGGAGCTTCCTGAGACAATGAAACCCAGCTGTACCTCCTGCCACTGGGTCCACAAGTGTCCCCTACATCCTTACAAGCAATCCCCTTTTCTCATGCTAATTCAAATGGGTTCATCTTTCATATAATTCAATTACTCCTGATGGAGGTACATGTTAGCTGCCTCCTTTTACTCCTTCCCACATTCCCCCATTTACCTAACTAAATCAAATTATCTCTAAGAACATGTCCCTTTTGGTTCAGACTTAATAAATACAATTTCATGGGACCAAGGACAATTAGATAGATATATATAGAAAAAGAGACAGACAGGTAGAGTGGGATTCATTCAAATAAGTTGTTCGAATAAAATGGAAGCAGAAAAATGGGGGACAAGGGAGAGCCTTAGGAAAAATACCAGTATTCCAGTTGCTTTTATAATCTACTCCTGCCCTCCTCTGATTCTCTCAACATGCTAAATTCTTCCTCTCCCTGAAGTCTTTATATTTTGGTTTTTTTCTGTACAGAACATATCTCACTGGCCCCTGACAAAGCTCGCCATGTCTCACTACCCTTCACTCAACTGTCTGCTCAAATATTACCTCTCAAAGAAGACGTCTTTGTCCACATCATCAAGTGTTTCCTACCCACCTTGGTCACTCTCTAGTATGTTGTCCTGGCACTTTTCATTTAAACTTATCTTTTTTCTTTATATATTTATTTGTATATCTTTGTTTATTTACATAATCATTTCCTAGCAGAATAAAACCTCCGACAGGGACAATAAGCTTCACTGATTTGTCACTACTATATTTCTAAGTATTCTCAGGGATCCTAGGAAAGACATTTTGAAAAAATTTTGTTGACTGAATAAGTGAAATACTTCAAGTTCAGTGTCTAGATTCAATTCAGTGTCCGGCCACTGAGATCTGGACACAGAAACAGAAAAATATAGAGGTTTGCCTAGATGAAATAAGGGCAGACAGCTTATATCTGTTGTAAACAGAATATCCATGATGCAAAATACAACAAAAATATAATAAGAACTAAAGAGGAGATGGTGACACAACTTACAATGCAAATACTGGTTGTCAAAAATAATTCTAGAAAAGGATATGCTGTCCCCACACCTTAAACAGCTGCATGTTGTTAACAAACCCAGAGGTATACCGACAAAATGAAACCAGGCTGAGCTAGGACATTTGGAGATGAAATTTTAATAAAATGTCACTGTTGCCCTATATAAGAGAATCCACAGCCAACCACTTCCTTAACTGTTGACAAAACAACATGGTTTGGAAATAATCTCTTTCCAAAACCATCCCTTCCTGCTGCATGTTTATTTCTCAAACTTTTATTCCTCCAAGGAGGAGAAAAATATCTCATCAAAGGGCGGAGATGACCACAGTCGGACTTACTTAGAAGGAAAATTTTGGAGGAATAAAGCTCCTGGAAGACCAGGGCAGAAGTTATTCATGCTTGCATCCCTTGTGCCTTGTGCAGAGCCTGGCACAGAACAGACAACTGATGTTTGCTGCATCAAAAAATGACTAAAAATAACATCACATGATCCTAGAGTTTCAGAGCTGGGAGGGGGCCTTAAAATTCATCTCATTTCACAGTAGATAGGACTAAAGTACAAAGGAAATAAACAGTTATTCCAAGGTCACCCTGACTCCCAGATCAAGATTCAACACGTTCCTCTTCTTATTTACTCTCTATGCATTTGTGTGCTGCTTTCTAGATTATAAATCCTTTCTCGCACATGTAAGGATCATATTTGACCACTATAATTCCACTCCAAGACAATGGGGCAGGATGGTTATTATTCTTATTTTGTATTATGAAGAAAGGGACCCAGGGAGATTAAGACACTTGCCATGTTTATGTCATTTGCCAGTGGTAGGTACCAGAAGTAGACCTAGAGTTTCTAACTCCTTGTCCAGAGCTCTTTATAATCCACTGAAATTCATGGAAGAGGAAGGTTTTGAGCTGAACATGGAGGATGGCTAATGTATTCATTTGCTAGAGCTGCCATAACAAAGTACTAACAAGGTATTGTCACAGTTCTGAAGGCTATAAGTATGAAGGTGTTGTCAGGGTTGCTTTTTCTGAGAGCTATGAGGGAGGACCTTGCAGGCCTCTCTCTTTGCCTGGTAGATGGCCATCTCCTGGTACCTCTTCACACTGTCATCCCTCTATGCATGTCTGTCTCTAGGTCCAAAGTCCCCTTTTGTTAAGGACACCTTTAACATATTGGATTTAACATATTGGATTAGGGCCCTCTATACTCCAGTAAGACTTCGTCTAACTTACATCTGCAACAACCCTAATCACAAATAAGGTCACGTTCTGAGGTATTGAGGGTTGAGGTTTCCAAATAAAATTGGGGGTGGGGAACAACACAATTCAACAGCTAAAAAAAAAAGGGTAAAAAAGTGGAAATATGGTTTTTGAGGTGAATTGATGGATGAATAATTTGCATCAGCAAAGACAGGTATAAATGAGGCTGGTGCAGGGCCAGTGCTCACTGGAGGAAGCACTGAGAAAAGGAGGTGACAAGGCTGAGTGAATTCTGCTTGGGATGGAAGATCCTCCAGGAATCTTTTCCTATAAAGTGTGTGACATGTATCTAAGGATTATGGAAGCAGAATATGTTTGCAGGTTTTCTGATAGCCTTAATTTCCCACTCTTTTACTCCAAATACCAGAATTAATCACATGAAATATGAAGTGAATCTGTTTGTATTTCAAAGGTACTCAAAGGCATCCGTGAATACCATTCAAGATAGATCAGATAAGAGAGCCTTCCTCAAAGAAGGAAGGGAAGGAAGGTCATTATAAGTGGAGAAGATGCTCTTAGCACCCCATGTCATCCCCTCTTGGCTCACCTCTCATTCCAGCCCCCGCTGAAGTGAATTCATGATAACAGTGTCCGATTTCAAGTATGTGTAGGTGCCTGTCTCTGCCTTGAAACCTTCTGTTGATTTGCAGAACTGGAGATAGTGGATAAATGTTCAAGTCTATGTCCTCAGAATGGAAAATTCTGGGAGGTATTCTGTATCTTTCAAAAGAATTTTAGCAAAATAAACCCCACCATTGCAGAGGCCTTGATAATTCTCCCTATTGTTTTCTTTCCCTCCTTTCCTATCTCATTGTCACCTCTCCTAAACTCTGCTTTTAGGGATCACTTCCACAAAATATACTACCCACACAAAGTCCTTACCTCAGGCACTGCTAAACTAAACAGCAGAGAATGACACTAAGGTCAGCTATAGGAATTTCAGCACTTAAAAGTTACCTATTGTGACTATGTGCTTGCTCCCAGAGGACTAAATGCAGTAAATGGTTTGGGTGTCTGCTGTATGCAAGGTACTTACTAGGTGCTGAGAATAGAAAGGAGAGAAAGACATGGCCTCTGCCCTCAGGAAGTTTAAAATCTGCTGCAAAGGATTTATGGTGTGGAATATTCTCTAACTCTTGCTGAAACACGAAGATCCATCTTCATTTGATATTTTTGATCCACAAGGCCCCCAATAATTGCCCCAAAAATCCACTTCTTCTCCTGCTTCAGAATATCCCATTCAATTTACGACTCAGGCTCCCATGGCTCCAATTTACATGTGATTCATATAACATCTGTTTAATTTTAAAGTTTATATGGCAGCTTTTTGAAATCCCAGGGATTTTTTCAACATTTTCCCTCTTCTTTCAAATACCAAGAGGATGGAGAAAATTAATTTCCTGTGTAAAAATGTGAGATGACAGCAGGTCTAAGGTTAAACCTATTTACAAAGGAGATCGTTGCCAATGTTTAGAATAGTCTGTTTTTATTTGAAAAATTCAGTGATCTACCTGCCTTCTAGTGTCTCATGTATTTTATTATGAAAGACATTCAACCTATAAACAGCAATGAAGAAAACAGTTTGTATTTGTTTTTCCCCAATGTGCAATGAACTATTGGCTAATAGGCCAATCAATTTGTTTCACTGAACAGCCACCCTGGGAAGTTCCCCACTTTCCCCTCTCTGGGCTTGTCTGAGAATACCACATCCCAGAGCTTCAGGTTGGCCCAGCCACCTCGACCCTCCCGAGGCTTTTTCTTTTAGTGCTAATGGCATGAACAGCTCCGGGCTTCACTTCTGTCTGGCCTGGAGCAAGCCAAACTTGGCTCACCCAAGTACACACTCCAGACATAACTCCTGTGGTGGATGGAGGAGAGAACAATTGAGTCCTCTCCTCAGTCAGAAAACAACTGAGACCACTTTCCTTCTTCCACATTTCTATGCAGATGGCAGTTCCATTCTTGCTCATTTCTGTCCAAAAAGACCTACAAGTTTGAATCTTGCTCTGACTCTAGAGGGATCTTCTCAGAGCATAAACACATTCTGCTACCCAAGCACCCTTATGGGGTTTCAGGAAACATCACAAGCTTCTAAGGCCACGTCTCTTCTAGGCCCTACTCAGCCACACCATTCCGCAGCTCTCATCTCCATAAGCGGAGGCCTCTCTGAAGAGTCCCTTTACATTACAATGGTCATTTCCACTTAGAGGTCTTGTCATCTACTGAAGAAATGAGGCCCAGGTCTCTTCAGCTCTCAAATACACTGAACGTGACAGAGATTGTGATTTGGGTTGAAGCAGGTCCCCTCGAAATTCATATGTTGAACTCTTAACCCTGAGTACCTCAGAATTTGACCTTATTTGTTCCGATGTAATTAGTTGAGATGAGGTCATATGGAGTGGGGTGGGCCCCTAATCCAATATTAAGGTATCCTTATTAAAGGGGTAATTTGGACACAGAGACACATACACAGAGAGAATGCCATGTGAAAATGATGCATCTACAAGCTAAGTAAGATCAAAGACTGCCAGCCAACCACCAGAAGCTAGGCATGAGGCATGGAACTGATTCTCTTTCACAGCCCTCAGAAGGAATCAATCCTGCCAACACTTTGATCTTGAACTTCCAGGCTCCAGAACTGTGAGACAATAAAGTTCTGTTATTGAAGTCATTCAGGTTGTGGCACTTTGTTACGGCTCTAGCAAACTAATATAGATTTTATTATTGCTACCATAATATTTCTTACTTAAGGCAATCAATATTTCCAGTCCATTTGGCTGAACTGCAAAAGGGTCAAAAACCCAAAAAGCATTGGGGAAAATATCAAAAATATTTTCCTGCTATCATTTCATGGTAGCTATCATTTCACAAGACCTATACACTATGGATTATTGTGGATTTCAGTTGGGAGAACATTAGCACTTTAGGGCGCTATCAGCATTTTCCAATACTGATAAAGTGATTACTGGGTTATTTTAATACACAAGATAATACTATTACAAAAATTATTTGTTCGAGGTTTGCTTGGTAGAGGCAGTGGAAAAGATATAGGTCTATGGAGGCGAATTCTAGTTCCAACATTTGCTAACTGGACAAGACCTTGGGCAACACAAAATCCCTCTCAATATGTTTTCTCATTTGTGAAAGAAAAATGTTTTCTTGCTGGGTTATTAACGAAAGTGATAAAATAATTTATATGAAGTACGATGCCTACCTAGTACTTAAATGTTTTTTTTTCTTCCTTTTTTCACTACTTGCATTTAGTGTACAACCATCTGGAAATTTTGAAGGGAAGGAAAAAGTTGGTGATAGGATCAAGGGAACGGTAGCCCATGGAGAAACTATGTTTGTGCCCCCATCATCTTATGCCTTATATGCCATCAATAAGAATAAGAACCTCCTCAAACCCTCTGCTTTTTGAAATTTAACAAGTGATTCAAATGAATTTTTATCATCATAAAACTCTTCTTTATACTGACAAAATGTAAAAAGGAAGCTCTTTTAAGAAAATAAAACATGTACAATAAGATTTATATGGTCAAAGTCATTTAAATGTTATTTCCACTAGGAGAATAAGATCACCTCTTTGATTCTAAAAATGTATTTCTGAATTTGATTCATCCATAAAAGAAAAAAGAAACTGATTAGAAATATAGATACTACTTTCAAAACTCCAGCAAGAAGCCCCCTTCATTCAATAGGATCCCACAAACCAATCCAGTTGCTATCTTAATGTGGCCAGAGCGGCAGCTCTCTCTTCAGTTAACAATGGTCATTCACAGAATGTCTCCTAGGAAGCTCTAAGAATCATTGGGTTGGCCTGAAAATCCAAAATTGGCAGCTCGACACACAGGACTAATTCTCAGACACACCTGATCAGCACTGAGAGGCTCAGGAAACATGCTCAAAGTAAATAAATCCAAATAGTTAACAGCATATCCTTCCAGGAGTTAACTAGGTAGATGTAGGGATGTCTGTGTATATGCACTTGTACATGTATGTATACATTTATAAGTCTGAACACGTATATATGGATATATATGTACACACCCACCCAAAGAATCAAAGTAATCAAATTATTCGCAACTTACTTTCTTCATTTAAAGATATGTGTGTATCTTTCAATAGCAACATGTGTAGATCATTCCCAAATGCTCTAACATAATTTTTAACAACTATGCAGTATTCCATTGCATAGCCACATTTTCATTTATTTAACCAACTCCATTTTAATAAGTATTTAGGTTGTCTGATGTTTTTTGCCATCCCAGAGTTGTATATATGTTTGATACTTATACAAACACATCCAAAGGATGCAGTAGAATTGCTGGTTCAAAGAGAAGTACATTTTGATAAATCAAATTGCCCACTCAAACAAGGGTCCACTAATTATAACCCTGAAAGCAATGTATGAGAAGACTTAGGATGAGCAGAGGTGATTTTTTTAAATACAGATGCCCAGGTCCCATGCTCTCAGAAATTCTGATGGCATGCCTGAAGGGCCCAAAGTGTCTGTATTTTTCTCAAGTGTCTGAGGAAATAGAATGATCAGCTAGGATTAGGGAACTCTGAGTAAACCATCTACCCACCTTTGCAGAAGGTACCCATTATCTACATATCAGTTATTCATCTTATTGAGAATTATTCACATATGTGGCTCTGACCTGTGTGGGGAAAAGTAGCATTTGAAAAGCAGTTGGAATTAGTGCCAAAGAGAAAAGCCCTGTCTGCTATCCTATTTCTCTACATATAGCTATAAAATTTCCCAATTTGTATTGCTAGGATCTATTTTAAAACTTAAAAAAAAAAAAAGACTTTTGTTCTAATACTTTATTTAAGGATGAGAAAGGATAGAACAATCCTTACTATTCTACTGGCAGTTCAGTGTATGAGTTAAAGAATCCTTAGTGCTTTGAAAAACTTTCAGAAACTTAGAGCATTTGGCTAGTGGATAGTGATAACCAATGACATTTGCTGCTTCATGCATCAGCAGCAGAAGATTAAATATTGGTCTGAACCACTTACCTTGATAGAAAAGAAATCTGCTCTTAGTCATCTCAGCTAACTCTGGGAAAGAAGAGTAGTGAGGAGTGCATCCTCTCTTACTCAGGGAGAATGAGTTGATGCTCATAAATACTTATGATGTTCATTATCTAAGACACATCTCTGCATCTGCCTAGCAAGATAATAAAGGACATTCATAAGTTTGAAGACCTGAAGGACCAGATCCTCCATAGATCTCCTCAAAATACTAACCAAGCAGTTTTCAACCCTCAATGTACATTAGACCCACTTAAGGAGCTTTAAAAATGTGTGAGTCTAGGTCCCACCCACAGAGACTTAGATTCAGTTGGTCTGAGGGGGGAGTCCAGGCAGGGGGACATTCTAAATGACTATATAGAATTGCTGTGTAGCCAAGATCGAGAATCACTGCCATAACCTATCATTCATGGGAAATCCCTCGCATGCCTCCAATCCCTGCTTAGTAGTACATGGTTTGAATTAAGTTACCTATGAGAGAAGAGAGTAGGAATAGAAAAAGTTAAATGAAATCTAAAGAGATTTCCTGGACAATCCTTCCTCTTTCTCTCCCTTCAGTCTTTCAGCTTCCAATTATGTCTCTACGTTGCCTGACACCAAACTCAAAGAAAAGAGTTTTGGGGCAGTGTGACTTTTAGGTGGAGGGATGAGGAACTCAAGTGCCCCCAGGGCCTACACAAGCGACAAGGATGAGTGAGGCAGTCGTGTAGAACTATAACAAACAACAGTCCACAGGCCACTAGTTGGTTCTGACCCAATCCTGACATGTAATTATTCAATCCCAATGGCCCCAAATTAATTTTCTAAAGATGCTGAAAACAATTTTACATGAAATGTCACAATTTATAAATGTTAGAAACTGTTTTCTTTTTCTGTTTGTTTGTTTTAGCTCTGAATGAGCTCAATGAAACACATCTGTGGGTTAAATGAGGCCCAAAGCCTACTGGCATATGACCTGCAATTTCAAGGAACCCACCACTTTTCATGGTTCAAATCTGGAAACATTGATCATAGATGTGATAACAGTAAAATACAGCTGGAACTCAAAACAGTGACAGGTTCAGTTAACTTATTAAAGGGCAGGACTGCATTTATTAACCAGATGATGTTTGCAAAACCGCAGGCAGACAGTGCAGGGCTTGCACTGACACTTAACTCAGATGGACTGGGCGGAGCTGGTTAAAGATGCATCCTTCCTGGAAATCATTTCCCTTTCATTTCCTTCCCCCTCCCTTCCCCCATGAAAGTCCAGGTGCACTTTCCACTTTGTTATATGTCAAAGAAGAGACTCTTTCCAAAGTATCTTCATCCCTTTGGTCAACATCTGTGCCCTAAACCCCACTTCCAACAGGTATGCAGTTGTCAACACCATCACAACAGAAGCATTTTTCAAAATACATGCAGAATATTCTGCTGAATCTTCTTCCATGAGATTAAATGGATAGTATTTTGCCCTCAGTGCTGACAAATCCAAAGGGCATTAGGCAAGTGGATCATAACATCGATTAAACTATTAGAGAAAGGTATGCACTAGATAAAACTAAAGTAAAAGACACGGGTAACTATGTATTTTAGAGGGCCTCAGAAAAACATTCTGTGGCCAGTGAGGGACAGAGGAGACCTTGTTCTTCATTTATATCCCTTCTCTCATCTATAAAAGGAGTTTCAGAGCCCTATACTGTTTTCCATTGTTTTGAGTATCAAATCAGAACAATATATGTGAAATTGGCTTGAAAACTGGGAATTCTACACACATGTAAGGGATTACAAGGGCCTGGCTGGATAGTAAAACAAGACTGTAGGAGATGTGCACAAGGTTTCTCTCCCCAGAAAAAAAGCAACTGTGTGAGCCCCGAACTCTGAGCCATCTGTGGGGAGCCTGAACCAGAGATGCCACAGGGAGAGGACAGGGCGAGGCAAGGCAGCTGGGCCCGATTCCTACACCTCGACGCACCGCTAGCCTAGAGTGAGCAGCGGGCCTTGACCAGCTACCAGATTGGAAACACGAGAACTGTCCTGAAATGAAGGCTCATATTTCTTACACTTTTCCAGCTCTGACAACACAGTCATTCTGAGCCTTGCTATAGCCAACTCAAGACCTGAGAGCTGTGGCACCATCAATATGCTTCTTTATCACAATAGCCATATGATTGTTACTGGGTGGACAAAATGCAACAGTTATTGAGGGCACACCTTTCCCATGCTTAGTACAGTTTTATACTAGGCACTGTGAAGGATTCAAAATTATTCCCTTCTCTCCAAATAGCCAGAAAGTCTAACTTCATTTACATTGGAAACATCAGAGAGCTACTCACTAAGAAAGAAAGAAATAGATCCAGGAAGATTAAAGAAAGAGGTCTGAGAACCAGGTGTACCAGTTTGTAACACATGGAATTTTAAGGAGGAAACAGAGTGGCTGTGATACTGTGATGAGGAAGAAATGTTTTTAGTTTGTCATGCAATGCCATGCCCTTCAGTGTTTGTAGAAAAGTTATAGTAAAGATCTAATGGATGTTCAATTTATTTTAGATATCGAATGTATATATTTCCTGAATATAACATTACTGGAACTGATCAGAGAAGGATCAACTTATTATTGAATTATATGCAGAAAAGTTAAATCATACACAAAGCTGGATTTGTTAAAGTAGCAAAACATATTCTTCTGTCGGTAAAGGTTATAGGTGATTTGAACAGTGAGAGACCAACATGGTCAGAGCACCAGAGGAAAGCATTATAAAGTAGACTAAACCAAGAAGGGTCCTGATGACAGAAAGGATTTTACTAGGCAAAGAAGAAGGGGGAGAATTGCCAAGATGTGGATAAAGAACCTAAGCAGGGATATCACTCTTTTGAAGCCATAATGGATATAAAAGACTTCCTCAAGGACAAAATGCTTACAAAGCCTTTTTTTTTTTTTTGATTTTCACAAAACCATTTTACAGGTTAAAAAACTGAGTTTTAGTTCCCAGTCTCGCTCGGTGGTCAGAGCCAGTAAGTGGAAAAAGCAGGTCTCCGACTCATTGCCCAGGAGTCTTTCCATCACACTTGTCCCTAAAGAGGAGCTAGGATCTTCTGAGCCCCAGATATGTTCTAGCACTGAGTTCTGTCACTTTCAAGCTTGTCCATGATGGAGATGGTTCAGCAAGAAGTATTGGAGGAAAGGGAGATCTCTGGCAGGAACAGGAAGTGTGGTAATAAGAAAGAATAGACCAGTTAGTAATGGGAGGCCCTGAGAACAAAAAGGAGATAATTTGGCCTTTATCTTGAAAGTAATTGGTTGGCTGAGTACCAGTTGGGGAGATATGCCCCAACATACTAAACATATGTGCTATGGGGTTTGCTGGGTCTTAAAGAATAGACATGTTTTTGAACCAGGGCCTTACCCTTGCTCTCCTGTGAAAAATAATAAAAGCAGTGACTCAAAAGAATATCCACCTGCAGCAGCTAAAGCCTTCTGGAAGAGAGCAAACCATCTGTGCAGACGAAGGAAGCATACATAGACACAGTTTTGGTGTTGCTGTTGAGAGAGACGCCAACATACCATCAGCTCAAAAATCAAGCTGAGAAGTGTAAGGAAATTTGAGAAGTCCAAGTTGTGCACCATTTCAGAATGCAAGGCAACAGAAGCAGCAAAGGTATTTGCATTCAGCACCTAAAATTAACTCTCTTTCTCCATTTCCATTCAGAGTCCTTATCAGGTTGGGAAATCAGACACTCTGGTCTATTCTGAAAGGAATTTTCTCTTTGTATATCATCACACACACACAAACACAAGTTGTACAGAATTATTCTACCCCATGACCAGGAAAAAGAAAAAATCACTGCTTTCATTACTAGGATTACTAGATATTCTTTTGACCACTCCGATTTCCTTTGAGAATGTCAGGCCAGTGGAAGGAGGTAAAGCAAACTGACAGAGAGCAGAAGCAAGTGAGAAAGAAAAAAAAAAATATGTTGGAATGAAAGCATTAGGTTCTGTATCTGCAGAAATTCTCTGTTTTTAGAAAGAAGTTGTAATTATAAGCTAGCCATGAACTTTGCCCCACCCCCTACTGTTTCCTGCCTGTCTGTTCCCAAGGGATTCCTTTGGTGCCCCACATAATGAAGAGCCCATTATTTTTTATATGTTAACGTACCCAGCCAAGCAGCACATAGTGTTTCCCTGCTGATTACCAGCTGAGTGATGGTTATAAAAACAACCCCCATATTTATGTTGAAGATAAATTTTTACATTATGGGGCCTCCATAAATACTCAGTATATGAGTCTAGACAGCCCATTTTCTTATGCTAAGAAAAAAAGTGTAACAGGATGGCTTTAGGGACTACTTATTTGAAGAAAAAGTCCTCGAAATATTCAGAAGATGACTGAATAATATATTAATTTGCAGACATCTATTCACCTCTATTACTGTCCCTAAGAAACAGGGATTCCTAAAATGCCATTATTAGGCATGAAATCTTCATCTGGAAGAGAAAAAGAAGTTAACTAAGATGTATTGGGCTTTACTCTCTTCTAGACACTGTGGTAGGGACTTCACCATCTGTGTTATCTTCATGACACCCTGCAATTGAAGATTCATCTCCATTTCACTCAAGAGAGACCAAGGGTGGTGCCCAAGTTTACAAGTGCTTCCATACCTCAGATTCTGTAGTTATGTTCATTCATTCACTCACTTGCTCATTGATTTATTGAGCAATGGCTCTGTGACAGGCTCTGTATTAGGCACTATAGATATAAAGCTAAATGAAACACATTCTCTCACTCATAAAAGTTTATATCATTTTTCTACTGTAATTCCAAAAGCAGAAGAAATCTCTTTGAATGACATAACCTAGTGCCTGCTCCAAGAAGAGGATGCTGCCTATAATTGAAGTTACCACTTCTCTCCTTTTTTCCCCTCTTTCCTTCCTCCCTACACTCCTTCATTCCTTTCTTCCAATTCCTTCTTTCATAAGGAGAAAATAAGTTACAAGACTCAGTACATCTGATCCCATAGTACAATGTGTAATGGTCACTGGAACATAATGTCTCAAATCAGTGTTCCCAGTAAGACTATTTTAAGTGAACCAATTTCAGATATGTCAGAAACAAAAGGGGCTCCATGGTGAAAAACTCGGTAAAATTGGAAGCACAGTGCTTCCCTCTGATGATTTGCAACACACATCAACATTTTAAAGGCCCCCAGAAGTACTTGTTTACCATTGTTCAACATAGCAATCCCCAAACTTTCCCCAGGATTAGAATTCTTAACTAACAACTTGAAAGAGTTTGTCTAAATATTAGTCTTCAGAGGAAAAGAATTACACTGGGGCAGAGTTTAATACTTTGGGGGAAAATATGTGGGCCTTTACTTCAAGATAGCACCTTATAGAGGAGCACAAAAATTGAAATCGGAAGATCTTGGTTCGAGTCCATAACCTGCCATATACTAGCTAAGTTAATTGGGCAAGTTACCTAACCTCTTTGAGCATTTGTTCCTTAAGTAGCAAATGAACTGGATAATATATACTTTGCACTTATTGTTGGAAAGATTAGAGATGAGGTGTGTGTATATGCACATATGTATGTATATGTCTAACAGTCCCTGGCACACAAGTGGTGTCCGTTTTCAAAAAATAGACCATATATGTTACAGATATATTACATAGTATATTATAATATAATACAATTGACCCACAATAAAAAAAGATGTGTATTTAATCTATTGCTCCATGATTTATGAATGTCTTTGAGCTTCCAGCTATCCACATTTCTGCCAGACATCCTTAGAGGAATGGCATGCTTTTTTTTTTAAATGCAACTGACTAGAGTCACTCATACATGAAATACTTTTAGAATAAGAAACTTGACTTTTACTGTGATCAGCATTGTGGTCCAATTAACTTAACTAACTTGCAAGAGACTGACAGGAAATTACACAAGAGGAAAAAGAAAACTTTGCATGAGGAATTATTTTTTAGTCATTTACTTTCTGCCTTTGTGTTTTTCCTTTGTATTATATTTGTTTCATTGCTATTTATTTTTTCTTTCCATGCGCTTGCTTGTATCTTCACTATATAAATTAAACAAAATAAAATATTTTAAGCTATATTTTTTCTAATTATCAAAATTGAGAACATCTCATTATCTATAACAAAGGGTTACACAGGTTATACACCATACTCCTCCCTGCCTTCATTTACTCATCCTTGTTTAATATAATTTGGGAGCTGAAAGCTAGAATATAGTTATAAGACAATTATTTTTAACTTTACTTTGAACAATTACCTTTGACGTTTGTATTTAGCAAGGTAAACATAATTACAAAATTATTTAGACAATCATTTTTACTTGTTTCTATTAAGACTTCTATGGAAAACTAAGTAAATCTTATTTATTACCAGGTTAAGATGATCTTGAATGAGGATACCAAAAGTCTGCATATAATGATCCCATTTCTTTATAAATATATTTAATAAATAAAAATAGATGTTTTTTGAAAGCTCCCTATCAAAAGAATATTAACAATGGATATCTCTGGGAGGTGAGACCATGGGTGATTTTTAAATACTTCACCTACCTTGTATTTTCTAATTTTTCTAAAATGAACATTCAGAGTTCTTTTTAATAAAGAAAAATGGGCTACCGGTTAAAGAAGGCAAAGTGAGTGCTTGTGTTTGCATACCCTACTCTAACATTCCCCATTAAAATGACAATAAAGGGATTTTTATAAAGATATAAATCCATTAGATAAAGAGAACAGTAGAAAAGACAACAAAACAAAATTTTGGAAGCTGGAAAGCAGATGGTCCATGGTAATTGACTTAGCAGACCCAAGAAGCTGAATCCTAAGCTGACAGTGGGAAAACCCATGAAAAACCCAATTTACCCTGAAGAACTTCCAAAAGACTCAGAAATTGGCAGCACCAGATACCTCTGTAAGTAGGAGTGAAGGTCAGACTAAAGAAGGATTTGTATAAGTCTGTTTAAGAAGTAATGAGATCCCCAAGTCCCCTCTACCATTTAATATGGCCAGGCAACTGGCCACTCCTCCCTCCATACTTCCACCAACCCATGCATAAGACTGGAAGTTTAATCTCTAAATAAAATATAACTGAAGGTCCTGGACAAGGAGATATCAGATACAGGTGGAATGAGGGTACTGAGCCATACCAAAGATAAAGAGATTAAACATATATTCTAAACCCCACCACCCCTCAGTGCCAGCTCCCATCTCTGTGCACTTCGCACAATACGGGCAACCAACTTGGTCTTATTCCCCCTCCAAGCAGGAAATAAAAAGAGCCTTATCTACCTTATCTAGTGCATCTGATCAGTCAAAAAGAAAAAAAGAAAAGAAAAGAAAAAAGAAAAAGAGCTTAAACGAATAACAGTGATTCCCTGGTGAACCTGCCCAGTCAGTTCAAAATACAATGACACCAAGAAATCAGTAAACCAATCCAAGTACTCCATACTACATGGTTGTGAACTGTATTAATGGAGTAATAGAACATAAACACTGAATAGAAATCAAGCCAAAATTATCCTATAAATATATAAATATATCAGAGGGAAATACAAAGTGTGTGCATATGTGTGTCTATATGGGGTAAGGCTCCTGAGTATGTCTGTGTCTATAGAGAAATCAGAAGAATAAATCCTTGTCTTCCATTGTGAGAAGCAGCAATATTAATATGTCATGTGGAGACATGAAGGTAAATGCTAAAAGAATCTACTGAAAGAGCGGGAAGGGGTGGCCTCTGAGAAGGACAGATGATGGGTAGTTGGGTCCAGAGGGAGACTGCTGTGCTTCATAACAAGCTCAACAGAACTGTTTGGTTCTTCCAACAATGTTAAAAATAAAGAATTAGTAAGAAACTTGTTTTGTTATATGATGAGACACAATGAAAACCTCAATGAATTAAAAATATAGACCACGTTCTTTAAACACATTACAGTAAAATTTGGGATTAATAAACCAAATTAAAAAATAAAATTAATAAACTCCTAGCTGATGAGGTAGGGGAAATCGAGAATGCCATGAATTCCCATTGTGGTTAAAGCACAACCAGTACCTTCTCTATCAGCTCTGTGCGAAATACTTCAATAACAAAGGAAAAAGTTTTTGGAGCCCGTCCTCTGAACCCACACAAGACTTCAGCTCCAGAACTTGGTTCTCTGCCAGTCAACTCAAATAAAGTTAGAGGCTTGTCTTATATCACTTGCCAAAACAACATTCATAAAAGTTAAAGAGTCATGTACTTTTTAAAAATATAGCACAGGAAAATATAGGAGGCTGTTTAACCTATCTGAGGTTGAGGAAAGCAATTCAAAGTATAAAACAGTCAAATCACAAAATATGTATTGGCATATCTGAATACATTAAATTGTTTTTTTAAACTTCTGTCTACAAAAGAACCTAAGTAGAAGTAAATGGTAAGTGATTAATTAGGAAAAATTATTAGCTATAAATATGATAAAGGGTTAATAAACAAGAAAAACCCCTAATGTATCAATAGAAAAATAAAAGAGCAGAAAATTCATTCAAGAATAAATTAGACACTAAACTTATTTTTAAAAAAATGGAAAACATGTTCAACTAGTATTTTTTTAAAACAAATAAAAATTCCTATCAAATTGAAATATTTT
Source organism: Eonycteris spelaea (assembly GCA_003508835.1). Taxonomy (NCBI): domain Eukaryota; kingdom Metazoa; phylum Chordata; class Mammalia; order Chiroptera; family Pteropodidae; genus Eonycteris; species Eonycteris spelaea. The sequence goes on along the minus strand of PUFA01000031.1, from coordinate 7,295,303 downwards.
AGAGGTAATATTTAATACAAGGAGTGAGAAAAGTAAGTATTCTTATTAGAAATTTAGCTTGGAAAGCTATTTGGCAATATGTATTAAGAGCTATAAAAATGCTTACACTTTTACATCAATAATACCACTTCTAGAAATCTATCCCAAGTAAATGAGAGATGTAGGAAAAGATTTATGTACAAAAATATTTATCACCTAGTTATGATTTCACAATAGGGAAAAGATTCAGTAAATTATAGTATAGCCCTATAATAGCATATTAGGTAGAAATTAAAAGTCGTATTTTTTGAAGAATATTTAATAGCATAGGTAAATGTTCATGACAAAATATTAATGTTAAAAACACATGGTACAAATTATACACAGTAATGATTCCAATTTTGTAATACACACGTATATCAAATTTTGTTATATATGCATACATACTCTTTATGTATATATGAAAATACTACAAGGAAGTATAGGAAAATTAATAATTGTTACCGCCAAGTAAAAAGATAATGGGTAAATTCTACTTTCCTTTTACTTTTCTAAGTTTTCCAAACATTTTTATACTGAGTATGAATTAATTACTTTCAAGTGACAAATAAAAGTAAAGTAGAAATTAACCTTACCATAAAAGATGCGAACATTGACTATACATATGTAATCCAAATTCAAATTCTCATAATTCCGCATTTGTGAAAATTTGTACACATGTTGTACTGAAGTTTGGCTTTGCTTGATAAATACTTCATAAAAGATGGAATGGGTAAATATGACAAGATCGAAAAAGGAAATATAAAAGCGAACATTTATTGTTTACCATGTGCAAAGCACTATAACCAAATATAGCATGCATTCTTTCCTCTATGAGTTTCTCATTATATATGTCCCCATTTTACAGATGAGGAAACTAAGATTAAAAGGTTAAGTGGGCTGTTAAAGGTCACCCTGGAGGGAAGTATGCTTGCCAGGCTTCACAGCGAAGTCTGACTCCAGCTGTGCAGCTTTTGACCTCCTCATGGATCTTAATCTTGACTGCATATTATAAACATCAGGGGAGCTTTATAAGAAAAGTCCAATGCCCAGACCCCACTCCAGAACAATTAAATCAGAATCTCTGGTAATAAAGACAAGGCTTCTTAAAAGAGCTCTTCACATATATTTAAGGTGTAACCAGATGGAGAATCTGCAAGTCTAGCCAAAGGTTTCCAACTTGTAGTTATTGCCAGGAGGCTCCCAAATGCAGCAAGACAGAGCTGAGATCCAGGATCTACATCCTTAACACATACTTCCAGGTAGTTTACTTCTGAAATATGCAGTCCATAGCCTAACATTTGATTCAAGGTTAGTATGCTTTATTGAAAAAATATGTATCTCTATAAATATGTACGCATTAGTATATGCAGGTATATATACACACATATATAAACACATATGTGTATGTATGTGTGTGTGCGTGTGTGTATGCACACACATAAGTATGTTCCAACATGAAAAATGCCATGATTTTTGTTCTATACCTTGCCACTCAAAGTGTGATGCATAAAACAATACCATTTGTATCACCTGGAGCTAATTAAAATTTCAGGATTTCAGGCCCCATCCCAGACCTACTAAATCAGAATGAAATTTTAACAAGATCTCATGTAATATATACACACGATAAAGTTCCAGATGCAGAAATTAAGGATTTATAATCTCTAAATCCAATTAAAGTTAATTATGTCCATTCTTAGCAGAGTGAGTGGGAACCCAATTTTCTTAATTTCTTGTGGATTCTTCCCCATCTTAGGGATCCTAAAGCAGCATAGTCTAGAAAACTTGGAAAGGTCCTTTGCTGTTGAAAGAAGGATATTGGTGGTCACCCTGAGATGTCCCTTGTCTAAGCAAGCAAGTCTAAGTTGTTCTGCTTGCTGTATCTCCTCTCTCTGTATCCCCAGGTCCTCTGCCTGGGGACAAACATTACTTAATGTTCCCTCTGGCCATTCACATTGCCGTCCCCCTCCTCAGTGGGCCTGCTGTTTTTGTAACATGGCACAGAAAAGGATCCAGGACATCCTAGAGCTGGCCACATTTTTTATTTACCATGTCACAGTAAATTCCAGCCTCCTCCCTTAGAAATCCCAGGGCTTCCAAACAAACACTTTGGGGGTGCTTTCTCTAGCTGACACAGAAATCTAAAGAAGATATTAATTCTCTGGAGATAGGGAGGCCAGAATATAGGCATTGCCCATGATTGCAAGAGGGTGGAATCCTGATGTTTTTACTTTTTTTCAGCCTCCTAATCAGAAAGAGAAAAAAAAAAATGGCATTTCAAGAAATTGCCCCACATTATATCCATATATATTTTATATCTTCAGGGAAAAATTTTAAGTATCCTCAGAAATTTTTGAGATATCTATGCATATAAAACCAATCAATTTTCTACTTACAAATTAGCCTTGTATCTTATCATACGCCTCCTGATTGTTACTAATCAAGGTGGCTTGAATAAATGAACAAAGGAACAAATGAATTAATGAATATTTCCCAACCAGAGTTATGATGTTATGACTTTTTAATCAATATTTCATGTATTCATACTGCTTTTTTCTCAAATAATAATGCTATAGTCTTATTTCCCACTTTGATATGATAATCATTAAAAATTAATATCAGCAAGACTCAACCAAATCAAATGTAAGATCTAGGTGGAAGCAGTACAGGTCTTTCCGAACTTTGTCCATACCTGGCTCCCCATAAACAAACCTTGACAGGTTTATAGGCATGTTAAAATGCTTGGTGGTTTTGGGATTCAGATAAAACATCCAACTCTGAAAGACTAGAGTGCATCAACAGTTGCTTCCACACAAAATGTTACAGAGAGAACCTAAAACCCAGGTCTGCAAGGAGAAAAGCAAACTTTCTGGTGCAGTATACAACCACCTCAGATGAATATTTGTCTAATGAAAGTGCACTGACTTCAGTGGCTTTGGGACTTGCATGGCTAACTGTCCTTTCTACAAACCATAGTAAATATCCAAAGTGTTTTGACCCCAACACCTGCCACAAAAAGAACAGATGACTCACAACCCAGAGGTCTTGGTTTTCAACAGGATGCTTGTGGCTCAAATTATTCATGGAGTGACTCTGCTCTGGTGATTAAAGCAAAGTGGTAATACTTTGCATATGTCTGTGCTACAGGCATTTTTCACAGCATGACTGTAAATTTCTTATGAGAAGACCCAGGTTAGGGTAAATGAGAAGGACAAATCTTTCAACTCAATAAAAGGGAGCAAATTTGCAAGAAAAACCTTATTGGCTGCAAGCCAGAAGATAAAAGGAATGTACAAAATACAACATAAAAATTTTGTGTGTGATGATATATAAATGACAGAAAATAAAATATTTCCACTTAGCATCTCTTAAATAAACCCAAGGTTTATACATTCTACATACATGTACATATCATGAGGAACTTGCAGGGGTACCATGCTATACTCAAAATGTATATAGTCTTCCTAATGGAACATAACTCAGAGGCCAGAAATGAATCCTCACATATATGGTCAACTAACATTTGACAAGGGAGCCAAGAACACTGGATGAGGAAACGATAGTCTCTTCAATAAATAGTGTGGGGAAAGCTAGATAACTACATGCACAAGAATGAAATTGGACTGCTATCTTATACAACTCTCATAATTTAACTTGAAACAGATTAAAGAACTGAAACTGTAAAACTCCTAGAAGAAAATACAGTGAAAAAGCTCCTTGACATTGGTTTTGGCAATAATTTTTTGGATCTGACACCAAAAGCACAGGCAACAAAGGCAAAAATTAATAAGTGGGATTATGTCAAACTAAAATACTTCTGTACAGAAAAGAAAACCAACAGGAGAAAATATTTGCAAATAATATATCTGATAAGAGTTTACTATCCAAAATATTTTTTAAACTCATACAACTCAATAGCAGAGAAACAAACAATCCAAGTTTTAAAATGGGCTGAGGAAACAGAAATATATTTTTTTAAACAAAGAAAGACAATATAAGTTTGGGCCAACAGGTACCTGTTGAAATGGTGTTCAACATCACTAAATCACAAATCAAAATCATGATGAGGTATTACCTCACACCTGTCAGAATGGCCATCATCAAAAAGATAAGAGATAACAAGTGTTGATAGGATGTGGAGAAAAGGAAACCCTGTGCACTGTCGATGGAAATGTAAACTGGTGCAGCCACTGTGGAAAATAGTGTGGAGTTTCCTCAGAAAATTAAAAATAGAACTACCATATGATCCAGCAATTCTACTTCTGGGTATATATCCCAAGAAAATGAAAACAGAATCTGAGATACCTGCACCCCAGGTTCATTGCAGGATTATTCAAAATATCCAAGGTCTGAAAATACCTAAGTGTTCATCAACAGATGTATAGATAAAGAAGATGTCATACGTATGTATCAGCAGTGAGAAAGGAGATCTGCCATTTGCGACAATATGAATGAAACTTGAAGGCAATATGCTAAGTCAAATAAGTCAGACAGAGAAAGACACATATTGTATGATATCACTTACATATGGAATCAGAGTAGAGTGGTGGTTACCAGAGAACCATTCAAGAATATACAACGGAATATTACTCAGCATAAGAAGAGATGAAATACTGCCATTTGTGACAACGTGGATGGATCTTGAGAAAATTTCGCTAAGCAAAATAAGCCAAAAAGAAAAAGTTGAAAATCACATGATATCACTTATATGTGGGATATAAACCTAAAAGTAACAAATGAACAAGACAAACAGAGTCTCATGGACATGGACAATAGACTAGTGGATATCAGAGTGGAGGGGGGAAGGGAGAGATAGATGGGGTAAGGGGGGATTAAATATGTGGTGACAGAAAGAAACCTAACTATGAGAGGCGAACACATAAGTGTAAATAAATCTATGCCTTACTGTTAAAATGTACAGCTGAAACTTATTGGATTTCGTTAACCAAAGTCACCATAGAAAATAAATTAATTAAAAAAAAAAATTTACATATCACTTCTGTATCCAACTGTATTCTGAATAATGTGAAACTAAAAGGGAAATATACAATGCAGTGTCTGCCCTTGAGGGGCAAGACTGAGACAAGTGTTGAGACAATGATCACTGAAATTAGACAGAGCTTGGTTTCTCTTCAGGCTTTGCCACTTGAGTAAGTTATTAACCAGCCTTAGCATCTAACTTTTTCACTCTAAAATGGGATATGAATATTTTGAAGGATTATTGTGAAACTTAGAGGTGACATAATTGATATGCTTAACATGTAACAGGTGCTTAATAAATTGTCACTACTATTACTAGAAATAAAGATTTGAAAAGTCAAATTAACATAAAATTATTAAAGAACATACAAGACAAACACTGAACTATGTAGAACAAGTGCTACAGGAATCCAGAGAGAGAATAAACTCGGTGGGCTGGAACAGTCAGTACCTTTTAAGGGAAAGGCAAGAAGGAGAGCTGAATTACAAAGAGCAGGCAAGTTCAGCAGGGAGAATGATGGTAGGAGCAGAGGCCAGCATACCTAACAAAAGATGGTAGCTGTGTGAATGATGGGTACCCTGGAGCAGAGCATGTATAAAAAGAAAAAGCAGAGGAAAGGGCTATATTGGTAGATGAGACTACATTAGAAGCAGTAGAAGCATGCCATCTGATTTCTCAACAGAAAGCTAGAAGGAGATCTGTTTGACTTATTGCTGAGAATGATTTTCCTAACTGCACCAGAATTAGAGAATGAGGTTTAGAATTTTTCTAATAAAAGGGCTTGTAATAATAATATTTAAAAAAAAAGTTATGGGGAGATTTTTGTTGCCCTACAATTCTAAGTAACTAAAAACTACATTATTTTTAGGCACTTGGATATCTGAAACAATATATTAATTCTTGTGGATAAATCTGTCTTATCAGTTAAGTAGGATTTCCACACCCACTTATCTATGTAGCATTTCAATACACCAGTTTTTGATGGGAACTGAAGGCACTTCAGATGACCAAGTGCATTGAACATGTCCATCTTCTACCCCAAACCACCCAAGGGTAACCTGTGGGAGAAGTCTACAGTCTGTGTCGAGTCCCAAAGAGAAACCATAGTGTGATGATGCCTCTCATGTCAGAGTAAATTAGTTCTGAAACATCAGCAAAGGTTATAAAATCCCACATTATATCGCTCACAAAAACCCCTTCCAGAAAAAACCAGCAGGCGTGGAGAGTTTGTGCAACAAGAAGGTTGTGACTAAACTCAGTGTAGGAGCCTTATCCCTGAAAGATCTTAACAGAGAACTGAGGGTCTCAAAGGCCTCGCTGGCACCTGCAAAACTGAGTCTTAGATTTTTAAGGCTTGTGGTTCTGAGGGAAGAGTTAATGAGAAAATCTAATTGATTGCTCTCAATGCCAACATTCTGGCCAAGCCAAAAAAAAAAAAAAAAAAAAACCAAAAAAAAAACAAAACACCTTAATACCTTAATTCTCCTAGTACTTTCAGCTGCGGAGGCATAGAATCTCAAAGGCAGAATCTCCTGAAGGCAAAAGTCAGCCATTCTAATGGAAATTTTAGTTGGCCATCAGTTCATATAAATCACACAAGAAAGTAGCATGCCCCAGGCAGCAATGTGAGCTGTGGAGTTTCAAAATGCCAAAATCTGGCCAGACACTGGGATAAAGGCCTTTATTCTCTCAGTAGATATGGTAGGCTCTTGCCACAGAAGTGCAAGGTCTGTCTTCACAGAAAAAGAATGTTTTTATGGCACGTTCCCCTCCCACCCCAGAAAAGTTGCCGAGATGCAAAGAGAAGGCTGCGCAGCCCCTCTCAGTGGATGTGGCATCCTCCATTGTGCCTGAAAGTCTCAGCTCTCCCACCACCTGCCATCCCATTTATTTTCCAAATCTCTTTTGCTGAAGACTTAGCGAAACCTTTAGTTTTTTTTTTTTTTGTCCTCCCCCCCCACCCCCGCCCCTTTGAGGATCAGAGACACATCTGCAGATGTAATTTTCAAATTACGGAAGCACCAATATAATCTGTTGATGTTACTATTTTTCTTTTCACACACATGCTGGGAAGTGAAGTGTGTAGGGATACATGAAAACCCAAACAGGACCAAGGGGAGTTTTATGAGAGGGTGGAGAGGATGAAAGAGGGAGGGGTGGTGGGAAGGTGGAGGAACAGAGGAACAGAGAAAAGGAAGGGGAAGAGAGGTGGGGAGGGGCAGGGAGGCAGAAAGAGGGAGAGGGAGGGAAAGGGGGAAGTGGGGGAGAGAGGGAGGGAGGGAGGAGAGAGAGAGAGAGAGAGAGAGAGAGAGAGAGAGAGAGAGAGAGAGAGAGAGAACCCCTAGCGCACACGCAAGCTCAAGGAGGAAAAAAGTTTTTATAAACCTTAACTGCCCTCATCAGCCCTCATCTCTTGTCGAGAGTTCCTCACAAGTTTTTTACACATGAAACTTAACTCCAGTCTGTTTAGTTAATTATGAAAAACCAACATGGAAACCATTATTTCAGCGTGTAAATTTGTTCACCAGGTGTTGTCCACCCACTGCCCTCCTGTTCTCAAGCTGACAAGAGTAGCTCAAGGCGCCTGAAGATGGGGGGAGGGGGGTGGACCGAGGGAAGAAGATCCACAGGGAGCCGTCACATTATTCCAGAAGATGCCAGGTGGAAGAAGCAAGGCTTTGTTTCCTCACCCTACCAGCCCCGAATTTTTAAAAGATAACTACTTGGTGAGGCCAGAAATGTATCCCAGGGTCAATGTTAAGAGGGAGTCACCTGGCTTGAAGTCTGACTAAGTGTTCTGAAAGGCACATGCACACACACTTACTTGCCTTGCAGGAGCAGGGTTGGGGGGAGTGGGGGAGGGTTGTCTCAGGAGCCTGCACAGTATAATCACAGGAAAGGGCTGCCTGCTTAGAAAAAACATCCCTTCTATTGGCCAGTTGTCTTAGATTGCATCCCCTAGAATAGGAGCCCCCAACCCCTGAGCTGCACACCAGCACCAGTCTGTGCTCTATTAGGAACTGGGCCGCACAGCAGGACGTGAGCAGAGGACCAGCAAGTGAAGCTTCATCTGTAGTTGCAGCCGCTCCCCAGCACCAGCATCACCACTTCAGCTCCACCTCAGATCATCAGGCATTAGATTCTCATAGGGCCACTAGTCCCTGGTGCCAAAAAATTGGGACCACTGCCCTAGAAGAAGAAGGAAAAGAAGGATTCTTGTGGAATCTCAGGAGAAATCCACAAGGGAGTCAGGAGAACGGGATAGGGAAAGAGAAGCAGCTAAGCAAAGATGTAGTTTCAGCTGATGCCAAGCTTCAGCCTAATGCCACTGGCAGCTCTGCAGCATGAATTGCAACTCAGAGGGAATATGGGCTGGACACCATCACCAACTACTACCATATCATGCAGTAGTTGGTTGCAGGTCACCCCTGAAGGAAGGGAGAAATGTATACCCTCCCATCTCATGAGGGGTCTCTCTGAATATGAATGCAGCTGTGAGCCCTTGGTAGGCAATATTTAATGCAGCTGGAGATAGGTGCACTGGCTCAGCCAAGAGGATGTAGGCAGAGCACCAGCAGCAGCTCGTGCGGTCTGCCTCTTGGAGTACTCACAGCCCTATTTCCCATGTTAAGTTTATCCTTCCAGACACAGCTTCTCCAGGATTCCGGTTGGTCAACATTTCTAGGGGGATTTATAAGAGAAAGATTTGTTCGAGGAAGTCTGGTCTCAGCTGCCCAGTCAGCCCGGAGCCAGAACCGATATTCAGCAATTCATCATCCTCCTCTACCACTGCTGTAGATCTTTCCAACCACAGCTAGCATTTCCGCTGGTCTAGAAGATGTGACTGGTGGAGGGTTCAGAACCCACCCTCGAAGAATCTGAGGCCCTGCTTACCATGTCTTTACCAGATCAGGGCTGCTGTAGTTGCCCATTTACACGTTTAACAACATGGATGGAATGCCCCAGTGAACCATCTAAATGCAAAACATTTTCCTCCCAGCCACCCTGACATAGTGGCAGCTTTACTTCTTCATGATGATCAGTTCCCCAATCCTTTCTCCTTTCTTCTCCTGCCTTGAGGAATCCAAAGGGACCAATTACAGCCAGAACTTTAAATATAGTATGACTCCTACTGTGACACCGCAACCCTCATGAAAGTGTCCAGCTCTGGGAATCAGAACCTATAGACTCACAGAACCTAAAATTGCAGAGACAGGAAGTGAAAATTCCCCAAACAATCACTGGAAGTGAGGGGAGCAGGGCCATTCCTATTTCCATCCCCAGGTTGCCAGAGCCATGTATTCTATCCAAAGGCCATGGGTCGAGACGTGTCTCACCTCCTGAAGGATAGCACCCCAGCCCCACATGATATAATCTACAAGCTGGCACCTCAGCTTTGCCTTCGAAAGATCATTCCACCATCATATCAGGCCTGCAGCTTCTGGACAGTATGGCACGAGGCAGGACCAGTGGGTCACATGGTCCTGTGCTCACTGGCATGGCTCCTTTGCCATAGAGTGGGTCCCTTGATTCCAGATGTTTTGCAGGACCCCTGTCAGTTTTTCAGATACTCTGTGAGCCCTCAGGTAGTTATGCTGATGAAGTCGCTGTGAGCAAGAAAGGAAAACCGTACCTAGAATATGTGTTCATCCTGTGCAGGATGATTTGTTGACTTTTCCAGGTGGAGATCTTTCAATATAATCTACTTGCCAGTGAGCTGGCCAAGGACAAAGCTGGCTGACCTTCTGTCCACTTGGTTATTTAGTGAAATTTTTGCAGCAGATATTCTCGGGTGGGCATTCCTATGCAGTCCAAAGTTCCTCACACATTGCTGCCACTCCCACAAGCCCATCCATATGCTTCTATCCCAGACCATCTTGTCCGCAGCCTTTCAGCCATGCTCTTTCCAGGCTCCTGACTTCCTGCCAAGCCATTCTCCAGTGCCCATTGTCTCTTATGTGCCTACCTCAGATCACTTCTCCCTCCACACTAAATGAATGACCAGGTTCTGAAGCTCTGCCCTTCACGGGGACTTCCCTCAGCAGTGTTCTTTAAGTCCGCTCCTGTTTGCATAGCCCCTTCCTTGTAACCCCAGTTATACTCTGTTGTGATCACTGGTTTGCAAGCCTGCCTGCCTCCTCCCCTAGACTGTGTGCTGCTTCAAGTCAGGCACTGATTCAGTTCAGTCTTTTCATCCTCATCACCTACTCCAGAGCCTAGCACAAAATAGATACTCAATGGATGTCAAATTAATAAATGAATAAATGCATGAAGGAAAAAGTATGTCTGTTTCTCTCCCTCTCTCTCTCTCTCTCTCTCTCTCTCTCTCTCTCTCCTCTCTCTCTCACACACACACACACACACACACAGAGGATCCATATTACAACAAAATAATTCATAAACACATACGACTAAAACTCTCTCTATTCCCACCGCCAAATTTTCCCATCTGAGAATCTAAGATATTTGCAAGAATGAAGGGTTGTTGGATGTTTCTGATCATTTGTAAGTGATCTGAGTCACACCCCAACCCTCAAGATTTCTTGGGCGCAATAACTTTGTAACTCATCCCCACTCTATTTTCACTGATCACCATTGCCTGTTTCACCCCACCAGCAGCACCATAAAAACTCTAAAATATTCATCCTTCTCTGCTTTCAAAATAATGATTCTAGCTGGAGTAGAAGAACAGGCTGGAGATTTCTGGGTTCTACTTTTTTCTGTTCCCAATGGCCATTCCCATTGCCTCACTGGCTATGCCAGCCACTGCTCTCTCCAATGAATCCCAGCCAAATCTGTGAACACCAGAAAATCATATTCTTAACCAACTTGAGAGGCAGGTGAAGGTCTCTGCCCCTCCCTTGACACAGAGTCAGTTTGCCTATTCTCGGAAAGCCTATGCAATAGAGAACATCACAGCATCTTGGCATTGACCAATTCCGAATACCATCACAATCCCATAATCTTCTTGTATCATTCCATAGATAACAGAAAGGCACATGTACAAACTGGACCCTGGAAACAGCCTCAGGTCTCCCCTCAGGTAGCTAGAACCACATATATTTAGGTTGGCTAAATTTATTGTTGACCAAAAGCTGACATGTTTTAATATGGTAATAATCATTCCTAATCTTCTCAGTGTGGACTTACAATGTCTCAGATTCTGATTTTGAGAAATGCCAATGTCTCTACCTTTTATGATAGGTATTTCAGAGCAAAATATTTCTGATCAAAATTGATATTATTTTTATTTTAAAAAGACCTTAGCTATAGACCACTTTTTGAGGAGGCTGTATCTCTCCTGAGAATATTGCCACCAAGGTCTGTAAGCTTTCACTCTATTGTACTCTGGCCAGACCACACTGGGGTCCCACTCATGTCAGGACCACCACAAGGAGGGATAGGACATACCAGAGAAGTCCAGCTGCAATTGACCAGCATGGGGACTGAATTTGAACCCAGGTCTTAAGGTTTAGGGGAAGGAGTATATCATGAAATCAAACAAACAATAATGTGGTTCATATCACCTGACAGGCAGTAAATCAGTCATCTAAAAATCACAATTTCAATTTCTGCTTTAATTTCTTTTTAAGCTCTAAGTCTCCTGGAGAAATTTGGGATTCTCAATAGGGGACAATCTGAGTGATTTGTTTCTCAAAGGTTTCAGAGGCTTGCAAAAGAAATGTGATTTTAATTTACAGCTTTTAAAACTTGCTCTGCTTGAAGTGGTTTGCACATTAAGGTTATAGCTACATGTCAACACAGCTTGTTGAAAGTTTAAAATGTCAGTCTTTAAACTTTGTTGTTGGTGGTTCTTATTCCTTTGGTTGGTTATACATAAGAAGTCAAATAACCAGTTTGACTAGTTTTGCCCTGACTTATTTGACAGCTGATCTTTGTGTTGTTCTTGAAACAATCTAAGAGCTACTTTGGCTCCAACTCTGGAAAAGTTAAACACTGAGGGCAAAGATCCTAACAATAGGCTCATACTCTGGATTCATCACAGAGCTTTTACCACTCTCAAGATGGGATTATTAGAGTAGGACTAGAGGGTAACATTTTTGCTTCATAGTTGACATTACTCTGTGGTAACTTACTTCTGTCTATAGGTTCCCTTATCTACAAGGGGAATTCTTGAAGTGGGAAATAAAAATGTATAGACTACAGTCAAATTTAATCTAAGTGTCTGATTTAATTTGTCTATTTGTAGTGAACCACTTGCAGATCTTACCCCCAAGATCTCGTTGTATTCTAGGTCATTGTAGACACAATTCCTTGGGACCAGCCACGTGTGCTCTTATATTGTCCACTTCTCACATTTTATTCTCTCTTAACCACATTAATTTTCTAATTGATGAAGAACATGAAAGCAAAGGAGAAAAATAGTTCCCATTCTTTGTGTCTTCTGTTGGCCTCTTCCTCATTCTTCTCTCCCTGAACACAACAAAAAGAACCTTTTCTCTAAATTAGAAAATTTCACAACCTTCTCATTCTGTTCTTTTGCCTCCCTAATATCTTGTTTCATGCTTTCTAGTCCTGAGTATCAGTCTCAGAAGGCCATTGTCAATGTTGTGTTTCCAAAGCAGAATGGGCTGCCCTGTGGGGAGTGTCTATTATTGGAGGTTTTCAAACAGGTGCTGAATGACATTTATCTGTGATGTTATGGAAAAAGGGGTTGTGTTACATGGGTCTAAGGTCCTTTTCAACTCTTAGATTCTACATCTGATTACTGAAATCCTTGTTTCCCCAGACCATATCAGCATATTGGGATATACTATATTGCATTAACAACAATAAGCCACTTCCAACTACCATTACAGCCACCCAAAGTCACTCCTAGTTGTGTCTAGGAGTCTCTAGGGGTCTTTCACATTTTACTGCAAGTCCTGCTCAACCTCAGCTACACTAAACTGCTTGTAGGCATGTGCCACAGTTTCCAGACCACACTGTCCAGTGGCCCTTACCAAGCACCATCAGCCTTGCTAGTCTTTGCCATCACCTCCACCAGGCACTGCCTCTAATGCCTGGAAGCCTCCAGGTGTCAAAGCTCATCTGGATTCTCTGGTCTCCTCATGTGTAGAAGATGCACTATAGTCCAGACGAGAGGAGGAGAATGTTATTCTCCCCACTGGTGATTACACTGTGCTATGTGGTTACTGGGGTGGACTGAATTATTGGTCTCACTTCTATACTCACCTGTGGTACCAGTATATAACCACATCCTTACCATGACTGCATGAAGGACAGAGCGTACTTCTCTGCCTTTTAACATTTGCCTTGATCAGGTGATTTGCTCTGGCCAATGAAATGTTAGTAGATAAGAGATTAACAGATGCTTTAAGTGTGTTTGTGCCTTTGGTCTTATTCTTTCTGCTACTGCCATGAGAACTTGTTATGGGTTAGACTGATCCCCAGCATGAGACACAGGGAGAAGAGCCACCCCGGATGAACTACAGATCCACATCCTACAGCAGATTCACCCCCATCAACCTTCAGATCCATGAACGCGAGAAGGAATTATTGTTGAATTAGCCACTGAGTTTTGAGTGGTTTGTTATGCAGCATTACAGTGGTAATATAACTGATATAGGTATTAAAGTATGCTACTTATAAAATTACAGTGTCGTAAAATCTTTGATCTTAAAATGATTCTTTATCTTTGCCTTTTGCTACTCCCATAAAACTCAGATACAAGCATCTGAAAAACCGGGGGTTCATATATCTGCATGTCAAATGTGATCCTAGATTGAGAGCTCCTTTTCCACTTCGATGACCAAGGCTTTGTTATTGAGCAGAAGCTTCTTAACAGTGGTTTCCAGACTGGGTTCCTCATATTTCAAGAGATTCTGCTAAACAATCAGGAGAACATTCATAGGGGATCCTTACTCCTAAGTGTCAAAACTCCAGAGCAATGTGTGGGACATCCTCCCCTGTCCTCCCAGTGCTCCAGGGAAATCCCAGCAGCCTGGACCTAGACCACATTCCCTCATTCCACTGATGAGAGCTGACTCCATTTTCATCCCTAGCACAAATATCTTATAGCCCTTAGCAGTTTCTTCTGACTCTTATCGTCAAAGCAATAAACACTTACCAAGTTTTTACCTATTACATGCCAAGCAGTGGGCTTGGTCCTGGGAATACCTGGTAGTAAAAACCCAACAGTCCCTGACCTCTCATATTGCACCTCAGAGCCATGGCTACTCGTGCCTCAAAAAGGGCTTTCCCTTGATGGTAGAAAATTCTCTTTTATGCTCTCTTTAGTTTAGGCTGTAGGGTCATAATTAACAACTTCATTTTGGCACCTGGCCTAATTTGCATAGTAAGCCCTCACTGCATATCCCAACCTCATCTTCTTTATTCTCCTAGTTTGGGCCCTCTCTTTGGACTGCCAACTCCCAGATGGCTAGAAAAAGTATCTATCTGCCATTTTCAGAGTTTCCCTTCCAGTCATACCTATGGCACTCACAGCAACACCCCAAATATATAGAATTTTCTACCAACAACCTCTAGGTTACCATGGGGTATACACATTCATTGAACTATGTTTGCATACTCCTATCATTGTTACCTTCCCTAGATTTTTTTATTACTTCTCCTGTACTACCATATTCCAATTTATTTTACCCAAACTGTCTCAATCAAGAGCATCTCCTAACCTCTCCAAGGCATATCCTAGCTTCTGAAGCACTAGTAATGGCACCTCTTAGATTTTGTTCCACCAAAATGCAACCACTTTCAACAACCACAACAAAATAATGTATGATGTCCAGAGTCTCAGGGTTTTGGCCTAGAAACATTCCTTTTTTAATGTCCTCTTCTTTATGGCTAGCAAGTCATTGCCCAGACATTCCTTTAAAGAGGCGGATCCCTAACTCTACAGTTACAGCCTTATGCAGCTTCCCAAATCTATCCCACTATAAACTTGGTTTCCTCAGCACCAGCAAGTGGTTTCCTTACCAAACACAGCTGGCCTACTTTGCCACCCATCTTCTTTGCACTGGGAGCATGGATGTGGGAACCATGAGACCCATAGGCCTCTGCCCAGGGGATATGAGGAAGGGTTCTGGAGTAAGGATGGGAGAAAGTATTATTTAGGTCACCTAGAAAGAAACTAAAGCAAACTCAATATACAGAATAAAGCTGTAAACAATTTTCATTGTAAAAAAAAAAAAATTTAAGATTTTAAATTTAAAAGAAGACAGTATAGAAGAAGCCAGCACGGGGATTACTATTTATCAATTCTTACACTAGCCATCCCAGAATCATAACAGCAGGATATTTTCATAGGAAAATTTGAAAAGGTTTCTAGACATCCTCATTTGAATCTCCTATCCTCCTCAACTTTCTCAAAGCCAAAGGCAATCATATGACACAAAAGGAGAGAATGTTTCTGAAAGAGACTGAATGAAGGGGAAATATTAGGAAAGCCATATAAGGCACATAATGCTTGTTCATGTCCTTGGGATCATCACAGGACCCACGGGGGTCAACACGAGAGGAACAGAAGGGCCCTGGTCAAAAGGACAGAGCTTCTCAACAGGATCTTGGGAAGATTCATCTATCTCTGTCCAAGGAAAAAAATTATTTCTACCACAGTGACAGAGGAAACTATGATGAAAGAGAGTAAATCTCGCCAGCCAGCCCAGGCCAACATGGGTAAGATACTCCTCTCAGCTGAAAGATGAGGGTTTGGCAGGTAAGAATCCAGCTTCAGGCTGGCTGTTGTAGGCACAAGTATGAGCTGTAGTCTACACAGCCTGCCTGTTCCCCAGGATTCAGGGGTCCTTTTTATTATCCTGTACAATAACCTGTAATAAGCTCACATGTCCAAATCACAAATGATATGATTGAGAGATTCCAGGAGCAAGTGATCTTCAGCACCTCTCAGGTAGGAATCCTGGAGTAAGGGGTGGGGATGAATGGATTTAAGCCACCACATGTGCATAAGAATTACCTTGGAACTTGTTACCTTACACTTCCTAGGCCCCTCTCTGATATATTCCCAAATAATAGGCCTGGCACAGGGTCCCCTGGTGGCTATTTTTAACAAGCACCCAGGGTAATTCTGTTTTACGGGTGCTCTGCCACACTTTGAGGGATTGTGGTAATAGGCCAAGAACTACTCAAAAGACAAAAGATTAGAGATTCAGTTCTAGGCTTTCATAAACTAGATGCAGTACCTCAAGTCCGTCATGTCTCCTGGCCTCAGCTCCTCAGCTACAAAGTGGAGTAGTGGAGCTAGATGGAGACTTCCCTGAACATCCATGCACTCATTCTGCTTCAAACAGGGCATCTCTGCTTTATCTGTCTAAGTTTCTAAAATGATGCCTAAATTCTGTATTTAAAAGGCAGAGGCTGTCTTCTGTGAAACAAACTCAAACTGCTAGGTTAGCTGATCCCTTACAGTGTAGTCTAGAACTCTGAGGGATCTACTAGATCCATTTTCTTATCCCAAGTCCCAGGCCCATGGAAGACCTTATTCCTGGGCCTAACAAGGCAGTCTAATTTAATGTACTCCCAACATGTACATTTTTCTAAAGAGAAAGCATCAGGACTTTTTGGTACTCTCCTCTGCCTTCCCTTCCACTCCTGGGCCATTGGCAAGTACTACCAAGTCTCATGAAGCTGGGGCTACTAGACCCTAAGCTTTAGTTCTCCCAATCATTCCATTTATTTCCAACTGTGTTACCCCCATGACTTGGATCTCTAGCACTGACTACCGATGAAGAGTGTAAGACAGGCTCCATCTGTTTGAGAGTGAGGCATGACTTCCTTCATATACTTCTAGGGTACATTGCCTCTTAAATCCTCTTAAATTCTGCCTAACATTATATAAGCAAGAGATGAAATCCTAGAACACCTGTTTCTAGCAACTGAGCTGACTTCAAAGCATCCCACACTCATCTCCTCAAAATGAATATGGATATAGAAGCCTTCATTAGAAAAACCTTTATTGTCTTCTACACTCTAGTTTAGAAACATGAATCTGTCACGATCTTGGCATTTTTCATCTCTCCTTTGAGCTAGACTAAATGGGTAATGGAATCATTCAGAGGTTCTGCAAATAACATGATGAATCTCACCTGATCATCATTTGTTACTACTCAGCTAGCTATCATTATTAATGAAGGTGGTTGGCACAGACCCAAGTAATGAAAATTAAGCTCTTCTTTAAAAGACAATATGATTTAGATAGTAAAGACCAAATTTTTTAAAAAGGTTAAAAAAGAAAATGCTTAGAGAGCATAAAGGCTTCCTGCATTCAACTCAACTTGATTTTGCGCATGAAGAAAGTTAGTATATACATCACTACAAAAGTTGATGGAGAATACTATTAAAATGACTTTTTTAAAAGTAATGTGCAAGTTTTATTTCTAGTATCCAAAAACTGAAAACTTATCAACAGTAGAATGGGCAAATAAATTGTGATATATTCATACAGGCAAAACGAGTCTGTGGTGATAGAGACGAGAGTACCTTTTTATATTCTCCTATGGATGGAGAGGTTTGAGAAAGAAGGCATCCTCTTTACCTGCAAGAAAGAAGGTAAGGATGGCCCTTGCAGAGCCATTAGGATCTCCTGACCCGAGGACATTGCTGTGGCTCTTCCCTAATTTCTTCCTCTGATAGTAGTGCTCTTGAACATAAGTGTACTAGTCGGATCTATTCTCCCCGTCCCAATTATGAGCTGCTGTTTACATACCTCATAGGGACCCAGCCTTGATCTCTGCCAGTCTAGAAAGTTCAAGGATGTCACATGATTTAATAATAGAAACTGGATAAGAAGAAAAAGTAATTCATGTTGCAAATCACAGGTACCTTAACCAAAGGGCTTAGGTAAGGCATTAGAAAACACGTAACACTTAGGATGTACAAGCCCTATTTTAAGTACTTATTTAATCTTCTCAATAACCTGGAGGTAGATACTGTTATCCCCATTTTCTAGGTAGGAAACATGACACTAGTAAGTATTCGAAAGGGGCTTTGGAACAGGCAGTCTGACGCCAGGGTCTGTATCCTTAAGGAATATATATTATATTGCCTTTAACCTGCTTGATATTTCTTCACATTTGCTTGCAATGTAATACTATTTTTTGAAATATAACAAATCAGGTTGTTTCATTATACTTTCTTGGTTAGAAAAATTTTATCATTTCGGTCTTAATGCTAATAGAGTCGCAATAGACTCGGATCTCTGAATGTCTGTATCTCTTTTCATCCCTCCAACCCTTTTTCCCTTTTGCTCTTCACAGGAGAATGGAAAATCACCACTTACTTTGCATCTTCCCATACTACTCTGATGAAGGCCAAGCTTCCCCACTCAGCCAAGTCTAGCACTTCTAGCAGGAATCTAATGTGCCATAAAATGTTTCAGAAAGATATTCTTTTACTCCTTGGAGTGCTGATCAAATTCTCCAAAACAGAATCAGAGTAAATTTTATACCAAACTGAGACGAAATAAGGAAAGAAGTGAGGGTCTCTGGTTCAATGTAGAGTTATCTGAACCCTGTTTCCCCCTCTGCAGTAAGGAAACGAGTGCTTTAAATCACAAACATCATTGTCAATGAGTACTAGAAAACTTAATGCACCAGAGGGCAGGAAGATCAAAGCTTAGCACCTGGAGGGTTCCACATGGTGTAGATTAATAAAACAATGCCCTCCATTACATAAATCTTGAGCAAGTTGCTCACGGACACACACCCCCAAAAATTACTGTAGGGGTCAGAAACTGATATACAATACGTGCATTCTCCCAAATCAGGGAGCGTTCCTCAGCCTGCGTCAGTTGACACAAAGCAGGGAAACTTTATTTTGTTTTAAGCTTCTTTTGTCTAAAATTGACATTACAGATTTTGGACCTGGACGTAGCACATCTGCAAGCCAGCGGAAATACCAAGATCCCGCGTGCTCCTTTGATGTTACATTTAAGATATCATGTGTGCTACCAGCTCAGCTGCTGCAAAGCATTAGCGGCCGTTACTCTGGGCTTGTAAAGTACTTTGGAAATACTATAGACCAGGATTAGAGAAGATGAGTATTCCACATGGTTTCAGGAGGGATGATGACCAAGGGCAGTGTGTATAGTTAAACTGATCTATGATCAACGTGTGGAAAGCAATCTCTTAAGAATCCTCCTGAAGGTGTGTATGTGAATATGTGTTCGTGGTTTTGCAACAAACATGTTTGTCAAGCTCCAGAGGAAAAAAAAAAGAAAAAGGTAGGGAGGAGAAGAAATGTGTCCAGGCTTTTTGTAGTTTTTCATGACAGTCTGAAAGCAAAACCAAAACAGAATCCATCTACTGCTGAATGTCACTTTGGAATTTGGCTGACAAGGCCTGTGGCTTTTTTATAAGTGAGAGGCAAATCATATGGAAGTTGTGAGCCTGAGTGTAAGGTAGCAGAGGTTTCAATATTACATTCAATGCAGGAAACTTTAGCACGTGTTGATAATGTCCTGGAAACTTTCCCAGTGATAAAAATAAGATAACTTTCACTTGTGTAGGCCATTAAATGCTCCTCGATCCCAAACGATACATAAAAGTCTATACAGGTATATCTAAGAATTACAAATCGTTGATTCATTACGGTCATATGCTTCATGCGCACATGAGTTATTTATATAGAATGCTCACATCATGAGGATAAACAGGCATTGGCACAGAATGAACGTACTGTATCTGACTTAATAATGTCTCACCATTGTGCCGCATGCCCTCCAAATACTTTTCTCATTTTAATCTCACAGTCTGCATGTTTGGAAAGACAGATTAATTTAGAAAGATTAATTTAAAAAGACACCTGATTTACAGATAAAGAAACTACAACTCAAAGAAATTTGGTGATTTATCCAAGCTTTCATGATTATTAAGTAACAGAATTTAATAGAACTCAAGTTGTCTTTCAACAAGTCTAGCATAACTTCCACAATACCGTGCTGGGGGCACAAGAAGTTGAGTTTCTTTCGTCTACCCTAAACCATCCTCGGGAAATTTTGGGATTTAGGAATACCAGAAGTAATGGAACAATGAAAAACTCTCTCAAAGTCATTTTGCCGACGTTATCTCTCTAGGAGAATATATACACACCATCAATTCCTGAAAGCAGTTTGGCTGGAGTTGAGGAATTAGTGCAAGTACTACAGTCTTGGTCAATTTTCATTCTATGCAAAAGATCTTCATTCTATGCGATGATCTTCTTGTTTTTTTTTTTTATTATTTTTGATGTCTTGTACAACAAATCCTTCAGTTTATCTAAATCATTAATTTTGAGGTATTTGGTAAGGAGGAAGCAGAGAATAAGGAAAAGCCTATTCCAACTGAGTTTATACTTATATTTTAAAGTCCTTTCTTATTCTTATAGAAGCAATAAAAGGTCATGCTGGAAAATTAGGAACATATAGTCATTCTGTATATAGTTCTCTCTGAATGCGTCAAAGTTACAAAATGTTATCCAGTCAATTTAATTTTAAAACTGTCATTTCTATTATCCCACAGGAAACAAAACCAGAATGGCCCAGTGAGGAAAGGTTTGGATATTGGGTAAGAGCATTGCGATGTTGCACCTGATTTTCTAATAGACTCTTTCTTATGTTAACTACAAATGTTGAAGGTGGCCCAAGGGGCTGCTCTACAATGCATAGCTCAGCAGGTAGCCCCTCTTATCAGGGCAGAAAAGGGGGATGCCTTCAAAAAGAATAAAGATTCAGGCTCTAGAAGAGGGTTTAGGAACTCCTTTAGAAAGATGAGCCAAGCCAACTAACCAAGAACTGGGGCACAATAATATAAGATAGTTTTTTTTTTTAGAACTTATCTTTCTAGATCTGTATTAAATGCTGTATCTTATTGTTTATTAGTAGTTTTTAAGCTTATATTTTATTTGTAATACTGTTTTCAACAAATCTTTAAGGTAGAACCTATTTGCATCTGCATTTTATTGACAAACCAAATGAGGTTGAGAGAAGTTAAAGAGCCTGGCCTCATCACACAGCCAAAGAAGTGGTGGAGCTAGAAAGTGAACCTAGTTCTGAAGTCGGTTGAAGCTTCCTGGGGTGAAGATTATTAGCCACACTTCAACAAAGGAACTTGAGCCCCAAGGAGAATCAG
The DNA here is from genome assembly GCA_003508835.1 of Eonycteris spelaea. NCBI lineage: Eukaryota > Metazoa > Chordata > Mammalia > Chiroptera > Pteropodidae > Eonycteris > Eonycteris spelaea. The sequence continues at coordinate 7,274,198 of PUFA01000031.1, read as the reverse complement.
AGGCTGTCTAAAATACTGCTGTGAACTAGCAAAGCTGGACTCGAACCCATATCTGATGGGTCCCAAATCTTACATTCTTTCCTCAGCATCACACCCACTCTCTGGCTTACTTTGTGAGTAGGGAGAGGCCAAGGCCAAACCTCGTCTTCAATTAGAAGTACCTTCCTTGTGTTATTCAGCCAACAGTCATTTTTATGTTGTGTTCCTATTTTTCATTAACCAAAAGTCCAGCGTCAACTAGTCAACCCACTCAGACCCCACTGAACCATGGTGTAAATATCAAAAAAAAAAAAAAAAACTAACAGTATTTTAAATCAAACCCATTCATTCAGGCTGAGATTTCAACTGTCATGCAACTGCCGTTTCAAAAAGGCCAGGCATGACTGTGGAAGGCCACAGAACTTTCTGAACAGCTGGCCTACGAAAGGCAGATTGAGATGCTTTAAGCTGATTCCTTTGATCCACGTTTCTTCAGCTCCAGTGAGTAGCCCTCCTGTGAGTAGCCCTCCCATTGAAGTCTGTGAGAACCTGGAACCCCCAGGAAAACAGGTAATACAGAATACAGCCCTTTGTTCTTTAGCTGTCCTGTCAGAATTCTTTAATTTAAAATAAATCCCCTTTCTCACTGGTATTCAATTATTCCTTTTTTGCTAAAATGTCTCTGTGAGTGTGTGCTATTTCCCGCTTAGTCTTTTAAGGTTTTTGTTTAAAAAGAAAAAAAAAAAGGTCCTTCTATCTTGGAGAATAAGTGTGTCTTGCACAGTTTGAAGCAGAAACCATACTGACAAAAAGCTTTTTATTTTTTCAAATACATTAGCTGTGGTTATAACTTCAAACCCTGGTAGGGTTTCAATCACATTGGGATACATGCAATTTATGATAAAATAAAATAATACCAGGTCGTTTGGAATATACAAATATTCCTAATTTACCTTTTTTGCAATACTGTAAAAATATACCTTTGTGCATAAGTGAACATATCAGGTTTTAAAAGTTATTTTCTCCACAATCATAATAAGGATCCAAAGTTAAGGCTCTGAATGGCTTTTCCATGAGCTTTCAGGAAACTTGGGTTTCAGTCTAATAGTTGGCTGTAGAGAAGTTTTGCTGAACATGCTATATTTTCATCAGCCTCCTGCCCCTAAATTCTGAAGGACACAAATTACCAACCATAAATCTGCCTTCTCTACTGAGACCAAATCCACCAAGCCATAGCATTTTGGTGATTTTGTTGTTGTTGTCAATGGTTATGCTGTAGGCATTTCTTTCACTTATCCAGTTGATAAACTAGTTCCTATTCCTCTAATTATTTCAATTATACATGCATTGGTTCACAATGTAATCTATTCTTGTCATCCTTATTTGACTTGAGTCTTCTTGTAAAGAATGTTGACAACAGATCAGATCAGTGTTTATCAAACAGCAGATATTCAATGTGTAGTCCTTTCAGATGGTTAAATCCATGATATGAATTAATCGGGCTTACAATCTTATTTGGTTACTGCAGATTCAGCATTCAGTGTTTAGTGATTGTTTAGTAATAAATGCTACCAAATAATTTTTTAATCTAAACTTAGTCTTTTTTTCATTTTTAATATGGCCAAAAACACAGAGAAGAAAATATATGTGAATGAATTTGTATGTCTACATTTCTGTGTGAGTATAGTCAGAGGACACACATACACACACACACACACACACACACACATTATATAAATATACATATTATATAAAATGACATCTATAATTATATATATTTATAATTACATTATATATACATTATTTATATACACACACAAAAACTTATTTCAAACCCTTAACCAAACTTTTTGACCATTTTGTGCTCATTTTCAAGCAGGGCATAGGGATTTTTTCTTATCTCCATATGGGAAATCAAAGTCATTGTTAAATGTCTTACCATGAGACTGTATCTTTCCTTCTTTTGCCAGCTAAATCCAGCCTCTATTGAAACCTGTGGACTCACCAAGTTGTCAAAACCCACTCTCTTCTGCAACTTGTACAGCATGTCAAGCCATAGGCTTTAGTGCTTAACAGAGACATAGTGAAAAGGCAAATAAAAAACCCCAAACAGAACCTCATCAGATATCAACTCTAGCATTTGGGGAGCTTAAAACTTGCCCAGAATTACAATTGATTTTGCCAAGAGGTAAGAAATTGACCAGGGTTCAGAATGTAATCCTTCTTCAAATATTATTTCTGGGAACACTTTTCTCACCAAACATGACCCTAAAAATTGAATCTTGCCTCCCGTCTCAGGTCTGCATTCTGTAGGTTCTGTTTTAAAAGTAAATTGTTTATACAGGCAAGAAGAAAGTTGGTCTTATGCAGCTGGGAAAGACTTCGAATTTCTATCTAATAGTTTTTCATTCCTTCCTTTTTACCCATCTCTGGATTACCAACTTTTATAGCTCATGTTTTAAGTAGATCTTGTCGAAAACTGCCAGCATACCAAATTCATCACTCTTTTAATTACTCATGGATATGGATAGTCAGGAAAACATACAAAATTGCAATCCTTAGATAATACAAAATCCTCAGATAAGTGCATAATTTCATTTGCTTTCCTTTTTCAAATTTCCTATCTTTTGACCAGTAGAGCATCTACTCAAAAGGAAATGTTAGTCCAAGTATTCCAATCAATCAAAAATAATAGTTAGCATTAACATTTACTGTTTCCTATTTGCCAAAGACTATGTGTTTTATCTGTTAACTCTCAGAGCTACATTATTAGAGAAACTATCAGCCCTATTTTACACATGAGAAAACTGAGGCATAGAGATATAACTCACTTGCTCAGTCACATAGCTGCAAGCAATATTTTTTGACCCAGTAATCCCATTGCTGGGAAGAAAATAACACAAAAAAATAAATTAATTAAAAGCTATAGACACAAATATATGAATGGCTTTGAGATAGTAAGTAACTTACCCCAGATTATACAACTAGTTAGTGGAAGAGCCAGGTTTTCAACCCAAGCAGTCTCTACCAGCTCCTTACACTGAATTGCAATGCACTACTGCCTGCTCCAAGCTACAGGGTTTATAAAGACTTGGGACCACTGTGCCTTCAAGTGTTTACAGTATAGTATGAGAGTTAATATCAACACCAGGAAACAATTAGAAAAAAGTAAATGATGAAATGTGTGGCAGAAACTGTACTGTGCCTGGGCTAGAGTATCCAGAGAGAGGTCCTGGAGGAAGACCTGAGCCAGATGCTGAGGGCAAATGGGGCTTGTGGAGACAGGAAGGTTTGGCACTGATGGGTAACAATAACTGTTCATTCACTGGGCAGTCACTATGTGCCAAACAAGTCTCTAATTGTTTTCCATTTGCCAACTAATTTAACCAAACAAGAAGTAAATCTTCTGCTCACAGATGTACTACATCTAGAAAGGTAATGTCCCCAGCTCAAAGAACCAGTTTTCAACTTGAAAATTAAACCATAAAAAAGGACCACATCTCTAACTACATTATAACTGATAAGAGATTTCCAGTGAAAAATATTTTTGTATTAACCTTTTTGCTCATCAGATAGCATTTTGAAGGCTTGGGAGAGAAAAAAATAACAAGGTGTGCTTCCATTTTCCAGATTTAACCCAATCAGCTTTTGAAAAAACTCATCCATCATTTTCCCCACTCACTGGATATTGACCTTGGCTGTCATTTTACAACCACATCCACCCATATACTTAACTCAGAATAGACTGTCTACATTACAATTTCACATGAGGGATAAACAAACATTTTTGACATTAAGAAAGGTCCTCACTGGCCTAGTATACTTAATAGATGCTTAAAAAGTAAATGTATTTTCTTTTTGCAGGGTTTAATATTCAGCATAGTTCTATTAATTATTTCATTATTAAAATTTTCTCTAAATGTATTTATTTGTTGCTGTTTGATCTGTCAGATAAAGAAGTGCTAAAGGACCAACCATGATTCTACCAGTTTCTCCTCATGTTTCCCATTATTTTCTTCAATTAATTTCACCCTGCATTATTCTATACATAAAAATTCACAATTGTTATATCTTCATTGTGGGATATACATCTATAGGTATAAAACACTCATTGAATTGATGATTGCTGGATAGAAGGGGGTTGGGAGAATGGGTGAAAAAGGTGAAGGGATTAAGAAGTACAAATTGGTTGTTACAAAATGGTGAAGGGGATGTAAAATACAACATAGAGAATATAGTCAATAATATGGTAATTACTATGTATAGTGCCAGGTGGGTACTAGACTATTGGGGGTATCACTTCATAAATTATATAAATGTCTAACCACAATGCTGAATACCTGAAATTAATATAAAATAATATTGACTATCAACTGAAATTGAAAATTAAAATTAAAATTAAAAATAAAACCCTCATTGTTGAGTTTGAATATTACTTGGATGGTCAGACTTGGCAAACCCAAATTATAGCAACTTAATCAAGCCATTATGACTGAGAATATTTTAGATGCTAAGGTTATTTTTTTTAATGTTTTAAATTTTAAATTCTCTCATATTTTTATTTTTTTACATTGTGGTAAAATATACATAATATAAAATTTATCATTTTAACCATTTTTAAAATTAAAGTATAGTTGACATACAATATTATATTACTTTTATGTTACAACATAGTGTCTTGACATTTATATAGCTTACAAAGTGCTCACCATAAGTCTAGTAACAATCTATTATGAAAAGTTATTATGATATTACTATATCTCTTATGCTGTACATTATATCCCTGTGTTAACCATTTTAAGTGTACTATTCAAAGATGTTAAATACACTTATATTGTTGTGCAACCACTAATCATCTCCAGAAATTTTTGATCATCCCAAACTGAAACTTTGTATTCATTAAATACTCACTAAGAGAATGTTTATTGAGCTAGGTTGCCAACTATAGTGTTGCTCAACTTGTAGGGTTAAAAAAAGAAAGATTGACATCAACCGTCAGGATGAAAAATAGAAGTTCCCACCCAGATCTAATCCAATTTACCAACCCAGAGCCCATAGATTGAAGGGGAGATCAAAGCCTCCTGAGGAAAGATCTTGCAATACATCTACAACAGTTAATAGCCCTCTGATACCTCCCCCAAAGGACTTGTAGTTATTTGCATTTTAACTGTGTATTGGAGAAAAGAACTACTCAGGTTTTATGAAGACCAAAAGATATAGTCTGAGCTAATAATAATAGTGGAAGACTCAAATGCCAGTGTGGTGCTCCGGAGTAGGGGGCTTTGGAGGTCAGGTATTAAATTACTATATATCGTAATTTGATCTTGCAGTTAGTACGACTTATGTCCTCAAGCTCTGAGCATATAACTGAAGTCTAAGTGCTTAGCAGCTGTTAAAATATTCCCATTCGTTTCCTTACATGTGGAGTAAAAGCCATCATGATAGAAAGTCAAATGGAAGCACCTGGAACTACCCCCACTAACCTGCCAACCAAGATAATAAAATGAAAATACCTCTCACCTTCATAAAATCTTAAAAGAATATAGGTGTGGTGATCTCCATTGAATCTCTGTTTATCTCAACCGTCTGACTCCTGAACAAACTAGATTAATTATGGCAGATGATGATGAATTACCATGAATTTATCCAGGTATTTAGCCCAATCACAGGTGCTCTGGTATATGTGCTATTTTCACTAGTGAGATCAACACAGCTTCTGGCACCTGGTATACAGCTTTCAAAGTGCTAAATGTACTCTACTCAATTTATAACACCAGGGAATATGAAAGGCAGCTTAGCGTCACGTGACAGGGCCATCAGTACACATTCACTATCTTGCCTCAGAGTTATGTTAACTCTCCTGTTCTCCACTATAACATACTCTGTAGGTACCTTGATCTTCTTGGCATTCCAATGAATTTTATGCTGGTCCACTATATTAGTGACAACATGCTAGTTAGATCCAGTGAATAAGATGCCTCAGTAATCACCTATATGCCAGGCCACAGGAGTCTTGGAGACTTGTCACATCAGTGAAGATTTTCAGATATACCATGGTCTGGGGTATTCCAGGATATCTCTTCTAAGGTTAAGAGCTGGTTGCTATGGGCTAGTGACTGTAGCTTGAACATCGATACCTATAAGAAAGGGACACAGTGCTTTCTGGGTCTGTTCGAATTTTGAAAGCAATATTTCTTGCAAATGGGAATACTGTTTTGATCCATTTATCAGATGTTTCAGGTTAGGTTACCCAACAGCTGATTCTAAGATAAGGATGTAATTACACGTAGTTTAGTTGAAAGAGGATCCTAAAAAAGGAGACAGGAAAAAGAAGGATACAATTAAAGCAGCAGTCCCCACCCTTTTTGGGATCAGGGACAGGTGCTCCTATGAATATCTAATGCCTGATGATCTGAGGTGGAGCTGAAGCAGTGATGCTAGCTAGCACTGGGGAGTGGCCGCAAATACAGTTGAAGCTTTGCTAGCTCGCCTGTCACTCACCTCCTGCTGTGTGGCCCAATTGAGGACCCCTGCATTAAAGGAAATGTTCTCAAGATTACCATCATAAACACCTGAGGTTCGATTCTACTGGTGAATTCTGGGAGGCCATACAGAACACACTTTGGAATTATCCCAAACAAGTAATGAACCCATCTGCCATTGCTTGAGGGCTGCTTCCAGAGACTAATCCTCTGGCACTTCTGGTTTTCCCTGTGCATGGACTCTGAATGCTCCCATAGCTGCTAAAATGCCTCATGCAGCATCATGGGTATTCACAGTAAATAGCTTTTGGTATGTACACATGACTACCGAGGATATTTGAGCAAGGCACTGAGAGTGTTGGCTTTATCTCATGACTTATAAGGCTGCCAGTTTCAACTGTGGCCAGAACCCAGAAGGGGTCCAGACCATGGTATAAACTGCCCCCTCACACACACACAGTCTTTGTTATATAGTAGATGCAAAGTTGCTGAAAGTATCCAAGGGGATAAAGATGCTCCCTGGACTCTCTGGCCTCAACAGGAAAGTTGGAGTACATGTCCACATGTCCACCACAAGGCCACCTTTAGCAGAGAACTATTCTCTGTTTGAAAACAGTTACTATGCAGATAACTCTGTACTTGGAGCTACCCATCACTAGCTGGGTATTGCCATATCCACCAAGTCATAAGGTTGAACAGGCAATGAACAAATTTGTTGTATACTGGAAATTAAATATTCAGAACTGGACTCAAGAAAATTGATAGTAAATTACATGGACAGGGGCCTCAGACTCCCACCTACCTTTCCTGCCCTAAAGCTTATCGCTCAATTGCACTTGCCTCTCTCCCTATAGCCTTATTGGACTCTTTGAATCTCCTTGTCCTGAGCACTGGTTCCTCTTCTTTGGGATTCAAATTCTCCAGTCGAGCTTGGGAACGTCAACAGCTCTTAACATTTGTGTAGGTTTTCATGTCAACTGAGAGTGATGGCTTCATATGGAGACTGTGTAGTTATTCAGAGAATAAGAGGAAGGCTTGGCTACTTCAGATTCTTTTCCAGCAGCTAATTAGGGTCAGTAAGCCATGAATATAATAGATTTAATTTCCAGCTTTCTTTCTTCAATGAAAAAGCATCTATGAGAAAAGCTGTCAGTAAATCCAGTGCATCCCTTCTGGGAAATGCCCTTAAAGAGAATGAGAATGATCGGAAAGTACTAGTGTGGAAAGGGTTTCTGAAAATTTTCCAAATATCTCATTATTTTACTGTCCTAAAACTGAGAAGGAATTTATGCCTATAGAGAAGGCTGTACTTACACCACCTATGTTAGGCATTCTATATGTTTAACAAATTATATTCTAATAACAATTCTACAATGTTGGTAATATTAGGCCAATTTTACAAGTGAGAAATGTCAAAATCACAAAGCAAGTAATGAGCCCAGGATTCTAACTCTGAGCACGAAAGCCCATGCTTAATCACTATATTAAGTGCCTAGCCAGATGGTCAAATTTCTACCTGTTCAGATCATCTATTAGGTGACACTCTCTGAAAAATTCTCTACTAAACAGAGCCTGCAATGACTGGCACAAAAATGGAATGACATTTTTTCCCCCCTCTCACAAAAGCAAGCAGAACCAACAACAGGCTATGATCATTTTTCTTATCTTCCCAAGTAGTTCCAAGGCACTTGACACGTAAAATCTCCAGAGGCAGAGAGGCACAATCTGCAGAGAAAGAGCTTTCTTCTATTTTGTTGTCTACTATCCTCAATACATGGCTTCCACTACACAGTCCAAAACAGAGGCTCTGAAATTGCCATGCCCCTTCCAAAAAGAAAGATCGACCAAGGACAATTCCCTGGAGAAGGGGACAGCTGTGAGCCATTAGCTGCCAATATTCTCAACAGCTGGGGGATGGTGAATCCTGGCCCAGTAAAGGGGAGTTGAGCAGGGCATCAACAGTGTCCACTACATTGTCCATTCATCAAATCCACATCCTAGACAGCAAAAGGGAAAAGAGGCATCCTCATTCTCTTTAACAGCATTTCCCAGAAGAGGTGCATTCCACTTCTGAGCTTACATTCCTTTTATCACATGACTACAAACAGCTATAAGAGGAATGGCAGAATATGGTCTTTATTATGGATGGCTATATGCCCAGCCATAAGTTGGTGGTTCAATTATTAAAATATTGGAAGACAATTAGCAGTCTGCAGTCCAAGTTGCCAATTTGATCCTCAGTGCTCGTCCCCCAGGCTGGGTGTTTGTACCCGCCTATGGGCTTCCAGCTATTCCAGGCGTCCTTCCTACTGAGCTGGCGCTGGCACCAGGAACCTCCAGGTTGAGGTATAATCACTGTTTTATCTCCACCTACTGGGGACTTTTTCACACCCACAACTTACAGTCTTGACATCTTATGCTCAAGATCATCTGCCTCTTCTGTAGAGCCTACTTAGGATCCTTTCTCTCAATTCTGGTTTCTGGGTTGCTGAGACATCACTCTTCCTCACATGACTGACATAAAAATATACCATCACTTTAGAAGAAAATGGTTCCCCACACATGCATTAAAGTAGCTTTGCCCTTACTTGATAGCAATGCCTGCAATTTAATAAAATTGCAAGGCCATGTTCAAAATAATAGGAGAGTAGTTTCCATACATATGCAGACAGAGCAATTGTAAGGTTGCTCTGGCATGGAGAATACTTTTCCCCCTTAATTCTAAGGTTAAAAACTGATTTCAAGGCAATATGCCCCACTAAAAATGGGAGGGGCAGTGGGCATTCTGCATCAGATTTTTAAATTATAAATCAAATTACTCAAACATATAAAACCCTAATAAGAAACAGGCTAAGGATAAAAATAAAAGTAACATTGGGACGTCTTTTTTTATCTTCTAGCTATCTCACTGATAAATATTAAAGAGAATTACACAGATATAGGAAATGAGACACTGTCAAATTTAACTGGCCAAAGTCAAAATCAGTATAACCTTTGGGGAGCCAATTTGGGAAAATAATCAAAAATATTTTTTCTTAATTTCTTAACCCCCAGGAATCTCCCTTGCTGGCAATAGGACAAGCATGCAAAATGTTTGCACAATACTGTTCATCTCAGATGTGTTTATAATAGAAGTCCAAATGTTCAACACTAAAGGAATGATTAAATATGTAATGGAATGTTATAGAGTCATTTGAAATTCTGAGGGACATCTATAGTCACAATATAGAAAAATAGGTTACATTTTAATGCAGGAAAAGCTGGGAGCTTATATAATGACAGTACATGCTCTATATGCAATATCATTTGGGTAAAATATATGTAATTATATATTTATTTTTCTATATTTACAGTGTAAATAGTCTGAGAGGATATATACAAAAATGTTACCTATGATTTCCTCTAGAAAACAGAATTTCTGATTATTGTATTGTTTTTTCGTATCTATATATTATTAAGCTTTTCACAAAGATTTCACATCTTTTCAAAAGTTGCTTTAATTTAAATCATAAAAAGTCTAGAAGAATATAAGATTGAGCATTAACCAATTCTTCAGAGAAGAAATGACTTTCAAGTGATACCACAGAGGAAAACAATGACTATTTACCAAAAATGACAATCTTAGTATATCAAAAAAATAAAAGATAAGTCTGAAAAAAAATAATTCACAGCAATACTTACACTAAATTTTATATGATGCAATCAGAAAAAACACTATTCTACAAGATAAATAGGAAAGACATGGACTATGTAAACAGAGAATTCACAAAATAGAAAAACCAGTAAGAAACACATTAAGAAATCAATTTTCTTATAATTTTAAAAATTAAAATTAAAACAGCTATACAATTAATAATTATTATGTGGAGAATTGCGTGAAACTGGCTCTAGTGTATAAAGTTTGTAACTGTGTAAATTCATGCAATGCTTTTGGAAAGCTGTTTGGCAACAGTCATCAGGAACTGGAAAACTGGTTAGCCTTTGATCCAGTAATGTCCTAGAGAAACAATTCAATTAAAGAAAAACTACATGCAGGAAGATGTTTATGAGAGCATTTTTATAATAGCAAATTAACAGAAATAACCTAAATGTCAATAATCACAAGAGGTTTAAATATACTGTGGCAAATCTACTAAATGGAATATAATGCAACCATTAAAACTATGTGCTTGATGATGACGCAATAAAATAGAAAAAATTTTATGTCAAATGCCAAAAACAGAATACTAAATTGTGTGGCATTTTTTGAGCATAGATAAAAAAATAAACTAAAACAAAATATGTAGATATTTCAATTAACAATGTTTTAAAACTTTATATTTTCTTTAAAAAGTATGTATTTTTAATCAACTATTTTAAGTGATGAAGACAGAATATGAAGTAATATGGAAAATCATAATATAATGTTTCTGAAGAATATATATTCAGTTGTATGTACATATGGATTACAACATAATATTCTAGGAAAACTATTGTCTGCTATGATTATGAGTTTATAGGTAAATTTTTGTCTCATATAATAATCAAAATTATTTAAGTTTATAAAAATAACTTATTAAAAAATAAAAATTACATATGCTGCAGCATGGTAATATATCAATAAATATAATTTTTGAGCCTAAAAAGGTCTATTAAATAAAAAGAATAAGAAGTTTAGATATAGATTTACCATGTTTTTTTCCTTATGTTCAAAAACTACAAATCATTAACCAGCATTTACTTTTCTTGACAGATAGAAAACAGTTTGGCAATGATTTTGACAAAAATTCAGGCAAGAGAGAGAGTCAGAAATTAGTATTTTGCAAGCTGACTTCTGAGTGGCATTAAGTAGCCTGAACTCCTAGGGTGAGGAAATGAAAATAGACACAATGCCACCTCCTAGCTCCTGAGCATTTCATAATCAGTTTTCTATGATCGGTCTTCCACAAGCCTGGCCTGGGTCCCAGAAAAGAAAATACATGAACTTTCTACTTCTTCATTGGCCTGCAATCCAAATAATGAAAAAGAAAAGAATGCTCTGGATCTGCTCTCTTTCCTTAGCAAATATTTCCAATGTGCCAACTGTTCACACATGGCTTCCGCTTTCCCCATCCACACTCAGTGTCCGACAGGATTTGTAAAACTACCAGTAATTCTCAGGAAATGGAACTCTCCTTTGCTACCCTTCGAGATGACCAAGGAAACGATTGTCATGACAGCCTCTCTCCTGAGGCGTCCAGTTGGTGTTCATTTCTCCCTGCATTGGGAAGAATGGGAAGAAAGGGAAGGACTCAGAAACACACTGACCGTAAGCAACCATGTTGTGCTATTCTCTGGTCTGTACTGCAGTTTTCAAGATGCATTGAAGAGAAACTGGAAAATAAGCAGCTAAGGAAAAGGCTGGCTGCCTGACAGTTTGACTTCTGAGTATAGTTAATAGCTGTGACTTATACAACTGAGCTGCACAATAGCCGTAATATTTTCAGAGGGCCTTCAGCCGCTTAGTAAGATTTAGTCCCATTTGCTGACATCACCTCTTCGGGGTTATTTAAGTGCTCTGGTATTTTTCCAAGCAGCCTGGTGGCATTTCACTAGTACTCCAGCCCAACAGTTCTCAATACTTCCTTAACAGTGACATAGATCGTGATGCAGAAGATCTGATGAAATCCCCTCCCCCAAGAATATTGGTCAGACAAGTCAAATACTAAACTAACATCTAATCATAACTATTCATGGTATCTCTAAGTGAAATGCCACTTCCTTCTCCCATTTAAGAAGGCACACAGAATATCAGTGCACAGGGACATATTATGGAGGAAACTTTCAAGTCACTGAAATTCATTCAAAATTTAAATTATTGGAAAACAGGCATTACAATTATTAGTAATTAAAAAATGACTTATGACACAATTCAGAGATATACTTTATGTGAAACCTACTGCCTTAACTACCCAGTAGCCTAGGATGAACTTTGACTTCTAAAGATGTCAGAATACACACTGGCTCCATTCTTGCTCTAAGTGCTGAAGACAAGTTCAGCCCTTCATGGCTTATATTTTCAGTCCTTGTAAAGCCCATGTGATGTTCCACTTGCACTTTCCACGGCTGATACTCCTGCTGAATCAAACCCATGTTTTCCCTTCCTCTTGTCAAGAGCTACGTCGAGCAGATGTTATGAAAGTGTCAGAGCCAGTACAAAGAATTCAGTGGTGACACTGAGCCAGGCTGCTGAAGCTTAAGACCCAAGCAGCCAAGGGGCACTATGCTTAGCTCCTTTGTACTCCCCAAACGTCATCCGTTGCCTACTGTATCTTTTTCCCACAGTTTCAAATCCTGCCATCTATGATTCATGTTGTGCTTATTTTGAAATATGTTATATATACAAAAAATATAGTATTCATAAACACAGAAAAATAAATACCCATGTATCCAACACCTGGCTTAAGATATAGAACTTTAACCATTACCGGAGGCCCCCTTCCAATACCATTCCCCTCACAGAGGTCACCACTACTCTGAATTTTGTAATAATTTTTGTTTTTCTTCAAGATTTTATTATGAATAATGCATGTCTAAACAATGTATTTCTTGGCTCTACCTGGTTTCAAAATTTATATAAATGAATCATACTAAATATATTCTTCTGTGACTTCTAAAGAAGATTGTCTTTAAGAATCATCTATCTTGATATCTATAGCTGTAGTCCACTTCCTTTTTCTGTTGGACAGTATGTAACTGTCTCCCAGTGTACAACAGGAAAGAGTTTTCTAAGGTTTTCCTTAGGAGTGAAATTGCTGGTTCTTAAGGCATCCACATATTCAACTTTATTATAAAGCACATTTCTACATCGTTCCTGAGCTTCCTATTCTGTTCAGGGTGTCTTTTATTAATTCCTGCACCAATATCACACTGTCTTAATTTCCATAGATTTATTAAAAGCCATAGCGAGGCAAGTCTTGTTCGATTTCCTCGTTTGTTCGTCTTCAAGAGTGTTTTTATTCCTCAGAAGCCCTTTGCTTAGTCAAATAAACTGCAGAGTCTGTTGATTAATTACACACACACCAAAAATAAAAACAGTTTATATACTAATCGTAATTACTATGAATCTATGAATAAACGTGAAGACATCTGACATCTTTCTATTCAACTATGTGAAACATCTCTCCTTTTAGTTAGAAATTTAATACTATTTATAATAGCACCACAATTTCCTTGATGAAGGGCCTACTTTACATTTTATTGATTTCTGTGTACTTTATAATTCTATAGTTTCTGTAAAATAAAATTCCTTGAAATTACATTTTCTGATTTTGATGGTATGTGGAATTCAACTGACTTTGGTATATTGATTTGATATACAGCAACTTTTCTAAGTTTATCTATTACTTCTGATAAGTCACTCAAAAACTTTTTTTGCATTTTTATGTAACTATTTCATCTTAAATAAAAACAGTTTTAATCCCTAAGGACAAATCTTTAAATTTTTTGTTTGTGATTGCCTGTCTAGTTACCACACTATCTAGAACCTCCGGTAAAATGATGAACTGAAGTGGTTATAGCAGAGATCCCTGTTCTGCTTATCATCTTGGAGGGAAAGTTTTCGACATTCTACCATAAACTGTGATTTTGATCTAAGCTTTTGCAGTTGCCTTTGATCAGGTTAAGAAAGTTATTCCTAGTTTACTAAGAGTTTTCTTTATCATGAAATGCTGCTAGCCAAATGGAGTTGCAAATACTGAAACCTAGAATTAAAAGAATGTAAATTTGACCATCTGTCATGGAAAAGTGGATCTGAGCAGCAGGTCCTCCCCACTGCACAGTATTTCACATGGAGGCAGAGAGCTCATGTCCTCTACACAAGGGTACCTTCCTAAGTGATACAATGAGAAAGCGAGATAAGCAAGACCAGTTATCCATCCAAAATTTACCAATCAGATGAGTCAACTCACCCGCCCTAGAGTAGAGAGAGTAAAGGGGCTGATAGAGTTCACTCTACCAGAGGTTTAAAAAAAAAAAAAAATGAAAGAAAAGAAAAAAGCATTTTCCCTAAGCACATCCCATCTTAAAGAGGAGACTTTTGCACATGCTGAAGAACCTGCTTTGTAGAAAGTTCATGGGACAGGGAGGGGTGGGCAATGAAGGGACTAGGGGAGAATCCATTGTGTTCTACTTAATTTCTCAACGAATATTCAAAGAATGAAGAAATACAGTCATTCCCAGTTTCATCAACCTGCTTAGAGGCAAGAGCAATCAGGGATAGGGAAGGGCTTGCCCTCGTTACTAGTGTCGAGGTACTGCATCATCCTTTCCTCCTTTCCCTAAATTTTGCCTATCCTTTTGTAAACAGGCCCTTCTTAATAGTCTCTTCTCGAATTCTCTGATTTGAATATTCTGTTTCTTTCTAGGTTTCTGACATACATTTAATGAAAGCCAATAGGATAAGGTCTGAAAATCTCATGTATAAAATGACTACAGTTGATAATACTGTATTGTGGAATTAAAATTTGCTAAGAGAATTGAACTTAAGTGTTCACACACACACACACACACACAGTCAATAGAGGGTATAACTTATTTTCATGTAGGGATTAATTTTAATTGTACCATATTTCCAATTACCCCAGGTCATTGTTCTCTCCCAAGAGTGCATGAATCTTCTCACCATCTCTTCCATCAGTGTCAGAAACCTTAACTCAGGGCCTGAATCACATGGAAATCCATTCTTAAATTTTTCTATACACAAACAGCTTTATTGTTTTCACTATACTGATAACTGAATCATGTAAGCAACTATAGCAGAGATCAATTTTAATCCACAAAATCAAATCTAAGAGATAGCACTCTTTTTTAGAAGTCAGTTACTTAATCCCTTACCAACCTGGTAGGAAACAATCGCAGTAGTTCTGTGGTCACCCCTCTTTCCTTAGGTCATGTCTAAGGTCCTAAAGCAGAGACAGGAGAGGGCTTATTGGTAATCAGTCATTTGTCCACACAATTTGTCAAAAAGATGGCCACTTGTTCTGTGGTTCCCTGGGGCCCAATTTCTCTCAGCTGTTTCTATGGTCCAATAACACTAGTTTCTGTGAGAATCTCTCCAGTCTAGTTTACCTAGATACATCTTCTTGCTCTTTCTGCAGTCTGCAGAAATATCCTCTAGGAGAATATTCTTCTGGTCTGCAGCAAGACCTTCTATGAACTCCTACTTTTGCCAACTCACTCTGCTTCTTCCTGTGAACCACTCTCTCCTTTTCTGGTCCTTGTGTAAACTTTAAGCCTTCCTATGGGCTTGGCCTTTGAAAACAAAAGCCAAGAGGAATCAATGACTTCCTTTTTCAATTTTAACCCTGCTGTTGACTTCCCTGAGGAAATGAAATGACTTAATACCTCAGGGAGAGAAAGGAGAAGCAAATTAACACAAATGGATATCTCAAAATACATCTAGTTACATAGTCAAAATCAGTACATTCGAATTGGAAAAAGTATCATGTGGTCTGTGACTTTGTCCTCACTGCCTGCATTTAGTTTGCATGGATAGCTTTCACTCTGCTATACTGGACTGACCAGGTAGACATGATTGTCCCTGAAACTTGTGATCCAAACATAAAAGTTTATCAAGAGACACAGACATCTGGACTGAACAATATTGTTCCACTCGATTCCATCTTCTACTTAAAGTGTAATTTTCTATTATATTAATTCATTTAAAATAATTACTCTGCCATCAGTTTTTTTAAATAACATTTAAATAAAGATTTTAAAAGTAGGAAACCTTAGGTTCGTAACTCCAAAAGCTTGATCCCCTTCTCCTTTGTGTCAAAACTCCTACAGTCCATTTTCAAAAATTAACTTTAAGCTTCAAGAAGATTGTGTCCTTTTTTCCAGTCTGACTGTGACATTATTAATAGCAAAAATAGTTAATTATACTGATTTTCTAAAGCAGTATCACCACATGATATTACACACACACACATCAAATTGATTGTTTTTTAAATTTTCAGCAGTTGTACAGTCTTAGCCTTGCTAGCCAGCAAGAAATGTGTGGAATATTGTTTTGTGGCAATACTAAAGTCACACCCAGCAGACTTTGAAGGGCTCATGAAAGGGCTGAATATGAATTCTAATATTTAAGCCCAGCAGGAGAAGTTAGAGCTCCATCGAACTCCCTCAAGATGTGACAGGAGCGATCGCATTTCCTGGTGTAAATGCAACCTCCTTCAACCTCAAATATCCTGTAATCCTTCAAGTATTAAGAAAGGTCCTACCTTGGCCTTTTAACATGCTTGACTTAACACCCCTCCTCACTGCACCACAAGGCATTCCCAAATCCCCTCACGCTGTTTCATATCTGACCAGAAAGAGCAGAATCAGCTGTACCTTGGTTTGTTTCAGAGCCAAATTCTTAAGTTCATTAAGAACCAACCTAAAATGACCAATTACAAAAGAGTTGCAGCGGTCAAAAAGCTCAGGAAATAAACAGGACTTCAATTGTCTTATGGCAAAACACTCCCAAATCCCACCCTCTGTGGATCTCAGAAAGGGCCAAGCCAGGTAAGTAGATTCAACCAGTCTGTTCATCTCCATATGTGCTCTAAACAGGCAAAGTGCAGAAACTATGTAGTATGGCTAGATGGCCAATGGACAACCAAGGAACAGGGCTACCTAGTAAATACCTTTAAGGCTACAGATGAAAATAAATATTTATTAAAAATTTTAAAGTCCCTGGGAAAATCTGCCAAGCAGGATCCTGTCCTTATTCAGGATATGTTTTTCTCTCTATATATATATATATATTTTTTTTTTCACCCTATGAAATTAGAAGCTATTATCCAATGATGCTTATTATAAACCTCAGACATTAATCTTCCTATGGCTTTTTAGAGAATTTCTATATAACTAATGCCCTTTTGTTAGTTGTTAGCCTGTCTGGAACAGACAGGATAATTTGGGATCTCTGAAGTCTTAAAAGCAGGCAAATTCTTTCCACTTGTTTGAGTTTATTTACTGATTTTTTTTAAACCTTCTAAGTGTAACATTCCACAAACCACACCGACACGTCTCCAAGCACCTGGCTTAGTTGTCGAAAGGAAGAGAGTGGCTTGGGGCAGGAAGATTGAACTGAGTGAGCTCTGGCCTGTTTTCATTTATGAAATCCCCTCCATGAGTGAACCCATGAGAGGCAAGGCTACAGAGACTTCTATGAGGCACAATTCTGCTTGAATTAATGTGTTGCTACCCAGAATCTGAATATGGAGCATTGGGGGAGAAAACACCATGTGTGTCTGAGTATGAGGTATAGATTTACAGGGAAACCGAGGCAGGCATGTGGTTGACTTTACAGCACATTTAAGGGGTGTTATAAATCACCAGCTTTACACATTACTTAGAATATCCGTACAGAGGGAATGCAAGCATTACTGCAAAATTAGAACCATCTTCCCTTCCAGGATATTTTTACACCTAGCTTATTGAATTAATTTTATATAAATCATTTTTAAAGTCTTTTCTTTTAGATGTTTTCTTTATCATGTTCCAAAAATATTGTTATTTTCATATATCAATATAGTCTTAGAAAGCTCAACAAAATTAGAATTATTTTTAGAATAAAATCTGAAATGTCTAACACAAAATACTTATGCAAAACTTAATAACTTTCCCATCTGACAGGAAAAAAACAAGGGAAATAAAAGGAAAACTCAGTCTACTTATGTTAATAATAATATATACTTTAGAATAACTCTAGTGAGAAATGTGAATACTCTTATGAAGGAAATTACAAAACTTTATTAAGAAACATTAAAATTTTTTGACTAGATGAAATATATACCACATACTTAGATGGAAAGAATATCCTAACAAGATCAATAGTCGTCAAATTAATATGAAGGTATAATGAATTCTAATTAAAATACCAATTTAATTTATTTTTTGTAAATTGACAAAGTGGTCAAAGTTCATCTGGAAAGACTAAGAACTAAAAAAGAAGTGCCATGTATATCAGTAGTGGTTAAAACAAAACACAACAACACAACAAAATGTACAATAATTATGGCATTTGCACAAGAATATAAAAATAAGTTGAATATATACCAGAAACAGATCTTATTAATCTATACATTTTCTAAAATGCAAAGTTAATATATAATGAAGGTGGCATCACTAATCAGCGGTGAAAGGTGCTAGCACAACTGGTTCTGTCACTTGTGGTCCTCCTATCTTATGCACATTTTCCCTATATTGTGATAATTTCCCACATTGTGAAAACCACGGTTTCCCAAAATAATTTCCAGAAAAATTTCTTTCCCACTCAGATGCAGCCACATGAAACTTTTTTGCCTCAAAAGTGGGGGGTGAACCATTTCTAAGTGTGGCCTGGCCTCAATTTTGCTGGTACAGGTAGCAGCAGAAGCGGTGGCAGATCCCTCACCTGGCCAGTCCTGTGGTACGGCTCTGGGCATCATTGCTGGAAGTACCACCCTGCCAACCGGAGATATCTATCGTAAGCCACTAAAATCTTCAGAATTTCTGTGTCTGTGTAAGTAGCCAGAGTGGGTTTTGTTGTTTACAACTAAGCTACTAATAAAAATTGGTTATTGATTTAAGAAGGAAAAAAAAAGCTATTTGAATTCTGACTTCCCAACATGAACTATTTCATTCAGATCAAGAAAAAAAAAATTTTTTTAAATCAATCATTTTTAAAATCTAGGAAAATATAAATGAACTCTGGATAGAAAAAGACTCTCTAAGAAGGAAAGCTAAAAAAAAAACAAAGAAAAATGTATTTGAGCTCTTAAAACATTATGTTTCTATACTACTAATGTCAGGTGATACAAAAGGCTAATAAATATGTATTTGCTTGCTTATTTATGTATTTTTTTATAAAGCTCACTAGTAATTTTAAAAATGCAAAAAAAAATTTTACTTATCAAGTTAGCAAAGATTTTATTAGTAATATCAATACTTAATTCAATAAAAATTTATTCATTTACCTAATTGGCAGGAAGGCGAATTGCTACAAACTTTCTGGAACACAATTTCACAATACATATATTAAAAGTGTCTTTAAAATATTTTATACTCTACATGAATCTAGTACTTTTGCTTTTAGAAATCTCCCAAAGAAATAAATTATTTATACTTTCTATATTAGTTTTATAAGCAGAAAAACAAAGATATTACAAAAGTATCAAATAAAGATTTAATGGAGAAAAAAGCTACAAGGAAATCCTCCAGCAAAACTGATTTAACATACTACCCACCAAACGTTTACTTACATACGAATGAATGAAAGTAAAGAAGGCATATTTAAGGCTAAAAGTTAGAAACCTATAAAAGCAAGGTAAACTGCCC
Source organism: Eonycteris spelaea (assembly GCA_003508835.1). Classification (NCBI taxonomy): domain Eukaryota; kingdom Metazoa; phylum Chordata; class Mammalia; order Chiroptera; family Pteropodidae; genus Eonycteris; species Eonycteris spelaea. The sequence goes on along the minus strand of PUFA01000031.1, from coordinate 7,254,411 downwards.
TTCAGGCACTTCAGGAGAAAAGTCAGCAAAGCTGATCATATTCTCTCTTAGAAGCAGAAGAGAAGAAAGGCACAGGGTTCAAGAGCCTTTGTAACCCAAGCATGCGCAGGGAAAAGCAGAAAAGGTTTAAATATCTGAGCACTTCCTCAGGTCCTGGGCTAAGATGGGTATTTAATCCACACTGTCAGAAATAGCATAGGGAAACTAAAAGATCACGTAGAAAGATTTTATCTTTTCCATGGTAACAGACTTAATAATCCCAAAGTTATTCATTCCTATCCAAAACCAAGACAACAACCCCTTCCTGGAAGTTAATGGCAGAGACCAGGGCAAAAAAAAAAAAAAATCTGGAACTCAGGGGTCAGAACTCAGGGGTGCCAGTACTAGACCAGGCAGGTCAGCAGGCATCTTGGGGCACAAGCCAGGGGGTCTGGAAGATCAGAAACGAAATGTGAATTATTTTCTAAATTAAAATTAGGATACATAATCCAACAGTTCCCACTGTACTTACAGGAAGTGCAAAACAGAATATTTACATTGGAACTATTCCAGAATATCCAGTCATATGGTCATTCTGTGACTCTAATATTTTATTGCTATTTACAAAATTGCGCCCCAATGGAGCCTATCCTTCCAGAATAAGCCGGGATATTTTAGACTGCTCAGGTGCACATAGGGTACAGCCTCTGCTTAGTTTAGTCACAGATATATTAGCTAGAGGATAAGACCCAAAATTTAGTATGAACTAAACAAATTTTGGAAGCAAAAATGAAACATAAATTAGATACAGTGAATCCAAAAAGTACAATAAAAAATAATGGTCCCCCACCTGAATTTTCACTAATAGTGTTGACACAATCATTTAAATTTGAAAGTTACTGATTTCAAGAACTAGATACTTGAATTTTGGATAATTTTCCAAAGGCTTTTAGTAAACTATTTAGTATTCCCATTTGTAACTCTCTCAGAATTGTTTTTAAGTATTACCTCAGTTATAAGATGACTGAAATATCTGGGTCAACCAATTCCAAGATGCCACAAAATGTCTGAAGCTAATATAATATTGTATATCAACTTTGATTGAAAAATTTAAAAATATTTGTAAAAAAGTTCATTAAATTTAATTTAATTTAATTTTTTTTAAAAGGTGCCACAAAACATTAGCATGAGGCAAAAAACACTAGGACAAAATGGTTCAGAGATACAAATAACACAGGTAGGCTGTGGGTGAGGCTGGGAGGTAGGTGCACAGAGGCCAGATCCTGTGGTCCAAAACTGCTCTCTGCAGAGAAGGTGTATGCTGTAGCTATCTGCCCAACCTCACCCACATTAACAGGAATTAACTTCAGTAGCATCTTTAATATCCTCTGAGGACATAAAGGACATAAAAGACATATCCAGGAAGGTATTTTTACTCACACCGGCAATTCTGTTTTCCAACTTGGAATCTGTCTAAAGTTAGAAACATAATTGATATATAAGTAACTTTTAATGGGAGTCGCAATGCCTAGAATGATGATCACAGGTGACAAGAAACCATAGAGGAAACCTCTCAAGTCCAGAAACAGCTCCCACATCCAAGGAGGGCAAGTAACACGCAGATGGCCCGCTCCTGCCCGGGGGAGGAGGGGGGAGTGACAAAAATAACAACACAGGAGTCCTTCATGACAAAGACAATCATGATTCAAAATTCCAGTATGTGCCCTATGGTATAACTAGAAAATAATCATTATTTCCTTTGTGACTACCCAAGGAAAAGAGTATAGGGTTTAATTGAAGGTATACTCTGCACATCTTTAAAAATCCATTTTACTATAATTTATCAAAATATAAAACAAATATCTATCTCATATATATAAATAGGGTCTAATTATTTCATCAGTTAATGCAGAAATCAGCTCAGGTCAGGCCTTTATTCTAACATGAAGCAGAATTTCCTTCCTTTTCCCTCCTCACTCAAGGAAAATAAATTTAAGAGACATTTTGTGAAAAAATGTAGGGTTGAAAACCAGAGAGTGTCAAAATCTCTCTCCCAAAACCAACGCTTCTCCTCCCTATTCTACTGTACTCCTCAGCAAGTTATTCCCCAGGCTTGCTCCTGTCCACGGGACCCAGGCTGAGGACATGGAAACAGGCCCTTTTACAACCAAAACCAAAATTAAAGCTCTGGTGTGAAAAAAAAAAACATCTTATTTTCAAGGCCCTTCTTGGGATGGATGTCAGCTTGGCCTGTTTTCTGCCATATATGGCCCGTTCAGCTCCTGGAAGCTAATTCTCTAGGCTCTTGGTCACTCTCAGCCTTTTCTCCAAGGCCTCTGTATTGCACGTGTGTTAATAAGTCCACCAACACCCAAACCACCCTCTCCCATCAACCAAAGCACCCTGCAGCAACTGCAACAACTGAACACTGGGAAATCCTAGACCCAGCCCAATTCTTGAGCCCATTAGAATGGAGACGAGGACTTGCTGCCACCCTCATTTGATGGAAACCTAGTCTAAATCAATTGTACACAGCCAAGGTACCTAGTAGGCCTCTTTCTGAATTACAAATTTTTTCTGAACTGTAAGTTCTTCCTAAACTTCCCCACCTCCCCTCATATTGGAGCTCTCCAAAGGGTAAGGCTTGTACTTCATTTCCCAGTTTGGCACTCTTGTTGTTCATCAGCACTGGAGCCATAAGCATCATAGCCTGGGCCCAAGATTCTATGTGGTTTTGAGACTTCATTCTGTGGGCTGAATCTGGCTATTTGTCACTTGGTCTAGACACAAATAGACAAATTACCTGGCACTGAACAACTGCCACCTGGCTAGGTTTGCATATATACTACTAGTCAGTCTCTATTTTCCCTTCAACTGTATCCACCCTCCACCTTTCTGTGTTTTTGCTCTATGCCCTAGGAGGCTCATGTCATGGATTCCCATACTACTGTCTTTAAACTGAGTTGACTAATGGAAGATACTGAGAGGAGATGAGAGGGAAGGATAAGAGGTCTGGGTATTTCTTTTCCATGCCCTCTGCTATGGACTGAATATTTATGCTCCCCCAAATTCATATGTTTAAATCATAATGCCCAATGTGATGATGTTAGGAGGTGGGGCCTATGGGAGGGAGTTAGATCATAAGAGTGAAATCCTCACGAATGGGATTAGTGTTGCTATCAAAGAGACCCCTGTGAGCTCCTAGTGCCTTCTGTCATGTGAGGACACAGCAAGAAGTCTGCAACCAAGAAGAGGGTCCTCCACTGGGCAGGCTGTCACCCTGATCTCAGACTTTCAGCCTCCAGAACTGTGAGAAATAAATTCTGTTGTGTATAAGCCATTCAGTCGGTGGTATTTTGTTATGGAAGCTCAAACAGATTAAGACGCCCTCCTTGGTCCGGGCCTCCCGTCTGGCAGAGGCTGTGGCCCACTGAAACCACAACACTGGCCAAGCAGCCCCTGCTCCACAGCTTCCACTCTCACTGGGTTACAAACACATCATCTGTCTTCACCCTTGCTCCTTCACACATAGGGTGGTAACAGCTCTTAGCTGTTGCTAGTCTGACTACTTCACAGTCACCTTGTTGGCTCCCTTAATTCTGTCCACATCTTTCTAAGTTGTCCCTTTATCATAGACTCCTGAACCATCTGAACTGGATTCTGTTTCTTGCAAGGTATCTAGTTCATATCTACCATTATGTTCTTCTTGCCACCCCATCTCACCTGTCATTTTTACCACCACCCGACCTTCATACCTAAGAAACTCTGCCCTATGGATAGGGCATTCTCAGCCTCTGCATCCCATGAGGTGATCCAACCATGCTATATCCCCTAGGCTCTGCCTTTTCAGGACACTGCACTGAGGTCTTTGCACACTCTAACTACACAAGCAAGACACTCATGACTTCATTGTCTACCTGGACCGTTTCTGATATGAGACTGTCTCAATGCACACTACCCATGCACACTCTGGGTCTGACCTGCCTTGCACTCACCATCAGTATAATAGATGTACCTCACTCTGCACTCTTCTTGTATTGAAGCCCAGCTCTACCCTGACTACCAGTTTCCATATGCTGCTCAAGGTCTGGGATGCCCCCATATCTGCCCTTCCATCTTATAACTCTGCTCCAGGTACCACCCCCTCCTTGTAATCCACTGCAGTTTCAGATCTGCCATGGAGACAATAAGGAGATAGAAGCCATAAGAGCTTCCACTGAATAATGCCCTCAAATTATGGCAGATTCCTTATCAATAAAACTGAGCTATATTTGGGAACATGTAGATGCAAAATGGTCTTAGGTGACTCTGAAGTAGTCAGTAATACTTACTCTTAAGACTATGTTCTTTGGACTTCAAACTTCCTGTTCTTGCTAAAGAAGTCTTCATGAGTAACTGCTATATGACTCCCTCATCCAGAGTCTGACCTCACTCTCTGGGAGGCCCACTCCACTCTGGCAATATCTACCTCAGACATCAGATGAAACACAATTCTGCTCTCCAAAATGCCACTCCCTTTCTTCCAAGCCTCCTAGCCTTTTTCCTTCAGAACATCCCTTTACTGCTTAATAATTCTTAGATTTTCTTCTAAAACTCTTCGTCTTTTCCCCTTGACACTTTCACTTACATATGATGTCGAAAAAGAGGTGGCAGTGAGGGAGGGCTACAGCCAGAAGAAAAGAAGATACATTATTTTCTTTGCATTTTACTTACAGGTTTTTTTTTTTTTTTGGTCTCCTTTTGAAATTTGAAGGAAGCTACACAAGCTGGAACAAATTTCTTTCAATCCTTTTTAGCCTTTCTTTTGCTTTTTCCATTATCATTTTTATAGCAGAGATTTCAGTGAGGATTCACAGTGAGTCATTTTATGAGGCAGCTCCATCTGTACCATCTGCAGGCATGACTTTCCCATCACTCTAGACATTACGTATCTCCTTATGGCAGCCCATACAGGGGGTGGAGATTGCCAAGCCAGGTCACATGCCAGGAGTCCATCAGTCATCTGAAGGGGGCGGGCAAGGTCTGCTTACAATTAGATTCAACTCCTGGTTCAGGATAATATGTCCCTCTGGCTTCAAATTCTTTCTTGCCAGCTCCCTGCTGGGCCCAGGAGGAGATGGGGGGTCCTTCCTCTTGGTTTTTCCCTCTCTTTCTTTCAACCTCTCCTTCTCTCATTCCCATATCTTTCTCTCTTCCCATTTCTCATTCTCCATTGTCCTCATCTATCTATTTCTCTTCCATCATTCCACTTCCATGTCATTATGTATCTCCATCTCTTTTGCCTCCATCTTTCCCTCATTTCTCCTCCACCTCTCTCCCACTTGGCTTAATTCTTCATCTTCCTACTTGTGTCTTTCCTTCTTTTCTGTTCTTCTCACTGTGTCTGGTCCTTTGCAAAAAAAAAAATTTCATGTCCCACTAACAGGGAATACAGCTGTTTTTCAAAATGTAACCAGAATGCCAGGATGCAGAACAACAACAAAAAAAGATGTTTTGAGTCCATCTCCCAAAGGAAAGACTCATGTTTAAAATGTTTTTTGACTCATCAGGGCTTGTATATAATGCTAGTTTCTGGAGAAAATATATCTAAGCCTTCAGGGGTAAGGGTAGAAAATCCATTTGTAAAATGAGGATAGGAGGGAGCAGTCAAAACTGAATGAGGAATTGGAACTCTTTGGAGCAGTCCCTTCAAAGCTATTAGTCACTAATGTAGCCCAAAATTTAATTTAGAATAAATTTCCTTAGTGTCAATCATCTCTTTCACATTCTATTCCATTCATTATAAAACATCATTACCAAAAATGAGGGAGCTTAAGCAAAAGTGCCCTTGCACATTTATTTGCAAATAATTTGCATCTTACTTGTAAAACCTACATAAATCCAAAAACAAAGACTTCCAAACCTTCAATATTATCAATTTAATTTAAAGGATGTCTAATGCTGGCAAAAAGGTCTGTCTTTTAATAACCAGTAGAACTATCATTCCACTAAACAGATGAATCTACTTCATGATTCTTTGATATCTACATGTTAAATCTTCTAAACATTAAGGGGACTTACTAGGGTTTTTATTTTTTAGCATCACAGAGATACCTATGCAGATTACATTAGACACTCAGTGAGTTATCAAATTCAAAGCAATATGCATTGAAATTCCTGCTTTGCCAGCTTACATATTATGGCAGCTACTTTACCTCTAAAAGTCTCATTTTCCTCATCTGTGAATGTGCAATATAACACCCACCCTGTAGGATCCTTAGGAAAATCCAATGAAATACTTTTTCTCTACTCTAAGAAAACCTATTGAATAATGCCTGAGACATTTCCCTTCTTAATAAGCTACTCTATTAGGTTCTATGAATTAGGTCTCCAATAAAATCACCCAATGTAGATAGATAAATAATAGTGGGGTTCTTTTTAATTTTTAAGCTTGTCACACAATTTATTTTATTGTCTCACCCTTAGAACACCAATAACAGTGATAGCAAGAGCTAGTACTTATTTAGCCAAGTGCTGTACTGGGTGCTTTACATGTATTATCTCATTTTGTCTCACAACATTTTAAAGTAGACATTCTCCTCATTTTTCACAAAACTGAGGCTCACACTTGCCTAATGTCTGTCATACAGCTACTGAGTGGCCCAGCTAGGAATTTAAACCCATGGTCCGATCCCTACACAATGGTGAAGCACGGTGGCAAGGTGAATAGTTTGGCTAATCCTATTCCCTCTAATAACGTGGTAACTACTGAAAGCTGTCACCACAGATGATTTAGCTAATAAATAGATGCCTGAGGGTTTTTTTAAACCTATGAACAACCTATAGCTAACAGCAATGTCTAGTCTGAACTAACAATAGTGCTGCCTCAAAATTTCAGGATCAAACATCAACTCTGCCGTAGTTGGAAAACCATTTAAAAAGGAACCCCAGTCCTGGATTTTGAGCCCCAGCTCCAACTGCAAGCTGTGTGTCCTTAGTAAAGTCAGATTACTTCTCCAATATTGTTTCCTCAGCTTTCAACTGTTAAAAAAAAGGACGAGTATAAAAAGTGAAGGATTGAGCTAAAGAATATCTATAAAAGCATCTTCTACATAAATGTAAAGTATTTGATTTTCCAACACAGATTTTCCAAGCATTAGGCAGTGTGAAAAGCTGAGCTGCCCTGAGGTAAGTGTCGGGCTGAGAGATATTCCTGTGAGCATGGCAAAAGCATCATATCTGTCATTATGTATCATCTGAAAACTCCACCAAGGAGATGGGGATGGTGGATCTTTTGACAACAAACTGGGAAAAAATAGTATGTATACATTAATTCATAACAGAAAAAGAAGTGTAACATCACAGAAAAAAAGTCTGTATTTTTTCTATACATTCCCTTTTTTTTTACATTTTTATCTATACATTAACATGGCATTGCCAGTTATGGAGCTGAACTTGCAATTTACTCCAAGACCTAAAATAATTATGGAGTTGTGAAGTTTGACTCTCTTTGCCCAAAGATGGTTCATGTCCCTCATCACTTCCATGTCAGTGATCACAAGCATCTGTTGATTCATCTGCCAACTTTTCAGGGGTTAGACGAGCCACTTTTGTTTAGCCCTTGTCTCTTTCTCTTGGGACTGCCAAAGAACACAACGAATGCCTCTCCAGGGCCCTGCATGGTGAGTTTCCATTTTGTCACCACTCACTCCATATTAACATGGACCTGAACTTAATGTAGGAAACCAGTATATAGATTCACAGTCATAGAGTCATCAGAAAACAGAAGCATGACTCTTCCTATCCTTTCCATTGGATCCAGGTGGGCGATTTGCTCCCTAAACCATTTCTCATTAGAAAGTAGCTAAACTGGGATGAGGATGAGGAATAAGTGTGGGCTGATAACCAACTTAATGGAAAACATCAGTAACCGAAGATCGGCATCCTGGAATTCCAGGACCATATCTGTAGCTCTCTGTGTGCCTTGACAAGTCCTTTAATCCCTGATCTGTGTTTCTATCTATGAAATTACAGGTTTTTCTTTCTAAGTCCAAGACTCAATGCGGTAATTACCAAGGTTAACTGGATTGAGTAAAACTAAAATATTTTGATTTCTGATCAGAGTTACTCCAAGAGGAATAGAACACTCCACCTTTTCAAAAAGAAAAAGAAATAGATTAATAAAAATTAACTCTTAGCTCTGAAGAGCTAATTACATTTTGTATTTTCTGATATATAGTCCATGGTGGACTTTAGGATCATAATGCTGAATGTTATCTTAAGCCTACAATAAAATATGGATTTAAACTACCTAGTACATGGTCAGCTCCAAGCAAATGTTATTTCCCTGTATACACCCTTCACCAGTATCTTCAGTGTTGTTTTCCTGAAACTGAAAAAGTGAAGGCTGCCCAAATACCTGCTTCCAGAAACACATCTCACCTGTGCAATGCCAGCAGCAACAAAAGAAATCCTAATTGTAATGCAGAAGTTGTAGACACTCGTTGCTTTCTTGCCTACTGGCACAGAAACTGAAATCTGATACTTGGGCCATCATTTTTAATGAGCACTGGGGCTTTGGCTTAGATATAGCTAAACTGATTCATCTCCAGGATGGCACACATACTAAGAAAAACAATTTAAGTGAGGGGAGTTTCTTCTTGTCTTACAGGTAATCTTAGAGAATTTCTTTCTGCTCAAACTTCATTTCCTTCGTAATAAAGTAGCAACATGGAATGTGAAAAGACTACTCAAAATCAGGCCCATTTTGGAAGCCAGGTGTATTAACAACTTAGTTCTTCCCACCCCACATTAAAAGAGAAGACACAGAGGGAAGAAATCAGTACAGGGTCTTCTGATAATAACTGCACTGCCATCATGAGATAGTTCAATATCTGAAACTTTATGCCAAAAATTTCAGGCCAACCTGTTGACTAGGATAACAAATTACAAAGCACAAAAGCCAAATGCCAACAGACTTCTTGTTCCTTGACTCAGGTTCCGAGGCAAAGACTCACGATGCTGATAAAACCAATATCTAAGTGAATAACACAATTTTAAGAAGAAATGCAGAGACCAATAGGAAGCAAAGCAGCCTTCTGGTACACTGACACATGGCCCCAGGCCACACAGAATCATTTACAGCAGTGGTAAAGCGGTTGGTATTTCCCCACAGATCTGATGTGGTAGCCCAAGCTCAGCTGCTGAAAGATGCCGATCAATCAATGGCTCTTTTTCTTGACATCAACAAGAATTTAAGAGCTGTCTGCCATTATCTTTGCAGCCTAGGCCTACTTTCAGCCGCTATGTCAGCCGCAAGAGGCTGCCTGCGGGACAGCAGAAGACGAGCACAGAACTGTGCTGCTCCACACTCCATGAAGGCCGTATGAACACAAACTGCGCAGGCGGAAGCCCACATGGCGATGGACCGAAGATGACGAGAAAGTCCCTCACTAAGGCAGCATCCTCCACTTTTTTCAACATAAATAATCTGTCTGTTACAGAAAATACAGTCAGGCTAATGTTTTAAAAAAGCAAAGTCACCCATATCTTTATCACCCATAGACAAGCATCTTTGCATATTTACTTATGCCCTTCCAGAATTCACTCCATACAAATATGTATGTATACATGCATTTCATAAAAATAGAATCATAGTATGTATGTGTATGTGTTGTATACTGTGCTACAACTTATTTTTCAGACTTAGTAATACATAATATCGTATAGCACTTTTTAAAACATTAAATTCCCTATTTTGGCATATTCAGGATGTTGCTAACTTTTCTCTGTTAAAATATGTTGTACACACACAAATTTGCATGGTATTAAATTCTGGAAAGACATATACAAAAAATATCACACTATGATAAACATCTTTGACCATGCTTTCAGTGAACATCTTTTTCTATTTTTTTCCTTAAAACATTCCAAGATGTAGAATTACAGATGCCAAGTTATGCACATTTTTAAAGCTACTGAGACATCCCTAAACCGTAGTGCATTTTTCTTTGAAGGTAGCCCCAGTGCTTAGCATGTGGTGTGCAGGATGCCCAGGACTGGAATGCTAAGTGTCATGCAAATCTCAACTGCCAAGAAGCCAATGGGAAACAAATTGGAAGACTTTCCAAAGAATTAAGGTGGTTATTGCTTAGTACCCAGAGATCTTGCAGCAATTTCATGTAAAATGTTTCTTCATGTCAGACTCATAATCACCTTTTCAAAATTGTGCCGTGGAAAGTCGTCGATATGTGTTCAGTGTGCAGAGCATAAATCTCTCAGATCCACACTGCCACCTGCAGAGCCTCCCCTCCCACCAGAGTGGGGCTGCTCAAGGACCAGCCACCGCAGCTGAGAAGCATATGTTCTGGTCCCCCCTCCAGCTTCCTTCCACCTTTGGGCTTGCACACTTGTCCTTGATAAATGCTTTCAGAAAAATAATTTATAAGATGCTTACCAATGCAAATCTGTCTTTCAAAACCATACATACATTCAAACCTAAACCACACAAAAGACGCGCTCATTGAATGCCAAGTGGAAATGTCAGACAACCAAAGTGGGGAGAGACTTGGTAAGTGCCAACACAGAGTCCAGAGCCTTTCTAGCCTGAGCCATTTGTCCAGAGGAGTGGAATTCAACTGCTTTGCCCTACAACCGAAAGCTGCAGTATGTGCATGCATACAAGCGCACACACACGCACGCGCATAAAAGGGGAGGCATTCTCACAGTCCTAGGGTGTTCCACCATCAGACCGAACACCTCTTACTTCACTAAGAAAAAATCTAAGTACAAAGTTTCCCAAGCCCTGCGCTGAGGAATCTGGCTCCTCCAAAAGCTGCCAAGAGTCCCCATTCATGTTTCCAGAGTCCTCTGCCTTCACACAGGCTTGGCTGCCCTCTCTTATGTTACCACACACAGGCTTGCCCAACCCTGGCTGTTTGCATGCACATTTGCTGACATCACAGCACATGAAATAGCTGTGCTGGTATTTCCATTGTGGTCTTGTAGCTGACGCCAAGTGACCTACAAGCACCTGAAATGCATCCTGAGACTTGGCATGGGAGGGCTACTTAAAGTCCATGTCTGGGCAGGTCTTGGAGTATTTGGGGAAGGTCCTAGTGCAATTGGCCACTGCCTACGGTCATTCTGACCTCATTGTGGTCCTTGGATGTCAGAGCCCAGAGTCAGCTGCTGGGGAAGGGGAAAGCTTATGTTAAGGACTCAGAAAGGACTATAACTGTCCAAGGCTGCTTTCATGGAAGTCGGGGAAAGAGCCTGCTCTGGAAGCTCCAGCAGCTGCTTAAAGAAAACACTCTGCACCCCTGAGTGTGTATCATTCTCCAACAGGTTCTCAGGAAGGGGTGAATGCTTTTATCTCTGCTCAGCAGCTCCAGAGTGATGAAAAGTTTATTAGCGAGATGCCCACACTCAAAAGCCTCAGTCCCTAAGCACTGTCTCCTGAGAGTCCAGAACCCATTAATAGGTAGATGGCACTCACTGCAGGCAGCTGGACGGCAGTGATAGCATCAACGATGAAAGCATCTGTGATGTGTAGAGTAACACGTGCCATTGTACACATCTTTGTAAATGAAACTGTACCCAGTTTTACTTAGTCCTCCCAACTTTATGAAGTTGGTGTTACTATTCTGTCATCTGTAAAATAGTCATTTGAACGATGCTTATCCTGAGGCTCAGAGAAGTTACATTGATTGCCCAGGTCACACAGCAAGTAGGTGAGAGAACGGAGTTAAACCCAGATCTGACCCTGAAGCATCTGCTCTTAACCTCTGCACCAGGCACACACCTGTCTGCTCACCCAGAACCAAACATCGGGGCATATACTAACAAGGGAAGATGAGTATATTCACAAGTTACTCTTACGTTCACTTCTTCCTTCCCACCAGCACTTCACCCAGGTCCCATCTCCAAATAGTTTACTGAATCACATCGCTTAAAATCCACACTGCCACCCAATACAGCCCCACACAAAATCAGCTTCTTTCATCCAAACCATTTATTTCTTCAATTCTTCAATGAAACCACCACTATCCACATCAACCAGGTGTGAAAGTACGAAGCAATATTTATCTAACTCATCTTCCTCACCTCTATGTAGTCAAATAAATCCTGTCTCTTCTCCTTCAAAATGGTTTGCAAGGCAAATGATCATTACCTCCTTATTTCAATTGTCTTGGAGCAGTACTCCCTGTCTCCAGCCTCTAGCTCTCCAAATCTATCCTGAATATCACTTCTAGGCTAGACTTCCTACAGTAGTGCTTCTGTCATTTCATACCTTCCCCTGGACCTACAATCTAAAGGCTAAATTCCTTTGTCTGGATATCCAAGCCCCCTATAACTAGTCATGAGAAGTATAATGCCCAGATCATGGATGATAAGTCCCAAAACAGTGTGAACTGATGTGTGCAACTCTGAATGCCCTATTCAAATTTGGTGTGCCACATGGGCAAGCTACTGATCATCCAGAGGAGTAGAATAACTGAAAAACCATTAAAGGAATCAATATGTTTAGAAGGCCATCCAACAGAAGGGACATTCCAACAAAGACAATGATTTATTCTATGTCCCTCCACAGACAGAACCATTAGGTGCAAGTGATCTCCCAGCTTAACCCATTTCTCATTTAGGGAAAAAAAAAAAAGTGCAGCTCACTGCCAGCGTTAATTTAATTTTACATAAACATGCTCTTTGAGACTGAAGCAAATCTAACTGGTTTTCGATGTGAAAATAAAATATAAAAATTGTTCTTGGAGTTATTTCTAAACAGAACTTGTCTCTAATCCTAATGTTACAGAAATGTATACATAATTTGGATTCATCAAATCAATCTTCAGCTAACTGTTTGAGAACAATGTTAACATCATGCATAGGAACGCTACATTTTCTAGGATTTGACATTCTCAGCGATCAAGAATTACTATATTTTGTAAATGGAAATACCACTACTGAAAACAGAATGCTATAAATAGAATGGTGTCATTTGTTTCCAAAGACTCTCGATATACTAGAGCGATGTGAAAATAATAATAAAAGTAAGATATTTCATGGCAAACTTTGGGGGTAAGGTTAGGACTGTAACCTACGAGATATCTCAGGGTAAATGCCACAGCTGCAAGCACTGCTGGCAAGTCTTCTCGAGGGAAATGGGAAATGGGTTAATATGTGTATTAAGTCTATATATAAGTAGCAAGTCCCCTATCATTAAAAGTGTTAAAGTAGGCATGAAATGTCTACTTACGGAACGATTCCTACATTGAATAGAAGCTACAATGAAAGTTCCACTAGAGGCTCTACCTTCTTCTCTCCTGCTTTTTTTTGCTGATATTGAGGAGGTCCTGGATTGCTCTTGCATTCTAAGAACATGAGAGTTATTTAGTTCTAATATTCACAGACCACACTCCTTTCTTTTCTGAACCAGCCAAAGTGAGCTATAAGAAGAGTAGAAAACCCAAACGTCTACAGCAGGCAGATGACTAATTGTCAGCATCAGATCGAGAATAAGACAATAGAAAGTACAGAGTCTAATATAAAACTAATAAGTCCATGCACTGCTCAAATTATTTCAAATATTGAACCAGGAAAATCAGAACAACCAGTTTGCAACCCCTGAAATATAGTACAGAATAAAGTATTGAAGTTTTTTGAGGGTTTCATGATTAAATAATTTTGAGAAATGATACCAACTATAGAAATCTTTTTGGAAATTTACAATTGACATTCGTACACTAATAGTACCAACAACGTATTAATTTGGTTTAACCTGGTATATTTGACCATAAAACCTCTATTCCTTGAAACACATTTAAGACCCAAAGATCTAGACTTTTCATGAATATATTTTGGAAATGCTTTCTTGTGGGAATTTCCAATTTTATTTCTCAAAGTATTCACTCTTTCCCCATTATACCCACTTCTACTTCCCAAAAAAAATTTGAAGAAAATGCTAATGGGGTCAAAGAAATTCATTTCTCTAGAGATTATAAACCTTAACCTTCTCTTCACTGAACTTCTTTCCTTCCCCAAAACTTGAAAGCCAGCATTAGTATCCATTTCCTCATCTTGGATCAATGGTAATGAAATCTATACATGCTCTGCCTAAAATCACCTCTTCTGCACTACTGAATAGCTGTAGAACACTTCCCCTTTTCTAAAGTCCCTGGGTCATTTTCATACCTCTCCAGGTCACATTTTTCCAACCATTGTTCTACAAGCTGTAAGGGACAAAAGATAGTAGAAGATACATATCCCTGACCTCATAGAGCTTACCTCGTACCGGAGGAGCCAGATCTATTCATGTGGGAGTCAGAGAGATTAAATTCAAAACCAAACTCTATGACCTAACAGGTGATCTGAGAGGTCTCCCTTCATCTTGACATTGACTTTGTGTTGCATTTTCAGTGGAACGGCTTAGTAGAATAATCAGTATGTTCCCAAGGTAACAACCAGCTCTGTCGGGGGTGAGTAACAGGCACATCAGACTGCAGAGCATCAGTGATTTGGATGAACTAGTACTGTCTGTGGCCTAACTAGAGAAATGTGGACAGTTTGCATTCCTGAGGGTCTCAGTAAGCAGCAGCTTTCTCAATTTCACCCAAAACTTCCTTCACTTCAATATAATCTTAGGGAAAAATAACTAATGGCAGTGGTCTAGAAATCAACTGTGGACTAATAAGCTGGGAAATTTGATTGGGAGGCAGTTAGGATGGAGTTTGGGGTTGTCCACATAGAGTTTGCAGCAGTCCCTATTTAGGTCAGCCTATGAGACTTCCAGTGTTTAGAGTGTGAGTTTGGGGGTTGCTGGGAGTTTATGAGGGTGAGTAACGGTTCATTTCTGAGTTACAAGTACAGAGTAGATCTGGCCCCTAAAACTGACCATATTGGCAAAACTTCCCTTCAGAGTATGGAGATGTAATAAATGGCCCTGCAGGTCCTCATCACTGAAACGGCTGGGGAAGAGAATGTAAGGAAGCTGAGAGCAGGAATACCAGGGCCTCAGTCACTTCACTTGGAACAATTATTAAATAATCATTACAAGAGGTGCTATATAGTTTATGGAACAGTATCAAATGCACCATCTAATTCTCACAAGTTTCAGTTGAGGTAGGATCCCCGTCTCTTTTTTACAGATGGAGAAGCCATGGCACAGAGCCAAAGGTAAAGTGGATTTCCCAAGATTCCATGGTTCATAAGTGGCAGAGGCAGGAGCCAAACACAGCTTCTCCTGGATCCAAATACCATGTGCTTTTCCTCCTTCTACAACTCCATATCTCTGCTCCCTAAGGTGGTAGCAAAGAAGTCCAGTAAAAATTTAAAGGTGAAAAGACAGAAAACCTTTTCTATACCCGCTAAATCACAGCAACAAGTGACACTTTAATGTCGGCAAGCAGAAGAAAGCTTGCTCATGACTCCCGCAGTCCTGCAGGTGTGCCCCACTATTTGTGGCGTCCCTTTTCCCCAGGGAGTAAACCCACCATTTCAAAATCACATGGAAGTTGTACATCCAGAGAGTAAAATATTATCTAGCCAGATGAGAATGGGGTTGGGAGGCTGGGAAAAAGCTAAAGGGATTAAGAAGTGTAAATTGGCAGTTATAAAGACAGTCACAGGGATGTAAAGTACAGCATTGGGAATGTAGTCAATAATACTGTAATAACTATGTATGGTGTCAGGTGGGTACTAGATTTATCAGGAGGATGACTTCATAAGTTATACAAATGTCTAACCACTATGCCCTATACCTGAAACTAATGTAAAATATAATATTGAATGTTAACTGTAATTGAAAAAAAATTAAAGAGATAAGCTATCAAGCTATGAAAAGACATGGAGGAATCTTAAATGCATATTACTAAGTAAAAGAAGCCAATCTGAAAAGGCTGCATTCGGATGATCCACCTACAAAACATTCTGGAAAAGAGAAAACTATGGAGACAGTAAAAAGATCAGTAGTTGCCAGGGATCAGTGGAGGGAAAACAGGATGAATTGGGGGAACACAGAGGATTTTTAGGTCAGTGAAACTATTCTGTATGTTACTATAACGGTGGATACATGTCATTATACATTTGTTAAAAACTACAGAATGTCAACACCAGGAGTGAAGTTGAATATAAACCATGGACTTTGGGTGATGATATATCATAGTAGGTTCACTCATTGTAACCAACATATCACTTTGGTGGAGGATTTCAATAGTATGGGAGATGTGCATGTTGCAGAGCAGGGGGGTACATGGGAAATCTCTGTACCTTTGGCTCAATTTTGTCATGAATCTAAAACTGCTCCAAAAAATAAAGTATTGTTTAAGTAAGTTCATATACCTAAGCTGTTACAAACATACTTAAAAATTCTTCAGTGACTGACTTACGCATAGTTCTTAAACTTAAATTAGTTACAAATAAATAACATTTCAAATTCAAAACAAAAATCATATGGGAATCACCATAGAATCTCATCCTCATTGCTTTCTAATTAGAGGCTCTTGCAGTCCTATCTTCCCAAGGGCAACAGACCATTCTGAGAATCTATTCTCTAGATTTGTAAAGTCTTTCTCCAGTCTAGGGGATGTATATGAACATCCTAACAAAAGTAGGTGGTTGCAGTTGTAACATTACCCAAACATGGAACCATTCAGAGGTCCATGCACCCCCTTCACAGCATCACTCCGAGCCCCAATTAGCAGGAGAGTCTGTGGAACTGCCTTATAGAAGTGGAAGCACATTGCCATTTGTATGAGTCATCCTGGTCCAGCGGCATCTGCTTCTCCCACCAGAACATGGATTCTTCCTCCCCTCCCTCCTCATCCACTCCTGGAAAACACCTCCTAATGACTGCGGATGGTGCCCATGAGAGGAGGAGGAGGAAAAGAGTCACCTTCCCGACCCGACAAGCAATCTGTTCACACCTGGCAGCGTGAGCTTTGATTATCCTCTACTCAGGTTGTATAACTACAGATGTCTCTAATTTTCACAAAGGAAAGGAACTCTTGTCTGGAATAAATGAGATAGATAAATTAGAGGGGAAGGGAAAAAGTCAAAGGTGTCCCCCCCTCTACTTTTCATCTGTGGTGATCTGGACGCTCTAATCTATTGCACAAATGTCTGCACACAGCATGCCAACACTTGCTTGTAAACTCACAGGAGAAATATCACCTGGAGACAATGAATAATGTCTGTTTCATGCCTTTCGCCCCTAATATACTTTGTTTTGAAGGCATCATATGGATTAAGTTAGTAACACCCATCCTCACATTTTCAAACTACTATCTCCCCCTAAATCATCTCTCTTTGGAACTTGACAGGTTATCACACCTTGTCTCATTTCATGCTGCAGCTTCCCATGAGCAGATTAGTCTTGCTTCACAAATCACGGGCTCCTTTCCTGAGTTAAACACCTTCAAAATTATAGCAACTTTCCCCACAGGGTATTAAAATTCTTTTTTCCAAGTTCTGTGGCGTTCCACCAAGGGGCTTCATTGTTCTGAAGCACCACGCCTTGAATCATCTCCTTGGCTGAGGGTATTATCATAAAACAGCCAGAGGAGAATTTGCCAAGCTCATGATAACTTCATCTCCATGTTTAACAGGGTGTCCTCTGGGCAGGGCTCCAGGCAGCCTCAGCCTTGTGAGCCCTTGGAGGGTCAGACAATGCCTGGAGCTACTCTCCAGGCCCAAGGTGCAGCAAGAGACAGGAAACAGACCATCAGCATAGTCCTAGTGGTTATGCATTTACAGAGTTCAAGCACAACTGCTCGTGACTTGCCAACTCATTCCAAACTATGGTCAAACCAAACACAACCAGATGCGACAGTCTCTGTGTAAATAGATGACATAGAAGAGTCAAAGAATTTGAGTGCTTCCCCCAAGTGCTCCTATGAAGACTTCGCTTTTGAAATAGCCATCTATTGCTTCTTCCTGCTCAACAACCATTCCTTTGTCTTCAGCTATTGGCACCTCAGTTTCTCCAGGAGATCATGTCTTAGCTGATAGAATCTGGGTGGAGCCCGACCCGAGGTCCTAGCACTCCAGGTGAACATTTGACCAAACCTAAGTAATGAGAGGACTCCATCAGCTTGGGCAAAGTGATTGAGTCAGTGACAGACATGTGACTCATGTCCAAGAAATTCTTCAGGAACTATTGAAAAAAAAAAAAATGTTCTCTTTTCACAGGGTTTGCTAAGCTGGTAATGTAAGTCTGGAACTGCTGGTGGATACCATAAGGTGTGTGTGAGTGAGATACTGTATGAGAATGGTGCCCTTGAAGCAGAGAGCTTACAAAAGTAAAAGACATACATGATAACATTGTCTGGCACCTGGATCTAGCCATGCCTAAAATCACTGCCACATTTTAATCATGAGAACTAATAAATTTCCTTTCTTGTGTAAGACAGTTCAGCTGGGTTTCTCTCTTGAAAACGAGAGTTCTGATAAATACATCACCCAATAACCTGAAGGAATTGAAATGTATCAGCTGTCACAAATGATCCATGCATTAATTTATTCTAAAAGTGTATGTATATTGAATGCCTAATCTTTGCCAAGCTCTATGTTTGGTGTTAAGGACTCAGAGACAAATAAGGCACAATACTTGCTTTCAGGGTTTTACAATCTAGTATCCAATTTGGCAACCAAATCTAGAGTTTCAAAAGTTCAAGGGACAGTGAGGATTCTTTAGTTTTATTAAGAAATGAAATAGCATAAATTAGCATAAGGACCTAGCAACTTGATGTAATCCAGATCAGTGTGCCTTAATGCCTAACTTGCAACTTACTTTTGTAAAAAGAGCGAAATAAAAATCAATAAATTCTGGAAAGAGAAATACAGTGGTCATGTGCTATTTATGTCTGCACAATCCTTCTTCTGAAAATTACTTTGCAGAACCACCTCTACCACTACTCACAGTCTTGGCAAGACTGTCAATTTGGTAAGACTACTCCCACTCTGAGACCAATGCACAGCCATAAGATACAAGTTAGTCCAATTGATTAGATCGCTCTTCTCAGTTCCCTTTTTAAGACCTCCCCTAAACCACCCCTCAGGCTTTTTCTATTTCCATCTATACTTATTCCCAAGTTGATCACTACCAACCTCATGGCTTTAAATACCATTTACATAAATTTAAAATTTATAGCTTTAAATACTATTCTCCAGCATAGACCTCTTCCCTGAACCCCAGATTGATTACTTTCATGTCCATCTGCCTCCTACTGATACTTCCACTTGGTCTCATCCTTAACACACCCAAACCAAGCTCCCAATCCAGCAAACTTGCTCTTTCCTTCAGCCTTTTCCATCTAAAAACTGCTCAGTAAAAAACCTGGGAGTCACTATTGATTCATCTTTTCTCACACCCCAAATCCTGACAGCATTTCCTTCAAGAGATCTAGAACTTGATCACTTCTCATCATCACCTCCATTAAGATCATTCTGGTCCAAGCCCAAATCATCTCCCACCTGGAAGCTTTCTCATTGGTGACCCTGATTGAGTTTTTGGTTCCCTTCAGCATATTCTCAACAGAGCAACCAATGTGATCCTTTTAAAATGTAAGTCAATACTGTCCCCTCTGCCACGAAAGCTCATCTCCCAACATCTACACCAATATCCTCTAGGGGTTGACACAAACATTATCCTCTAGGTCAGGCCTTTTCTGACCACTCGATTTGAAATTGCATCACCCTCCCATCACAGCTCCTCATCCCTCCCAGACCCTCCTTCACTCACTCTCCTTGACACTTATCACCATCTAACATACTGAATATTTTATTCTTTTTGTTAGGTAGCTTGTCATCTCCCACAACTAGAACGTTAACTCCACAGAGCAGGGTTTTAGTCTGTCTTGTTCACTGTTGTAATCCTAGAACCCAGAAGAGTGCCTGGCACACAATAGAGGAGGGACCCAGTGACAGGAAAGAGTAAGTGCAGATTCATTCTGGGATGAATGCCCAGAAAAGACAGCTCTGTATCCTCTGCCACCCAGATCTTCTTAGTTGTCCTCCCACCTTTACTGAGACCCAGTTCTACTTCTTTTCCTTCAGTTTTCTGAGCCATTCTTGTTCAGCCTGTAAATTTCCCATTCTGTGTAAACCAAGGTCAGTTTCTGTTCCTTCCAACCAAAGACTCCTGGTTTAACCAAGTTGCTGACTATCTAGGCTCTAACGACACCACTTATTGTCATAAATGGACAGAGATTTGGTGGTCTGGTGCTATAGGTGTCCTTCTATTTCACAATAAGAGGTAAGGCTTTAAGTGCAAGTGACACAAGTGACCTTATAACTTAAATTCACACAACTACAATAAGTGACTTCTGTCAGAGTCTTTCCTGAAATGTTTACACTTCTTATTTGAAACCAATAAGAACTTGTTCATTTATTAAAGGTAACTTTTCCTTATAAAACAGAGGTGTGTATACAAATATTCTAGAGAAGTTTTATAAGGTAATGATAAATAGGACATTCATGAAGAAAGCAGAGTACTTTCACTTCCATATTTGCAATTAGGACCCTAACATTAGTAAGCCTGAGAACATAAAACATAAAGGATAGGAAAAGCAGCAAAGGTGTCTTTAAGTAGATTGAGTCCAATTTTTATGAAAAGAAAGGGAAAGAAATATGTGAAAACATTAGAATGGTTCTAAGTAGAGGAATAACAAACTTGCTCTGGTGATGATTTGTATTTCTTATATATCCTTTCCTGAATTTTTGTTTTATAGTTAATAAACAGAATCTTTAATAAAGTAAAGGAACAGTGTTCTTTTGGAATTGGAAGAAACAAAAATTTTTGAGAGGTATGAAAAGAATCTGAAAACCAGCATGTCTTTGGTGAAACTTCCCAACTACTAGTAGAAAGTCATGGGAGAGTAAATACGATCTTCACCTTCAGAAACACCTTTCTTTCTGGAAGGCACTACAGCACTGGCACAGGGAAGGAGAGGAAATAAAGAAGGGGAACAAACTACAGATTGGTGCTTCTCAAATGACACTCAGGAAACTACCTGTAACAGAACCACCAGGGAGGAGCACCTGTCAAAAATGAAGCTTCCTGACATCCGTTCCAGACCTATTGTATCAAAATCTCTGAGGCACAGGCCCAGGACTCTGCATTGTACAAATTCCCCCTGCAAATCTGATACTTGCTAACGTCCAAAAACCACTGGAAAGGTGAAGGAAGATACTTGAAGCTCTTTGAGGATTCACCAAGCATCTGCTGGAATGATGTCAACTAAATAATAAAGCTTCACCCAGTAGAGAAAAAAATCAATCAGTCAGAACCATTATCAGGTTTCTACTTTCTTTCTATTGTGTAGACACGATTTGTATCACATACCAGTAACTCAACACATGTTATCTCAACCCCCAATAAATCCATCAACCAGTTGTCAGATAATACAGTGAGTGGAATCTTCATTATAAAAGCACATTTGACAAGTTCTAAGAATTGATAGCTAAACCATTTTTCCCATAACAAGACTATCATCAGGAAAACTGTATCTAAACCCAATTAGCCCTAAACATATGTGTTAGTCCTCTTTCCAGTCTTTCAAAAGCACAGAATTTTAATATTTAATCAGTTTAGTACTTGCTTGGTCTTTCCCATCTTTTCACCATTTTCCAGGTAGAATAAATTACTCTCCAAATTGTTCTATGCCTTGTTTCTCAGATATGTCACATACATTCCCACCCCTGTGCCTCTCATGAATGGTCCTCCCCTCTCCTCCCTGCTTTCCTAGATCCTTTCCTTCAAGCCCCTATTCATTAAGATTTAGCCACTCAGAGGAGAAATCCAATGACAATGTCTTAACCCAAGGGGCATTTGCTTTCCATGACTAACAAGAAGTCTGGAAGTTCCAGGACTGGTACAGGTCCTCAAGGACATCGTTAAGGGCCCAGGCACTTCCCTCTTCTGGTTCTACCTTGCTGAGCATATAGCTTCTGTCCTATAGGCTGTAAGAAGGCTAATTTCACCTGTGAGTACCACGTATGCATTCCAGACAAAAAGATAGAGGTGAGAGGTAATGGCTATGCTATTACCTTAGCTATGCTAGCTAAGTCTGGCCTTTTTTATCTTAATAAAAAGGCTTCCTGGGGCTCTCCTTTGTTCATCTTATTGGCCAGGAATATGGAACATTGTTACCCAGCTGTAAAGAGACTGATATTTTGCTGGAATTTGATTAGTAAGAAAGAATGGGAGAACCAGAAGTTTCTGTCACAAATGTCATTCTCGAATCTTCAGTGAAGCCTTTTGGACTCCTTTTTCCCATAACAATCTCTCCCACTGAGAAAATCCCTCAGCATTTACTGTCTATTCCTCTCCCATTTGGAGATTATCCATGATAATGAATCTGATATAGAGATGTATCTACATAAAGAGTAGGCAGGAATTTCAACCTATATTCTTGATATAAAATAATATCTTTTTCTTATTTTTTAAATTCAAATTGAATCTGACTCTTGAATTCATCCCCATGGACATCAGTTGTTATGTGATGTAAAGGGCACTCCTAATTCATATCCAAAGACAAGAGACTTGCATGTTATTGTGAATCATTCAGCCCTGCAAGGTTCTTGCCAACACCTTTATTCTCCAAGCCCAGTCTATCCCATTAGAGTTGGGAACTATATAATAGGTGAATGTGGGCTGTAGGAATTCTCATGGAAGATTTATAACACATAGAACCAGCCTCACTACCAGTGCTATGCAGTCTTTTCTTCTGACACCTTGCACTGCCACAGACCAGGGGATTGGCCCTGCTGTTCTTTGATCCACCTATGGATTCTGGGGTCTCAGAGAAATCCCTCCCTGTCCCCTTTTCCTTCCAAGTCATTAGCATAAAATTCTTCCCCACTCCATTCTCCAATGAGTCTAGCCTTTAAAAAAAGAGAAGGCAGCAAAAGAAGCATCTTGAAGTCCATCTCTGCTTTAAGACCTACAGGAAGCATAAGAGGGCCCAACTACCTTTGTAGAACAAGTGAGGGGAAAACATGGGAAGAAAATAAAATACATCTTTTAATAAAGTTTCCTGCGACTTCTGTATAACATGTGTGTATCCAGAAAGGAGCTCCCAACCCCCTTAGAAGATACTTTGATATTTCACACCTAACATGTCTAGAGTATAGTAACTGCTCAATAAATATCTTTTCTGTGATATTGAACAAGTTACTCAAAACTGAGTTTTACTCAGGCACATGAGAAATGAGTGTAGTGTCTGAAGATGGTGTAGACAGCTATTGACTTGATACAACTGGGTTCTTGTAGCACATTTTGTCAGACTTAGTCTTAAGTCAGGCAATGTCATAAACAGGAATCGGAAGTCTTAAGCCTAGTGAGCAAGCATTAAAAGGATTATGGATGGAGAGAAGGCCATAAAAACAACAATGAGATGTGAAAACAAATATAGAGAAAAGCATGTAGGTTTCAAAAGCCAGAAAGAACTGGCTTTAAACTCAGCCTGTGAATAAGTTGCTGAACCTCTCTGATCCTCTGTTTTCTCATCTGTCAAAAAGGG
Organism: Eonycteris spelaea; assembly: GCA_003508835.1. Lineage (NCBI taxonomy): Eukaryota > Metazoa > Chordata > Mammalia > Chiroptera > Pteropodidae > Eonycteris > Eonycteris spelaea. Next base: position 7,230,937 of record PUFA01000031.1, on the reverse strand, counting down.
ATAAAAACTTCTTGAGCACATCTAACCAGAATATGTCACCTACTCAGAGGAGGGTGAAGTGTCATGAAGATGAGAAAAAGAAAGCACGCCAAACCCATGGCCCATTGCCAGGCATTGGTCGATTGTTCAGGAAATGTTTCTTACCCCTTCTGCCTCTTTTTCTCCAGTGATTTTCTCTGACCTTGGGCTCCTTAGCAACATATGAAGCTGTCAAAATGACTGCCTTTCAATTCAATGCCCTATCTAGTTAATATTTTAAGCATCGAAACCAACATTTACCACTGAGATGAACCTATGAGTCATCTACCTCTAGGCGTTTTTCCTTGGTTGTTCCAGACCCTCCTTAAAATCACCTCTGAAATTAAGCTTGGCATCCTCCTTATCAGAACTCCCCTCTCCACAGACTCCCCTATTTCTCTCGGTCATGTTGGCTTGAAAAATAGAGTCATCTGGGTTTTCTCCCAGCCCACGCACTGGCCCTGTCAATGTTGCCTTCCCAAAACATCTCTAGTTATCCATTCTGTTCATTTTCTTCTGCAGCCTCCCGAGTACTGGTTCTCTTCACCTCACAACTAGTAATGCCAAAGCTTCCTGACCGCTTCGCTCACGATGATGCCCAGATGTGCCAGCTATCCTTCTCACTGTGTCCAAGTCTCTGAGCCTTATCAGAGAGAAGGAAAGTGTCTTTTACATTTCAGCTGCATCCAGCAAGTGCGGACACATAAAGGGCCCTCAAGAAAATACCTCATCAGTTGGCATTTTGCCGTCCATGTGAGGTAAGCCGTGGACCGCAACTGGGGAGTGACGCGTGCGTGAACTGAGCGGGGCTTTCCATTTGCACCACACTTCTTCCAGAAGTTTGTTCATTAGGCCACCATCAGACTTGCAAAAATGCATTCTTTTGAAAATAAGTGCACCTTTATTTTATTTGAAAAACAATTCATATAATTGTTTTTTTTAAAATCTCTTAGCATTTGACAAAAACATGATTTAAACTAATAGTATCTTACATAATCCCCTGAAAATGTAGTTTCAAATATATTTTTCTCTCACAGTCCTATTACTTCTCTTTATTGGTAAATTTTATCGATCCTTCATTAAGAACCAATATGGACAATATTTTTCTCTTTAAGCAATTTAATAAATCAAGACAATAGTCTCTGTCTAAAATGCTGAGGGTCTCTTTGGGTTTTTTAATACTTCTAATAGACCTTATATTGAGTGTCTCTTTTCCATAATCTGATATGTAAAAATGGAATTACTGTTGAAATTGTCAGATTCTCCCAAAAATATAGGAAAATCTTCACTTAGCATCTCCTTTTCTTCTTGTTGCTAACTCTGACAAACCTTGTGACCTACTTCATGTAATGTTTCAGAGAAAATAAGATATTTGGGAAATTTTGCTCTGTAAACAGCACACTTTGTGAACAACTTAAAAAAAAAAAAAACTTAATGTCTATCCATAAACACCTCCTCTGTGGTTGCAACAAGGGTCACAGTTGTAAACAGTTTATGGTCGATTACTTGATCAACAGTCGTTGAAATAAAAGGTATTCTGAGTTCTCTCTGTGCCTCTGCACTCCACGTACTCCTCCCTTCCCCAGCAGGAAAATGTCTTTTAACCAACTGCAGAAGGACTTGTTCACAAATGTTTCTAATTCAGCTAAACATCTTGATAGGAAATATCATAAATTATATGTATAGGCCTGTCAGTATAATTTTCAACAGGAGTAACATGAGTTCAGTTTGAAATAAAATGAAAACTTCAGACCAATTTCTGAACTTGCAACCTTGAGTTTTAATCCAAAACCCACTTGTATAGAAAAAGGTAAATTTGAGTCCTCTTGGATAAAAACTTACCACTGAAAGACACTTAAAGTGTGTTAAACCTATTTTTTACACTCTCCTGGGATCTGAAGGGAAAATATGCAAAGGCATAAAAATTTTAAGATAGAAAACCAAAGCTAGCAAGACCTTTGGTGTCCTGAAGTATCCACTGTATTACTTAAATTCATGTTTGGCTTCCACTTCCAGTCTCCTTTGGATTATCCGCATCCCAGACAACAAAAAAAATGGTCACCAAAAAGCAATAGTGTGTGACCCTAGTACACACTAAATAGAAAAGAAGAGAGGAAACGAGAGAAGAGGAGAAAAAGGAGAGGCTAGAAGAGTACTGATTTTTTAAAATATTAATTGCTTTTGAAGTTTATTTGTACTCACCAACAGCATTGTCAGCATATAGGAATCTTTCTGCTGTGGGATTGTCTAGAAAGAAAATGAACATATAAACAATTACTACTATAGAGCAAATTCAGCTTGCTAGAAAATCAGTGCCATACAAAAACACAAGAAATAAACACTTTTCTTTTTCTTACTGCAAGCACACAGGTACTCTGCTTCCTTTGGTTCATGCACATAGTGAACAAGTCTTCCTCCAATTTCCCATTCCTAGAGACTAAGCCTATGCTCCACGAAGTAATTTTTTGTTTTTTAAAATACAATATATAAAGTGAAGAGAGGTTTAGACTGATAGAGTATGACTATGTAAACAAAGTTTCTTCTCCATTTTCACTCAGAGAAACCTATTTTAGTAATCATTGGGGGGCTATTAAAAGTTAAAGATTATATAACCCCTAAAAAAATCCATTTAGGGAGATTCAGTATAATTGACACCAATGTTTTCTTTCTTTCTTTCTTAAAAGAGCTTTTTACATTAACTTCGAAATTCTAGTCCCGCAAGTTAAATGTATCAATACAGACAACAGTACAACAAGCTTCTAATTCCTCATCTAGATAACTAAGGAAAATAGACTTAATCTTAATTATATGATGCTTGTTGTATGTACAGTAGAAGTGCATTAATTAAGAGATACTGGTGTCTAAATTGCAGTTGGGAGAACTGAAGTGTACTTTAAAATGTCTATTACATCCTGTATGATTCTACTTGTGCAGCATGCTGGAGAAGGCAAAACTATGGAAACAGAAACACATAGAGGCCAGGGAGGGGAAAGGCAACTGACCACACAGAGATATAAGGGATTTGGGGTGGTGATGAAACTGTTCTATATCTTGATTGTGGTGATTAATTGAATAAACGCTTTTGTTAAAACTCATAGAACTATAAACTTACATATGAAAATTTTACTTCAATAAATCTGACTTCTAAAAATATCTATTAAAACAATTTGTTGAACAGTTTTAGTATACAAATAAGATTATAAAGAAAAAAATTACCCCAAATTTTCAAGCAGATTATAAACAGTGTTTGCACACAAACTGTGGCCCACAGTAATGTCAACCTAAGGAAAGAAAGTTATGCTATTCCTGAAATGTGCTAATAACAATGCTTTCTTCTAGAAAGACCTCTTCAAACAACCAGTGACTAACCTTTCCTTTTGTGCACTTAACTGGAAATAAGACAATTTCCATTTAAAATACACTGCAATCAAGTCTAGCTTTTCCTCACTTGCATGAATTAGTGAGGTTTAAGTCTAGACCAGTGGTTGACAAACTTTTTCTGTTAAGAGCTAGATGGTAAATATTGCATCCACCCATCAAAGCAGCCTTAGAAAATAAGAAATAAATGAATGGGTAAGTTCTAAGAAGACTTTATTTATGGACACCGAAATTTGAATTTTACATAATTTTCATGTATCACAAAATTTATTCTTCTTTTAATTGTTTTCAACCTTTAAAAATATGAAAAATCATTTTTAGTTCTCAAGTTAAAACAAAAACAGGCAAAGGCCATGGTTTATCAAACCGTGGTCTAGGCTGTTAGCGATCATGATGAGGGCTTCTTCAAGGTGTGAGTCTCTCATTTATTACAAACTCCTTTTTATTAAGGCTGCCCATCCCAAGAGCCACTGTAATAAAGCCACAAAATTGTGCCTCCCACACACTACTACTCAGATTGCCTTGGCTTAAATATCAGGGAAGGCAAAAAGTGAGGAGCCTCTGGAAATATACGGACCATGAAAAAGGAAGCCTGCTTGCCTGCAGTAAAAGAATGCATACGAAAAACAATGGATCTACGCCCTTCCAACTAAGGTTTGTCAGGTTTTCAGGCCAAAAGTGCCTAAGGAAACTAAGTCTGAGTACATCCATTTGCCCCCCAGGATGTAAGGGATTAATGTCACCTGTTTCTGTAATGAATTGTTGATATTAATATTCTTTCAAATGTTATTTCACCTGACCATAACTTCTGAACATGTATTTTTAGATATGCAGGATGGTTTGATTTTTTTTTTTTTTTTTTTTTTTTTTTTTTTTTTTTTTTTTTGGTCTCAGTGAGGACAGGAACAGGGTGCATTTATCTGAAACAGATTTGTGTGATGGAAACATTTCCAGCTGAACTAGTGCTGTAACATCTATACCCAAATTAGCTCATGAGTCAACATATCTCGTTTGGTTATTACATTTATTGCATCAATTATCTACAAATGAAATACAGCTGCGTTGTCGGTATCCCACATTCAAGCATCTGCTTAATGAGCTTGCAAGGTAGGAAAAATCAGGAGCACTTGCTGACAACAAACAAGGAGGAAACCCAATCCTCACCCCAGACAGACATTGCCCAGCTGAAATTCCTTTTCTTTATGGGCAATAGTAGTCATATTTTAAGAGACTCTAATCAGGTATTTATCCCAAACACGAGCAGCAGTACATTCAATTTATTTGCTAAATAGAAATTGGGTAAATCTGGCATCCAAATCACAGTCACGGCTTTGCCTGTACAGCCCAAGGTCACCTGGGTCGTCCTGATGAGGGGGAGAGGGGACAAGGCAGGGGACAAGAGCTACTTTTTTAGCAACACAATGCCCAGCCTGACGTTTTGACAGAGTCTCTCTAATCTTTTTCACATTTCTTTCTAAAGAACAGGATGGTGGAACCATATGCTCCCAGTTTCCCTTAGAGTTTTGGGATTTTTTTTTTTTCTTCAAGAGAGATGGGACTGAAGGCCTGGATTCAGGCAGAGTCAAAGTTGGGAATTGTCTCCATATTTCCACCAGTTGAAAGAATCTCCAAGGATCTCCCCTATTGCCAGTTTATATTTTATAGGCAATGGGTAGACACCTGTTTTCAATCGTACCTTCAGATCAGAGGAACCCTATAGGAGTGGCCTGCAAGCACAGACCCAGCCCGGGGAGAAAGGAAGAATTGCCTGCCCAGGGCTGTCTTTTCTGTTTGCTTTGTAAATGATTTCTGAGCCACGTGTGGGAGAAAGTCCTGCCCAGCTCTCGCTTACATCATGCATATGGAACTCAAGTCTCGCCATAGGAATGCTATAGAGGCGGACATTTGTTTAAGCCGCTGGTCAGCCGGGGTCTTCCTCATTGCAAATGGATTTGGGCTCGTAAACTATGGAAGATTAGTTTTAAGCCCTCACAGTAGACCTTGCTGAGCAGACTCCAGGTGACATAAAAGGCAGAGGAGGGGCAGCGGCCCAGCCCTGTGCCCCCTTCCAGATGTCTGGACTCAGAACCCAGGGTGTGGAGATGGATGTCCCAGGCAGCCGGATCACAGAGATGTAGCCAGGGCAGGTTCCACCTAACAGCAGCCACGTGTAACACCTCTCTCCACCACAAAAAAAAAAAAAAAAAAAAAAAAAATTCATTGGAAACAAAAACCTTTAATCTCTAGGTACAGATGGAATTGTCAGGTCACCTGCTTTCATGGGGTGTGAACTCTAAAGCATTGAAAAACTCCTTAGCCACCAAGTCCCTTAGGACCAAAGAATAGGATCTAGGATACCTCTTCCTCGATTTAGAGAAACCTAGGGTCAAATCTCATCTTGACCACTTTCTAGGTCTGTGACCAAGGGCAGGCCAATTTCATGGTCCCTAAACCAGCACACAAATGCTAATGCAGACATTTCATAAACATGGAATCCTAGGGTACAGCCAGAGCCATCAGTTTCCCTTACTCTGACCAGATCCCAGCAAAAGTTGGATTTCCGTGTCCTGCCATGATGTAACATCTTTAGGGTTACCCTTTCCTTCTTTCCGCCTTTCAAGCTTTCTTGCTGCCAAGCCCTGGATTTGACTCTCTCTGCTACCAACAGCCACACTCAGCTTCTTACTCTAGTTAATTGCCAGATTGGAAACACCTGGATAAACTAATTCTGTACGTGTCTGAGAATAGCTGAACAGGGCATTTGTAATAGACCAAGAGAACATCTTAAACCCAAATGAGCACAAGTAGTTTCAGTCTTCAACCAAAGGTGGACGAGGACATTGCAAGGGGACACCAAGGCCTTCCCAATGGCCTTCTGCAGGTCCTGCTTTGTCATTTTTAGAGAAGTCAAGGACAAAACATCATCAGGAAATAAATTCGACTGTGGTCAAGGCAAGGAGACGTTAATGCTAAAACCCCTGCAGCAGACCATCTTGACCACCTCTAAGACCTTCCTCTGATAATCAGTCCTTCCAGGATCAAGAAGATGACGATACAGTCGCCCAGTGGCAGCATCAGGAAAGGCAACGGCAGAGATGGCTGCACCCTGGCACTGCAAAGCCGATGTCATAGCAGCAGTGACTGCTTCTGTCACCTCACTTTGCCCCACTCTTCAAGGTGCTTCAGAACACTTCAGGTTTGGGGATGTTTTAAGCAAATTTTTCCTTTGCTATCCTCAATCCCTCTTCCTTTTTTCTCCTCCTACTCCCCACCAAGGAAGATGAGGACCAGAGTTTGGGATGTGCCATAGACTGAATGTTTGGGTCCTCCTTCTCCAAAATTTATATGTTGAAACCTACACCCCAACATGTTGGTATTTGGAGGTAGGGCCTTTGGGTGTGATTAGGTCATGAGGGTAGAGCTCTCATGAATAGGATTAGGACCCTGAAAAAGAAGAGCCAGAGGGGCACAGCAAAAAGATAGCTGTCTACAAACCAGAAAGTAGGGCCTCACCAGACACTGAATCTGCCAGCACCTTGACCTTGAACTTCTCCTTCAAAAATGTGAGAAATAAATTCCTGTTGTTTATTAGCCACCTAGTCTATGGTATTTCTAGGACAGCATCCTGAAAGACAAAGACAGGATGCAATTAGTAAACTCGATAGTTACTGGGCCACTAGCATTAGTAACTGCCACTTCGGCCTGAGCTTCCCCCGTATCCTTCTTGGCAAGATTTCATTTTGTTTTTGCAAAAGAAAGAATAAGCTCCATGCCAGGAGCTTCAGTCAACTTGAGGGGCCATGGCTCAGAGTGAGATGTGTAATTTGGTTTTCACTGACACCCGTGTTAAAGTGTTGGGTAATGACAGCAAAACACCCACATGGTTTACATTCCTGTTCACAAAGGGTTTCACACATGAGACTCCAGTGTTTTCCTTCCCATTATCATCATTTCATAGCATGTAATCCCATTCAGTTTGGTTTTTTTTTTTAAGTTATTTTGCCTTCATTTGATCTGTCATCATGAAGTTTTTTTCCATGGGGTTGTTTTTCTTCTCTCTCACCAAAGCCTACCATGTCTGTCTGTCTGTCTGTCTTTCTCTTTATACACACACACACGCATGTGCGCACACACACACACTGCAGTGTGGGCCTTCCCTTCAAAAGCCAAAAATAACAAGATCAAAAAGTAGTAAGTGGAACAGATGTCAAATGGTCCCCCTGGACTCCTACTTAACCCCACCCGGAGATCTGGCTGGACCCTGACAAGGAACTGAGTTGGTGAGAAAAGCAGAAGTCTTGGTAAACATAGCCCCACTTCTCCTTATAAATCTCTAAATTAAAGGACATTGAAGTGACTACATAGTTGCCATCTGCTACCAGGGAAATGTACAAACAACTGCTTTCCAAAAGGAAACTTTATTGTGAACATGCTTTGTTAATTGGGGTTGTTTATGACCCAATGTAATAAAATTGGATGTTGCAAACTTGACCCATTTTTTTTTGTTGTTTTGTTTCCTTAGACTTTCCTCTCCCCTGCTCTAGAACTGTTACCTAAAACCAGGTGTGTGAAATGTCTGAGCAGAAGTTAAGTAATCGGGGCCTTTTATCTACCTGACAAAGATATATGGGGAATTTTAAACTAATGGTTACAAATGGGCAGGAAATTAGCATGAAGGAACTTTTCCATCTCTTACCTCTAAACACAATAGGCATCGCTAATTTATCATATTAGACTGGGGCCATATTGGGATGGCTTGCAACTCTTTAACACAGTGAAAAAAAAAAAGTACAAATCATTTTGAAAGAACTCAAAGCCATCTTCTCAAATTGCAGCTCTTTCCAAAACTGGGGGAATATTACCTAAGATGTATATACACAATAAGATGAGAACATGGAAATTTTTTGAGGTTGCTTAGTTGGAACAAGCTTATTAAATATTGACAGTAACCAGAACGATCAAGTTCTTCTCCTGTAATCAGATAACTTTTGACTTCAGTTGTGTGGCCACTTGGTGAAGGAGCAACTGTGTTTCTAAATCAAATACAGATTGTGACGTAGCGCTGGGCAAATTCCCAACTCCCTGAACCAAAGTTCTATGGTCATTAAAATAGAGCTCAAAGATGCAAGTGACTTCCTTGCCTTAAAAAAATAAATAAAAAGAAAACATTAGAGAAAGTCACCTTCCATGTGCTTTAGATTCGTGTTTTTTAATCATAAGCATTGGATGGTCATTAGTTACACGTTTGTCAGAAATTCTAGGCTGTTTCAAACATTGTTCTTTGAACTGGGGTATCACGTTCAAGTGCACTGCCAGTCGACAGTGGGTTTTATTGCACTTTTACTTCACCTTTTTCCCAGTGTCAAGCGATTCAGGTTGCATATGAGCTGACAAGCATCAGCAATGGAGAGTCTATGGGGGATGATAGACAATGGGGTTTGTAGCTTTCAAAGATGTGGGCTGCCATACTTCAGGGGGCACACCCCAGTGACGGGTCTGCTTTCATTTATTTGTGTGTGAATGCTTTGGTCCCAGGGCTCAGTTATGAAGTTTGACATCTCCCGAGGTGCTCCAGAGAGCCACATCCAAGCAAAAATGTGCCAAATGACAACTTAATCATAACCAGGAGATGCAGCATTTCACAGTTGGTCACTGTGGGCACCCTATTCCTGAAACCCAGTCTGTCCGCACTGTTGTTTGCTGGAGGCAGAAAGCCAGCCTACAGGAACAGGCATAGCAAAGATCCAGGTTCCAAGTTCAATAGGAAGATAAGAACTACCTACATGTAAGGAGGAGTAGAGGAAATCTACAGCGCTAGGTTTTCTCATAACAAGCCCATTTCAAGTTGGGTCAGTTTCTGCTTTTTTCCTTAATCAGATTTGTGAGCACAGTAGGCATGGCCACTGCTGCTGATGATAACAGCTCCCGGGATCTTCCATCCTTTGTGCCTTTGTCCATGCTCATTTCTCCTCCTGAAATACCCTCCTCTCTCCCCACAGCTTCCTGCTGAAGTCCATCCCATATTTCAAGGTTCTAATTCAGATCCTATCTCTCACAAGAGCTTTCTCAGCAGATGTCATCTCAGGGCTCTTTCTCCTCAGAGATGTAGTGAACCTGACCTGGTTTCCACTTCCATATTCCAGGCTGGCATGGAGGTCTCCCCCTGATATCCATGAGTGCCTGTCACTGATATCCCCCCGTTTCACTCTGCTGCCTATACCCTGCATCAAAATTTCTCTATTCTGCCTCATTAAAGCCAGAGCACATGACTCAGTCTAGGGAAATGTATTTATAGTAAGCATTTAATAATAATCTTTGTAGGCATTATGGAAGATTTGGCATTTCTTAGGAAGAAATTACACTGAGAAGCACGCAAACTTGCATTACCTCCTGGCTCTATGTCAAGCTCTTCCTCCCTCCCACAACCAACAAATTTCTTGCTTTGTCCTGAGTAGGGTAATTCATTCAGGACACCTGGCCTCTAGCTTCTACCTACAATGATCTGTCAAGAAATTTCTTTTGAAAAGTAACAGTACTTACCCTGAACAAACTACCTCTGAAAACCATTTTTACGAGTTGTGTTGCCTTCAAAATTAATATCCCCCCAAATTCTGATGTTGTATGCCTGTGTGCCATTGATTCGTATAAATTAGTATATACATATTCTATTGTGTAGCTGAGAGTTTTATATCTGTGTCTTATTTTTCCCTTATTTTGAGCATTCTATAAAACACAAGCCATGCACATTCATTTTTGTATTCCCTTAAAGCACATAGCACAGTGCTTTGGCCACTTAGGACTTTCAAGGATTTCTGAAATTATATCAGAAAAAGGGTGAAATGGTTCCTCGTTCTTCCAAATAACATCCAACTAGTTGAGTTTTCTTGAAGTGGTATTCATAGAAAGTAAGTTCAAATACCACCACCACCCTCATAATTAAAGTCCAAGTAAATAGAATAGACACAGAAATGCTTTCTATAAACTAGTCAAATCTGCTATTAAACACATTAATAGAAGTTTTTTAAATAATTCATCTTGCAGATTCAATCTAAATCTGATTAATTATTCTTTATAGTTTAATATTTCCTCCATAAATTTTAAAATTTATCTTTTAATTTTTAAGTATGATAAACACTTATATTTTTTGCCTATAAATGCCAGTATCTGAAGTCTTTGTAAATCTATTCTTATGACATGTTGTTTCTGTTGGTTCTCATTTATAATGACTTTTTTCCCTAAAATATTCAGTGAATCATGATAAGCAATTTGCCTATTTTTAATTTTTAATAGAATGAAAGTAGTTTCCTCCAAAAGGCAATTGCATTTGCTTTTCAGAAGCCTGTGGACAAGGCTTCTCTGTTACCACTTTAAATAAGATTCCTAGGAGAAAACATAGGCATTAAGTGCCCCGACATCGACATCGGTCTTGGCAATGATTTTTTTAATCTGACACCAAAATCAAAGGCAACGAAAGCAAAAACAAACAAAAGGACTACATCAAATTTAAAAAGCTTCTGCAGATCAAAGAAACCATCAACAAAATAAAAACCTATTGAATGAGACAAAATATTTTTAAATCATATATCTGATAAGGAGTTAATATCTAAAATACAGAAAAAATCATACAACTCAATAACAAAAACAATCCAATTTTTAATATGGCTGAAGACCTGAATAGACATTTTTTTTTTTCAAAAAAAAAAAACATACAGATCGTCAACAGGTACATGAAAAGATGCTCTATATCACTAATCATCAGGGAAGTATAAATCAAAATGACGATGTGATATCACCTCACATCTGTCAGAATGGCAATTATTAAGAAAAAAAGAAATAACAATTGTTAGAAAGGTTGTGGAGAAGGGAAACCTTCCTTCTGCACTGCTGATGGGAATGTAAATTGGTGTAGTCACTATGGATCACATTATGGTGGTTCCTCAAAAAATTAAAAATATTACTACCACAAAATCTAGCAATTCCACTTCTGGGTATTTATCCAAAGAAAACAAAAACACTAACTTAAAAGATATCTTCTCCCTCCTCCCCACCTCCATGTTTATGAAAATATTACTTATAATAGCCAAGATATAAAAAAATGTCCTAAGTGTCCATCTAGTCTATCTACAGATAAATGGATAAAGTAGATGTGGCACTATATATATACATACATACACAACAGACTATTATTCAGCTATAAAAAGGAAATTTTGCCATTTGTAACAACATGGACAGACCTTGAGAGCATTATACTAAGTAAAATAAGTAAGCAGAGAAAGACAAATGCTGTATGATCTCACCTGTATGTGAAAACTTAAAAAATAGCTCATAGGTATAGAACAGATTGGTGGTTGCCAGAGAAGAGAGGTGAATGAAATGGGTAAAGGGGGTTGGTCAAAAGGGATAAACTACCAGTTATAAATAAGTAATGGGGAAAGGTTGTGCTAGAGTTTGAATGCTCATCCACTTTGAAGGACGTTACTGTGGCAGATTGTCTGACCTATTGCTTCAGTAAATTGGAAAACAAGTAATTATATGGGGTAATAAAACATATGAACTTTAAAAACTGACAATCCTCCCACTTATCAATACTTTCCTCTGCCTAAATTATAAAATCCAGACTCGACTGTTTAAACTGACCACAATATGGCTCCAGCCCACCTATCCCACTACTCCCTTGTATAAATTCCTTAGACCCCCATACACTCTCATCAATGAGCTCCAGGCACATGTTCTTCCCACCTTCATAGAGTTCACTTCTTTCCCATCTGATATGCAATTCTATTTCCACTTCATCCTGTCTAAATTCTTCCCATCTATCAAGGTCAAGTTAGAGCTCCATTTCCCTCCATGAAACCTTTCCCAATTACACCAGTACAGTTCTCAGTAGCCAGACAAGGAAAGACTAAGGCAAAGACCAAGAGGGAATCTCTAGATCTATGAAAGAAAGGAGCAAGGCAATACACACACACACACACACACACACCACACACACACACACACACAAAGGGGGTGGGGAACCTGCCCTATTTAAATTTTCCTGGTAAACCTATCTTGCTCCCCAACTTGGCTGTTCATTTTTTTTTTTTTTATCATTTTTCTCCACAGAGTTGAAATTGCTTACTCTGGTTGTGAATATCCATATTTGCTTTCCAAGGACTCAGCCTCTGCCTGCATTCTCTTAATCTCTGCTTTCTGGTCTACCCACTAGGCTAAAGATTTGACTTTCCCAATTCAATATTATCCATTCAAATAGAACACAAAATTCGGCCCATATGGTGCCACCATATATATTACAGAGAAATCCACAAGCTTAAGCCCTGCCTTACCAACTAGATTATAAACTCTTTGAAGACAGATCTTTATGTCCTCCACAGTTTTTAGATAGTATAATGATAATTAGGACATCGATAATAGAATATAAAACATTTATTGAATTCTTGCTATGTCCCTGACACAAAGCCAAGAGCTTTAAAAGCATTACCCATTTAATTTCCACAGCAAACCTTTGTAGAATTATTGTATCTGTTTTCTGTGAGATAAGAGGAAAGCCCAAGAGAAAACAATAATAGTAAGATATTTAAATCTAGTTAATAAACATGTGCAATGAAATAAATATATTTTTCTTTCAGATTCTCAAAAACAATATATGCAACCCTTTGACTTTTTTAGCTCCTCTTCTCAACAATTTTGTAAAATTATTAGAGTGCCAGAGCAGAAATGTTAATCTTACTTAGAAATTTCAAATTTTCTAAAACAGGAAACTTTGCAGAAACATTCTAAACCCCAGAATACAAGAAAAATAAGTCTCTAGCCATAGAAAGCTCCTTATAAATCATATATGTATTGTTTAAGATTCCATTACTATAGTAAGAACTTTTTCTTGTCATTGAAAATTTAAAAAGCAAGTGTATGAGAAAGTACATTCTCTTTTCCTAGCTAGAGTCTTCTGATTGTTGATCCAAAAAGTTGGTTTCTAGACCTGTACTTCACCTCACATAAATACTGCACAAGCTAAAATCATAACATTATGATGCCAAAGAGAAACATTGTAAAAGTATGCAACACTTCATTAGGTTGATTTTCTGGCAAAGAACCAAAATATCTGTTTGATAAGAAAGTGATAGCTTTTAGCAATGAAAATGCAATCTGGTCTGTGAAGCTAGATAACTCCTTCCCTAAACAGAACTGGACTGCTTACCTACCTACAATATTCATGTATCTTTGCAAATAATGGTTGTGTTGTGTTTGGGAAATACCATTCATTTGGTCCAGCAAGAAGCTTGGAAAAATTGAGGGGTGAGAGGCACCCCTATAGTTAATTGGTCCAATGACATCAACAATAGTGACCATCACAGCCCCACAGTGACACTGGTTTTGCACTTGATGTTGATTATATAGTGTTTTTACTGCTGCCATAGGAGCCATTGTCCCCGTATGATTTCACTTAAGATGAAAATTTTTTCCAGGTACTTCTAGAGATAAAGCCAGTAAATTCTGGAAAATATCACTACCAAGTTATTACAGCAGTTAGAAAAACCAACAAAAAAGTTCCAAAATCAAAGGTGAATAGCAATTCCAGGGGACACCTGGCCCTGGCCCACCCAACACATCACCCCAGTGCTCTCCCTTCCAGAACATAAGATGTACGCGCTTAGTACTCAGGTGACTGCTGGAGACACCGACTCTCACTTGGAGGAATGAGCTCAGACCTGATCTAGGATATAACTGTAATCCTCTTCATACTCAGGACGAAATGGGGCTGGGGACAGAATGAGTAAAACTCTGAACAAAGTCATATTGAGAAAAACTAACCAAATTTTGTCTGCTAAGTTCTAAGTTAAAACTCACAAAATCAATTTACTAGTATGCAAAGTCAAAACCCAATTTCAGATATAGCATAAGCAACACATAGTGGCTTAGTGTTTACAAATAAACAAGCCTTATTTCTAGTCTCTCCTCCTCTGAATGAACCTATATTCATAATAAATAAACCAAATATGCCCCCCAGCAAAGCAAATCAGTATTTCAATCGTCTTCCACCAATGCAATATAACCCAGTAACCAAGATGTGGACTTAAAGTTACCCAAAGGAACCCAATGACTATGTCACCATTTGTTTATTGCTATAGCCTATATTTCTTACTACAAAGGAATGACAACATCTACTTCTTTGGGGTGGCAATGATCTAGTAATGGCAGTGAGTGCCTTAAAGAAAAAGAAATTATGCGAATTGTAGTATTGGCATCAGTGGGTTAAATTCCCACCTGATCCAGACGGAAAGTTTGGATTCATGTTACTTCAAATTCAGAATTATTATTTTGAAGAACTACTCCAGCTGGTGTGTTGTGACTTGAATGACCAACTATTTCCAGTTTTTCTGGGACTACATTGGTGTTAGCACTGGAAGTCCCACATGCTGGGTCTCCACCTACAATGGCCAACTTGTCACAGTTTGCCAGAGACTGTCAGCTTTAAAACTGAAAGTCTCACTTCCTGAAACCCCTCAGTCATAGGAAAACTGGATGGTTGATCACCTTAGTTGTGACACAGAGAAAAGAAATACGTGTTACATGTCTTCATTTTTTCTATCTTGAAAATCTGTGCTTTCCTGGTAGACCTATATGCATGCATAAATAATAGTTTCACTAGACAAACAGAACATAAAACAAACACATTAATATTCATTTCTTTGTGTAATGTTCACACTAAGCCTGTAAAGAAAATTACACACACACACACACACACACACACACACACACACACACATGCAAGCAAGCACGTAGACGTATTCCTTGCTTTGCAGAGGGGCAGAGAAGTCAATTAACTTCCTCCAAGTCAATTTATTAATTAGAACATAAGTTATACCAAATAGTATAGTGACACAAAAATAAGATAGTCCTGTTTTCTCGCAGTTAACAGTACAGAGACAGGCAGGTGGGCCAGGATAAGTGAGCAACTCTGTTTCATGCAAACATTCAGAGACCCAGGTTCCTCCTATGCTGTCGCTTGACCATTCTCTACAGTGCGGTGCTCACAGGCCTGGCAAGAGTCAGCTCCTCAGTGCCATAGCAGTGTTTCAACCCGTAAAAATGAAAACAGAGAAGTGGGGAAAGTCTGACACTTTCCTTTAAGAAGGTAATGCTGGTATTTCTCATGGCACTTCCACTCACATGTCATTTGGGAGAACTTAGTCATTAGCCTACAACTAGTTCAAAGAGTCTAGGGAATATAGTTTCAACCTGAAGACTGATGAGTCCCACTCCTCTGTTTTCAAAAGAAGAAAGGGGAAGTGAATATTTGGTAACAATTAGTTGTCTCCAGCAACTAAATAGCTGGCATTTGGGATTGCTAGGATCAGAACCCAATTCTGATTCTAAAGACCACACTTCTTCCTCCATGCCTTGCTACCCTACAATTCTGTTTTGTTTTGTTTTGCCAGGAAATATGTCAGCCAATGAAAGTGCTTCTCAGGGTTTATCT